>JAJEKV010000014.1:12520168-13165911 GCA_021234155.1 Isoetes taiwanensis | reverse complement strand
TAGGTAACCGCCATACCATAAGAAGGCCCCCGGCAGACCAACAATAAGGTTTGCAAGTTTTGTGAACATGTTGCTTGACCATATGTAAGACATTCCATAAACTTGCTCGGACATTGTTTTGTAAACTAATATTGGTGTCTTGAAATAGCTTGGCTTGAGACTCAATCAGCAGCGAGAGGGCAACCTAGAAGATGATCAATGAAATGGCCAGTCCTTTGAGCAAGCATGCATAAACATGAAATAGTATAGACTATATAGAACAGCCCCAAAAAAAAGAAGAAAAAGGGATGCTTCCTAACGAGGCCACTTTTTGAAAGCCAATGATAGTCGCCAATGATCTCGGCATGGACATGTACCAAAATAAAATCCTATTGCAGATATGACATGAAAAACAAATCAATGCTCACCTAATCTCGATGGAGTATTCCAGCTTCAAGCATAGCTCGAATTCAAAACTCTACAAATCAGATGTTAGCCAAAGAAGTAGAAAACTTGTAAGGAGCCGTTACATACCCCATGCCAAGATATCAAAAAATTCCCACATAGACAGTTCGGCCTTCCACAACCCGTGTTTTCTTGATATTAAATGTTTAGGTAGTTCTCGTAATCAAACAGAGTTTCATCCATCTCGGCCCACCAATCCCTTACCCTACCCTCGATTCGGATAGATTAGAAAGGAAGAAGGTGGGATAGTATAACGATTTATGATACTTGTTGCGAGCATGATCCATAAGCGTTAGCACCATAAACAAAGGGGCGAATGGATATTGCACAAATACCATAGCCGAAGCATATAGCACAAAATTGCCGCTCCCCGCCATATCGAATTTGGAATCGAACATGGAATTCGATCAAACATTTTTTCGTGCATGCCCGGTCGTCTCCTAATGAATCGATTCATCATGCACCACCGTGCATTTTTTTGCATTTCAAATCATACTCCAAATTCCTATGTGGATTTTTGGAGAACCTGGAAAATTTAACTTGGCGAGAAAATCCTCTACAACCTTAGTAAATCGACCTGAAAAAAAAATCCAAAAAGTTTTCCACTTGACGGAAAAACCGAATTTAAACAATAGGATATTCATAACTATAGACTAGAAATAGTCGCAGATGTCCAAATGTAGAGATAGATCGAATGGACAAGTTGTGCAATGAACAGGGGGATGAGTTCCAACATAAGGAATGAATCAAATAACTACAACCGAGTCAAATAGGATAATTGGATAATAAAACTGAGAAGCCAATTGGTATTTCAAATCTGAAAATGACACTTAAGCTGGCACCGTGTCTCTGTCTATTGGTCTATTGTTCATAGCAAGATATACTCATAAAGAGTTATGTTCTCTAGTTTTCTTCAGGGTTCGAAAAAGTGAGGTTACCCTTACGTTTTGTTCTACAAAATTTGCCAATGTCCAGATGTTGTTGACATGAGTAGGACATGCTGTCCTACAAAAAAAAGGGTCGAATTGGACTTTGTCCTACTAGTTTTTGAAGAGGAGGACTTTGTCCTACTCTTTTTAAGTGGAGGAGGAATTTTTTTACTATGTATATTTTATTTCATGTTACTTATCTTATCTCAGATATACATAGAAATTAACCTTTTTAAATATTAGCCAAACAAAAAAGGTTAAATTACCTTTGCTTTTTAGAAAAATAAATAAAATCAACTTTTTTTTTTTTTTTTTTTGGGAGCATTTTCCCTTTTTTCCCCTTTTCGAAATTCGACCTCTACTGTTTCTACATGGGCGGTGGGCGGGAGGAGCAGAGAACAGCAGAGAAGAGAGAGAAGGGGACTATTCCGTTCCATTCCGTCCATGACCATATGGCCGATAAGGCATGCCACCACACAACCCAACCCAAAGGAACAAAACATTTCCATTTTTTTTGCTTTCGAGTTTATGTTTCAATAGGAAAGAAGAAAAGGACAAGCAATGACACCTTCACACGTGTTTGCAATATTTTATAAAGCTATGGGACCTGGCCAGGCTAGTTGCATGCTTTGCACAACGTGAAATGTCATTGTCCAATTTACTATTTCAATCATCCATTGTTTTGCTACACTTCTAAAAGGTGAGGCCCTCCTACCTAAAGTTCTTTTGATTAAAATAATTCAAGTAAACTTCCTTATCTATATCTATTGCTTTTTTTCTTTCTTAATTGCTTTGCATTTTGTTTATAAATAAGATTATCTTCATCAAAATGAAGAGGAAAAAGGACAAGTTCTTTGGACCCATGGATTTCTTTGCAAAAAGAACACCTACTACTGTCACTGAATCTATGGCTAGTGAAGGACCAGAATCGGCAGCTAATAAAGGACCAGAAACGGAAGACGTAAATGCTGCTTCAAAACAAATATTTGACAAAGATGAAAAAGAGCCAAGTGATGGGTACCGTTATTATAATCGTTTATGGGAAAAAACATGGAAGTGGTTGTGTTATGACGAAGGCAAAAATCTTGTGTTTTGTAAAGTGTGTGAAATTTTCCCTTTCTTAGGTAACACACTATCCATAATCTAAATCATTCCAATACTCAATTTATTATTAATGCTTTGAGTGTTGTGTTTGATTAAACAGGTAATAGGTAATTTGCAAGTGGAGGTTCTTGCAATTTTAGGACTTCAAGCTTTCGCTTGCATGCACGGATAGCCACACACAAAAAAGCAATGGAGCGGTGTTGCCCATTTCTGGCAACATGGACTAGCATCTATTATCAAAAACTTTTGTTTCATCTATATTTCCTCTAAGGAAAAGTTTCAGGCTATTGTGATCCCATTAGAGTTTGGAAGACATTTGACCAAGTTTGGAAGGCATTGGGGATCTCCTTTTATAGCCTAATCTTTTCCTTGAGGTAAAACACCTTTTAGACACATTCCCATTTGTTTAACATTTTCCTTTGATTTGAAGACCAGGCAAAGGCTATAGCAAGATTATCAAGGAAGCACAAGATGTTTTACCAAAGCTCAACCTTATGAAGCTTGCTTGAGTTTCATTAGTAGTTTGAAGTCACACACATAAGGATGCCATCTTGGAAATGAAACGTGCTCTTATTCTAGCCTTGAAGTTTGGAAGACCCTTTATAGAAGTTTGGAAGACCCTTAGGCTTTGAGCAAACGTGTCTTCACTATGAGGTATGATTTGAGCATTAGAGACAATCTGAGATGAAATCAAGTGCTACAGAGGTACCCATCTTGTCTTCATTCCATATCCACCTTTTTATGTCCTATGAACCTTTTATAACCTTTCTTTCACCATTTTTTCCACTTTTGAGACCTTTTCCCATCATTTCACTACCCATTTTTTTATTTGATCCTACCTTCAATTGAGAATTGCCCCCTAATGATCTTGAAAAACTTCAAAGGCAAGAAAACTCTTTTTTCATTCTCATTTCATCTTCCTAAACCCTAGTATAGCCCCCTGTTTACACCCTTTTCCCATCTTATTCCCATGACTTTTTCACCATCCCTATGTTGCAATATTCATTGACCATGGGTCAAAATGGACAAAAAATCAAATGTTTCAGTTTGACCTGAAAACCTTCTAGATGGAAAGCTTGGCAAAAAAGAGCTAATTTGGCCTTTTTAAATTTGAAAAAACCTTGGGAAGGCCTCGCAAAATTGGATTCTTGGGATGCGTGCCAAAAAATAAAAAAAATAAAAACCTATTCTAGCCTATCTACCCCGCCTATTTCAAGATAGTTCCGGTCACCCCCAAATTTTTCCACGTGGCGGTGGGGGCCGGATTAATTTGGGTGTCCCCTCCCTCTGCGTGGCACGTAAATTTAATAGTGGGGTCAACACTATTCCTTATATACGTAGCCGGACTGTTTTTGCCATGGGATATATCACATTCGAAAATTTTCGGCGAACCCTAGAAAATAGGGAAGTCGCTAAATTCGCCAATTCGTGCCATAATTTGATTGAATCCAGCCAATTTTCTCCCCGAGATCAACTCCCGAACCTTTTCCGAGACCTTGGGGACCCTCTCGTGGCACTTGATCCGTGAGAAATTGCTCAAATTTGGCCTTAAATCACTTTCAGTAGAAAAGTTTTGTGGGAAGAACAGTTCTTAAACCAGCATTACAGATCAAATCGGGACGTCCCCTCGTAGATAGACCTCTCGTGATCTTGGCGACCGCTATTATCTTGATCTGCTCTACTCGTGATTTTGCTCGCTCGCCGAATTGAATGATCTGTCCCGGTGTGACTAGTTCGACATCGAGGCACTTCAGTTACAACTCAAATAATCATTTCATTTAGCTTCATTGGTAGATCTGAGATTCTCTAGAGGCTCGGGGCGGACCTTTAAATTCTCCTCAAGCACTATTATATTCTAAGCTTTGGTAATGCCCTGTTGACACTATTAAATTTTTGTATTACATTATTATATTATGATTGTGGCACTTGATCCGTGAGAAATTGCTCAAATTTGGCCTTAAATCACTCGGCCGAGCTAGTTTTGTGGGAAGAATAGTTCTTAAACCAAAGATTACAGATCAAATCGGACGCCCCTCGTAGATAGACCTCTCAGATCTTGGCGCACCGCTATTATCTTGATCCGCTCTACTCGGATTTTGCTCGCTCGCCTCGAAATTGAATGATCCGTCCCCTGTGACTAGTTCGACATCGAGGCACTTCGCCACAACTCAAATAATCATTTCATTTAGCTTCATTGGTAGATCCGAGATTCTCTAGAGGCTCGACCCGCACTGAATTAAGCCCTCAAGCACTATTATATTCTAAGCTTTGGTAATGCCCGGTTGACACTATTAAATTTTTGTATTACATTATTATATTATGATAATGCATAGTCTTTGCCTGGAAAATTATTGTCATCATTATACATTCATCTTTGGTAATTCTGCATTGTTCTTTTAAAGCTAAAACTAAAAAAGCTAAGCCAAAAATATTTATTCCAAGTTATATTCTCTTTAGGAAGTTGCATTCCATCTTCACAAAAACATTAGAAACCTATACATTCAAAGAAAACATATAAAAGAAACTTCTCTTCCATGACTGTTACAGTGGTTATGCTTTTCTCGAGGCTATTTAAACCCTATGCACGTGATCTAGGGGCTATTCTGAAGTTGCCTGCACAGATCCCAACTCAAAATTCCTTATCAAGCTCCATCTGCAAAATTTGGCTCTCTGTTTTGTACCGCCAACTTTTTGACCGACTTTGACCTAGATTTTCTCAGCCTTCCCCTATTCAAATCAAGTCAAATCTTCACCATCAGTTTCCCCTGCTTGTTGATCATCTATACCACCAATCATATCTCGAAAATCTCACAGCCTGCTATCATGGATTGGAGAAGTGGTAGCAGGTCTGGCTCAACTGTATGTATATTTTCATCTTTCGGATATAATACAGTATAAACATCTTGCCCACAAAAAAAAAAAAAAAAATCTCACAAGGTGTGTCTGCAAAACCAATTTTTGCTCTGACAGTTTTTTCAGTTTCAGGGACTCTAGTGATTTTGAAGAAACCATTATTTCAAAATGATTTTTCTCGCTTCATATGTTGAGGATTGATCACCCTAAGTGATCTGGAGGTCCTAACCAATTTGTTTGAGCTCCCTTGAGGTTAGACTAAAATTCCAGGTTTTAGGCTAACATTTTGGAGGTCCTACCGAGATTTTCACCTGGAAGTTGAACTCCATGGCACCAAGAAAGACCTGGCTGAGCCTCACTGAGCAACCCGAGGTAACAGTCAACCAGATCTAGTAGGGGTAAGCATGAAAGTGGCTACCGCCCACAAAGAATGTTACCAATGTTTCTGCTTTGCCTTTTCCTCCACAAGCTCCTTACCAATTTGAGCTCACTATACCTGTTTCTTCCCCTTGTTATGATTCTTCCATGAATGCTAACCATTTCTTGAAAAATTTTGAAGAATATTATGAGGAGCATGGAAAGAAGAAAGGTACCAGGTTTGCTGAGTTTATCAAATGCATGAAAGGTGATGAGGCCAGATCCTGGTTGGATTTCGAACTGTCAATAGGTACTAAGTGGGATGAATTGGAACAAAGGTTTCTGTCAAGGTTTGGTAAGACTACTTCACCCCAGGATCTTGTTTTTGAGCTCAATTCCTTTTCTATTAAATCTGGTGAAAGTGTGAAACAGTATGTGGAAAGATTTAACTCTTATTTGCTGGTGTGTAATAGGAACCATGTTTCCCACCCAACTTTGCATCTGGTTGCTTCCTTTATCAGAGGTTTGATGTCCAGGCCTAAGATTTATAGAAAGTTATTAAAACTTCAAAAGTTTGGTGAGCTAGATTCAATCCATAAGACATTTGTAAAGGCTGTAGATTTAGTAGAAATGCTAAGCTATTTGCCTGATGAAGAAGTCAGAGATCCATTCTACCCTCCTCATCATGATACTTGCACGAAGTTACATTATGCTAATGCCGCCCCGTATGCGATTCGGAAGGAAAAGAAAAAAGCCAAAAAGTCAAGAGCTAGACCCCTCGTTTTTTTAGAAGTGAAATCTGAGATAAGTAAGGTGTCCAAGCTCTTTTAGAAGTTACCAAACAACTCATGGAGTTAAAAAGTAGTAATAATGCTCTTTCTTCTAGCTCTGCCATACCAATGCACAAACGTGGTAAACCCTATCATAGGGCTGAAAAATTGCTTTGCAAGATCTTGTCCTAAATGCCACAAAAGGGGCCATTTTGGTAGAGAATGTCCCGCTTTGTTCTTTTGCAAAGAGATAGGTCAAGAATTACCTTGCAAAGCAAGAAAAAGGTAAACAGTGTCCAATGTTAGTTTTATTGAGACTTGTGCGTAAGAACAAGAAGAACAAGATGTTATGGTTGTGCAAACATCGCTAGGCTCCATTCGTGTACATCCGCAAGTTCTCATCCCCACCAATTGTAGCTCCTAAGGTAACATTTCAGCCAAATCCTCGGGATATAGCTCCTCCCCCCTGCTCAAAGGTATAAAACGTAAAGATTCTCGAGCTTGATGAATTTGAATTACTTATGAAAAACTCCAAGGTTACCGAGACTTACTAACTTTATTAAGGATTGCACCATCATATAGGGAAAAGCTTATCAAGAATACCCAAAATGTTGAAGAAATTGCTGCGAAACTTGCAACAACATTTCTCAGAAGCCTTTACCCGAAAGCACAATCAAGATCCGGGTGCTTTTATTTGTAGTGCTACTATAGGTACCTCCCATTTAGATAAGGTTTTGTTGGATGGAGGTTCCTCCCTAAATGTCATGCCTTATCATGTTATGAAAACACTGAATCTCAAAGTAGAAGACAACACTTCTATTGTTCTAAAAATCCTTTTCAATGCTAAGGTAGTACCAAAGGGAGTGGTGAGAAATGTGTCTCATTATCTGAGGGGGAATCATTGTCTTAGCTACATTTGTGGTTGTTGATTTTGAGAATGTTAACCATGCTAACATCTATGATTTATTATTGGGAAGAAGGTGGATGAAAACAAAGAGATGCTAGGCCTATATGGTCTCAAGGTATTTGCACTATTTCAAATGGAGCAACTTCCATTAAACCGTAAACCAAACCCACCCTTCCGCTAACATTAGATTCATAGATGTGGATATTTTGCAGGAAGAAGAGTTAGGAGTTTACGCTTTAGGTCTAGATGTTGATATAAATGCGTAGTTATCAACTTTGCTCATGTAGAGTTCCCTGATCCAAAAAGAAAACAAGGCCTACCTTTGGTTTGATGGAGGTATGTCTAAAAATTAGGGATTGCTTCTTCTTTTGCTATTCAAGGGTGCGATCTTAAGTGATGACTAAAATAGGGAGAATTCATCCTAATATTTCTTCTAATGCAGCAGAATATAGGGCCCTCATTGCAGGGCCTACAGAAGCAAGGTTCATGAATATTTCCCATATTGTTATCTATGGAGACTCACAACTTGTTTGCAAACAGATTTTGGGAGAATACCAAACAAAACATCAAGATATGGAGGATCTGAACACACAAGCTCGAGAATTGCTAACTTTTTTTTGATCATTGGGAAATTTATCATATTCCAAGGTCCAAAAACTTTGAGGCTGATTCTTTGTGGCAGAAAACACTCTTAGAGCATCTCTCCGAGGGAGCTATCAAGGAAGATGTCCTAGATGAAGATGCTCTCTCGTTTCATCTATCTTGACCATCAACCTAGCACAAGAGGAATCACACAAAAGAACTTGAAGTGCACAAAGGAGGTATGTCCGTGACTTTGCAAATGGGAGATCTATATGATGAAGATTGCAAAGGTAAAATGATTAAGTACTTTGAAGATTGGGTGGATGTTTTGCATGGGAATATTCAGAATTGAAAGGGGTCGATAGGAGCATTTGTGAGTTTGAGATAAAAGTTCGTGGAAGATACTAAACCTGTCATGCAGAGATTGAGAAGAATTAATTCCTCACTTTTAGATCTTATCAAGCAGAATTATTCAAAATGCAGAGTCAGTTTGATAGTTGACATTGTGAACCCCTTCTTGGGTTTCTTGTATTGTGCCGCTTCTAAAAAGAATGGTTCTCTAAGAATATGTGTGGATTATAGAGATCTAAATAAAGCTACCAAGTTAAAGATTGTTACCCTTTGCCTTTTTGGAAGAAATACTTTATGCAATTGGTCGGGCAAGTCTATGTACTCATTTTTGGATGGTTTCTCCGGTTTTAATCGATTAGCATCAAAAGGAAGATCAGCCAAAGACATCCTTCATTACTCCATGGGGAACTTATGCAATGAAAAGGATGCCTTTTGGCTTAATGAATGCCCCCGCTACATTTTCGTAGAGCTATGGATACTTGCCTTTGCAAACATGACTCCTGAGCAATTCAGAGTTTATCTTGATGATTTATGCTTAGGCACTGATACAAGTGATCATATTTCAGAGCTAACAAGGATATTTACATTGTGCAGACAAACTGGAGTTAATCTAAACCCAAAGAAGTGCATCTTTTTGGCATCCAAAGGCCAGCTCTTAGGCCATGAGGTTTCGCTAAAGGCCTTCAAGTAGCTGAAGAGAAGATCATAGCTTTAAAAAAGCTTCAAACACCCAGGACAATTAAAGAAGTCAAGGGATTTATGGGAATGACCTCTTTCTTAAGAGTGTATGTGCCTAATTTCTCTCACCTTATTAGTCCTATCTCTAAGTTGACTAGAGTAGGTCAAGTTAGTAAAAGAGAAAAGCAAATATAGGTCTCAAGTTGTTTGGACTGATGAGTGTGAAAAAGCTTTTTGCAGATCATAGAGGCTATTTGCCATTCTACACTTTTAAAAACTCCGGACCTTTCATTACCATTTAAAGTTTACATAACTATCACTAAAAAAGGCTCATTGGAGTTGCCATTTTGCAGATAGACACCCTATTGCTTTTGCAAGCAAACAATGGTCTCAAACCAAGAGAAGTATGCTAAGATAGAAAGGAGTGCTGCTGCTCTCATCTTTTTGATAGAGAGACAGGGTCATCTTTTACAAAAATCCCAAGCCACTATCTACATGCAGCAGAACCCCATGCCCTTTTTGTATGGTAAGAAATTAGAAAAACCTAAGCTTCATAGGTGGGCTTGTAGGCTTCAATCTTATGATTTAAAGGTAAAGGTTATTCATGTATTGAACAACCCGAAGTTTATACTTGCCTCACCGCCTACTTTGAACATGAGGAGTTGATACAAGAAGAAGAAATGACTAACCTTGTTGTAAATGAGCAGGACTTGTCAACTATACCAGCTCAAGGTTGGCAACAACCTATTAGGAGGTTCCTTCAGTATCAGGAGATACCCTCTGAATTTTCAAAAAGCCAGGCTTACAAGTTTAAGTTAAAATGTTTGACTTACTCCTTGGTTGGTGACATCTTGTGCAAGGTAAATAGGGATGGTGTACTCTTAAGATGTGTTGATGAAGATGAAGTCTGCCTCGGTACTTACGCGAAAATCACAAAGGTGTTTGTGGTGGTCATTTTGCAGCAGAATTAATAACCGCCAAGAAAATATTGAGGTCCGGTTATTTCGGCCTCATTTATTTAAAGATTGTTATGATATTATAAAGACTTGTCATCAATGCCGGATCTTTGGCAAAAGAATCTTGCATCCCCTCCTCTTCTTACAGAATTGTCTCCCCGGTCCATTTCAAGTTTGGGGATTGGACTATGTTGGCCCTATCAATCCCCCATCCTCAAAAAGATGAATACATTGTTGTGGCTCTACAGACTGTTCACTAAGTGGTCGGCGGACACCTTTAAGGAAAGCAAATGCCCATACTATCATGCTAGATTTTTGCATGAGAATATTTGCTCTAGGTTTGGCATTCCTTTTAAAATTTTGACTGATAGAGGCTCTACTTTTATTAATGAAGTTATTAATTTCCTTGTTTCAAGCCTCAAGATCAAGCATGTGAAAAGCTCAGCCTATTATCCTCAAGGAAATGGTCAAGCCGAGTCTACTAACAAAGTGCTTAAGGGTATTTTGCGTGAAAAAAATGTTTGCCAAAACCAAAGGGATTGGCACTTGAAATTATATGATGCTCTTTTGGCTCATAGAATTACTTCTAAAGCAACTACTAATGCCTCACCTTTCAGTTTTAGTTTATGGAGTAGAGGTCATTATCCCAAATGAAGTTAGAGATACCTTCTTTAAGGATGGCACTCAAGCTCGAGTTGGAGTTTTCTCAAGCCTTGAAGCACGTGTATGAAGTTCTCATTAAAATTAGATGAAGAAAGGTTTGTTGCGAGAATTACAACTTGTCAAGAAGAAGGCTAAGAGTGCAAAGCAGCCTTTCAAGGTCGCTCACAAACTACAAGACAAGTTTGCACCTATGGAATTAGTTTTAAAGTGGAATGCCGCAGATGAAGGAAAGCTTTCAAAGTTTGAAAATCCCCGGAAGGTCCCTATCGATTTTAGGAGATGCCGGTCTGCTCATCTTATAGGTTGGCGATCTTGGTACAGGATTAGAACCGCCAAATCCCATTAATATTCAACACCTTAAAGATATTGGCCTCAAGATGCCCGCTTGAGCCTCTTCACTTCTATATAAGCATTTGTTCTAGCTTAGAATAGGTTAGTTTATAATTTCCAAGCTGAGGTTTTAATATTTCTTTTGATTAGCATATTTCCTTTGAGGTTTAATATTGTGTTTTTTCTCTGCTTAGTCACAGGAATGTGACCACAAGAGATGAAGACTTTGATTATTACCTATTAATGGGCTCTATGTTGTCATGACAGACCATCTGTTAAAACATTTCATCCGCCTTCTAAACCGCCTATTCTTCATAAGACCTTGCTTCTCCATTGGAGTTCTAGAGTGCTATCCATATATAATTTTCCACATCTTGCTTGGCACTCATGCTAACCTTTGATTTATCTTGTCATATGCAGTGTTCATTCTTTTCTCCTCCATTTTCATCTCGCTTATAAGTTGCCTTTTACATTCCATTTCAGCCTTCTATCCTTTTTATTTTCATTCCCTACAATGCTCGCACCACATTTCCACCATAGCATAGAGTTCATCTCACACTCATACCACTCACTTCATTACTCTACATCATTCTCACACCACCACTGATTTGAAGATCCTCGCCTAAGTTTACATCTGTTAGGGCCGAGGGGACCAGCCTATTCTTTCCTTTTTGAGGAGATGTTGCCCATTTCGCAACATGGACTAGCATCTATTATCAAAAACTTTTGTTTCATCTATATTTCCTCTAAGGAAAAGTTTCAAAGCTATTGTGATCCCATTAGAGTTTGGAAGACATTTGACCAAGTTTGGAAGGCATTGGGGATCTCCTTTTATAGCCTAATCTTTTCCTTGAGGTAAAACACCTTTAGACACATTCCCATTTGTTTAACATTTTCCTTTGATTTGAAGACCGTGCAAAGGCTATAGCAAGATTATCAAGGAAGCACAAGATGTTTTACCAAAGCTCAACCTTATGAAGCTTGCTTGAGTTTCATTAGTAGTTTGAAGTCACACACATAAGGATGCCATCTTGGAAATGAAACGTGCTCTTATTCTAGCCTTGAAGTTTGGAAGACCCTTATAGAAGTTTGGAAGACCCTTAGGCTTTGAGCAAACGCGTCTTCACTATGAGGTATGATTTGAGCATTAGAGACAATCTGAGATGAAATCAAGTGCTACTGAGGTACCCATCTTGTCTTCATTCCATATCCACCTTTTTATGTCCTATGAACCTTTTTATAACCTTTCTTTCACCATTTTTTCCACTTCTCGAGACCTTTTCCCATCATTTCACTACCCATTTTTTATTTGATCCTACCTTCAATTGAGAATTGCCCCCTAATGATCTTGAAAAACTTCAAAGGCAAGAAAAACTCTTTTTTCATTCTCATTTCATCTTCCTAAACCCTAGTATAGCCTGTTTACACCCTTTTTCCATCTTATTCCCATGACTTTTTCACCATCCCTATGTTGTAATATTCATTGACCATGGGTCAAAATGGACAAAAATTCAAATGTTTCAGGTTTGACCTGAAAACCTTCTCTAGATGGAAAGCTTGGCAAAAAGAGCTAACTTGGCCTTTTAAATTTGAAAAACCCTTGGGAAGGCCTCAAAATTGGATTCTTGGGATGCGTGCCAAAAAAAATAAAAAAAAAAAACCTATTCTAGCCTATCTACCCCTCGGCCTATTTCTCATAGTTCCGTGTCACCCCCCAATTTTTCCACGCGGCGTGGGGCGGCGGGGGGGCGGAACACGAGCCGGGTGTCCCTCTCAAGTGGCACGTAAATTTAATAGTGGGGTCAACACTATTCCTTATATACGTAAGCTGCGGACTCGCTTTTTGTTTGTGGGATATATCACATTCGAAAATTTTCGAATTTTAACCCTAGAAAATAGGGAAGCCGCTAAATTCGCCAATTCGCGCCATAATTTGATTGAATCCGCCAATTTTCTCCCGAGATCAACTCCCCAACCTTTTCCGAGACCTTGGGGACCCTCTGTGGCACTTGATCCGTGAGAAATTGCTCAAATTTGGCCTTAAATCACTCGGCCGAGCTAGTTTTGTGGGAAGAACAGTTCTTAAACCAGCATTACAGATCAAATCGGCACGTCCCCTCAGAGATAGACCTCTCGTGATCTTGGCGCACCGCTATTATCTTGATATGCTCTACTCGTGATTTTGCTCGCTTACGCTTTCGAAATTGAATGATCCGTCCCCTGTGACTAGTTCGACATCGAGGCACTTCATTACAACTCAAATAATCATTTCATTTAGCTTCATTGGTAGATCCGAGATTCTCTAGAGGCTCGCATGACACTGAATTAAGCCCTCAAGCACTATTATATTCTAAGCTTTGGTAATGCCCGGTTGACACTATTAAATTTTTGTATTACATTATTATATTATGATAATGCATAGTCTTTGCCTGGAAAATTATTGTCATCATTATACATTCATCTTTGGTAATTCTGCATTGTTCTTTTAAAGCTAAAACTAAAAAAGCTAAGCCAAAAATATTTATTCCAAGTTATATTCTCTTTAGGAAGTTGCATTCCATCTTCACAAAAACATTAGAAACCTATACATTCAAAGAAAACATATAAAAGAACTTCTCTTCCATGACTGTTACAGTGGTTATGCTTTTCTCGAGGCTTTGGCTACTTACAGAGAAAAACTAAAATATCTTTTGCTATTTAAACCCTATGCACGTGATCTAGGGGCTATTCTGAAGTTGCCTGCACAGATCCCAACTCAAAATTCCTTATCAAGCTCCATCTGCAAAATTTGGCTCTCTGTTTTGGCACTGGCCAACTTTTTGACCCGACTTTGACCTAGATTTTCTCAGCCTTCCCCTATTCAAATCAAGTCAAATCTTCACCATCAGTTTCCCCTGCTTGTTGGTAATCTATACCACCAATCACATCTCGAAAATCTCACAAGGTGTGTCTGCAAAACCAATTTTTGCTCTGACAGTTTTTTCAGTTTCAGGGACTCTAGTGATTTTGAAGAAACCATTATTTCAAAATGATTTTTCTCGCTTCATATGTTGAGGATTGATCACCCTAAGTGATCTGGAGGTCCTAACCAATTTGTTTGAGCTCCCTTGAGGTTAGACTAAAATTCCAGGTTTTAGGCTAACAAGCGGCATGAAAACGTGGCTAAGAAGGACAAGCAAATAGTGGCTGCTATTCAAAAGATGCATGGCAGCATTGATGGCGTTGTTCTCAACTTGTTTAGAACTGCTTACACAGTAGCACGAAGGAATTTGTCAATGCTGGATTTTCCTTACATGATCAGACTTCTTCAAGTGGCTGAGTGTCCATCTATTACAAAAACCATGTATCAGAATGACCAAGCATGTAGAGAATTTGTTTTATGTATCAATGTGAATATACATCAAACTTTATTGAAGAAGATCAAAGCAAGTCCTTTCTTTGGTATATCAGTTGATGAGTCCACTGACATTGCGAGTCAGCAACATATTGTGTTATGTGTCTCCTACATCGAGCATGGTGAGTGCCATCGCACTTTCTTGGGGTTGTTAAGAGTGCATGATGCTGATGCAGCCACTTTGTATAAATCCATAATTGAATATCTATGTGGGGCTGATTTGGATATGGGATTTGGATTAGATGGTGCTTCCGTTATGACAGGTCATAAAAATGGCGTGGCTGCACGGTTGAAGAAGAGTTTTCCATTCCTGACTTCTTTATATTGTATTGCTCATAGAGCAAATTTAGCAATTGCAGATGCTAGAAGTATGATGGAATGGATTGGGCACTAGAAATTGATGCTACTGTGAATGGCACTGCATCTCATTTTTCTCATAGCAGCCAAAGGCTAGAGAAGTTCCAAGAGTTACTTCAGGAAATGGCTTGCAATGTATTACGTCTTGAACACATCAATGCCACGAGATGGTTAAGCAGGCATAATGCCGTAAGTAAACTATGTGAAGACTTTGCTGTTGTTCTAAGATACACGGAGCTTGAATCATATGAAGTGTTTAAGCAGGTGACAAACTTTAAGTTTATTTATCTATTACATTTTCTTGGTGATATTCTTGGTGGCCTTTCTATATTGAGTAAAGTTTTCCAAGCCAAAGCAGTTGATGTGACATGTGTAGAAAGTATTGTGAGAACGCAAATAGGTGCCATCAAGCGAAATTATATTGCTGATCCAGGGCCAGACTTGAATGCATATCAAGAGGATAGCCGGCACTTCCCTATCCAAATGGCAAGATGGAAGGATTAAGGAGTTGTATTCATGGAAATGAATATCAAGGTTTTAAGATTGAAAGAGATCTAGACGGGGCTGATTTAGGTGATGCCATTCAAAAGCAAAAGGCCTATGCATCAGCTATTTGCAAGTGCTTGGAATCTAGGTTTGAAGATAGCTCTATCCTTAAGAATTTCAGAAGTTTTTCTCCTTTGCATATGCCTAAAAGTGCTAACAGTTGCAAAAGGTTTGGTGAGCAAGAGTTGGCTGATTTAATATCATTCTATGGAACATAAAAAACAGTTGGAAAAGGAAAGAGTAAAGAAATTGTTTCAGCTTTGGTTGATGGACAAGCTTTGAGAAGAGAGTATGCTGAATTTAAATTGCATGTTCAAGCAAATTGGCCACACATGAAACTTGAAGAGTTAGGAGCTGCTATTGCATGTAATGAGGTACACGCTAACTCTTATAGTAATGTGCTGAAATTGATACAGGTTGCGCTTGTTCAATGTGCAAGTAATGCCATATGCGAGACTGTGTTTAGTCATCGAACTGCTATAGAAGATAAGTTCGCGAACAGGATGGAAAGCAAAATGTTGGATGCACGGCTGAATGTTACTATAAATGGTCCTGACGATTGTGCTGATTTTGACTTCGGGGATAGTGTTGAAATTTGGAAAAAGATGTCAAGTCGGCAATACATAATGCTACGCAGGACCATCTTTCTTGTATAAATGTTTATGAGAGTTTTTGCTTCGTTAAAACATTGCGTTTTTTCTTTATAAAAACTCATTATTTTACCGGGAACTTTTTGTTTTAAAGAAATTGGACTTTGTCCTACTACTTTTGTATCGGATTGAACATGTTCTGCTGAAATTTGAGATGAACTATTTATTTTAAAACTAAAAGGATTTTTGTTTACCTCATTTTTCATAAAATTTTGAACCCTGGTTTTCTTTAATCTGTTCTAACTCCCGAAAATTACCATCTTATCTACAAGTCCCTATCCAGTCACAACTCATCTACATCTCATTTAAAGTGTTAAACATGCGGTTGACAAGGATTTCCAAGCAAACAGACAGTAGAACTACAACCAATAAACAAAAAACCTTACGCATTTAATAATTCTTGAAAGAAGTGCTTCCCCACTGGGAATTTGACAGAGCTGGGAAAGATTCTTAGATCAACGGTTGAGATGGAATTAAGTTGATGTGGCAGAACACGTGGCATAGCTAGAATTGCAGCAAAGTGTGCTCCTCGGGTTAGGCAACCCTGCTAAAGAAAAGGGAAACCATTGGGTACTTGTGGTTTAGGTAGAAAAGTGTAGGCTGGAAAAAATCATGGACATGTTGATTCGTGAGGTGTAAAAAGTTTAGCAAGGATATGCAAAATATTTCCCGAACCAACTGGGGCGGAGGGCGGAGGAAGCAAGAATGCAGATGCCGTAATAACCGTTTGCTTAAAATTACTGTATTTTTTGGCTAATATAATAGGGCGTAAAACTTCCTCCATTTTTTGCGGAGCGGCGCCGCTATTCCCTGTTTCTTGCTGTGCAGAGCCATATTTCTTTGTTGTGCGTTGCCACAAGCGGACTTCTGCCACAATAGGTTTGGTAAATGGTAAATAGAAATGCACAGAAGGATCGAAATACTTTCATGCACAGAAGGACCGAAATAGAAAGAAGGGCCAGAGCATCGAAATATCTTTAGATCAAAATCGGTTTTGGTAAATGGCCGCATAATAGCTTTAATCTGGGGAAGATGGATGTTCTTTTAAGCTTTAAGCTTTAATCTGTTTATTTCTTGTTAATACTGGCAGAAGCTTTAATCTTCACGGTTGCATCTGTTATGGCTCCGAGACTAAACCTCTTGCAAGATCTTCTTTCCAAATTTTCTGAGAATGACGGAGCTCTTCTTCAGAAACTTTAGATGAATGCCCACAGCTTCTCAAACCTAGCACGGTCTGCCATCGCTTCTCCGCCATCGCCACTAAGACAAATTTTTAAGGTCCCACGTGGCAAATTAATATTGGACGTAATTTTAGCAAACAGTTATTATGTCCTGTAATTTCCACCAGTAAGGCATTACGCCTGTAAAGTCTTGGCGGCTCCGCCAAACTCTGCCACTCGAGCCGTCTCGTTTGGCCGAGCGGCCAGGACTTTACCGGGTCTAATAGCCCTCCAGATGGAAATTACCTAGTACTTTTAGGCTAAACAAGTGCTCTCTCGTTATTTGCAACAGAAGAAGAAAGAAAAATGCACGAGAAGGGGCATGGCGATCAGGCATACCCGCCTCCATCGTTCTACCCTCCCGTCTATGCTCCTCCTCCATCTGAGAGAGCTCTAGATTTTCCACCCTTTTATCCTCCACCTTACGGAGCCCCTCCCCCTTTTCCTCCACCAAACGGAGCTCCTCAGCCATGGCCACCAGCAGGCCCCTTTGCTCCGCCGGAACCCCCTCGTTATTTTCCTGTTGATAATTCAGAGGACAGCCATCACCATCACCATCATCACCACCATGACGGAAGTATTCATGGTGCTCTGTATCCCAGATCAGAAGGAAGTAGCCATGGTGGTGGATCTATTTATCCCAGATCAGAAGGAAGTAATCATGGTGGTGGTTCTTCTCATGGTGGTCTATATCCCCCAGCTAGTCCTTCATTTGGGCATCAGAATTCTTACCCCCCTGAAGAAATTCCTCACCGCGGATCCCTTACCCCTCAGCGATCCCTCTCCGGGCAGCTCGTAAGGGTGTATTGCAAGGGAAATTCAGATTATAGCTTGGGAGTCCGTCCTGATGGAGTTGTGCTCATGCGCGCAAATCCTGAAGATGAAGCTCAGGTTACATTTCTGTAGATTTAATTGATGTTATCGCCTTTTCCTTATTTTCTTGTTGCATCTTTTGTAGCAATGGATTAAGGATATGACATGGAGCACAAAGGTGAAGGATGAAAAGGGATTTCCTGCCTTTGTGCTTATCCACAAGCCAACTGGCAAAGCGCTGAAGCATGTCAATGAAGAGCTCCAACAGGTAAAACCTTTTTGTGCGTCAAATCAGGATTTTGGTTTTGTCTTACTAAAATTTTACAAACCTGAGAGATGAGAGAATACATACAGCTTCAGAGGCATGATGTCATCACAATGTAGTCGTTGGTGTATGTCTGCCAATAATAAGTAGCAATTCCAAAGTCTTGGAGAACGACGTTCATAGCACTGGATGCTGTCAGTATTGCCAGACTTATCATGTAGGAGAACTTTGTGGCGGCTTTTAAAGATTTTGATGGGCTTAAATCTTGCCAAGGAATATTTGTACTCAATAAACAATTTGGCAGTCACTTTATACAACAAGGTTCTTTTAAGCTGGAAACATGTATCGGATTATGGTCAGCAGCTAATAATAGTTCAATGCCTTGCAGTTTGATAAGGCTTTTAGATTTTAAATATCTGGTTCTGGAGTCTGTTGTAAATGTGTCATTTTCTTTTGGAGCAAAATGATTCTGATACTAGTCTTTACAGGTTTTATTGAAAGATTATCGTCCTGAAATACTTGATGAAGAAATATTATGGACAGAGAGTCAAGACATGGGTGAAGGATTCAGGGCTCTCCGTAGAGCAGACAATATACATATGAATTTGGATGCTTTCAGAGGGGATAAAAAATATGGTGGAATCAAGGATGGCACACCAGCTGTTCTTTACAAGTGGAAAAAGACAGACAACACTAACCAATTGTGGAAAATAGTTCCCTTGTGTTGTAAGTTGCATCTGCCTTTAGGTTATGTTAAAACAATTTGGCTTTTTGATCTGTATTCTCTTAATCTTCACGTCATGCTCTTCATCTTGCAGGATTTTTCAGCTGAAAGCTAGAAAGACAGCTGAATAAAAAGAAATATATGCCAACTATTGTTGAATAGGTGCTATGTTGTTAGGATTGTTACCAATTAGTTTAAAATAAAGACGATCCGGCATACAACTTTGATGTTCAGTTATTTTGAAAAGCAAGCTAATTTTCAGAGCATATGTCAAATCTCTGTTACTTAATACAGGTCTCATTTACATAATAGAGCAAATAAACCTTGTCGAAATCATACTGCATTTTTATTTTATCATCGTATTTTTGCTCTAGGAAACTACACATATGTTTATTCCTTCTGTTACACGCGACATTACTAACCTGTCTTTTTTATGCATGAGATTTATAGTTGCCTATTATATTGCTAGCTGGAAAACAGCGGAAATTCCTTCTTAGCTAGCTTTGATAATTTGGATTTAAAAGCTTAATGTTGTCTCTCGCAAGCATTTGTTTGAACCAATTAGCAGAGCCTTTGAGAATCCTTCTCAATCGATGATGATAGTCGACATATATAAGACCAAATGTTGACGTGTACCCAAGCCATTCAAAATTATCCAGCAACGACCAAACGAAGTATCCATGGACAGCAGCTCCATCTCTGGTATCCAAAGTAAAAGAATCAAATGAAACATGAATTCAGATTTCATACATCCTACTTCTCCTTCGGCAGCCTGCAGATTTGTAAGAGAGTCTTTGTGGAATTTTTGACGAACCGTGTCCCTCACTCCCTCACCAATGCTAACGTTACCAGGCTGATCCATTCCTGTTGGAATACAGAGTCGGACATAATTAGAAATACTAATGCTAACACTACCAGTCAATCCATTTTTGTTGAAATTTGGAAAATAAACATATTTAGATGTCTATGACAAAAAAAACTAATTGAAATAATGCTCACCATTTTCTGAGAGGATCATGGGTGGGTTTCCATAGTGGTTCTTAATATAAATGACTGCCTTATACATTCCCCAAGGCACTATGTAAAGCCAGGTCGTGTGTGCTCTTGGTCCGATTGGTACTTCATTTCTTTCAACTGGTTGACGGCATAAGATTAGCATTACTTGAAATTTGTACATTGAAAATAAGTAAAAGTAATGGCATACAATGGTAAGCTCATTGTCTAATCCTCCTGATCGCTTGTATCTTTCTTGGCCAGTTTATTATCAGAAGCATAATATGATGTGATACCAACAAAATCTATGGCACCTTTAACCATACTGCACTGCTGAGGAGTGAATTTTGGTAATCTTTAACCCACGATCTTTTTCATTGACTTTGGATAACTTCCGTACAGGAGAGGTTCAAGAAACCTGTAGAATGGAAATGAATTTCTAAGTTATTTTGAGGAAATCATTGTTGCAACATCATTAGATAACACTGAATTACCATCCAATATGAAAATCCCTGAATCTCTTGGCAGCTGCGTCATCTTCAGTGGAGTTGGTCAATGGCTCGTACCATACAAAGTCCAGAAGGATGCCAATAGTTCCTTTTTGCTTTTTCTAAACAAGTTCGAAGCTTAGGGATGAGTTGTGGATCTGTTACATGACCAAAGATAAAATATGCACTTGGTATTTTTTCCTGTAAACCTTAACAGCAGTAGAATGAGAAAGCAAGATGTTATGGACCACTATGTACGGCTTTGTTGCAGAGTTACCTCATGTAGTACAGTTACTGCACCTGCCAGGAGCCATCATCATAGCCTAGTGCAGACACTATTTGGGGTTCATTGAAGATGGTCCAGCGCTTCACCCTATCCCCGTAAGTCTTAAAAACAAATATCTCCCCATAAGTCTTAAAACAGAAATCCGCAAAGTTGGCAAATTCATTTCTGCACAATCACATTAAACGTTGTTCAGATTTGAACCTCTGACTTCAAACAAATAAGAGAAGTTGTTATCCCTCTATTCTTACATGATGTTGCTGCTCAACCAACCCTTGAACTCTATTTCAAATGCTTGAAGTATGTTGTAGTGATTCAAATTGGCATATGGTTGGATCCGTGCACAAGAAAGATAATCACTTTTTATTTTTTTTTTAATATGTTAATCCATAGATATGGAGCAGGAATGACCTTTTGCAGCATATAATCGATCAGATCACTATAATATTTCACTCCCAGTTTGTTGAGTTTTCCTCTTCCCTTTAAAATAAGCACTCAGGCCCTTTTTCCACACCTGTTTTTTTTCCAAGTCATTTATAAGACATGTCATACAAAAAATAGTTTTCCACTACTTTAATATAAGACATGTCTTATTCAGATAAGACATGTCTTATATTCACAGTTTTCCACTACGCAAAATACGACATGTCATATTATTATAAAAACAATTTTATAAGCCACAAAAATATGAAATCCTCATAAAGAACATTTTTAGATGTCATCTATGTCCATAGAACAACGAGCACTGTATAGAGCCCTTGCCAGCACATCCTTCTTGCAGTGTCTTCTAGAACTAGCTCTTCTTCGACATTTTCCTCAACCTTAGCATTCTCATCAACCTCAGCATTCTCATTTTGGTGTGCACTTACTGCACCTAGTTCACGCAATGCCTCCCTTGCACTTGCCTCATTTCCTTCTAACTCCACGGCCGCTTCAGTGACCCAACTCTCATCAAATGCTTCATTATGTATGATGCATAAATTATGCATCACCATGCAAGCAACTACAACCATTGACACATGCTTTAGATGTGTCTCTGTCTTCTTCAACAATATACGGAATCGTGCTTTTAGTATGCCAAAAGCTCGTTCCACAATCATTCTAGTGCTCGACTGGATGAAATTCCAATGTTTTTCATGATCCTTGAATCCAGTACCTTTGTTAATAAATGGGGTCAACAACCAAAGCCTTGGAGTATACGCAGCATCACCAAGCAAACAATAATTCTTCATTTTTCCAGACTCAAATTTAGTGTAAGCAGCTGTTCTTTGCATTAGAGCCCAATCATGCATGCTTCCCGCCCACCCAATATCATAGTCCCATATCAAACATCTGGAATCCACAATGGCTTGTAGAAGTATCAAATGGAATCCTTTCCTATTGTAATAGTCTGCACCATGATCGGTTGGAGCCGTGATAGGAACATGACTACCATCTACTGCCCCAATTACATTAGGGATACCCTGTTTTGCCTCATATGCAATAGCAAACTCTTTGCATTGATTTTCGCTTGGCCAATGCAATCCACAATGCAGATCTCTCATTTTTATCTTGATAGCTCGACTAAATTCCACAACGCATCTATGAACAATTGTGGTGCCAACTCCATAAAGTTCTGCCACATAGTCTAGTGTTGACCCAGTAGCCAATCATGTCAATGCAATGGCAACCTTTTTTGACACTTCTATTGCCATTCGCATGTTGGTATCTTTTTTCAATAAGACTGGGTGCAAAATATCACAAACCCATTGAAAGTTTGCTCTAGACACCCTTATTCTTTGACGAAACATTCTATCAGTGTGGCTCGCTGATAGTATGTTCTCATAGAAGCCTTGGACCCGCTTATGCGCCCAACAAATAGGCCTTTCCCTCTTCATGAAGGGCATGTAGCTCACTGCATGCATGCTTTCATTTACCTAGCTGATGGGTGTGCATCACTAGGCCTCAACAACTCAAGCATGATGAAAACATGAAGTGCTTGGAAAACTTGAAGAAGACTCTGCCGCATAGTTGGATCCATGCCAATAGATATGACCTAAGCATGCAATACATGATAGAGAATGGTAAGAGTTTGGATTTAAAACAAAAAAATAAAAATTCACAAGTGGAAGACTAGTTTGACAATTATGCAATTCATTAGAAATAGAACAAGTGGAAGACTAGTTTACCCAATGGAAAACAATTACTTCATTAGAAATAAAATAAGCAAAAAACATTACTCGACTACTTTGATTGATTTGACAAGCGGAAGACTAGTTTAAAGTGGCTGCTACTGGAGTTTTTCAAAAAGGCCTTGTAGACTTTGAGATATCCCTTTCAACATATTCAATTTTTCCTTCTCAAGGGCGAGGTTATCATCTTGAGCCTTCTCGCTTATTTCAGTCATTCTTTTGATAGCCAAAGCAACCTCAGACGCTGCACCTTTTGACTTTTTTTTCCTTTGGATTTACAGTTCTTTTCTCATCAGGTGTCAACCTCTTTCCCCCATCCTCTTTGTCATTGGATGTCTTAGTACTCTCCACTTCTTCTGTCTCAACAATGTCCTCCTCCTCCGTATTTTCTGCCATGGGTGTATTAGCATCTATAGCGCTGTCATGAGCACAACAAACAACATGAGCACGTTCACTCATGTATTGATCTATTAGATCAAACCATCTACACTTCTCAGATCGTTCTGCACCAGAGAGATTATTTTGTGCTTTATCATGTCTATAGTCTCCATAAACTGCTTGCCACTTCTTTCTGCATGCTTCAGTATCTTTATCCAAGTCTGGGCAACGTGACACTAACTGCAAATACAATTTTTGCCAAATATAAAAAAAACCTTGCTTTCCAGCTTTAGTAATAAATTCCTTGTGCATTTCTCCACGTAAGTGGATTAGGGCAACTACCCAATTGTCTTTCCAATTTGTGCCTCTTGCCTTTTGCACGCCTCCAAAGAAAAGCTTTGGCGGTGCTCCTTTGCTTTTTCTTCCACGAGGTTTCTTTTTCAGACTGGGCTCTGGAACAATTTCAGCAATGTTTTGACTTGGCTCTGTTATAATATGAGGACTAGGATAAGGATATATCGGAGGGATATTATTAACACAAACCATTGCATCCAATGCATTTAGACTAAAATCCCCCTGAAACCCCCTTTGGTTTGGGTGCATATTCACACACGGGGTTACTCCCGCACCGAGAGTCAGCTTCGGATGGGCATATTTCCCCTTTATTCCTTGATCTAGACCGCATACAATGATCCTCGCTTTTGTGGGGTATGGTTGTACAAGTTTTTTATATCGTATATTGAGGTATGCAAAATACTATAAGGTTTGGAGTGAATATACTTAATGGTGTTAATTTTATAATGTGTATTGTAAGTTTTAGGGGCTCTCGCCCCCTACATAACCCCCGTGTGAATATGCACCCAAACCAAAGGGGGTTTTGGGGGGATTTTAGTTTAAATGCATTGGATGCAATGGTTTGTGTTAATAATATTAATGGTTGTTATATTGAAAAAAAAATTGGGCCCTTCGGGCCCTAACCTACTTTGACATTCAACGCCTTAGAAAAGGTATTGCATATAAGCATGCCTAATGATATTATAAAAGAACTTTTTGTCAACATAATTGCTCATTGTCTTGCATAATTGGCCTCAACATGTGCAATGACAGACGTATCTTACATATGCAAAGAAATGTATGCAATCATAGACATATTCTAAACGGCGTTCTTGTCCATGATATACCTAACCTTATCTAACATGAGCTTTATCTTTTCAAAGAAAGATTTAATTGTGAAGAAAGCCAGCAAATGCAACAACAATTAACAAAGCTGTCTATAGACATTGATTTGAATCATTTGATTTAAATGTACATCATACCTAAATATGCAATAAAAATTCCATGGAATTCCGTTCATTAAAGCTATAAAAGTTCCAAAATTTCACCATAATTTGAATCTAGCGTGGAGGATCTCCAGAGTCACAAACTATGCTTTGCAAACAAATAAAGTAGATTTGAGATTCTCCGTAGCTATTCTTTGCAAACAAATAATATAGATCTCGATTCTCCAGACTATGCTTTGCAAACAAATAATGTAGATCTGAAATGCATATGACCTACCTCAAATGTCGCCACTCATTTCCCTTTACCTAGCCAAGTCCACGTAATTGTGAGGTAGCATGAATGGATTGCTATGGATTGCTAGCGATGATGTTAATCATTCCAACCATAAAGAAAACACACTACCTTAAAAATTCTCAACACTTAAAAGCACAAGATCTACATCAAAACATCACCTCAGGCATAGTGAGAGCAAAAACATAAGAAGAAACTGAAAGAATGAAGATGGAGCTAATTCATGTGGTCAATCTTATATTTCAAATTTCAAGATCGCATTATTCCTAATGGGATTATAAACAACATCTCTATCTAAACAAATAACTTATTAGGATCGCAATCACCCTATCCAACCTTTAAAACAATCCAAAGGAAAAAGAGCTAGAAATTAAATATCTTTATGTATGTGAAGATGTAAAAGTGTCAAGCTTCTTTCCATTCTAGAGCTTCAGATAACCTAAAAGATAGAACTCTTTTTATGATACGGCATCCTTCTGGACAATTTTGACGCATTCCTTACATACTGCTGGACTTCTTGCTCTGCGTTCATCCAACCTTGAGCTGAAAGGTTGGCAGAATGTTCATTATGCAGATGTTCTACCACCTAAAACATAACAGGTCAAAGCTGAACTCCAGATTTTGATTGATCAAAAGATCAAAAGGAATCTGAGAAAGGTTTTGGTCTTTCAAAATCGTCTGCATAAAGTAAATTTGCCTGGAAATTGCCATACGCACTTAGACGACTACATAATCACTGAAAATAATGCTACGAAATACCCATACCTTCGACAAATATAGAGTAGACTTCAGAGCTGGTCTCTTTGTTCTGTGCAATGTGTTCTAGAAGTGTTCTGGTAAAGCAAAACCAAGGTATTGCCTTGCCCTAGAGAAAAAATGGGAACAGACAGAGAGACAGTGCTGCACAACGAATTATCTAACAGTAAACGATGCAGAAGAACATCCGGCTTCACATCACGGCCACAGGCATTTGCTTGCAGTAAAAAAGCCCTCATTCCAAAGAAGGAACGGAACAAAAAGGCATAAATGTAAAAAAACAAAACCCTAGAATAGAAGAATCGAGCTTTGCATGCCGTTTGAGTTTTCATGAAGGAAAATTGAAGGGGTAAACCATGGGCAAAATGGTTTTTAGCCATAAAATACTAGGAACACCCTAGATATACTGATTAGTAGTTCCCATGCAATACGCTTTCGAAATCATATGAAAACCATAGAGAAAATAGTATAAAAATACAAAAGCAACCCCCTGTTATTATGCTACATATTGGACTGGAAAATTTGGAAGTGGCGGAGTAGGTTGAGAGGAAGGTATTTCTTGATATTCAAGTTCCTCAAGGCCCTGGGTATAAGGAAAGGACGAATATCCTTGAGGCATGTAGGAAAAACCATCAAAACTATCAAATCCAGCCATGGGGATCTCTGGGAATCTAAAACGCCAAATAAAGAAAAGTAAAAGATCATGAGTACAATTGAAGCTTTAACAAAGTAGATTGCACAAAATAAAACAACATAAGCACAATGATTTTACATGACAATGAATTCACATGGCCTATGCACTAGGATTTTTCAATAATGCATAAGGATGACCATGAAGGGAGTTACAAGGATTTCAAATGACCTATGCATAAGGATTTTACATGAAGGGAGTTACAAGGATTTTTTTCAAATGACCTATGCATAAGGATTTTACATGAAGGGAGTTACAAGGATTTCAAATGATTACCATTAGATACCATGTTGAAACCATGTAGATAGAAACAAAAACAAGCAAAAACAACTTTTGCAAAAACAAGCATGTATTAATCCTTGTATGGAAGGTTTCTGGTTAATATAAAGTGGAAATTTAAGCATGTAATTGCCTCATTTAGTCCAATGTATTACCTTGTAATTTTCTTTATTTCAAAATAATGAAAATTATAGCAAATTCTGGCAATTACTCACGAGTTGCACCAGTACAACTTTAGGGAGGCCAAAATGCCTCCAGGCACAACTCATGAGTAAGTGACAGAATTTCATATTTTGATGTTGAATTTTTGAAAATAGGATATGTATCTAAGCTAATTAAAATGAATAGAGTAGAATTTCGCCTTTACTTTCCCATTTTGGATTCATTTTTGGCTTAAACAACTTGATGGCTAATTAAAATGAATACAGTAGGATTTCGCCCTTACTTTTCCATTTTGGATTCATTTTTGGATTAAACAACTTGAATTGTGCCCTTACTCACGAATTATGCCAGAGACCATTTTAGCCTTGCCCAAATGCTTTCAGGCGCAACTCATGAGTAACCTAAAATTTGCAGCTTCATAACTTGAACTAGACAAATCCAATTGACCTAAAATTTGTTGAATTGAAACCCTAAGAGTCTAAAGCATGGTTATGACATTCAATTAGCTAGAAATACTATATAATTCTCCAAAATATCCAAAGTTGTCCAAACTCCAAAATTCTAAAGTTAGAGTTTGTCTATAAATAGAAGTATAATCCCAATACATCCTTACAAGTTTGCTCTTAGGCTCCAAGCCAAATTTTCAAGTCCTAGAAGTGCTTCACTCATTGTTTCGTAACTCCAGCTAGTAGTTCAATATGGCCACCACCTCCTCCATCAAATGCTACAGCACCTTAGCTCATGTATCCCAGGTAGATGTCAGCCTGGTCTAAAATCTTTTTTAGAAGGAACTTGATGTCCAAGCAACTCTAGCTGTAACTCCCTTCTACCAGCCTATTTTGCTAGAATTCCAACAGAAAGTAGGTCCTAGTCTACATCAACTGCCCCCTTGTGTAGGATATTTTGTACCCAAGGGCTCTCTCTCGATAGCTCTGAGTCATGTGCCCAATATTGTCGGGGTTTTATATAATTAAACCTCATGCTTGCTGGACTACATGATAATGACTGTGGGGAGGACGAGATACTTTTTGTACAATGCTGCATTAGCCATATTTTTGTCTTATAGAGCCTAGAACATCATATCTGTATAGCCAATCAATGCTGAACCCTATGGGAAAAACCCCGACCGACCACTCCAAAACCATGGAATAATTTAAGGGCTAAATTTAGCAATTTGGCAATTTTCTAGCACAGGATTAACCTTTGTATGATTAGATGTATGGTTAATCTCTATTTTATGTTCTATTCGAAGCTATGGATGATGGATGTATAATGATAGTCTCTTTCTGTTCCTCCTGTATTATATGGGTAAAAAAGGGGATAGAGACCTAAAGGCCATCTAGAAGTAGAGATGTTCCTAGTTAGAACTCTTAAAACCCAGTAAATGCGGCCTGTGCACAAGAGACCACCGGGTTGTAGATGCTTTGACGTGGTTCAGCACCAAATAACGGACACAACTGGTGAAGTGGGGGCGGAGCCTTGCTTAGCGTGGCTACTGGGGCTCCTACAGTGTGCTAGGCTTATAGTCGGTCACTGCGTATAGGCCGGGTATGGATCTGACACCCCCTGGGTCGCAAGAAACGTGCTATATGGACGTCCAGGACTTTGCGTAGATTTAGGGGGGTAAGACGGGTACGGATGCGTGTGCACCTAGTGGCACGTATCCTCTAGCACACCCATGGAACAATTGTGATTCTGGAGGGGATTCATCCATTTCCTGCCTCGTCGGACCCGGGGAAATGTAGCCTGGAGTAGTCTCATAGGGTGAATCCATGAGATTGCATCTTCGGAAGGCTACAACCACGCCATAGCATGATTCAGTCTATCTGCAAAGTGTGCACAGGAGGGGTGGATGGAGTGACTACCCTAGCCATTGTTCTATGCCAGCCAATGCCATGTTATACTTATGTCTGTTGTTATCCGGAGGCCCTGACTGTCAGTCGAACCCCATGAGTCTGAGCCTAGGGTAGAGCCCTCATTTATGGTGCATTTCCTTTGTTACGTTGGTATTCTATTGCATTGCAATTATAGGAGGCAATGTAATACCAGCTTCTTGTTGCCAGTGTTGTAGATTGTCACCATATCGTTAGTTGTATTGATGATGATGGGCCACCCTTCGTGGTGGTATATTATTTATTAGTATGGTTGCCAGGTGCTAATATGTATGTATGCTTCCGCTATATAGGATTCCCATAGAAGGCGTGGGACGAATGACACCTCCGTGTCCTTCACCCGGACACTTGGCTATCACAAGTGGTCCAAGTCAGACGGAGAGCCTTTCTGATATGGTTATGGAGCTCGGGGGAGTGGCCTTGAACGTTGGTCTTGGTGGACTAGCATGGGTGTGTGAGATTAGCGAAATAATGGCAAAGCAAGGCAAACATATTGGCAATGACGTCTTATATTAGTAGGGGCTAAATAATATCTTAGATATTATGGCTAAAGTTAGATTAAATAGGAAAGAACCGAAATTGGCAAAAGGGAAAATCGAACCCTTTGTGATAAGGGGCCAGCATCGGATCTATAAAGCAGCATGCATCGAATCTTCAGGTAGTTTTTATCAACAGATGTCTTCCGGGTTCCAGCCGTTTCCAACCAGTTGCTGCTATCCAACATCCGGATCAACACCAACGACCGGTATTCAACTTCCGGATCATCTCCTTCAAACACCTTATGCCGGAACTGCCTGGAACAGCTTCGCCCATAAGCCAGCCGAATTCTTTTGCTGATAAACTAGAGTTTTGCCGTGAAGATTTGCCATAGCCTTCTGCTTTGCCATTAGTTTGTCAGATCTCAACACCGGTTGGCCCGGTTGGGTGGAGAACTGCCATAAACCGCCTTGTGTTGTGGATCTTCCTCTAGTTTCGGTGAACTAGAGCCAGATCAGTTAGAGCTATTGGTGTAGCTCATATCAATTGGTATCAGAGCCTGATAATTCTGCATTGGTAAAGCATCTATGGCATCCAATTCAGGACCAACAGATGCAGAGACTTACTGGAAAGCAATTACCTCAGCTTATACAGCGGCAAACCAGATGGGAATTTCCATGCCTGAATCTCAAGAAGAGGCTATCAGGAAGCTAGAGCATCTGGCGATTGCACTGGGTTATGTAAGAGAGGAATTGTTGCAGAATATGAGAACCCATGTACCTCCGCTACCTTCTGAACCTGCTCCCATAAATCCGCCTCCTCCCAGTGAAGAAGAAATTCTTCCTGGCAAGAAGAATAAGTGCAAATGGTTGGAAAAGTCCGACATGCCTTCTTTCCGTGGATATCCCACAAAGCCCACACAGGTTATCGGATTTCTGAGCACTTGGGAGTCGTTCTTGAAGAGAGTTGAAGCAACGGAGGAAGAAAAGTTAGGCGCCATGGATATATATTTAAAAGGCACTGCGCAGCTATGGTGGCAGGGAAGAAAGAGACTGGATCCAGTAATAAGTAATTGGGACGATTTTAGGAAGGAGTTTGAAGCGCATTACCTGCCTCCAGATTATTACCAAGTAATTCAAAGAGAATGGGATCATATTCAGCAAACAGAGAAGGAGACTGTGAATGATTTCACTATGAAATTCAATCACTTGGCTGCGCAGATGAATAACATGGACGCTCAGGAATTGACAAGGAAGTACATCAACGGATTACGTACGGATATCTTCAGCGAAGTTAGCTACTCCAGACCCAAGGATTTACGAGATGCCATAATTTATGCATCTGCTGCTGAGTTGAAGATTAATCCGAAAGCAAAAAGAAGTTATGCATGGCAGCCATACTCCAGCCCAGATGACGAGAAAGAGGGAAAACGGAAAAAGAGGAAGGAAGTAGATGTGGAAACTCCTGAGAATACATCTGAGCAAAAGAAAGGAAGTATGGGTAAGTCCAAGGAGATACGTTGTTTCCGTTGTGGTGGAAATCACTATCAGAGGTATTGTCCTGAGAACAAAGCTGTTATAAGGTCTGAATATTCTCCACAGCCACGAAAAAGCATTGAAGGACAAATGCATAATGTTCACATAGAGGAAATAGATCCAGGTTTATACGAAGCTGAGAAGTTAAAAGCAGAGAAGAAAGCGGCTCACGTAGCGCATATGGAAGAAGAGAAAAACAAACTGACGATAGGTTACCATTTGTCTGATAAAAAGTAGCATAAGGATTCAGTTAAAAATTTAGATATTTTATATCTGAAACTGTTATATTTCCTTAAGATGATTGTTCATGCCATTAATTAAACATAAAATTATGGTTGGTGCCATACTTGTAAACATTAATGGATGAATTTGCAATTTTAGATTGGTGTCTAAGCAAATTGCAAACCAGTAGTTGGTGCTACTTGGTGCTACTGGCAGAGGTTGGTGCCTCAATGGAATCCTCCAAAAAATTCTTATAAACTTAACCCAATCCTTGTGTTAAAAAAAAATTTAAATTAAATTAGTATAGCCTTAGGCCTTGCAATTATTAGGTAAACCAAACCTTTTTATACCTTATCCAAACCTTTATCCTCAACAAAAGTGGTCGTCATGAATAGTTGGTGCTATTTGTGAGATCATTATCTTGAACTTAAATTATGTTGAGTTGGTGCTCAAATCGATAAATTAAGTTGGTGCTTTAATTTATTTATGGACACAACTGAGGTCAATTGCCTTCAGAAAGGGAGGAACTGATATGGTTATGGAGCTCGGGGGATGGTCTTGGTGGACTAGCATGGGTGTGTGAGATTAGCGAAATAATGGCAAAGCAAGGCAAACATATTGGCAATGACGTCTTATATTAGTAGGGGCTAAATAATATCTTAGATATTATGGCTAAAGTTAGATTAAATAGGAAAGAACCGAAATTGGCAAAAGGGAAAATCGAACCCTTTGTGATAAGGGGCCAGCATCGGATCTATAAAGCAGCATGCATCGAATCTTCAGGTAGTTTTTATCAACAGATGTCTTCCGGGTTCCAGCCGTTTCCAACCAGTTGCTGCTATCCAACATCCGGATCAACACCAACGACCGGTATTCAACTTCCGGATCATCTCCTTCAAACACCTTATGCCGGAACTGCCTGGAACAGCTTCGCCCATAAGCCAGCCGAATTCTTTTGCTGATAAACTAGAGTTTTGCCGTGAAGATTTGCCATAGCCTTCTGCTTTGCCATTAGTTTGTCAGATCTCAACACCGGTTGGCCCGGTTGGGTGGAGAACTGCCATAAACCGCCTTGTGTTGTGGATCTTCCTCTAGTTTCGGTGAACTAGAGCCAGATCAGTTAGAGCTATTGGTGTAGCTCATATCACTTTCCCTGGTGATGGATTCCCCAAGGGAGGGGAATTTCCCGTATTTATAAGATGGGAGCATCGTATGGATTCGGGGAGCATAACAATGGTATCAGAGCCATGATTTTGGTAGGCCAGATCATAGCACTGGCCATTTTCTAACTCGTTAGAGCGATAGTTAGTAGGGAACTTTCATCTCGAATAAACTATTCCAATTCCATATCTAATATGTATGTTGACCTAGTTATGGGAGGATTAAGCTAGTTAGGAATTAAGGTGTGAGTCCTTAAAATCAAGTATGTTAAGTTTTTATAAAAAAATAGGTCCCTTGTTTTCACGGGCCATAACTTTCACTAGGCAACTCGAATTGAGGCGATTTTTGCGCCAACGCATCGGGGACGTCCAATTACCCTAGGGGCATCGATATCCGGCCTCGCAACAACAGGGCCCAAAACCCTAATCGGGCGCCGCTATAGTTTTAGCGCCTCATAATTTGAAAAGAAAGCCGTATAAATCCAGCTGCGCCTGGGTATAAAAACGTGTATTTTTGCCGTATAAAGATTTTATCATATTTTTTGCATATACATGCTCAACCCAAATTTGAACCCGCAACCTCCCAACTCAAACATTAAGCGCTTACCACCACGCCAAGCAACTTTTATATAAAAGTACATTATCAGGACTTGAACCCTTGACCTTCCACAACCCAGCCAAACCCTTTAACAACACGATAAGCCTCCTTTTAGTGAATGTAACAGTCTCTTGTCTACTTAACCAATAGTATCTCTATTTCTCTAGTAGGACTTCTGTCTAGTAATCACCCTTCCCTAAACCAACGCCGTGGTGGCAACAACTCCACCGGACTTGTGCAACCATGATCAGGTAGGAATAACCTAAGGGTTATTACCATCAATGCGGAATTTCCCCCGCAACCATATCGACGAATGTTCACGCTAAGCGATGGAAGGGAACTTTTTTTTTTTTTTTTTTGAAGGACTTGAGCCTTTATTATCCAGAGAAAGTTACAGACTATAATGGGGACTAATAACTCAGTGGAGAGAATGTCCACCAGAGCAAAACCACCCCACTCAAATACAACATCTAAACAATATGAAGAGCAAGTAAGAACTCATAAGTAAGTATGAATCTGAAGATAGTGCTCCCAAATACGGCTCTTCACCTCATTAGCAATTGATGAGCACCTGAATGCTTTGACAATTCGTTGTTGGGCATCAAGAAGGACATGTGCATCTAAACAAGCAAGACCTTTCAATATGAGAAGATTTCTTCTTTTCCAAATGGACCAGATGATCCATGCAGAAGCCAAATGAAAGGCCCTTTTTGCCAAATGATCCCAACTACTTGGATAAACTGCTAATAAGACCTGCTGGCTATTCAAATTGCAATGAAAGAGGCCTTGAAGCCACAACCAAGCATGTCTGACATGTCTACATAGGAAGAAGCAATGCTCAATTGTCTCGTCCCTCTGTGCACATAAGGGACAAAGTGCAGACACCTCTGGACGAAATCAGGCACCGTAATATTAACGCCAGACAAACGATGAGTGACTTGCCACCATAAAAAGATACTTTGGGATGGAGTAGTTTATCCCATACTCACTTCCACACCGCTCGCCGATCCCCGGAATGACCAAAGGCCACTTGGACGAAGGAGGCAAGACGCCGAAGATCAAGCAAAACCTTGTACATGGAATTCACCAACTTATCCGCTTTGGCATGCTCATGAACTACCCACGGCCGGGGTCATCCACTTGTGCTACTGGGGGAAGAATTGAAGACACCTTCTGCCAAATAGCTCGATCCCACCTTAAAAGGAGGAACTTAGCTCTAAACTCCTCCCATGTCAGCAACTGCCTTTGATTATTATACCAATCGGATATCATATGCACACTGCCGCTTCCATCGACGCCAAGGCCAATGGGTGGATTGAAGCAACCTGAGGACCACCATCCAATGGAATCCACCAACAACTTGCAGTCATGCTAGTGTGCGCAAGATGGTGAAAATGAAACAGAGATTGTACAGTCTCCCATGCAACTAGCAATCCTCTAAGAAATGGGGATGCATTAGGGTATGCCGTCAGTGGATAGAACAGCGCCCAGGGGAAAAGTGGCCTAAGAGACCGAGACCCAAAAGAAATGCACATTTGCAAAGACTGATAAACAAGGCGGGAACCCGGGGACTCATCCACATTATTCAAAATTCTCCAAATGAACTTAGGAGTAAGATAGAAACTTCCAAGTTGGACTCTAATCCACCATCACCTTGGATATCCTTTAAGCGACGACAATAATGTCCAGTTGTCAACATCCCTAGATTAACTAAATTTTTCCTTTGGTGGATACCTTGATAACAAAATTTCTTCCGGCCCTGCCATGATTTAATCTATACTACATTCATATGCTTTATATTAGATCTTATTCGGCGTTATATATTAAGCGTTTTATAGACATAACTATGATCAACATTGTTTCTCTTTAGTGTCTAAATCTTGACTCATCTCATTTCCCAGAGAAAGGATCTCCCTTGGGGACTGCCATGCACCCCCCTAGATCATGGGTCTAGCTTTAATCCTACCACCCTTCGCTACATCTTCTCGATGGTTGTGTTCCTTTTATGGATCACTCCCCCCGATCATGATACATACCCCGTAACACATAGTGAGTGCTTGTGTTACAACCCCCACAACAATGTTGACATTTGACTCTAATTAATCTAGAGTACAAACTTTAATATTATTTCGTGCCAAACTTCACTGCCTATATGGCCGTGATTATTTGTCTGCGCCACACGTCTGTCAAATTGACAGCGGGTTATCCTCTTTTGGAGTTGTTCTCCCATACGTTCCAATGGCATCCAAACATTGTTGACTAGTCACCTTTTAGGGTATCTAGATACAGTTGGGGCAAAGTGTTCCCAACCATTACTTTAGTGCCTAAATGTCATTAAGTTCCACAAATGAACTTACATATTCCAAGGGATTATGTGAATATCTCAAAGGACAGTACCACTCAAAGACCTCGCAAGAGAGGCCTCTTCTACTAAAAAAAGGTTCTTGGTGAATTCAATCCACCATGTTGGCCTAGGAAATGAAAGTCTTCTCCCCTAAGCCATGCACCAAATCTTTAAAGAGCTCTTCATCTCTTGCTGACTTTCAAGCCGAAAATCTATCTTTGCATCTTAGCAAAGACCACCCTTCATGTAGGTAATAACCTTCCCAACCATGTCGCTAAATATCATCAATAACGGTCCTTCACTCCTTTTCTTCTTCAATATGTTTTCTACATCCATGGCCGATTTTCGTTATCTCGGCCCTTATGCGTGACACAGCGTATAGAATTTACCCTTTGGGTTATGGCTTCTATTCCGTAGGATCACCAATTCATTTACTCCTTTAGGTATTCTTTAACCGTCTTGTGGCTTCTAAGCTGCACATATCGTTGGCGGTTATGATTCAAGATTGTCCTACGCCCTAGAAATGTTAGTCATTACCTCTTTCTGTCATGACATTATGCCGCAGTTGTGGCATTCCAAATAACTTAGCATTCTCATCTAAGCCATAGTCGTGGCCTAAGTTAGCGAGTGAGCCTTCGTGAATTGTAAGCTACCTGGAGTCATCATCAAGGCACCTTCGTTGCATCTTGTCACCCTTCCTAAATTACCTACGTTTGATATAACCAAGGCTTATCGATGTTTGAGCCCTATATGTTCTAACTTACACTTCTTCAATGCATGAACTATAGCCAATAGTTCTTGCTCATATGCCGCTTAATTTCGCTCGCTTGATTAAGCTTACAGCTTTCATATGCAATAACACGACCTTGTTGCATAAGCACAGCTCCCAGAGCTTGCCTACAAGCATTCGTTTATACCTCAAATGACTCATTGAGGTCAGGTACCTTCAGTACTGGACTACCCACCAAAAGACTTTTGATCTGTTTAAAGGCCTCTTGCTGAGCTCGACCCCCTGACAGTATACCGTTGGTGTTCAGCTTCGTTGTAACACTCGAACGGATTCTAGATACTCGTGTTAAGCAGTTGCGCAATAGAGATATTCGTGAATATCTGGTCTTGTGCCGAGGCCAGTCTCCCGCGGATGCCACTTGGGAGACTGATGAGTTTGTGCAACATTTTCCTCATTTGAAACTCTAGACCTTGAGGACAAGGTCCTAAGGGGAGGGGAGGAAATTGTTACGGTTCAAGGGCAAGTCGCGCTTGCAGGCCTTGGGACTGGGAGTTGCCTTGGAAGTGCCACCAGGTGGCCTGGGAACATTCCAAAGAGCAATTACCGCCTAGGGGTGGCGTATGGGTTATTTTTAAATGGCGTTTGTTCGTATGTAAAAATGACATTTAATTAAATTATAAAGGCCCTCTCTAAAAACCACTTAACTATTGCCTTTGGGGTATGAGGTGGCATCACTTGATTGGATCAAGTGTTAAAAGGGAAATTTTGAAGCTATGACATCGCGGACTGATATGAGGCGGCCGGATTAGATGGAAAGGGTCGAATCTATACTTAGGAAGCTCGATTTTAGTTCAGGAAAAGGCCCATAAGCCTTTTTCCACCTACTCTTGGCCTTAATGGCCTTATAAAAGGATTTGGTGACGATTTTGGAGAACACAGTTTTGCCTCTGGAGCCAAGCAATTGGAGCGTTCTGCTTTTTCTTGCTGCTTGATCTTCTGCTTCTGGGGGTTTTAGACCATTTCGAATTGGTTGGGAATCAATTCGGGTTGTTCCGAGTTACTGCATTATTTGGTGCTTGCTTGTGAAGTTACTCCATTCTTGGTGCGTTCGTGACTTCTCTCTGAGCAATACTGCTACTACAGTATTGAGGTCTTGTGATAGAACATCTGAAGCTGAGCTTCAAGCTCTTCCTGGGGATCAGTAATGGTTGTGCGTGGGGAGTTCTGGGAACTCACGGTTGAGGGGAACTCTGGGAGTTCTAGATAGCACAATCGGTCCTACTTTCTGTAGGTTGGGACACTAGGAATCAATCCCTTGATAAAGGCTGCAACAAAATACAAGGTAGGGGTAGAGATCTCACTTCTTTGACACTTTAAAGGATAGGCACTGAACCTTTCCACATAATTAGTTATACTTTCACCATGACGAATGCAGAAGGTTTGTAATTCATTGGCAAGCTTTTGAGGCACAGAAAGTCTCCCAAACCTTGCTAGAAATTCTATACAAGGGCATCATAAGTGTTAGTTCCTATAATGGAAGCAATATGTTCACACCATGAGTTTACTTCATCTGCTCTCATTCTTTTTTTGAATGCAGAAAACTTACAACCCTTTTTATGACCATAATCTTGATAATACTCCTCAAATAATTTAAGTGATTGGCATCTATACCTTCCTTGGAGCCATGAGTTCACCAAGATCCAAATGGATCTCAGTAGGACCTCCAAAATGTTAATCCCAAATCTGGCACTTGAACCTAACTACAAAGAAGTAGCTTGAGACAAATTCCCAAGCTAGGTCAGGACCTCAAGATCACTTAAGGTGATCAATCTATATCCAAAAGAACATTGAAATTTCACTAAAACTATGAATAGCATACCTTATCCATTTTAGAAAAAAACCAGTTGCGAACAAATGACTGCAGAGGGCCAAAAGATGGATGCTTTGCTTTGAAATTTTGGATAGACTCACTCCCAAGATTGAATGTGAACTTTTGTGCACAGAAAATATAGAAGTCAGAGGAAGTATTAGGTGAGAATCTAGGTTTAAAGATGAGTCGAAAGTTGGTCAATAGAGGTCAACTCGATATGGCAGAGAGCAAATTTTTAGAACTAGGGCTTGGGCGCGTATTTTTGTTTCTTTTCAACTTTAGTAATAAGATATCAATACATACATTAAGGGTATGCACTGAAATAGGCGAGCTACAAACAGATTTTCATACGGAAATTTCAAAGATTTTCATGTTATAGACTTAGGCAGACAATGATATAACTTAAGGAAGGACACTTGCCAACACATTTGTATTGGTTTTCTTTTGAATGAGATGGTAATGGTGATAAACATGACTCTTGCAATTATTGTAGAGACGAAAAATCTTGGACAAACTGAGAAGCATCTAACTAGAGAAACCTATCTTCATGCAAGGAAATACAGACTTGGGATTTTATCAAAATGGGAGTTTTTCATTGATATCGAGGAGATAATCATGAGAAACATACAGAAACATACGGATACACTTTTCTTAGGTCAGTGATCAACCCGAGAAATATTCAGCAAAATATCACAAGGCAAATTTTCATCAAGTTTCCTCAAAAATCTTGAGAAAAATGGAAAGCAATGCAGTGCTATGAAACAAAAATCAGTCTTCTCAGTCAATTCCGGATGCCAAATCACGAATACAGAGCCTTCAGATCTTCATATAAATCGGATTTCCCCAAGTACTCCCCTAATTTTTTCTGCTTCTACTAGATCAATCATCATTGCATGTTTGTCTGTTTCAGAGTTTTATCGTTGGCATATAAGATGAATTTAGGAGGATATTAACTGAAGAAGTGGAATCTGACAGCCAGATTTAAGATTTCTTGGTGTTTCTGGCAGATTTAGTTTTTCAAGAAAGAGGAGGTTTATCCCACAGGCTCTTTGAGGAAAATCCGGCCCAGCTATAAATACTAGAATGCAACCAAATTATTAATTGCTTGCGTGATGCTCCACGTGGGATCCGGCCCATTGCCGCCCCACATGCCCCGAGTTCCACATCGTGGGAGGAAATGCATGGAAAATGAGCATAGGTAGGCTAGGAGTAGATAGGCTAGCTTTGCAAATTTTTAATTCTGAATCACAAGAAATGAATTTTGATGGGCTATATAAGGTCTTTTTCAACTTTTGAAAATCTTATTATAGGTGATTTTCTTAGCCTTTTCTTTTTGAAGAAGAATTTTTCAAAAAATGGAAACATGTGTTTTTTGATAAAGATTAGCAAAAGTGTGGCAGTGGAGCACGAGTGTATGGAAATTTTTCTCACAAAGTGGCTTGGAAATGATATATCCATGTGATAGGCAAAATTCTTTTGGGCTAGTCAAGTAATGGAGAACCAACTTTGGGATTTAGAAAGAGATGTCAAAATGGAAAACAAGGTGAGTATGGTGGACAAAGAGAGAGAATGGGAGTTGGTGAATAGGGAACACTAAATATGGCAACTTTAATCTAGAAAAAATCAAGCAACTATCATTTGGAGTCTTCCAAACTTCAACCATTAGGGTCTTCCAAACTTCAACTCCATGAATGGCTTCAGCCTTGAGTTTTGTCTTGTATCCTGATAAAGTCCTAGACATCAATGCTCCCATTTTGAGTGTCTTCAACTAGAAGGTGAATCATGTTGCCAACAAGGGGCAACAATGGGTCTGTCCGTCATACACAGGGCCGCCGTGTTAACTTGAACATCCAATTGCCGGGAGCACCCGTTGCTTTAGGTGCAGAGATTATGAACAATGGCAAATACGACCTCATCGTTGGTATGGAGTTTCTAGCCACTGCAAAGGCTAATGTTGGTTGCGAAAAGCGAGAGGTTACATTCAATGCATCTAATGGGGCCCGTGTCACCATAGCAAGTAACCCAGTTACCCCAATTATGCAATATATTTCCTTGAAGCAGTTAGATAGAGCCGTCAGGAAAAATAGAGTTCATTGTATTGTTAGAGTTGCAACAGTAAAAGCCATATCTAAGCAAGAAAAGGCTCTTAGAAGTTTGCCATTTGGCGGGACTTCTTGGGTGTTGTAGATGGTGATAATTAAAAAAAATATATTTATACCCCTGCCGACGTGGCAGGGGGAATTTCTAGGTGGATGTAGGCCAAGGTAATCTTAATAAATGTGTAAGTATTATAGTAGTATATCGTATGCATCAGGTTGATTGCAGGTTAAGAAGATCCCAAGAGCAGCATGTGAATTTAACATGTCAAGTGCAGGTGCAAAGCTTCCGAAAATAGCCCGGAATAAAGGCAAAAGAAAGGGCAAGGCAAGACCTGTCGCTCTTTTTCGCCAGACTAGAAAACAAATGAATGGTCGGTTTGTACAGCAGTAGAGTTGCAGTTTTTCTGTGAGTTTGTTGTGGAGTGTCGAGGTATCGCGGTCTCTTTGGGGCAGTTCTCCTTCCTCCTCACTTGCTTTGTAACATTACCATTCTTTTAATATATTGATGACACAGTTCTTCAAAAAAAAAAAAAAAAACCATTGCAAGTTTGATTCAAGAATTCTAGGACCTTTTTCCTAACGAGATTCAGAAATTGCCACCCTTTGGGGAGTGGAATGCGAGATCGCACTTGCACCGGGTACTAATCCTACTAGTAAGGTGTCGTACCGCATGAGCACCCCAGAATCGGCAGAGCTTAAGAAGCAACTGCACGAACTTCTCAAGCTAAGGTTCATTCGCCCAAGTGTCTCACCCTTTGGAACTCCTATTTTATTTGTCAAGAAAAAGAATGGTACCTTTTGGATGTGTATTGACTACCGATAGCTAAATAAGCATACATCGAGAATCGGAATGCTTTACCGTGGGCCGATGACCTTATGGACCAATTTCAAGGAGCTAGGTATTTCTCCAAGCTTGATCTTCGAAAATAAGAATCAAGGAGGAAGACATCCATAAGTCAGCCTTTCGGACTCGCTATGAGTTCATTATTATGCCCTTTGGGCTAATCAATGCCCCCTGCCACATTTATGAGGCTAATGAATGATGTTTTTCGTGAGTATCTGGATGAGTTTGTCATTATTTTCTTTGATGACATACTTATTTACAGTAAGACCTTGGAGAACCATAAACACCATCTCCAGTTGGCCCTACAAAAGTTGTGACACCATCATCAAGGACAAGTCTCCAAATGTAAGTTTGCGATCACCAAGGTGGACTACCTAGGACACATTGTCTCTGCTGATGGCACAACTAAGATTGAAGGGGTCAAATAATGGCATGCTCCTACAAATGTTTCGGAGGTCAAGAGCTTTCTAGATTTGGCGGGGTATTATAGTAATTTTGTAAAGGATTTCGCTAAGATAGCAGCCCCCCCCCCTCCCCCCCAAACCGATCTCACAAAGCATGAAAAAGTAAGAGATTGGATAACACATTGGAAGGATTTCTTTGACACTATACAAACCAAGCTCGCAATGAGTACGACATACCATCCTCAACTGATGGTCAGACAGAGCGCACCAATCGAATCATTGAGGATATTCTACGTAATTATGTCTGGAACAAGCAGTCGCAATGGGCAAATTATATCCATTTGGTGGAGTTTGCCTATAATAGTACCAAGCAGGAGTCCTCCAGAATGTCTTCATTTATAATCAACTATGGGTACCAAATACTAATGCCTCACTCCATACACGTGGCATAATCCAGTTTCCATGGTGGAAGTGTCCCAACAATTGCTTACGGATATGCAAGCCTTAGTCGAGGAAGTCTGTGAATATTTGTTGGTAGCCAGAAGTAGACAAAAGAGTGTTGCTGATAAGCATCGCACGCTACACGAGTTTCAAGTTGGCGAATGCACCTGGTTGAATATTAAAGTTAAGCAGACGAAGCTCAAGATTGGTAACTGTAAGAAATTGGCACCATGATGGGCGGGACCCTTTGAAATCATCCAACGAATAGGCCCTCAAGTCTATAAGTTGAATTTGTCTGCACGTTTGAAGGTCCATAAAGTCTTTTATGTATGCCTTTTGAAGAAGCATACGTCAGATCCAGATAAGATACTCGATACACCAACACTTCTGGAATCGTCTGATGAACAATTGGAGATCATCCCAGAAGCTCTTCTTGACTTCATGCGATAGTAGCAGGGTCGAACCATCCATGACTCTGACGATAAGCAATTGAGTGTTAGATCCGGCATGAATCATGCAGGCGTTGGGAGCTAGATGCATCCTAGAAATGGGGATGGGCATTTAGGCATGATAGGACGCAGTCGTCTATGGCTATAATCCCCTATAATAGGAACGATGCCATTCCTTATGCCAATAGGCAAAGCGTGCAGGAGCGGCGTATGGAGTGGATTAACCTAGCCATTGTTCTATGCCAGCCAATGCCGATGCCATAATTCCGTCTCTTATTACCCAGAGGCCTCCACCCGTCAGTTGACACCCCTTGAGTCTGAGCCCGGGTTAGAACCTTCATTTCTGATGCATTTGCTATGTATATTGATGTTGCGTGATGTTGTCTTGTTGATGGAAGGAGCACCCTTCGTGGCGGCATATTATTATGTATATTGTGTGCTGGGTGCTAACATATATGTATGCTTTCGCTATATAGGATTTCCCATAGAAGGTGTGGGACGAATGATACCTCCATGCACTTCACCCGGACACTTGCCCATCACAAGGGATCCAAGTCAGACGGAGGGCCTTTTCATGGTGATTGAGTTGCCATGGGAGGGGAATTTCCCATATTTATACAATAAGAGCATCGTATAGATTCGGGGAGTGTTCATGTTCTAATTGTTGTACATATAAAATTAAACAATGTTAATGAGGACTGACCAATAGAATGGTGTGAATAATTGAACTTTTGTATATAAATGTTGATAGTGATATAATGTAAAGTTCATGACTAAGTGTAAATAATAGCCCCGTATATAAAATTTTGAGACCCCCCCCTCCCCACAGAACAACGTATAAACACTTTTAGGATAATATAAAATATAGAATTGTGTAAATAATTTCCTTGTTAAGTTCAGTAGAGTAGTTGTAAATTATTTTATGTCAAAATAGCAAAAGCTTAGTGAGTTTTTGGCAAATACTCACGAGGTGCACCAGACGCATGTTTGGCCTGATCAAACCCCCTCCAGGCACACTTCATGTGTGAATGCCTTGTTGAGCCATTTTGATGTTGGATTTTTGAAAATAACTATACATCTAGGCTAAACAAGGTAAGTAGAGCAAGAATATATTCTTAGTTTTTCATTTGGACTTCATCTTCCCCCTCAAAATGCTCACGAGGTGGGCCAGACGCACGTTTATCTAGGCAAACCCCCTCCGGGCGCACTTCATGAGTATTTCAAATTTTGAATTGCCATAACTTGAGCTAGCCAACTCCAAATGACCTGAAATTTCTTGCAATAGGATCAAAAATTTAGAATTAGGACCTGCCTATGAACTAGCACATAGCCTAGTTTTTACCTTACAAGTTGTCTCCAAACTCCAAGCTGCTAGAAGTCCTCAAGTATCCCTTTGTAACAGTCATCTAGAGCATTAACATAGCAACTTAAGCTCGGACGCTAAAACTCTGCTTATGCTAAAGAGGTAAATGTTGATCTAGGTTTTGTTGTTTTCCAAATAGAGTTTGACTTAGCAGCCACATCTCGTGGTGAAAAATCACATGCAAAAAGGGAACGGCCGATGGCGCTGTTCTTGGCGCAGCCGTTGGTCGACTAGGGTAGCGGCCGCCCTGCCCTTTATCGATCAACATAGCCAATGCATCGGTGGATCTTGAAGACAAAATCGAATTTTTGAATAGCTAGCAGGACCATATATAATTGCTTCATCAGAAACAGAGGAAAAGATCTGCCGGTTTGGGGCAAATGGTTTTCTTTTCGGTGGCAGAGTCTTGTAGCATTTTCCTCTAATGAGGTAAGTTCTTTGGTGCTTTTGCGCTATCTCATACAGGCATGCTGAAATGGTAGATCCATCTGGAAGATAGATCCATTTGGAAGCTGGCCTATAAGGCTAAGAACAGAGACTGCAGGACTAGATAAAGATTACTATTTGGATTTCATATTCAACAGGGGATATCACAATTTCTTCTGATGGAAGAATTTTAGATATGGCTCCTTCTTTCCGCTCTTCCTTGCTAGCAAGAAGATCTGAATTCATACAACAGATATTTTGTCCGTGGAATTGCAGGGTTAGTCCGGGGTTATTAATTTATGTTGAAGTGGCAAAGATAATAGATGGTATGGTAGTTTGATATATTGATGGAATTTATTAGCACCTTGATTATTTTTCAAGTACTGCTACGCTTGAAAAAACCCGTCAAGTTGAAGCTTGAGTATAATTTGGTACTGATGCCAAATTTACCTTACCAATTCATTGAATAAGGTTTGCTCAAATGTAATTTGGTACTGATGCCAAATTCACATTATCAACGCCAATTCATTGGATTTAGTCTGCTCAAATACTGCTACATTTGAGCCGAGTGCTAAATCAGGTACTGATATGCCTGAATTTCATTCTAATTGTCTGCTTTCATACATATATGAGTCTGGTGGTTCTGGTCACCTGCACTTTCTACAAAATAAGATTTATCATTTCCAGTGCCTTATGGCTACTTTGGATTATCTTGTATAAGTTGGTTACTATGCGGAATGATTTAATAAGTTTTTTGCATATAGAGGATGAAGATGTTGAGATTACTCCTGTAGTAATTCTCTACAAGCAGCAAGACATTGTAATTTTTATTTATTATATATGAAATATAAAAATCGTTCTCTAAAAAAAAATAAAAAAAATAAAAATAAAAATAAAAATCACATGCTGATGACGATATCTAGATATTAAGACAACACTGTATATATAGTGTTTCCAACACTACAACCAACTTGGCACAAAATGATTCATGTTACATTCTGTGATACAAGAATATTGAAGCACGAAGCATGAAAAATAATGTATCTGGATGACCTCCAAAACTATCCTTATAACAGGGCCTGCCATTCCATATCCTGCATTTCAACAAGAATCTATTCAAGTCAAGTATGTCCATCAACAAAACTAGGAAAAACTTACAAAGTTTGTGAAGTGACAACCTTAATTATTATCTACTATATATAATGCATAAAAGATCTCCAAATGAAATTGCTATGGAAATGGATGCTCTTATTCCTTATTTTGGGCTGCAATCTCTATGGGAGTGAACTTTTTCATCTGATTCATTTGTGTTGCGGTAGACCCAATATTGCCATGCAGAATGTACATGGAGTGCCATTATATTGAGAAAAATAAAGATGCTAAGGTTTCATGTTAGGCATCATGAGAAAAGCATGGCAGTCCATTAGTTCCTTTGAACAAATGTTTAAACATGGGTGAAGGCCATTGCAGAAGGCAATCTATTCAATATTAACAAGGACTTTGCCAGTTAATGTACGAGCTGCCCCATAGAGTGCATGATACATCAGCACATGTATCTAGCATGGTCAAATAGATGAGTCTATTAGGTTGTATGTTTTTAAGCTATATTACCTTAAATAAACATTATAAATATCTGATCAACTCTTCAATCATATGAATGTGCTCAGCACTATGTCATGAGACAACATCTCCCTGAGCCATTTCTACAAACAATACTCTGGATTCTTCTAGGCTAATACATTAAAAGTATGATGTGAATATCCAAGATATCATATACTTATCAGGCATTCCTATCTATTTGATTTTCACAGAGAGCATAAGTCGCAATCATGAAATTTCGGAGAAATACATTGGGGTCTTGTATGCCATGGAAAACTACCCAGGCATCCTCCTCAAGGCATCACACTTACATACATCTCTATAAGGCAATTCATTAAGAACATGTCTTTTTTGTATCCATTTTCAACTATCTGGTTATGAAGCTTCTTACCTTCTAACAAAAATTTTTCATTTACCATAAACACCGTAAGAGAGGTATATAATTTCTAGGCCAGCATAGCCTGTGTTGTAATTGGCATCTCTCATGCTTTTCCATTTGGCATATGTATTAATCAATAATCTCTTCTTTGAGGCTGCCTCAATAGATATAAAAGATGCAAAATCATCTAATGACATGATCTTAATAGCTGAATGATTCTCCCAAAGATGCCATGACAAGTCAGTTATGTTATGCTGTGGTTATGCTCTAGTACTGCAGGACTAATAATAACAGAAAAAGCCCGAAGCATGCTTTGTCTATGGCTTGGAAAATTGGTGAGAGCAAGTATCACCTTATCTTTTGTCAAAACCATTTAGTTTACTGCATACAAACATACACAATTAGCTTTAGAAAGCACCGTATCTATATATTTAAATGCCTTTTATATTAACTGCTTCGCTTCATGATCTAAGTAGTCACACAATGTCCAACTTGTCAACTAGGTTATAGATAGATGGATAGCTAGAGTGAAATCCATAAATCACGAACTCGAGATTTTACCTAAAAACTATCTGTGACAGACATCATTAGGATCCTCCATAACTCTAGATGTCCAAATCTAGTAAGAGGAAAATCAAATTGGTCTAATTGCATAACACATAAAGATAAATTGACATTACTACCAGAAGATGGAAAACCAGCTTTGTGATAAAGTAAAGGACATACATTAATATTGTGCTAACAAGCTTCAAGCAACATTGTATGATACAGAGCTGGAGCTTTGATTGCTAAAGAAACATAGTGGTTATCCTAGTGAGCTTGCTACAAAAAGTGTTGAGGCTAGCTAGGTACGTCAGAAGTTGTTCTGTTTTCTATACTTGCATCTGTCTCCTAGCTAGATGAAAAAAAAAGGGTGGCATTCTCCACTTTGAAATCCAAGCTTCCGCTTGCCAACATTCGAAAACTTATGATGGTACATCTAGCCTATGCATGTTAACAATAAGATTACCATCAATAAAATAAAGAGTAATTTAATGGTTGAAGAATTCCTTCAGACCTTATGCTATTTACGTTTTCAATGCACGTTAAAAAATGATGTTCTCCAATGTCTGCTCTGATGCAGGAGGTTTTGCAACTCATGGAAAAGAAGAAAATGGACTCGTTTTATTGTAGGGAAAAGAAGAAATAGAGGGGGGAAATGGACGCAGACAGACATGTAAGCTTTGCCGCAATTTTGGAGCTCACAATGGCGTGGAAGATGCTTGTTTGCCCTTTCAGATTAAAAAAATGCCACTGCAAGAGTCTTGTTCGTTTGCCATACCTATCTTCCTCTCAAAGAGCCATTATGTACACAACAATTACCCATCTCAATGCGTCGAGCATCCTCTCCGTTTTTTAGTCCTTTTCTAATTTTTATGGCCGTGGATGAGGAAAAACTTAGATCTAACGACATATTTGTATGCCACCTCAGATTTAGATGAGGTGGATGAGGTGGAGATGCAACGTGATAAGCTAGAATTACAGAAAAGGTTGTAGGCTTGGTAGGGCTAGTGTGCTAAAAATTAGATGGATTTGGCTGATGTCGGATTTAGGCTCGATTTAATTTCATTTAGCATCGCTCCCCTGAAGCGTTATATGCTACTGCGTGAAATTGAAATTTCACAGTGCAGCTTAGAAACCCATCGCTGTAAATGTCAGATGTGGGCATGTTATAGCCAACCTTAAATGGCAAAAAATTTGCTTAGTCCACAAAAATGTTGTGTATTTTTTTTTGGCGTGGCTATAACATGTCAAAGACCCGGATATACGACAGATATACCGATGGCTATAATGTGACGGCGTTCGATAAGGAACAACAGGAATTTTTCTTGCGTCAATTTTTATTGGTACTTGTGGGGGCGTATTTAGGTGGTAAGCTAGCCTAAGGGTGCTTTCCCATGGACGGACAGACCTGGATGAGGTCAGACCCAGGTCCAAAAGTAATCGTCAGGATTACTTTCCAAATGAGGTTCTTAACCTCAGCCACTCAGGTTCTTAGCTCATGGAACATCGGAATAGCAGACCAGTAAATTGCGGATTGTATTAATAAAAAAAATTTTTCTGGAATCAAGCTTTTCGCTGCCAAAATTTAGCACATTAAAAAGACGGGGCCATTATAACCAGGGCATTTTAAATTCTCTCTCTCAAATTAATCAAAAACCCAGAACCTCCTAGATTTTGTTGACGTTATGAAGCAGCGCGGAGGAAGCTTGGACGAGTGCGTTAAGATGCTGAGTGCAAGCAATGACGAGCAGCGTCTAGTAGGCGCTCTGTTAGCCACAAAATTTGTTGGCGGGGATGATATTGAGGCTGTTCGCAAAATATTTGATGCCTTGGGATTTGAATTCGTGGATCGGCTAATAAAAACAGGTAGCGAAGGTTTTTAATCTACGTTCATGGCCTCGATAATTTTTTGAGCTCGACTTGCATTTGTAGGCCTCGGGCAATTGCGCAGTGTGCCACTTGAACAGGACCAGCAGGAGGCTTATCTTCACCTTGGCATAAGCATTTTATCTGCCTTTTGCAGGCTGCCAGAGCTTGCTTCTGGGAGCACAATTATCAACAGTGTCCCTATAATAGTAGAGACCTTATCAAGCAGGTACACACTCGAACCTTATCAACTAGGTAGACACTCGAATATGTTCTGTATGCCCAACGATTACGACATGTAGTTAGAAACCAAATTATTACGTAATAAGTGCCCTGTAGTCACCTCTGGAAAGAGACTACGTAAGGTACTGATTATATAACGAGAGTTGAACATGGCAAGTAAGCCTTTCATGGAGCAGCCATGCATTTATATACGCAACTCCCAAAAAAAGCAACTTCCAAAAAAAGCCAATGAGATGATAGGAGATTGTACAGATTCAAAAACAAAAAGAGTCTGCAGACGCATTGAGAAACTATATGTGGTCGTGACATATAATAGTCATTCCTTTGAAAGGAGTGACAGTGCTACTTGTGCAGATTGTTTTGAATCGTTGATTGCTATATCAGTAGCCTCACAGCATGGATTATTTGCTGTTTGTGATGCGGGAATATTTTCTGCCATTTCAAATCATCTTTTAAGCTCTGGACCAGGTATTTCTACTTGCCTAAGTAGGATTTTAGATTTCACTACTGAGATTTAACGATACAGATTATTCTTGATAGGGGATCCCCAATCACACCTTGCTCTGAAGCTGTTTCATCTCCTTGCTGGCGGTTTAGTTTCTTCAAACAAACTTGTGGATTATGGCAAGGACGTATCAATTATGGTACCTGAAATGCTTTGTCATTATACTATGTCTTTCTTTGACAAACCTATTATGGGCAACATTATATATTTAAGTAATATGCACTTATTACAATTATATACACATATTTTTTTGCTATGAAGTGCAAAGCAAATGCTTCCATATTTTGTTCAGCTCTTTTCTTGGCAACATGCTCGTTAGTGCTTTGTGAGGGTTATGGATCAGAGTGCTTCTTATTCTTTCTATGCCTATTGCGTTGATGATAGAACAACTCATCTATCTATCAAACAATTATTATACCCTCAGATTTGTTCATAGTTACTTTGTGCATGTTCCAATAGTAGATGTTGACCTGCCACATTTACCACACATCCAATTTTTGCCACTACATCTTCAGTTGTTCAGTCCATTGGACCAACCAAACTGGATCTTGGATTGGAAAGTAATCAAGATTGGCTGCTCTGTTATGGTGATCTGACAATTGTTTTGGTCATTGATAGCAGAGTAACTGCTACGCTGGACGGCAAGCCCTTTGTACCCTTTTGTTTCCTTTTTTAGCAGTTATAGGGTGTCAAATGAGAACTGTGAGGGAGGTTGTAAATTGGATTACGCCAATTATGGATCTTTCTTAAATGGATATTTTGCATTCCTTTCCCTACTCCCTGCTAGACAAATCACTCGTCTAGGTAGTTCATCAAGATGCCGTAGGATTGGTTTGAGGATAAACTAACCATGACATTGTTAATTATAAGAACATGGGGAATCATTGGTAATTTTGCAGTTAGCACATCTCATTACAAAGTGAGGAGGACAAGATTATCTGCATGATCAGTACATGACATTTATTGCTCTCCTCGTTATGCTAGGTATCAACATTGGCGAAGCTTTGCTCAACCCGTCAAGACCAACTCAAGTTTGAAGTGTTGAATAGCTTAAGGTCATTGTTTGGCGCCAGGACCTTGGTAAGGAATATCTGTCTGAATTTGTTGGCTCTACTAATTATCGCAACTCAAATATTGATCCCAATTGTATAAGAACACAGGGATTATTGACAGACTGAAGATGGCAAACAAGTTAGGTACTGAACCTCATACTATAGGCATACCATATCAGCCTAATCAGGAGCTAAACCTTCCGATGTCCTGTTTGTCACCTTTAGACCATTTATAGCTCCTGAGTGCCTCAAACATAACACCATTGCGCAGGCTGGTGATTTTTACCAAGGAATAACATGCGTGAATATAGGAAAGTTCAATAGAGTGATGTCAAAGATGAGGGACAATGGAACATGCTAGTATAGACGCCTAGGAAAGCCATAAAATGAAAGGTACCATCTACCAACATGTTTACAGCCTTCTATAATGAGTGGTGACATCATGGGGATGTGGCACAATCTCTGCCACGCATCTGCACTACACCATATAGTACAGTTGTTAGCTTTCTAATATTAAACCATACAGATTATGAAGCTAAATCTCATGACTACATCTCTCTCGTATAGCCCAGTCTTAAACTTGGTCCTGCAAATAGCTCTTTGAAGCTTCTGCCAGCTTTGCATCTTTAGGGCAATATCTGAGCTTTAGTACTTGATTCTCAAGAAGTTCTCTGATGAAGCGTGCTTGAGTGTTCAGATGCTTAGTTTCTGCATGGTGCTTCTCATCTCTGGTCAGATCAGTGATCATAAGGCAATTAAGTGAAGGCAGCATAACTTGCAAATGAAGCCTCCTGTACGCCTTCAACTTTGCCTCATTTAGACTAATATCTTTTTTTTTGAAGCCCAAGTTAGAAGTAACATGTTGTGGTAGATTCTCTATGATCCAAATCATGTAGCAAAGTCTGCATCTGTATAACACTGCAAAGGGATTTGCTCAGAGTTGTTACAAATATGTCCCCATTGGCTGTGCCTTATAAACGAGCGAGAATCCCCCCATTGTCCACATTCCAATGTTAATTTAGTGAAGGAGAGAAGAAGAAGCGCAGATGGCAGCACCATTATTCAAAGATGTCCAGATACAAAATACATTTTGCAAGGTCAAAATTAGAAAGTTTATTCTTCCTAAAGACCATGCTTCAACTCCTACATAAACTCTACTTTTATACTATGTACATTATGTACATGATACATTTGCACCATTAACTAACATGCTAACAAATCCTCCCCTTAGTGTACAAATGCCATCACTCCATGACGATGCTGCAGGTTATTTCAGAAAGTTCGATGATGAGACCACTCCAAGACGTTGCCTGAGATCCTCGAACTTTGTTCTGGAAGTCCTTTTGTCAAAATATCAGCTTACTTGTTGATCTGTTCGGCAATGAACTAGATCAGCAATACCATTTTCAACTGCTTCTCTAATAAAATGATAATGAGTAGCGATGTGTTTTGTTCTGCAGTGAAATATTGGATTTTTAGTCACAGTAGATTTTTACTGATTCTTGAAGTTTGCTAGCAGCTTGCTCAACCAACTTATCGCAGCTGATCCCAAATTGAATACATAACCTCCTACAGATCTCCTATCATCCACGCATCCTGCATGATCAGCATCACAATACATCACAATATCCCTGCAGCGAAAAGTTGCTGAATTTGTCATAATTCAGCCCATAACTCAGTGTACCTTTAAGGTACCTTAGAATCCATTTGGCAGCCATCCAATGAGTTACAGTTGGCTTAGACATAACCTACTCAACATTCCTACAGCGTAAGAAATGTCAGGCCTCGTGATTGTCAAGTATATCAGAGATCCAACGAGCTGACTATTTATGTTCTTCTCAAGGTATTCTGCCTTGTCAAACTTTGACAATTTCAAGCCGACTTCAATTGGCATGCCCAATGGCTTCCATCCTTCCATATGAAATTTCTTTAAAATTTCATGTGCATACTTGCTTTGCGAAAGAAAAATCCCTGCATCATGCTGCCATACCTCTATTCCAAGGAAATAATGCAAGAGTCATAAGTCCGACATTTCAAATTCCTTTCTAAGCATTGCTTTCACTTCCGAAATTTGTGCAGCAGAATTACCTGTGATTATGAGGTCGCCAACATAAATGATGATTATCAAAATTTCACTACCATTCAACTTCACATATAAAGAGTGATCCGCATCACTTGTCCTAAATCCTTTATACACAAGAACATCTTGGATTCTGCTGTACCAAGCACGAGGTGCTTGTTTCAACCCATATAAAGAATTTCCCAATTTACAAACAAATGCTTCTTTACCTGGAACCTCGAAACCTAATGGCTGCTCCATGTAGACCTCCTCCTCGAGGTTACCATGTAAGAACGCATTCTTTACATCCATTTGATGTAATGGCCAATTTTGATTTGCAGCTAAGGCAATGATTGTTCTTACCATTGCCATCTTTGCGACGGGAGCAAATGTTCCATCGTCGTCGATTCCTTCCCTTTGTGAGTAACCGTTTGCAACCAGCCTTGCTTTGTACTTATCTATGCTGCCATCGGCCTTATATTTTATTCCGTAGACCCATTTTGAGCCTATTACGTGCTGATTTTGTGGTCTAAGAACCAACGCCCGTGTATGGTTTCTCATAAGAGCTTTGTACTCTTCATTCATTGCATTTTGCCATTCTTGGCATTTAGCAGCCTCTTCATATGAAGAAGGAAGCGAAGTATTCAAAATTTCCGTCATAAAAGCAAAGTTACAATGCTCTTGTTCCCGTCTCGTCTTGCTCCGCGTGAGAAGTGGAGAATACCACGAAGGAGCTGAAAACTTTAAATCCGATTTTGCTTGCTGATTTTGAACACCCGTACCACTACTTGTACTTGGCTGATCTGCAGATTTGTTATAATACCAAAACTCTTCACCTGTTTCCTTTTTGAATGTGAGAACCTTGATTTTCTTAGTTTGATCCATCTGTGGTGTTTGCGGCTGATCCGGAAGACTGTCAAGAACATCCTCGAAAATTGGAAGATCCTCCCCTTGATCCATGGCTGATAGAACAGCTGATCCCTCATTCTTTTCATCAAAATTGACATCTCAAGATATAATCAATTTCTTGTTTATTGGATCCCATAACTTATAGGCTTTACTCTTTTCATTGTAGCCAATACACAAGGTATGGGTCTATCATCAAACTTAGATTTATAATTCAGATTGCATGCGAATGCCTTAGATCCAAAAACTTTAAAATGCTTTACTGTTGGTTTAATAACTGTAAATGCTTCCTCCGGAGTGATACCACTTTGTTGGTGCTCTATTAATCAAGCAGTTTGTACTGCTGCTGCCCCAAAAACTTCGAGGTAAACGCTTACCTTTCAGCATACCCCGTGCCAAGTTACATATGGATCTGTTTCTGCATTCTACGACACCATTTTACGGCGGCGTATGAGGAGCTGTTAGCTGCCTTTTTATACCTGTCTTACAAAGATATTCATTGAATGCATTAGATGCGTACTCTCCTCCATTATCGCTGCGCAGCTTCAGAATTTTATGCCCTGTCATATTCTCCACCATTTCTCGAAATTCTTTAAACTTCGCCAAGACTGCTGATTTTTGCTTTTATAAATAAATCCATGTCTTCCTTGTGAAGTCATCTATGAATGTCACAAAATATCTTGCCCCTCCTATTGCTGGTACCTTCTGTTGGAATATTCCATATTCCACTCATGCGCACGCATGATACTCACATGCACGTGCATGCATGCACACTTTGATGACTAGACAGGCTGACGTCACCTTGTTGCTGACCTGGACATATAACAGAGTCACTCACCACCTTAGACTTACTTTTAGGCAGTTCACTCTGGAGCCGGAAAGGCTGGCGCTTACTTTGTACACTTTGCTTTCTATCTTCATATAAAGATTACTGGAGTTCTTCATGGTATCGGAGCCTTGATATAAGAGGAAAGTGAGTGTCCGGGAGTTTTGTGATAGCTCTCAAAGGATTGAGAATTTTAAGCCGAGACTTTACTGGCTGAATCGGACTTGAGATGGCTTGTCTTTAAGCCAAGTTTCTTCCGGATCAAAGGAATTCTTTATCAGTTCTTGCAATTCGTGGACGGTTCTTGCAGTCTGAGTCGGTTGTCATCACATTTTCGAAATTTTGCCGTTTCTTTCCCTATTTTCTTCGTATCTTTTCTAGATGGGCCGGTTTTAACATAAAGATAGTCCAGGACTTCAAATTTCGTTTTAATCTTTCAATTCTGTACATCTACAGCAAGATTCATTGTATTTTGAAATCTTGATTCTCATGGCATCCAGTGGTGATCCGTGGAAGTATTTCACCCATCCTGTTTTAGACATTGATAACTGGTATACTTCGAGAGCTTCGAGAGATGCTTTTGAAACTAATCTCAATCTTAGAGATCTTGGAGATGTTTTTCTTGCAGACTGGAATCCTCTTACTGCAGAGGATAACAAGAAAGATTTTCTGGCACTTAATCATCTCAAGACTTGTATTTCAACTGATTTTCAAAGGGATATCAGAACTTTCAAGACTTTCACTAAAGCATTTGGTTTCTTGCAAGAAGCTTGTATTCATGAGGGGGTGGGGCAGCAAATTGCTATTCAAGGACAAATGAATAATCTCAGACTGAGAATTGTGCTAATATGAGAGATTATCTTCAACAACTCAAAATCTTGAAGGAAAAACATTCTGGAGCTGGAGGTACACTGGATGATGTTGCTTTGATTATGTATGCACTTAATGGTTTGACCAGGGATTACCAAGTTTTGGTTAACCATTTTAAACTCAAGGCTCAGATTAAGATCTCCTTTAATCAGTTGCAGCAGAAACTCTTGGCCGCAGAATGCATCTGGCCTGGTTTTATAGGAATCAAGAAACACATCATATTCCTTTGTGCCCGTGTAAAGAGCATGCAATAACTCCTCCTCTGTTGGCGGATCTCCAATGGCCGTGAGCTGACTTTTTATGCCTTCAAGTTCAGCCAGGAACTTTGTGACACTTTCAAAATCACTTAATTTTAGAGAATTTAATTTGTTTCTCAAGTATTGCCTCCTTGATTCATTTACTGTCTCATACAGATTCCTCAACTTCTGCCAAGCTGATCGGGAGGTTGGCTCATCAATAATATGCTGCCTGACTTGATCAGTACAGTAAATTTTGAGAAAGGCAAGTGCCAAGCGATCCTTTTGATCCCATTCTTTCTGTTCATTACTCCCCTCTTTCGATTCTTCAAGTGCCTTTTCACCTCGCCTTCTGAATGGACCCTCGTCAAAGAGGGGATTATAAGCTTCCTCAATGTCACTGTAAGAGCTCTCTGTTATCTGGCCTTGGTTGTTCACCACTCACATATTCCCATAGACCTTTTACCTCAAGCACTGGTTCCATCAATTCTTCCAAAAATTATAATTCTTGCCATTAAGAATGTACCTGTCTTAGGAAGTATTTTCTCCAGTGAATTCTCCATGATCCACAACCTGTTCTGTCACAAATTCTGGATTTGCCACAGACGTGTACTTAATGGATAAGTTTGAAGAGGACGTCCAACAAATTGGACGGATTTTCAATTTGATACCAACGGCCAAAGTTAGGAGCCAAAAAAAGGCAGGCCAAACAAGGAGGAACAAATTTGGCCTTGTACAAGCCAGAAAAGGCTGGGTAGTAGACTTTTTGGAAACGTCACAATTCCACCAATTTGTTGTGACGAATTTGCTTGCTGATGTCCAGCAGAGGCCCAGGGATCATATGCGCTCTGATACCACTTGTTAGTTTAGTGGAAGAGAGAAGAAGAGGCGCAGATGACAGCACCGACAAAAAGATCCATTATTCAAAGACGTCCAGATACAAAATACATTTTGCAGGGTCAAAATTAGAAAGTTTATCCATCCTAAAGACCACACGTCAACTCTTACATAAACTCTGCTTTTATAGTATGTACATTGTGTACATGGTACATTTGCACCATTAACTAACATGCTAACATCCAATGATGACTCATAGGATGCTGTGATGTGTGTACCTGTCCTGCAAAACTAAGGTCAGGCCGGTGTGATAGTTGAACATGTTATACTTATTCAATGTCGCACCACACTCTTCTCCATACACACCATCTTCGCGTTGCCAAACCTAAAACGTTGCAGACCAAAATCAGTAATTTCAAAAAACCTTCATGTGCTGTAATATAGTGCAGTATGATGCAAATTTGTTATCTTTATCCTCGCTTGTCGTTAATCTTGCTTCATTGCATGTACGTTTTTTTGAAGCTTGCGTATTGAATGTTCTTTCTGTGTTTACAAAGCATTTTGGCTACATTTTGATTAAGTCTTCTTTTTTTTATAGAAATCACAATTTCGAGAACAATAGTTTCTTTCCTACCTCTATGTTAAGGTCCAATAGGGATGTATTAATCCATATAATTTCTTAAATTTGCAAGTTGATTGGCTTTACAGACTCCATGTAATGATATTCTCAACAGTTCAGCAGGCTCTACACCATGGCCTGAGGATGTTCGCACGGGTCTAGGGCAGATTCTCCATAGCAATGTGGGTACGTCTTTTTCACTGATGTATTTCAACGATGATGTGAAGGTGATCATTTTGTTTATTATAACTTCTACATTTTGAGGCTTTATACTTCTGTATTTGGCACAGCTGCCCTGCAAAAACAACAAGCCTTGGAGTTGGTTGCTTCTATGGTGGAGCTGTTAGGCACCTCTTGGTTAATAGGTCAAATCAGTTTACCAGACAACAAATTTGTTCCATCTGATAGGTATATGAAGTGTTCTTAGTTCTTAAAATACTACGTAAACCCCAACATTGTCTAAGTTTTAAATGTTTGGCTATTCATTTGGGAATTAGCATTTAATAATCATTTCATGTAATGTAGGTTTCTATTCCTACTAATAGAAGCAGCAAAGGTTGAAATCGCTGTTATCTTGAATGAAATTTCTCATCAAGCTCAAATTTCAGGGGAGCTTGCTGGAGAAAGTTACAAGACGGCTGGCAATTCGCATCCCTGTCTAGCCAGCTCTTATGTGATTATGGAAGATGTAATAGATCTAATTTATGACATAGAAGGTAGCAATTTCTTCCACCCACGAATTTGATTTCCACTGATGCTGTTCCTTTCTGGCTGTTTTCTTCCCTTACATGCCAATGGAATGAATCAGCATTATCTTTCTTTGCCTACCCGCTTAGTATCGTTTCTGCTTTTTTCTGTTTGTTTTTCAAAACAAGATATATCAGCTTGTTTATTGACCTTCCCGTTTAGTTATATGCACTCAAGGGGTTGAATTGGGGTCGTAAAAGATTTATGGCTTTACTCTTGCTGCGGCTGCCATGTTTGTCTCAAGAACATGCACGCTAAGCATTGGGAGTTGCTTCCAAATAGGACATGTTGCAAGGGCTTTATCTAAGAAAACCAGCGTTGAACATCTTAGTTGTCATCTTGATTTGGGGTTCAGGCCCCATATCTTCCTAGAGCTGTCACAAGGGATCTCTACAGGTCCTCCATGGCTCTAGGTATTCCTTTTTGTTGGTTACTCCAAAGAATGCGTTGCTATCAGCATTTGACATCTTTGTTCCCTATCACGTCTTCCCTTTCAAAAAGACTGCTTGTGCTTTTTCTTTGCTGCTCATTTACTTTCTCAGAAGTCGCCAATGTTAGTTTAGTGGAGGAGAGAAGAAGAGGCACAAATGACAGCACCGACAAAAAGATCCGTTATTCAAAGACGTCCAGATACAAAATACATTTTGCAGGGTCAAAATTAGAAAGTTTATCCATCCTAAAGACCAAACGTCAACTCCTACATAAACTCGACTTTTATACTATGTACATTATGTACATGATACATTTGCACCATTAACTAACATGCTAACAAATCCTCCCCTTAATGTGCAAACGCCCATCACTCCATGATGATGCTGCAGGATATTTCAGAAAGTTCGATGATGAGACCACTCCAAGACATTGTCTGAGATCCTCGAACTTTGTTCTGGAAAGTCCTTTTGTCAAAATATCAGCTACTTGTTGATCTGTTTTGCAATGAACTAGATCAGCAATACCATTTTCAACTGCTTCCCTACTGCTGTTTTGTTCTGCTGTGAAATACTGGATTTTTTGTCAAGTAGATACTGCTCATGTTATCACAGTAGATTTTTACTGATTCTTGCAGACCAAATCCCAAGTTTGCTAGCAGCTTACCTAACTACATGACTTCACAAGCTGCCACAGAACAAGCCTTATATTCAGCCTCCGTTGAGCTTGTAGATACCGTATCCTGTTTCTTGCTTAACCAACTTACCGCAGCAGCTGCAGGAACTAAATTTGGTTCCGTTTCCAACTCTGTTCCCAGAGGTCCAGATTTCCGAGGACTCCCAAGCAAGTTCCCAATATGTGTGCTGCAGGGAACTGTGTTATAAATGGGAACTCATTCCTGGTAGCAAACTTTTTTTGGGCATAGAAACTTTGGAAACCCATAAAAAAATAAATAAAAATAAAATCAAAACCTAATGACAAACAAACGCTCTCTTTCTGTATGCTCTGCATTTTGGGAAGGGGCATCCGCATGGACTGGTCGGTGGAGTCGAGAATCAAGAATCGAGATGGCTTAGGGGAAGAGGCCCTTGGTCACCATGGCATGCATGCATACCCTGAAGCCCAGCTGGAGCTATTGAAGAAGATATGAGATCCAACCATCATAATTCAGTTTTCATACAAACTTTAAAAAAATCTCTTCCAAATTCAGAGATTCACGATCACACATGCTAGAAATGACTTATTTATTATTATAACTGATAAATCAAAGATTGCCTTCCTCAACTCAAAAAAGAGAGGTGTGTCTCATTTGATTTCATATGTTATTGTTAGCGAATGACATGTGACACGTCACTACTCTTAGATGACTAGGCATGCCACATATGTTGTGACACGTCACTACTCTTAGATGACTAGGCATGCCACATATGTTGCTGACATGGCTCTTCTATAAAGCCATAGTCATGCTTTATAGTTCTATCATCCAGTTTACTCATAGCCTAGCTATATCGTGTATCTCATTCATTCTAGCATACATGTATACAGGGTTTCTTTATGGTATCAGAGCCAGAATGCAGGATGAGATGAGTGCCGGAGTATAGCAGGTGGGATCAGAACGTGGTATCGGGTCTGATCAGAGGAACTGGTATCATTTTTCTTGCCTTGTGCAAGAGTTAGTCTAGAACGGGTCTAGAACATAACGGGTCTAGAATGAAAGCTCGAGAAATTTCTGCAAAGATTCTGCTAATCTTGCAAGATTCTTCGTCTGGTTAGGTCTACTTCTTGCTACGATTTGCAAGCAATGGTCGGATCTTGAGTTTATAGTCGGATTTGATGTTAAGGAGAGGAGGTTCAGTTGTGTAGTTTGGGCGAGTATCTGAGGCGTTTGAAAGACTCGTGGCGTTTGAAAGACTCGTGCGAAGATATTTTGCAGCCGAATTTGTGCAGAATTTGTAAAGTCGGAGACATATTGCATGGCTATTTTGGTTCGTGGCTTATTTGGAATACAAGTAAAAGGTGCATTCTATTTTTGTTGATCGGGTAAATAAAAACCTAAAAAGGACAGTGATACGTTGGGAAACGGATAAAGTCTAGATTACATGTCGAGATCTTGCATGAGTTGCATTTGGAGTTACGGCAGAGGGGAACCGGATTTGAACACTGCTGGATAAGGAGCTGCCGTTGTGCAGAATCTCTTCAGATTGAGTGGCAAGATATAGACTGGCTTTGGATCTGGAATTGGCTCCTGGAAGTCTTCAAATTCCCGATCAGCAAGATTTGTGTGAGATTTCTTCCTTCTTGCTATGCTTCAGTCTTGTCAGACTTGTGCTATTGTAGATGTGATATAACTGCCTTGCTAGAGAATCTAATCATGGTCTATTTTACTTCTGAGTCTGCTAAGCAGCTTCATAGCTCCTCTGAAAGGTAAGGTTTTAACCATTCATAACTATGAAGAATGGAGATCTCAAATGACCTGGTCATTGATATCCCAAGGCGTGTGGCATGTTGTCGGAGGAAATAATCTTTTAGCTACTCTTGATGAAGAAGACACGGTTTACAAATCTATAATGTTGACCACTGATGCTACATTACAATCAGGGGTTTTGCAAAGATCATTCCTTACTGCCAAGGAGTTGTGGGATTATCTAAGGTTTCAATTTGGACAGAGCCATGACCAAGACTTAAATCATGCCAATTATTCCCTTCCACTTGGTGATGTTAGGGATGAGGTTGCAATTATGGCAGCCAGGACAGCTGACACAGATGTTCATCAAGAAGATATTCCTGATACATTTTGCCATGATGATTACAAAATTGTGGAAAACCTTGGAGAAGGGCAAGCTGCATGGATCAAACAAGAGCATACTATGTCTAATAAAGATAATGTTCACGATATTAGTCCATCTTTTATGATCCAAACTTCATTCGACATAGCAGATTATGCTGTAACAGAGATGTTCTCGGAGTCTTCACCGCTGTATATTGCTCCTGTACCTGCTCTGTAGGGTGCTCTGATTCAGGATATTTGCAATGAGATGGAAGACGAGCACATGGTAGTCTCATGTGAATGGAGTGCTGATGTTTACGAATCTATAGGGTATATACGAGCTGCATGTTTTGAAAATGATCACATGTTTACATTGCAAAGTGCTTCAGAAGAATTAAAATTAGCTTCATTTTCAATGGATCATAAGCAATTTCATATTAAAGAGGAACAGATTTCTAAGTTTCCTTGGGTCGATCTTCATGTTACCCTTCCTGAATTTGCTTCTATTATGGCTCACGTTTGTACTCAGCAGCGAGAATTACCTTGTTGCATTTGCTTAAACGTTCCATTTGGTTGTCCACATGATGGCAGGTTGGAGGATCATCCTAACTTGAATGATTGTTTGGGGTATGTGCCTCATTATGATGAGAGGATGGAGAATCCTTCTAATTTGACTGAGTGTTTGGGGTATGTGCCTCATTATGATGTTGGCGAATCGAACAAGATGTTGAAAATTAGCTACAGTTGTAAGCATAAACAAAATCAAGTTTTATTTGATCTTCACAATTCTGTGTTTCTAAAGAGAGATGATATGGTTTCTGACAGAAGTGCATTAGCAGCACAGCTTCTAAAGCAATCACTAACACTTGGTATGGTTGGGTTACCTAAGGAGTGTTATGAGTTAGAAGTGCTACCTTTTATGGCGGAAAGATGTTCAAACTGTCAAGTAAAAACATTCACTGCTGAGTGTGTTGTTAGTTGTACATGTTTGCAGGATTCAGCAGGGCACTTACATGGGTTTAACCTTGGGTTGAAGGCTGAGTATGGTTTATTACAGAGACAAAAGAAGTTGTTTTATACCGTTCCTTGTATTTCCTGGAAAAGGGAATGATACAGAGGCAGGATGTTATGGTTTAACACCAACATCAAGTGGCAGCCATGGTTACTTCTGTGGTTGAATTTGCTTCATATGCTGAATTCCTTCCAGGCAGCGTTATATCTCAGGGGGGATACTTTGCATTAGTAGTTCTAGTTTTGTTTTCGATAATGGGACGCGTCACTACTCTTAGATGACTAGGCATGCCATTGCTGACATGGCTCTTCTATAAAGCCATAGTCATGCTTTATAGTTCTATCATACAGTTTACTCATAGCCTAGCTATATCGTGTATCTCTTTCATTCTAGCATACATGCATACAGGGTTTCTTCAATTTTTATTTTCAATATTTTCATATTATTTCAGGCATTTCCAGTTTATGAATTCTGTATAAGAAATGTATTCTATATCATCAATATATCTTGTAGCACATGGATTATGAAGCTTGTTACGGGGACTACGAGCTATGGCATGAGGATTTAGAAGAAATTGCATCTTTAATTCCAAAGACTTGATGGTCGTTAAGAAGTGAATGTTCACATATTGTGTGTGTGTCACATTTTTCTGTTATGAATTTTATATTAAGAAAAGTATTCTATACCATCAACGTATCCTCTAGATTGTAGATTGTAGCACGTGGATTATAAAGCTCACTACGGGGACTACGAGCCAGGGGATGAGGATTTAGAAGAAATTGCATCTTCCATTTCAAAGACTTGATGGTTAAGAAGTGGTTTTCACCTATTTATGTTCACACATAGTATGTGTGTCACATTTTTCTGTTCTAAGTGTTCTATGATGATATATATATGCAAAAGAAACTCAAAATTCATTTTCAAATTTCAAAGATGACTCAAGTGTTGGACGTTCCTTTTCCCATCCCTTCTAGTTCCCGTTTCGAATTTTGGGTTCAAGTTCCCGTTCCCATTTTGGGTTCCGGGTAGCTAATGCTGAAACACATACTATGCGAAAGCCAGCTGATTGTAATGCAGAGATTACAAGGTATAGGCACTTTTTTTTGGAATTTGGACAGATGCACAATCTTGTCATTTATAGTTGGTCTGGCTCATCCAACTTGTAATCCTCAAAGCGACGGACATAGTGTAGTGGATTATTTGATGGGGTCTCTAGCCTTGGCAAAGGAGATTGATAAGTTTTCAGTCCCACCTCAACCACCCACCGAGGACCATTCTCCTCTCATCTTTTGCCTCAAAATGTGCTTTGAGTTGGACACAAGCTGGTCCCAAGAACAATGTTTTTGAACATTGGCCCATTCATTACATGATGAGTATGCGCCTAATTCAAATTCTGCAGATCCAAATCCATTTGTACCTTCTAAGTCCATCTGCACCTTCTAATCCTAAGTCATCATTGCGAGGATCAAGGATTCTTTATAGCTTGAAACAAGCCCCAATGTGTTGGGATGAAAAGATGAACTTATTTCGTCTCGCTCAAGGATTTACTCGGTCCAGGGTGGATCCTAGTTTATATTACAAAACAGATGGTGATCAAATATCTAACCCTATATGCAGATGACACTATCATTACATGATACTATCATTACACGTAATGCATTTCATTTGATTGCTGATATCAAAGAAGAGATGCAGTCTACCTTTGAAGTAACAGACTTAGGAAGACTTAGGACTGCTGCACTTTTATCTTGGCGTTGAGGTTTAGCAGCATCCTACCTTTATTCAACTCACTCAAGGCAAGTACATCAAAGATCTGCTTTAGCAGCATCCTACCTTTATTCAACTTACTCAAAGCAAGTACATTAAAGATCTGCTGGCTCGTTTCTTCATGCAGGACTGTAAATCTGTTATTGCACCTTGTAAGCATGGTCTCAAGTTGGTCTTGAATCCTAAGGGTGAATTGTGATGCCTTTAATATATCTAACCATCACAAGGCCAGATATAACATTTGCTGTTGGGCAAGTCAGCAGGTTTATGCAAGTTCTTACTTAGCTTCATTGGCGAGCAGCCAAAAGAATTCTGGCCCACTTAAAGGGAACTATTACTGAAGGTCTCATTTATCATAAGCAAGATCATCCTACCCTTTCCTTTTACACTGATGCAGATCATGCAAGTAATGATCTTGATCTCAGAAAATCTACGACAGGGTATGTTCCCTTCTTTGGCACTAGTTTAATCACTTGGATATCAAGGAAATGAACTACTAACTACTGTTAGTTTAAGTACAACAGAGGCTGCTCTGTGTACTTGTGTACTGGTACACAAGAGATGCTATGCCTGCTGCACTTATTTCAGGATCTTCAGTTATCTAGTTGCCTATTACATCAGCCAAGATCTTTGTGGACAATTCAGGTGCTATAGATTTGTTTAAAGATTATAAGTATCATCCAGACAGCAAGCATTTAGATCCAAAAGTATACTTAAAGTACTGTGAGACAGCCACACAACTTGCAGAAGGGGATGCGAAAAGTGCATTCCTCAATGGAGATTTGAAGGAGGAAGTTCATATGGTTCAGCCACAAGGCTTTGAAATTCCTGAAAAGGAGAATTTTGTATGCAGATGGATCAAATCAATTTATGGATTAAAGCAAGCTCCAAGAGCTTGGAATATTAAAATTGACACTTTTCTAAAAGGTCAAGTTTTATTTCCACTGTGCAAATCCACCTCTTTATGTGAAGGCTGAAAATGATACAGTGATAATCCCTGTTTTATATGTTTATGGCTTTAACTATTACAAGTAATAATTGAGAGTCAATACGAGACACAAAATGCATGCTGAGCGAGACCTTTGAAATGACAGATTTAGGCCTGTTACATTATCTTTTGGGAATTGAAGTGTGGCAATGTTCCTGTTGCAAATTAAGTACACATCATATTTGAGTGAAGTGTGATGAAACACTTTATAGACTACTACATCTGCTTCTTTCTATGTTTCATGAAGAGCTTAGCCTTGCTCTTATAGTATTTTCTCTTGTTTCTTGCTTGATCATATCATTAAAAGGAGTTCCTGTAACACCAGTGGTTGGTGGGTAGAAAGAGCTTGTTCTTATACAGTCTTGCAGAGTAGCTTCTTTTAGTTGGTCCGGTGGGTGGTAAATCGAGTATCCTGTGGTGTTTTACTTTCTAATAAGTTGACGAATTTGCAGAAATACAGATCATTCATAACATTTTAGATTTATGCTGGTTCCAGAACAAACTTTTGATAAATAAATTTTTGAACAAACTTTTAGATTGTCATAAATAGTTGACGCTATTTATAAGATCATGATCCAAACCAAGTGAATGGAAAGAGTTGTTGCTCTTGTCCAAGTGATTGGAATGAGCTAATGCCATGTCTAAGAGGTTGGAATGAGTTGACGCCATGTCTAAGTGAATGGAATGAGTTGGTGTTCATGTCCAAGTGAATAGAATGTTTGCTATTCCTAATCTTCGCAGGTCTTCTGGTTGATGTTGGAGAATGCAAACTGGAATAGAAACTGGTCAGAAGTTGGTGCTTCTAGTGGAGGTTAGTAAACATTTTGTTTTTAACTAATCTACGTTTTGAGACAAATTAAGTTGATGTTCAACTTGTGGTTTTTGAAGACCTTCTTGAGGAAATAAGTTTATTCCTGAGAAGGGAAGGACTAAAACGCTTTTCAAAGGTTGATTAAATATCAACTTTGAAAAGGGAGGTTTCATGATTTCCTTTCAGATATAGTGATGATCAAGGGCGATCAGTCTTGAGAAGGGAAGGAATTGATATGGTGCTCGGGGGAGTGGCCTTGCATGAAACAATATATTTATTGATATGATCAAGTAAGAAAGCCATCAATATGTCTAAACCTTGATATTATCAAAGAGAGAGCTAAAAATAAACCTTGACCTCTATTTAAAAGCAAAAAGGCAAAAAAAGTGTGTTGTTACCTATAAATAGAAGGACAACTTTAAAAAGTGATATCTCCGCAACCATAACTCAGAAATGAGCGATCCTTACCTTGTTAGAAAGCTTTTGAAGTCTAGTTTTTAGATTGGGCTTGGTTGTCCACAGATTCCTTACGGTTTGAAAGTTATGCCTAGAAAGGTGCATAGGGGTTTAAGCTGACTGCACAACTAGATCTGCTTCTTTCTATGTTTCATGAAGAGCTTAGTCTTGCTCTTATAGTATTTTCTCTTGTTTCTTGCTTGATCATATCATTAAAAGGAGTTCCTGTAACACCAGTGGTTGGTGGTTAGAAAGAGCTTGTTCTTATACAGTCTTGCAGAGTACCTTGATTGGGTGACATCTCTTCTAGTTGGTCCGGTTGGGTGGTAAATCGAGTACCCCATGGTGTTTTACTTTCTAATAAGTTGACGAATTTGCAAAAATACAGATCATTCGTAACATTTTAGATTTATACTTGGTTCCAGAACAAACTTTTTCTTTTTGGTCCTAAAATAGACTTTCTTTCAACATGGACCTAAATTTATCCTATGGCTTTTAATAGTGGTAATCTGCTCAAATCGTATAGATTCTATAGCTTTTAATGCTGGTGGGTTGCTGGAAGACATGCAACTAGAAATTACTTACTCTATATTTGAAGGAGATCAGCCAGCGTTTCCACATCGCCTCTTGCAGACCAAAAATGCCAGAAGAAGACTTATTGGTAATTCAAGCTTCAACAGAGATGGTGAAGGAGCGTCATTGGTGGTTCAAGGAGCATGCAACTATTCTTGCCAACTCTACGCAAGGATTAGGAGCCAGAAAATGGAAATGCAATTACGGTGGTTTGGAGAGGACTTCAAATGTGACTAGAAAATACAAGATAAATTAAATTAGGATGTTCTTCATTTGAAGCTATGCAGACGTGCAAGCCTTGGAGCAAGACTGATCCTACCTACTGATGTAAGCTAGATCAGACTTTACCTGGTAATATAATGTATATGATATCAAAATTTTGTTTCAGATGCTGTTTTGGAACCTGTTTCGTTTCGTTGTTTGTTCCGTTTCGTTCCGAAGGCATAGGAACACGATCTGGTGCAAGTATGCAGCTCAGAATCGTAACACTTACGCTATTTGAAGGGATTTTGGTATACAAGAATGGGAACTTCCCCTGCATTGTGGCAGGGAAACTGCGCCGACGTGCGAAGCGCGGAGGCGCAGTTGACCCTGCCGGAATGCAGGGGAAGTTCCCATTTTTGTTACGTAAAAATAACTTAGGTTGCATTCTGGGTTTAAAATGTGAGGTAAATGTCTGAAATGTAAGGTGAAAAAGATGGAATGTAAGGTAAAAAAAATAGAATGTGACGTAAATAAAGGGATTGCGACAAATAAAGGGATTGCGACAAATAAAGGGATTGCGACGTACAAAAAGCAACAAATTTGGCTTTAGTATTCCTGGACAAGAAAGTGTGCCACGTGGCAAGCTGCCATTGGAGGAGAGGCCAGAATGCAACCTAAGTTGTTTTTACGATAGACACAACAACAGTGAACTTCAATTGGAAGGAAGTTTATGCTTTTCTGAACTTGAAGGTTTTTATGATGCGGACTATTTTTCTGACGCGGACTATGCTGGTTGTGTGGACGATCGTCACTCCACAAGCGGGTATGCATTTATTTTTGGCGCTGCAGTTATTAGTTGGAGCAGTAAAAAGAGCCCATAGTTTTTAAAAGTTCTACAGAGGCTGAATATAGAGCCTGTGCAGATGCAGCTAGTGACCATTTGGCTTCACAAAATATTTGATGCTTCGAAAATTTTCAGCGGGAACAAGATTGTCATTTATTGTGACAATTTGAGCAGTATTCAGCTAGCAAACAATCCTGCTTTCCATGCGTGCAACAAGCACATTGAAGTGCAGTACCATTTTATCAGAGAAAAGGCACTTGATGGTACTATTGAGCTTGTTTACTGCAATACACATGATCAGCCAGCAGATATTACGACCAAACCGCTTCTAAAAGAGAAGTCGAAGCACGTGTAGAAGCAAACTTGTAGTCTACAGCTTGAAGAATATCTCCCGTTGTAATTTTGTGAATATTTCTTTGATGTTTACTCATTAAAGGGGGGAATGAAAAGAAATAATGAGTAAAGTAAGTAATGTTAGTTGTAACGGTTGTATTGAAGGTTAAATGTTAATTATCTAGGGGTAATATTTGGCCATAGGGACAAGTGGCACTAGACTTGAAATGTTACCATATATAGCTAACGTTATTTATGTTTTCTAGTTTGGTATGGATAACTATTGAATAGAGTCTTGATTTCCGCCTCCTCTCCTTGCGTCTCCTCGTTACTGAAATTCCATCACTTTGATTTATCTAACTTCTTTGGACACAAAACTCGTTTAATGTATCTAGATGATGTTGAAGTCTTGGGGCACTACCTGAGATAAGGACTATGTCGTGTTCATAAAGTATTAACTGAATCACATAGCCATATGCATCTGCTCCCACACCTCCTTGTCTTCACAGCCTTCACAGCCTGTCTCCTACTTCATCAATACACAGACCGAACAATGTTGGTGAACAAGGGCATCCTTGTTTCACTCCAGTGGTACTGGTTATTTGCTATTGTCCGTGAAAGAGAAAAGAAAGCTGGATAAGGACTTGCTTATACATGCATGATACTGCATGGCGAAGTTCAAGAGGAACTTGTAAATGTCTTAGCCTGCTCAAGTCAATTTTTAAGGCGGGAGACTCAATGAACACAAACAACTACCGCCTTATTAGGATTTGGGCATGTCATGGCAAGATTATATGGGAGTGCACTAGGCTTGATCATCAGTGAACATGCAGAGATAGTCCTTCTTGGAGCCAAAGGCCAGGGTGGTTTCAGGAGGAATTTGTCAACAATGGACCATATTTTCCCATGAAAGGGCGACTATACTGCTGCTTTTTGGATTTCCTTAATTAGGGGTCAAACAGGGCTGCCCCTCCCCAAAACTCTTTGGCTTATACATTGATGAGCTGGAAAATCTTTTAGCAGCACTTGGCGGCGAATGGTCTGCTTTAGGGAAGGACTGGATATCCATCCTGCTTTGTGTGGATGATGTCCCTTGTCCTTTTGGATTATTAATTAATTTGCTTTGTATGGTCTTTGGCTTTTGCTCTAAGAGCTTCCTGCGGTCGTCCTGCAGCTGTTTCTTCAAATGCAGGCAGTGTACACTTTTATGTACAATATTTAGCACTCAGTTGGACACCTTTAGCAGCTATTTGGCTTTTGCTTTAAGAGCTTCCTGCTGTTGTCCTGCAGCTGCTTCTTCGAATGTAAGCAGTGTCATACTCAGGTACACTTTTATGTACACTGTATTTAGTCAATTGGACTCCTTTAGCAGCCAATTGGGCTAAAAGATCCGATCTGCCCCAAAGCAGCCCCGCATTGAAGGAATTCGCCCGATCTTGTAGCAGTTGTATTCTCATCCGTTTTTGTCTCATACAAGCTCTCATGTCTACTCCAGGATTTCTTTGCTGGTAAGATTCTTTCATCTCTGTTCTGTCTGCTGAGTCTGATAGTTATTTCAAGCTTTACGACTATTTCTAGCAGGCCTGCAGGTTTACAAGGCCTGCAGGTTTACAGGCTATTATCATCTTCTCTTTCCATGACTGGTAATTCTTCCACTCAAGACGAACCTATCATGCATAAATGTTTTCTCCATTCATTCTATCCTATAATTATTGGAGATCTACACCTGCAAAGAACCTTATTTTCTTCAAATCAGTTCTCAACCTATAAAACTTCAACTCCTCTCAAAAATTCTTCATACAACTTATTGTCCAGAAATGTCTAAGAATAAGGCTTTCTCTTCTCTGTTCCAGTTCAAGCTTTTCGCAAGCAAAACTTCTCACACGACCACCAGATATCACCAAGGACAGACTCCGAAGGCTCTGATGCCACTTGTTAACGCAATTGGAGGCGAAAGGTGAGATGGAGGAGAAGCTGGAGCACACAAAATACGGACCAAAATCTTCTATTAGACATCATTTTTTAAGTACATTGGAGTTGGGACATATCAGCTTAAAAAGTACTTAAAAAGACACAGGCGATAGAACTTTGAAATACAAAAATTAGATTCCACATTAACAAAATGATTTAGCCAACACTATTTGGCAACTAATCCACCTCTGCACCCACAAAGAACCCTATCGAGGCACATTACCCTTTGTGTAGTAGAATTGAATGGCCGGTTGATCCTAATATTGATCCTAAAGTTGCTTTTCAAAGGATTGGTTGACATTATATAAATCTCCCTTACCTCCTCTTTACGTAAAGAGGAAAAAGGAAAATATATGCAAGATGTAGTAAACGTTGCACATTTATTGTTTTGGCGATTGTCATTGAAAGATTCTAAGGATTTTCAATGTATTGAAAATAGAGAGAAGATACAAAATGACAAGCTTCACTTCGACTCACTCAACCGATAAAAACCAACTACTAGCGCGGACTATGGCTTATAAAAGGCTTGACATGGCAAAGGCTTACCATGTCGCCAACAAGCATGCTCTATGCCACATCGCCAGCATGACTATGGCTCATGATATGCCATGTCGCCAACAAGCATGCGTGCCTAGTCATCATGACACGAAATACAATATTCTAACATCCTCCTTGATGTCCGCGGAAGTTCCCCAGTGCAAACCAAATCTGAAATGGGCCTGCTTTTTGTTCCTTTCCGGGTTAGCCGGTCGATCCAATCCGCGATCAGCCCAAGTATGCATGTATTGTGGGAAACAGAGGAGAAGATGTATTCGGGGTGAATTTAAAAGATTTCCAGACAGAAAAATGGATGGTAAATGCCGCAAAGAACTATTCTTAAACTAATACTGTGCTGATGCCTTCACCGATTCCACACTTCTACACCATGTAACCCTAACTACACTTGAAATAGGTGACACAAATGTTGAAGGTTGGTTAGGAGTTTCCAAGAGAGGGATAAAGTAGATGGTTAATGAGAGACGGCCCCCGATGACTAGCACGACTTATTACAAAAAAAACCGAAAGAAAAGAATTCATCCCCCCGAGATGATGCCCGAGGTAGAATATGCAAGATTTCCTTCATCTTTGAAAAGATTTTCCCGCCAAAGGCTTAGTGAAGCCATCACCGCTTCATCATGAGTAGAACAATATAGAAGAGAGAGAGAACCATTGTCAAGTCGTTCACGTACAAAAGCAGAGTTTGATATCCATATGTTTAATTTGGAGATGGCCTTTGTAATCCTTGATATGATAAAGAGCACCACCGCTGTCACAAAGAAACGATGCGTTTAATAGGTATAATGTAAATCCTCATATAGATGAATAAGCCACAACATTTCTTGTACAAATCATACAAAGAGCCTTCGCCGTCGCTTCAAGAGTAATCGATACTAGTAGTGGCTTGTTTCTTTGAACACCAAGCAATCGGATTACCTCCAAAGAATGACACATAACCAAGAAGACATCTTCGATGATGATCAAGATCCGTGGAAGCCATATCGAGTCCAGAACAAAACCAATTTAGGATCACCGTGTCGAGATACAAAAACTCCTTCGCTTTTTAGTGCCTTGTAGATATCTAAGCACGCCTTTAGTCCGCTTCCAATGAGGCCGCTTGGGATGTTGCATGAATCGAAAGTAAGAACTCCAACCGCATAAACAATATCCGGACTCGAATGAGTCAAGTACAATAAAGCTCCAACAAGTCAGCCTATACAAGGTAGGATCAAAGATCTTCATGATCGATTCAAGGGTGAGCTTTTGACCAATGTCACATGGTAAAAGTGAAGGCTTGCAATCATCATATGAAATCATTCCAAAAGTTCTAAATATACTTCCGCTGAGTAATATCAAGACCAAAGAGGAGTCCGCCAAACTTCAAGGCCAAGACAAGAGTGCATAAGACCCAAATCAAGAGTGCATAAGACCCAAATCGCTGACTTCAAACCGCTTGAGTAAGAATCTCTTTGGTTTGAGAAATAAGATGTGCACATCTCCCTATGATAGTGTCATCAACATATAACGTAATAATAGAGACAGAGCCACCTTCAAATTTATAGTAAAGATTAGGATCCGCTTGAGAGACCTTTGATAACCCATAGAAAGAAGAAAGGAATTAATCTTTAGATGCCAACAAATGTAGGTGCCCGCTTTTAATCCATACAAACTCTTCTTTAGTTTACAAACAAAATCGATGAAGCTTATCCTTAAATCCGTGGCAGCTTATCCTTAAATCCGGGTGGTCACGATATAGAGTTCTTCCTGTAAGTCCCCATTTAGGAATGCAGATTTGAAATCAAGTTGATAAAGAGGCCAGCCTTTATGAGCCGCAAGAGCCAAGATCGCCTTAATGTATCCAATCGAACCACCGGTGCAAACACTTCATTGAAATCAAACCCTTCCTCGTTGAGTATAACCTTTGGCTACCAAACGCCTTGTGCTTTGAGAGTGTGCCATCCGAATGATACTTGGTACGAAAAACCCACTTAGCACCAATAATATTCTCGATTGAGAGGCTTAGGTACCAATTCCCATGTTTGTTGCTTTTGTAGCATGGTAATCTCATCATTCATAGCTTGTACCCAATGAGAGTGTTTGGCTTGGTCCGCTCAGATAAGTGGTAGGATCATTGTCATGAAGAACTTGTGCCATTAAAGCATAGTTACAAGAATAATGAACCGGAGGAAGATTGGCAATCCGCTGAGATCTTCGGCGTTTTGGCTGCTTCGCTTCAGATAAGTGGTAGGATCATTGTCATGAAGAACTTGTGCCATTAAAGCATAGTTACAAGAATAATGAACTGGAGGAAGATTGGCAATCCGTTGAGATCTTCGAAGTGATTGATTTTCCTCAGACAATCATATCAATTGAGGATGAAGAATTATCGAAATTGGAGACTCGATAATCAAGAGGTAAAAAATCACCGTATGGATCGTGACTTAGGTACGATCGGATGCAGATCGATGCCACCGATGGTGAAAAATCGAAAAGAGGAATAACAATATTCAAGGAACTTGTGTTGAGTCGAAGAATCCCCGATATATGATCATTAGGAGCTCGAGAAATAGTATCAATTTCAAACTGATTGCAAATAGCCTTGTCATAATCGACCACATGAGGTTGATAGAACTCACTTGAGTAAACAACATCTTCCACAAAAATGAGACTTCTTGATGAAAAAACTCGCTTAGTAACCGGATCATAACATCTCCAAGCTTTCATGTTGTCTTGATAACCAATGAAAATGACTTTTGTTGCTCGGTCTGCAAGTTTACCATTCTTTTGGAGAAGTTCTCTTGGAACAGTAGCAAAAGCCAAACACCCAAAGACCTTGAAATGAGAAACATCTGGTTTTACACCATACAAAGCTTCAAAAGGAGTCTTGATACCCAATGATTTTGTAGGAGCCCCTGTTCAAAACATAGGTCATAGGTTAAAAACCATTCGCCCAAAACCGTGGGAGGTAACCCAAAACCGTGGAGGTAACTCGCTTGTGCTTCAACATACTTCGCTAAATCCATGAGTGTTCTATTCTTACGCTCTGCAACACCATTCTGAGGATGAGCATAGGGAACAATGAGTTCCTATGAATACCTTTTGGATTTGAGATAATCATCAAATTCTTGAAAAGATACTCTCGTGCATTATCATTATCCGTCCTTATCTTCTTAATAGTTGTGGAAAATTCATTCTCCACCAAATGACTGAAAGTTAAGAATTGAGAAAAAGCTTGAGACTTAAACTTAATAGGATACACCCATGTGTACCTACTAAAGTCATCAACAAAGACCATGAAATACCAAGCTCCACCATATGATTCAAAAGAGGGGAAGATAACACATATCCGAATGTATAAGGTCCAAATCAAGAACTTGAGCTTTAAGTATAGGTAAGCCTTTAACCATTTGATGTTTAGATGTCGCTACCAAAGCAGTAATGAGCAACATGTCCATACCGCATGCCAAAGTGAATCAAGATTGAGGAACTGCTGCAGAGTGAAGACCGAGTATCAGCTACTTTTGATGAAGAGGAAGACCCTTTGTGAAGAACATATAACCCTTCATTATTGAGATAACCTTTGGCAATAGGCCCAAGGCTTTGAAGATCTACAAAATCCAAAGGGTTTTGTGCAGAATATGAACTAATCCTCCTGTGAATAAGACTGGATAGCCCATCTTCCTATCAAATTCACTTATACTTAAGAGATTCACAAACAATCCAGGAACTAGAATGACATCTTCAAGTTTGAGAGTAAGGCAAATTTCGGACCGATAGCCCATCTTCCTAAAATGTACTTATACCTTTTCACAAACAATCCAGAACTTGGAGTTTGCTAAATTACCATGTACACCATTCCCTTTGAACTATGGTAGTATCATGAGGTGTTAATGTATCAAACATTTGAGACTTCCCTGCAAAATGTTTTGTAGCAGCAGAATCAAGTAACCAAATATCTTCATCAAAATGCTCACCGCAACATTGAGAAAACCAAGCTCAAAATCCCCAAACAAATATATGAGATACATTTGCACTTGTTTCTTGCTTGGGAGAAATTGCCACGATTCTCGACTTAATTGATTTGATAGCACGATCTTTTGAATATCGAGCAAATTCCCTTTGTAGGAAATCCTACAATCACGCTTTGATGTGCCCTTTCTTTCCACAAAAACCAACAAGCATAAGGTTCACGAGATGATGGAACCAAATCAAAGGAGGATTTAGGCACTAATTCTTTAGAAGAATCAATGGAAGAGGAAGAAGAAACAAGATAGAAGAAGACTTAGCTGAATAATGTGCATGCTCATATTGATCTCTTCTTCTTCTACTTGATTCTCATCCAGTAATTTTTGTTGGAGTTGAGTGAAGGTAATCTTGATCTTGACTTTCATGTGATAATGATCAACAATATGTCGATACTCTTTAGACAATCCTTTCAACATACATAATGAAAGTAATCTCGGTCATACTCCCTCCTGCTCCAAAAACTTCTCTCTCAAGGCCTTGCATTGTTGCAAATAATCTACCATATTCTTGCACTCCTCCAGCCTAAGATTGTCCAGCTTTACTCGAAACATGATTCTCTCATCCTTCGGCCTTGTTGTACACATGTGTTTTGAAGAAATTCAAAAGCTTCTTTAAAAATTTTAAATCCTCTAATATCCCTCCTGAAAATCAGCACAGATACAAGTCTTGAGATGATTTAGAGCATACATATCTTTCTTTTGATCTTCTGCATTGATAGGATTCCATGTGGAAAGAAAAACATCTCCCAAATCTCGATTCAGATTTATTTCAAAGGCATCCCTCCGTGTAAAATAATTTCTCATCCAATACCGGATGAGTGAAATACTTCCAAGGATCAGCATGAGAAGCCATTTGACTGTGAAAACTGTAATGTAGATCACAAAGATCGAAAAACTTGATAAAACAGACCAATCTTTTCAAAGAAAGTATCAGCAGTGAAGAAAAGATTCAACAAAATGAATAGGATTTCAACTATACCGATAAAAACTGGCCCGAAAGGGCGAGAAAAATTGCAGAGAAAGATTACTTTTCGATCAAGAATTTCACAATTCTGAGGCAGAACCACCTCTATTCACCAAACTTGCAAAACCACAAGAAAACCACCCCGATTCACCCGATCTTGATAAGAGTAGACTCTCGAAAGCCTGCTCAAATCCGCTCCAGTTTACGTGACTAAATTCAAAAAGATTCCAAAGGTAGAACAAATTTGACGTCAAATTTGACGCTCTTCAATTACAATGCCTCTTTTTCAAATCCGGCTTTGATACCATGAAAGACTTAAGGATTTTCAATGTATTGAAAATAGAGAGAAGATACAAATGACAAGCTTCACTTCGACTCACAACTGGATAAAAAAACCAACTACTAGCGTGACTATGGCTTATAAAGGCTTGCCATGTCAGCAACAAGCATGCTCTATGCCACATCAGCAAGCATGACTATGGCTCATGATGATATGCCATGTCAGCAACAAGCATACGTGCCTAGTCATCATGACACGTAGAATACTCTAACAGTCATAGTTGCACTGGAATATAGGAACGAAACCAAAGGGAACGGGAACCAAAGGGAACGGGAACGAAACAGCAAATGGATCAGAATTCCCAATTTTAGATTTATACCTGCTTCCGGAACAACCTTTTTTTTGGCCCAAAAATAGAGATTCTTTCCAACGTGACCTAAATTTATCCCTATTCTATTGCTTTTAATAGTGATAGGCTGCAAATCCTATAGCTTTTAATGCTGGTGGCTTGGCGGAAGATGCCATGCAACTGGAAATTATGCTGGAAATTATGTACTCTATATCGAAGGAGATCTTCAAGAGGCAGCACATGATGAAATTGAAGAGAAGATGTGTGGGTGTCAGAAGAAGATGAAGAATGTGATTCTGAAGATGATGGATGATGGCAACCAGGTTTTAAAATTTTGTAAATAATATTCAACTAAACGACTAGCTGTCATACTGTTTTGCTAATGTATCAGCAAACTATGCTGCTCCTACCTACTGATGTAACCTAGATCAGACCTTACCTGGTTATATAATGTATATGATATGAAAATTTTGTTTCTCATGCTGTTCTGGAACCTGTTTCGTTCCGTTGTTTGTTCCATTTCATTCCGCAGGCATAGGAGCATGATCTGGTGCAACTATGCGTATTGTCCTTTATTTATTTCCGTTCGTTTTTCTACAGGCTGATTTTGGTCGAATGCTTTTGTAGGGCAAGTGGAAAGCTTGGTTGATGGTTCGCTGCAAAAGATTGTTATTGCTCTGGATGAGACTGTCGGTATAATATTGGAGTTTCTGGAGGATTCAAAGGTGTATTCTTAAAACTGTCTTGCTGTTTTTTGAAAGATCATGTATGAATGTTGTAAACAAATTTCTGGAATAAAGTGTCATATTAAACTTGTAATAGGCATAGGCAACAAAATCTACATAAGGGACAATTAAGAAATTGTTATATGTTTCCTTATACATTATTGTGTTTTTTATTTTTTCTGGCTCTACATCGGACATTAAAGCTAGAAGGAGACTCCTGGAACATAAAGAGTTGAAGAACATTGATCTTAATTGTCTTTAGTAGCCACTAATACATTCTTCCATTCTTTCCAGGATTTTAATCCCAATCAGGGAGATGTTCTCCTTGCATCAGTTCGTCTCATAGGCAGGTGAGTATCTGGGCTCAAATAAGATTTAGAGCATGTTATTAGACAAACTGATTAAAGCTTGTTAAGAAGAAACCACCTCAAACTAGAGCATGTTAATAAATGACCTGTGGAGTATGGCAATTTTCGTTGTAAATACCTTGCTGAAGTGCCATATGCCCCTAAGAAATGCGTATTTAGGCTTCTAGCCTTTCTCCTTTCTATCAGATCAGAACATGATGAACGGTACAGAGGACTTGCCTTGTTGTAGTTATTGTTTGAGTAGGCAATTGGCTTTAGATTTTTGCAGTTCTCTGGATGCAGTGAGGTTTTTTGTGCCTGTATTATGTCAGATAACTATTGAGGATGAAGGTTGGGCGGCGCTGCTTGCTTCTAATGGTCATAAACAGGTGCGTTCTTATCCTGATCATTAACTGTCGTTCTTGGCACGGTTGAGGCGGGTTTGGCATAAGCTCCAAGAGAGTTCAAAATAAGTAAATCTGATACGTCACCTTAATTATCGTGCCCCAACTAACTGGGCAAAAGCGTCTAGACGCCTGGCAACGAAAGTTAAGGTGTCGTATTATAGTCCCTCTGATCTGTGGGCATTTACTGTGGGCATTTAACTGGAAATTTAACTTAATGCTAAGTGGTTACCCACGGCTTAGGATTTTGATGGAACTTGTGAAAGACCTCTTAATTTTGTTAGCATCAATTTAGTTTTTGTGTTATGACATTTCAATCTATTAGTGCTATCATATGGATGCTTCATTTTTGTATGCTTGCAGGTTCTGGGTCTTGTAACTGCACTTTTACAGGATGCAGATGAAGATCATGAGATTTTGTTTCACGCTTGTGACATCTTATTAAATGTTCTATTAAAGGTTGGGACTAGTTGTGATTTATTGCACAAGCTGTGCCACGTACAATCTCATATCTGATTTGTTGCTGCAGAAAGACAATCTCATATCTGACATAAATGCTGCAGACTTTTTTGTGGCTCTTCCATTGCTTGCTTCATGGGCAGGTAAGTATCGTTGGCATTTATATTTTGGTTAAGCCCAAACATTTTTTAACCTTTCCTACTTATCTGCAGGCCATAAGAATAGGGAACATGAAATTGCTCAAGTTGCAAGTCTGTGTGTGTTGATACTAAGTATTGCCGAGGAAGATGCATTGAGTGCAGTGTCCGAGGTAGACATCCAAAAGATGTGTATTGCTGTTGTGAAAGGGTTGGAAGAATGTAATAAGGTACGTATGCCACCTTTGATGTGGTTGTCACTATGTAAAAGAAGACATATCAATGCAGCCGATATTCTATCAATGCAGGAGAATATGCAGGAAAACCTTCTGGAGATCATGTCATCAGGTTACTATGAGATAGTTGCATTTCAGATGGAAACAGCGTTGAGATTATTGTATTGTAGGTTTTATGCATTTTTGTGGTGCTATAAAGCTTGAGCTTTGGGAGTTGTAACTTCAGGTTGTATGTTATGTCTGCAAAAGTACCACTTCCTGGAGGAGCTCCTAAAAATGTCACCATGTATATCCCATCCAAAAAACAGGTGAGAATATTGTCGAAAATCTTATCCTTCATATATAGTGGACAAGAAATAGATACAATGGCCTCAAATTGATGCGATGTGTTATGAGAAAGGAGCAACCATTTGTTACATTTATATGCCTTAACCTCAGCTAGGCAGGTGGCATTCAAGAATTGGTCGAATTGGTCTAGTTTGCCTTCCAGTTTGCTCTTTATCTTTTGCTTGCCTGTGGTATTATATAATGAACTTTATCAAAAATTGAAATAAGCTTAGATTTTGACATATTTGTGTTAATTATTGGTATTTTTAGGTGTTTGAAGATGCTTGCTTCACATTTGGGCATGTGATTGCTCCGCACATTGGCCCAAGTAAAATATGTAAGAATGGAACTGCTACATTTGTTATGCATCTATAACATTTCACACATTTGGTAGCCTGCTTGTAAGCAGATTTTGTTACATGCTTGGCATGATTCTGGATGATCAATTTGTAGCCTTTCCCAGTCATGCCAGCAATTTTGTTGATGCGATGGTTGGCATGCTTTTCTGGCTGAGTTCGAGCATGGCAATGTTTGTAATATAACAAGATAGGCCTATGGCCAGGAAAAAGTACACATGCACGTATGATATGAAATTCATCCAAGATGTTAGCAGTTCATCATCTATGCCATCTTGGCAGTAGTTAAGCATCTGATGATATTGGCTGCACATCTGTCAAGAGGAGTCAAATGTACAACTTATATAATATGTGTCTTATGGGCACACGGTGGGTACAGGGTGAATTGCTAATATGAACCTAAAGTGGTATAATATAGAGATTTCCAAGAGATAAGCAAAAGAAAAGCACTGTCAACCTATCCTAAGAGGAGCAAATAGCCTTCACAAATCACATTGGGGAGCAAATGCTGGTACAAGATGAATATGACCCTGCTGCTTAACATATACAAAGAAAGATTGGTAAAAAGCTTTGACTAAGGTATTGCTTGATGGGGATCACTTCTCAATGTATTGTCTCATCATGTTATGAAGTTATGTGGTTTGGACTTTGATAAAAATGCACCTATGGTGCTCAAGTTATTTTTTAATTCAAAGATCAATCCCATAGGCATGCTAAGCAATGTTTTAATTGATATTGAGGGCATTATAGTGGTTGCTAACTTTGTTGTAGTAGCATTTGAAGGTGTGGATGATAGATCAGATATATATGACCTACTTTTGGTATAAGGTGGTCGTCTATGGTGGATGCAATGATCCACAGGTGATCCAAAAAGGTTAATGTAGCTTGGGTACCCAATTGTGAAAGATCAGACCAGCAAGTTCTGAGCTTTTTGTGGAGGTTTTTTGGAAGAGTAAAACTATTATAATTCCAAAAAACAATACAAATGTGACCACTAAGATTTCAAATAACGAAATATTTATAATGCTTTTGTCGAGATCCCATTATCAAATGATTTCTGTTAGGGTTGATACAATCATAGATACATGGTTCTATCAAATAAAGCTCCAATATATATAGGGTAATAAGAGATACTAAATTTGGAAATGTGGAAAATGGGAAGCAACTTCAAATAGATTTTTGGGTTGAAAGGAGGGCAACAAGATGTCATTCACTTCCATAATAATGCAAACAACTCTAACTTTGCATTCCAAATCATAATTCCAAATAATTGTATAAGAATTTTTTGCTTGGCTAAGGCCATCATAACATTTTATCTTATTGACTCACTTACACGGTGGGATTTTATGTGCTTTTAGCTTAGTGTCGTTTCAAAAACCAGAATGTTACATCAACTTAAATGCTTTAGGTAGCTCACATATAGAGGCTCAATGTTGATTGATTATTTTACACAAGACTAAAAATGTTGGGCAATTTGATGTTCTTTAGAAAGTTTCTCAAAGGGTTGTGGATAAAATCAACCTTGTAATATGATTAGGTGCATATTTTGATAAGCAATTGTCCCCTTTATTCAAATGAAGGCCAAGATGGCCCAAGCGTGCTCATGTGTGATAATCAAAGTGCTATTGCATTATCAAAAGCAAAGAGCTCTTCAATGTAAGAATGAAAAATTTCTCCGCATTATCTCATTTGCCATCCAATGCACATGATGGACATGATGTGGACATGATGGGACATATGTGTACTTTGGCAAGTGAGATGTGCGATGGAAAGGATGTGGAAACATCGCAAAATGAGATGAATGGAAAATGATGTGGCAAATGAGATGGACATGGTGTGGACATGATGGGGCATATGTGCATGGCAAATGAGATGTGTAGATGGAAAATGATGTGAAAATATGGCCAATGAGATGCACATAGAATAAACACGATAGGATGTGGAAATATGATAGAATGAGCTATGTATGATCCGCTCACATGTGCAAATATGTTCCGATGATGAGTTACATATATTATCGTAGTACCAAAGTAAAGTCTTGCTTTGACTACATCATGGAATGGTACATGCCTCAGCCAACTCCAAGTCTGTCACATATGCACCCTCCAACTAGTAAGATGCTGATAACCTGTAATATTATCAAGAATAGTGGGCAAATGACATGCCACAAGCCAATAACCTACTCAAAAATGACTCTAGTAGCATATAAAGGAGGCAAATCGGATGTGACATAATAATACCTGCTGAAATAGAATGTTCCAGCCAACTTACTAGTCTTAAATGATGATGAAAAACCTTTGTGAACATCCTTAGCTGCTGCAAACTGAGATAAGAAACTGTCCATGTCCAATTTCTCATTGCTCATCATATATTCATGCTCAAACTTACTCAATTTTTTCACACTTTCATGCTCAAACATGAAGGGACTGATTTTCCATGATTCTCATACTTCTTGGGACTGTTACAAAGATGAAACTCAGGTCTGATAGATTATATGCACAGTTCATTCATCAAATCACCAGGAACTAGCAATTCTAGCCCATTGTTTGGCATAAATCATCAAAGCAAACAAAATTTTCCATTTGAGGCATGTAAAGATCATATCCACCTATCTTTCCAACCTGCATAATGGTTTCAAATCTGAAAATATCATAAAGGGGGTGCTATCATGACCGCCACTAGATTCAAGAACATGTAACATATCGCCAGTGCTCAAATGCCAAAATATCAATGTATTCTCCACGCCTAATTCACACAATAATAGTTCATCATCAAATTCAGGAACTTCACATGCATGAAAAGTCTCAAACTGTGGCTGTTCATGCATCTATCACTCTTTCTCATGACAACAACTACTTGGCTGCTCAAATTCAACAACATTCATGCAAGATTATGCTGATGTCCAGCAGAGGCCCAGGGATCATATGCTCTGGATACCACTTGTTAGTTTAGTGGAAGAGAGAAGAAGAGGCGCAGATGACAGCACCGGACAAAAAGATCCATTATTCAAAGACGTCCAGATACAAAATACATTTTGCAGGGTCAAAATTAGAAAGTTTATCCATCCTAAAGACCTCACACGCCAACTCTTACATAAACTCTTGCTTTTATAGTATGTACATTGTGTACATGGTACATTTGCACCATTAACTGGTCATGCTAACATCCAATGATGACTCATAGATGCTGTGATGTGTGTACCTGTCCCAAAATTCATTAAGGTCAGGCCGGGTGTGATAGTTGAACATGTTATACTTATTCAATGTCGCACCACACTCTTTCTCCATACACACCATCTTCGCTGCCAAACCTAAAACGTTGCAGACCAAAATCAGTAATTTCAAAAACCTTCATGTGCTGTAATAATATAGTGCAGTATATGCAAATTTGTTATCTTTTATCCCTTTTGTCGCTAATCTTGCTTCATTGCATGTACGTTTTTGAAGCTTTCATGATTGAATGTTCTTTCTGTGTTTACAAAGCATTTTGGCTACATTTTGATTAAGTCTTTTTATAGAAATCACAATTTCGAGAACAATAGCTTCTTTCCTACCTCCCATAGCGTTAAGGTCCAATAGGGATGTATTAATCCATATAATTTCTTAAATTCCTGCAAGTTGATTGGCTTTACAGACTCCTTGTAATGATATTCTCAAATAGTTCAGCAGGCTCTACACCATGGCCTGAGGATGTTCGCATCGGGTCTAGGGCAGATTCTCCATAGCAATGTGGGTAATGGCCTTTTCACACTGATGTATTTCAACGATGATGTGAAGGTGATCATCTTTGTTTATTATAACTCTAAGCATTTTGAGGTTTTATACTTCTGTATTTGGCACAGCTGCCCCTGCAAAACAACAAGCCTTGAGCTGGCTGCTTCTATGGTGGAGCTGTTAGGCACCCTCTGGTTAATAGGTCAAATCAGCTTACCAGGACAACAAATTTGTTCCATCTGATAGGTATATGAAGTGCTCCTTATCTTAGTTCTTAAATACTACATAAACTAGCAGTAATCTAAGTACAGATATTTTGGCTATTCATTTTGGGGTGCTGTTCAATAACTAGCATGCAACCCATTCATGGCAATGTGGGTTTCTATTCCTACTAATAGGAGCAGCCAAGGGTTGAGTGACGGTATCTTGGGCAGAGAGAACAGTGAAACAGGTGCCAGGAGGAGTTGCCAGGAACGTGGGTAAAATTGGTTGGATGGTGGATCACGGTTTGGACGACATGGGTTTGGGACTTGGAATCTATTCCTTTCTGCTTCTTTCTTCTCTTATACAGCCGAATAAATCAACATTATCTCTTTGCTACCGCCAGCCCATTATCATTTCTTTTTTCTGTTTGCTTTTCAAACAAGATGTATCCAGCGTTTATTGACCAGCCTCACGTTTAGTTATAGCCGCACTCAGAGGTTTGAATTGGGTGCGTGAAGATTTGGCTTTCTTGCTGCGGCTACCATGTTTGTCTCAAGAACATTACGCTAAGCATTGGGAGTTGCTTCAAATGGGACATGTTGCAAGGGCTGTCGAAGCCAGCGTTGAACGTAGCGGTTGTCGGCGCAGTTTGGGGTTCAGGCCCCATATCTTCCCTAGAGCGGCTGTACAGAGGATCTACGGGTCTCCATGAAATACAAATTAATTTCTTTGGTGGTTGCTCCGTTGCTATCGGCATTTGGCATCTGTTCTATATGGAGTGGCGCCACCTTCAAAAGGCTTCGCTGTACTTTTCTTTCTAGGGTTGGTGATTTGGGTTGGGGATGGATGGAACGGGTTAAAGGTGGGGTTTCGATGGTCACAAGGACCCGAAGTCGGCTCCGCAAAACAGGGCGTATGGCGTTATGTACATGACCGAACACCATTATTAACATGCTAACAAATCCTCCTTATTGTGCCGATGCCCATCATCCATGATGATCTGCAGGATATTCAAAGAAAGTTCGATGATAAATTTTCAAGACGGTATCTAGAATCCTCGAACTTGTTCTGGAATCCCTTTGTCCAAATATCAACTACTTGTTGATCTGTTTGCAATGAACTAGATCAGCAATACATTTCAACTACTTCCTACTGTTTTGTTCTGCTGTGAAATACTGGATTTTGTCAAAGTAGATACTACTCATATTATCTGGTAGGTTTTACTGATTCTTGCAGACCAGTCCCAAGTTTGCTAGCAGCTTGCACCTAACTACATGGCTTCACAAACGCCACAGAACAAGCCTTATATTCAACCTCCACCGTTGAGCTTGTAGATGCCATTATCCTGTTTCTTGCTTAACCAACTTACCCGCAGCAACTGCAGGACTAAATTTGGTTCCGTTTCAACTTTCTATTCCCAGGGGTCCGGGAATTTTCGAGGACTCCCCAAACAAGTTCCCAATATGTGTGCTGCAGGGGAACTGTGTTATAAATGGGAACTCATTCCTGGCTAACAAACTTTTTGGGCATAGAAACTTTTGGAAACCCATAAAAATAAATAAAATGAAATCAAAACCCTAATGACAAATAAGCGCTCTCTTTCTATGCTCTGCATTTTGGGAAGGGCATCCATATGGACTGGTGGTGGAGTAGAATCAAGTCGAGATGGCTTAGGGGAAGGAGCCCAGTCACCATAGCATGCGTACCTTTTCCCTGAAACCCAGCTGGAGCTATTGAAAAATATGAGATCCAACCATCATAATTCCAGTTTTTTAAACCACAAACTTTAAAAATCTCTTCCAAATTCAGGGGATGCGTTTCACACATACTAGAAGCCAAGCTTATTTATTAGCCCAGCCCATAACGATAAATCAAAGGTGCCTCAACTCAAAAAGAGGTGTGTCTCATTTGGCAATTCATATATTGTGTGCTTGAATGACATGCTTGACCGCGTCACTCTTAGATGACTAGGCATACCACATATGTTGGCGAGCCGTCACTACTCTTAGATGACTAGGCATGCCATATGTTGCTGACGTGGCTCTTCTATGAAGCCATGGTAGTAGCTTTATAGTTCTATCGTCCGGTTTGCTCATGGCCTGGCTATGGGTGTGTCACCGTTTCGTTTCTTGGCGTACGTAATGGTGGGACGATGGGGTAAAAATAAGATAAGATAGAGTGCGGGTATGGAGGGGATCAAGAGCGTGGTACTCCAGATCTGATCAGAACTGTATCATTTCTTGCCTTGTGCAAGAAGTTATCTAGAAGCGGGTCTAGAACATACTTGGGTCTAGAATGGCTTTCGAAAATTTCTACAAAATTCTACTAATCTTGCAAGATTCTTAGATCTGGTTTAGGTCTACTACTTACTCTGATTTGCAAGCAGTAGTGGGATCTTGGAGGTTTATAGTGGTTGATGTGGGAGGATTCGGTTGTGTGGTTTGGAGGTGTCTGGTTTGAAGGGCTAGGTGGTTTGAAGACTGATGCGAAGATATTTTTGCAGCCACGGTAGGATTTTGTGAAGTGGGAGACACCATTGCGTAGCTGTTTGGTTGGGTGGCTTGGAATGCAAGTAAAGGTGCATTGGGTGAGGCGCAGGGGACGGGGTGGTGGGAATGGGATGAGGTGTGCATGTGAGAGATGTGGGTTGACGGGGAGCCGGTTTGAACACTTGGATGAGAACCGTTGTGCAGAATCTCTTCAGGTGGTGGCAAGATATGGGCTGGCAGATCTGAGGTAAACACAGAAGTCTTCCAGAATTCCCGTCAGCAGAATTGTAATAAAGATTCTTCTGCTATGCTTCAGTCTTATCAGACTTGATACTAATGGAATGTGTCCTGCTTACTGAAGTCTAATCATGGTCTATTTGCGCCTGGAGTCACTGCAAAAGCAGCACTGCTCACTCTGAAGGTAGGAGTTTTAACCATTCATGGCATGAAGAGATGGAATCATCAAAATGACCTGGTCATTGAGTATCCCAGAAGTGTGGCAATGTTGTGGGAGGGAATAATCTTTTAGCTACTCTTGATGAAGAGACACGGGTTTACAAATCTATAATGTTGACCACTGATGCTACACATACAATCCAGGGATTTTTGCAAAGATCATTCCTGCCAAGAGTTGTGGGATTATCTAAGGTTTCAATTTGGACAGAGCCATGACCAAGACTTAAATCATGTACCAATTATTCCCTTCCACTTGGTGATGTTAGGGGATGAGGTTTACATAATTATAGCATGGGACAGCTGACACAGATGTTCATCAAGAAGATATTCCTGATACATTTTGCCATGATGATTACAAAATTGTGGAAAACCTTGGAAGAGACAGCTGCATGGATCAAACAAGAGCATACTATGTCTAATAAAGGAATAATGTTCGATATTAGTCCATCTTTTATGATCAAACTTCATTAGACATGAATTATGCTGTAACAGAGATGTTCTCGGGTCTTCACAGCTGTATATTGCTCCTGTACCTGCTCTGTAGGGTGTCTGATTCAGGATATTTACAATGAGATGGAAGGCGAGGCATGGTAGTCTCATGTGAATGGAGTGCTGATGTTCCTGAACAAAGGCCATACTTTCTGATCTTATCATGGACACAACTGCTGAATCTATCATTGCAAAGTGCTTCAGAAAAATTAAAATTAGCTTCATTTTCAATGGATCACCAACATTTCGATAAAGAGGAACAGATTTCCTAAGTTTCCTTGGGTGGAGTCTTCATGTACCCTTCCTGATTTTGCTTCTATTAGCTCCCGCGTTTGTACTCAACCTTGGCGAGGAATTACCTTGTTGCATTGCTTAAGCGTTCCATTTGTTTGTCCACATATGATGGCGGGTTGGAGGGATCATCCCTAACGAATGATTGTTTGGGATGTGCCTCGTATGATGAGAGAGGATGGAAAATCCTTAAAGTGACTAGTGTTTGGGGTATATTGCCTCATTATGATGTTGGCCGAATCGAACAGATGTTGAAAATTAGCTACAGTTGTAAAGCATAAACAAAATTTTATTTGATCTTCTGAATTCTGTGTTTTCTAAAGAGATGATGGGGTTTCTGACAGAAGTGCATTAGCAGCACAGCTTCTAAAGCAATCACTAACACTTGGTATGGTTGGGTTACCTAGGGAGTGTTATGAGTTAGAAGTGCTACCTTTTATGGCGGAAAGATGTTCAAACTGTGGTAAAAACATTCACTGCTGGTGTGTTGTTACGTTTGTACATGTTTGCGGATTCAACAGGGCACTTTACATGGGTTTAACCTTGGGTTGAAGGCTGAGTATGGTTTATTACAGAGACAAGAGCCGTTTTTACATGGATTTCTTGTATTTCCTGGAAAGGGAAACGATACAGGCGGGATGTTATGGTTTAAACAACATCAAGTGGCAGCCATGCCATGGTTACTTCTGTGGTTGAATTTGCTTCTTATGCTGAATTCCTTCCAGGCAGCGTTATATCTCAGGGATACTTTGCATTGGTAGTTCTAGTTTTGTTTTTAGATAATGGGACTGGCGTCGCTACTCTTTTAGATGACTAGGCATTACCATTGACATGGCTCTTCTATAAAGCCATAGTCATGCTTTATAGTTCTATCATACAGTTTACTCATAGCCTAGCTATATCGTGTATCTCTTTCATTCTAGCATACATGCATACAGGGTTTCTTCAATTTTTATTTTCAATATTTTCATATTATTTCAGGCATTTCCAGTTTATGAATTCTGTATAAGAAATGTATTCTATATCATCAATATATCTTGTAGCACATGGATTATGAAGCTTGTTACGGGGACTAATGGCTATGGCATGAGGTTTAGAAGAAATTGCATCTTTAATTCAAAGACTTGATGGTGGATTAAAGTGAATGTTCACATTGTGTGTGTGTCACATTTTTTTCTGTTATGAATTTTATATTAAGAAAAGTATTCTATACCATCAACGTATCCTCTAGATTGTAGATTGTAGCGTGGATTATAAAAGCTCACTACGGGGGACTACAGAGCCAGGGGGATGAGGATTTAGAAGAAATTGCATCTTCCATTTCAAAGACTTGATGGTTAAGAAGTGGTTTTCACCTATTTATGTTCACACATAGTATGTGTGTCACATTTTTCTGTTCTAAGTGTTCTATGATGATATATATATGCAAAAGAAACTCAAAATTCATTTTCAAATTTCAAAAGATGACTCAAGTGTTGGGCGTTCCTTTTCCCATCCCTTCTAGTTCCGTTTGAATTTTGGGTTCAAGTTCCGTTCCCATTTTGGGTTCGGGTAGCTAATGCTGAAACACATACTATCACGAGAAAGCCAGCTGATTGTAATGCAGAGATTACAAGGTATAGGCACTTTTTGGAATTTGGACAGATGCACAATCTTGTCATTTTATAGTTGGTCTGGCTCATCCAACTTGTAATCCTCAAAGCGGCGGGGACATAGTGTAGTGGATTATTTGATGGGGTCTCTAGCCTTGGCAAAGGGAGATTGATAAGTTTTCAGTCCCACCTCAACCACCCACCGAGGACCATTCTCCTCTCATCTTTTGCCTCAAAATGTGTGCTTTGAGTTGGACACAAGCTGGTCCCAAGAACAATGTTTTGAACATTGGCCCATTCATTACATGATGAGTATCGCCTAATTCAAATTCTGCAGATCCAAATCCATTTTGTACCTTCTAAGTCCATCTGCACCTTCTAATCCTAAAGTCATCATTCGCTAAGGATCAAAGATTCTTTATAGCTTGAAACAAGCCCCAATGTGTTGGGATGAAAAGATGAACTTATTTACGTCCAAGCTCAAAGGATTTTCGGTCCAGGGTGGATCCTAGTTTATATTACAAAACAGATGGTGATCAAATATCTAACCCTATATGCAGATGACACTATCATTACATGATACTATCATTACACGTAATGCATTTCATTTGATTGCTGATATCAAAAAGAGATGCAGTCTACCTTTGAAGTAACAGACTTAGGAAGACTTAGGACTGCTGCACTTTTATCTTGGCGTTGAGGGTTTAGCAGCATCCTACCTTTATTCAACTCACTCAAGGCAAGTACATCAAAGATCTGCTTTAGCAGCATCCTACCTTTATTCAACTTACTCAAAAGCAAGTACATTAAAGATCTGCTGGCTCGTTTCTTCATGCAGGACTGTAAATCTGTTATTGCACCTTGTAAGCATGGTCTCAAGTTGGTCTTGAATCCTAAAAGGGTGAATTGTGATGCCTTTAATATATCTAACCATCACAAGGCCAGATATAACATTTGCTGTTGGGCAAGTCAGCAGGTTTATGCAAGTTCTTACTTAGCTTCATTGGCGAGCAGCCAAAAAATTCTGGCCCACTTAAAGGGAACTATTACTGAAGGTCTCATTTATCATAAGCAAGATCATCCTACCCTTTCCTTTTACACTGATGCAGATCGTACAGTAATGATCTTGATCTCAGAAAATCACGACAGGGTATGTTCCTTCTTTGGCACTAGTTTAATCACTTGGATATCAAGGAAATGAACTACTAACTACTGTTAGTTTAAGTACAACAGAGGCTGCTCTGTGTACTTGTGTACTGAGTACACAAGAGATGCTATGCCTGCTGCACTTATTTCAGGATCTTCAGTTATCTAGTTGCCTATTACATCAGCCAAGATCTTTGTGGACAATTCAGGTGCTATAGATTTGTTTTAAAAGATTATAAGTATCATCCAGACAGCAAGCATTTAGATCCAAAAGTATACTTAAAGTACTGTGAGACAGCCACACAACTTGCAGAAGGGGATCGCGAAAGTGCATTCCTCAATGGAGATTTGAAGGAGGAAGTTCATATGGTTCAGCCACAAGGCTTTGAAATTCCTGAAAAGGAGAATTTTGTATGCAGATGGATCAAATCAATTTATGGATTAAAGCAAGCTCCAAGAGCTTGGAATATTAAAATTGACACTTTTCTAAAGGTCAAGTTTTTATTTCCAACGTGCAAATCCACCTCTTTATGTGAAGGCTGAAAATGATACAGTGATAATCCCTGTTTTATATGTTTTATGGCTTTAACTATTACAAGTAATAATTGAGAGTCAATCTGAGACACAAAATGCATGCTGCGAGACCTTTGAAATGACAGATTTAGGCCTGTTACATTATCTTTTGGGAATTGAAGTGTGGCAATGTTCCTATTGCAAATTAAGTACACATCATATTTGGTGAAGTGTGATGAAACACTTTATAGACTACTACATCTGCTTCTTTCTATGTTTCATGAAGAGCTTAGCCTTGCTCTTATAGTATTTTCTCTTGTTTCTTGCTTGATCATATCATTAAAAGGAGTTCCTGTAACACCAGTGGTTGGTGGGTAGAAAGAGCTTGTTCTTATACAGTCTTGCAGAGTAGCTTCTTTTAGTTGGTCGATTGGGTGGTAATCGGTATCTGTGGTGTTTTACTTTCTAATAAGTTGGCCAATTTGCAGAAATACGGATCATTCATAACATTTTAGATTTATCTTTGGTTCGAACAAACTTTTGATAAATAAATTTTTGAACAAACTTTTAGATTGTCATAAATAGTTGACGCTATTTATAAGATCATGATCCAAACCAAGTGAATGGAAAGAGTTGTTGCTCTTGTCCAAGTGATTGGAATGAGCTAATGCCATGTCTAAGAGGTTGGAATGAGTTGACGCCATGTCTAAGTGAATGGAATGAGTTGGTGTTCATGTCAAGTGAATAGAATGTTTGCTATTCTAATCTTGAGGTCTTAAGTTGATGTTGGAGAATGCAAGCTGGAATAGAAGCTGGTTAGAAGTTGGTGCTTCTAGTGGAGGTTAGTAAACATTTTGTTTTTAACTAATCTACGTTTTGAGACAAATTAAGTTGATGTTCAACTTGTGGTTTTGAAGACCTTCTTGAGGAAATAAGTTTATTCACGAAGGGAAGGACTAAAACGCTTTTCAAAGGTTGATTAAATATCAACTTTGAAAGGGAGGTTTCATGATTTCCTTTGGATATAGTGATGATCAAAGGCGATCGGTCTTGAGAAGGGAAGGAATTGATATGGTGCTCTGGAGGTGGCCTTGCATGAAACAATATATTTATTGATATGATCAAGTAAGAAAGCCATCAATATGTCTAAACCTTGATATTATCAAAGAGAGCTAAAATAAACCTTGACCTCTATTTAAAAAAAAAAGGCAAAAAAGTGTGTTGTTACCTATAAATGAAGGACAACTTTAAAAGTGATATCTCATAACCATAACTTCGAAATGGCGATCCTTACCTTGTTAGAAAGCTTTTTGAAGTCTAGTTTTTAGATTGGGCTTGGTTGTCCCAGTGATTCCTTTACGGTTTGAAAGTTATGCCTAGAAAGGTGCATAGGGGTTTAAGCTGACTGCACAACTAGATCTGCTTCTTTCTATGTTTCATGAAGAGCTTAGTCTTGCTCTTATAGTATTTTCTCTTGTTTCTTGCTTGATCATATCATTAAAAGGAGTTCTTGTGTGGTGTGGTTGGTGGTTAGAAAGAGCTTGTTCTTATCTGAGTCTTGCGAGTACCTTGATTGGGTGACATCTCTTCTAGTTGGTTAGGTTGGGTGGTAAATCGAGTACCCCATGGTGTTTTACTTTCTAATAAGTTGGCGAATTTGCAAAAATCTGAGATCATTAAGTAACATTTTAGATTTATACTTGGTTCGAACAAACTTTTTCTTTTTTTGGTCCTAAAATAGACTTTCTTTCAACATGGACCTAAATTTATCCTATGGCTTTTAATAGTGGTAATCTGCTCAAATGTTATAGATTCTATAGCTTTTAATCTTTGGTGGGTTCTTTGGAAGACATGCAACTAGAAATTACTTACTCTATATTTGAAGGAGATCAGCCAGCCGTTTCCACATACGCCTCTTGCGGACCAAAAATGCGGAAGAAGACTTCTTGGTAATTCAAGCTTCAGCGGAGATGGTGAAGGGGCGTCATTGGTTGGTTCAAGGGCATGCAACTATTCTTGCCAACTCTACATAAAGGATTAGGGCGAGGAAAATGAAAATGCAATTACGGTGGTTTTGGAGAGGACTTCAAATGTGACTAGAAAATACAAGATAAATTAAATTAGGATGTTCTTCATTTGAAGCTATGCAGACGTGCAAGCCTTGGAGCAAGACTGATCCTACCTACTGATGTAAGCTAGATCAGACTTTACCTGGTAATATAATGTATATGATATCAAAATTTTGTTTTGAATCTTTGTTTTGGAACCTGTTTCGTTTCGTTGTTTGTTCCGTTTCGTTCCGAAGGCATAGGAACACGATCTGGTGCAAGTATGCAGCTCAGAATCGTAACACTTACGCTATTTGAAGGGATTTTGGTATACAAGAATGGGAACTTCCCCGCATTTGTGGCGGGGAAGCTGCGCCGGCGCGTCTGCGCGGGCGGGAATTCCGGAACCGAGGGAAGACCATTTTGTTAATAAAATAACAGGTTGCATTCTGGGTTTAAAATGTGAGGTAAATGTCTGAAATGTAAGGTGAAAAAGATGGAATGTAAGGTAAAAAAAATAGAATGTGACGTAAATAAAGGGATTGCGACAAATAAAGGGATTGCGACGTACAAAAAGCAACAAATTTGGCTTTAGTATTCCTGGACAAGAAAGTGTGCCACGTGGCAAGCTGCCATTGGAGGAGAGGCCAGAATGCAACCTAAGTTGTTTTTACGATAGACACAACAACAGTGAACTTCAATTGGAAGGAAGTTTATGCTTTTCTGAACTTGAAGGTTTTATGATCACGGACTATTTTTGGCGTGGACGGACTATCTTTGGTTGTGTGGACGATCGTCACTCCACAAGGGGGTATGCATTTATTTTTGGCGCTGCAGTTATTAGTTGGAGCAGTAAAAAGAGCCCATAGTTTTTAAAAGTTCTACAGAGGCTGAATATAGAGCCTGTGCAGATGCAGCTAGTGACCATTTGGCTTCACAAAATATTTGATGCTTTGAAAATTTTCAGCGGGAACAAGATTGTCATTTATTGTGACAATTTGAGCAGTATTCAGCTAGCAAACAATCCTGCTTTCCATGCGTGCAACAAGCACATTGAAGTGCAGTACCATTTTATCAGAGAAAAGGCACTTGATGGTACTATTGAGCTTGTTTACTGCAATACACATGATCAGCCAGCAGATATTACGACCAAACCGCTTCTAAAAGAGAAGTTCGAAGCACGTGTAGAAGCAAACTTGTAGTCTACAGCTTGAAGAATATCTCCCGCTGTAATTTTGTGAATATTTCTTTGATGTTTACTCATTAAAGGGGGGAATGAAAAGAAATAATGAGTAAAGTAAGTAATGTTAGTTGTAACGGTTGTATTGAAGGTTAAATGTTAATTATCTAGGGGTAATATTTGGCCATAGGGACAAGTGGCACTAGACTTGAAATGTTACCATATATAGCTAACATTATTTATGTTTTCTAGTTTGGTATGGATAACTATTGAATAGAGTCTTGATTTCCGCCTCCTCTCCTTGCGTCTCCTCGTTACTGAAATTCCATCACTTTGATTTATCTAACTTCTTTGGACACAAAACTCGTTTAATGTATCTAGATGATGTTGAAGTCCTGGGGCACTACCTGAGATAAGGACTATGTCGTGTTCATAAAGTATTAACTGAATCACATAGCCATATGCATCTGCTCCCACACCTCCTTGTCTTCCAGCCTTCACAGCCTGTCTCCTACTTCATCAATACTGAGGCCAGAACAATGTTGGTGAACAAGGGCATCCTTGTTTCACTCGGTGGTCTTGGTTATTTGCTATTGTCCGTGAAAGAGAAAGCTGGATAAGGACTTGCTTATACATGCATGATACTGCATGGCGAAGTTCAAGAGGAACTTGTAAATGTCTTAGCCTGCTCAAGTCAATTTTTAAGGCGGGAGACTCAATGAACACAAACAACTACCGCCTTATCAGGGTTTGGGCATGTCATGGCAAGATTATATGGGAGTGCACTAGGCTTGATCGTCAGTGAACATGCAGAGATAGTCCTTCTTGGAGCCAAAGGCCAGGGTGGTTTCAGGAGGAATTTGTCAGCAATGGACCATATTTTCCCATGAAAGGGCGACTGTACTGCTGCTTTTTGGATTTCCTTAATTAGGGGTCAAACAGGGCTGCCCCAAAACTCTTTGGCTTATACATTGATGAGCTGGAAAATCTTTTAGCAGCACTTGGCGGCGAACGGTCCGCTTTAGGAAAGGACTGGTTATCCATCCTGCTTTGTGTGGATGATGTCCCTTGTCCTTTTGGATTATTAATTAATTTGCTTTGTTTGGTCTTTCGCTTTTGCTCCTGCGGTCGTCCTGCAGCTGTTTCTTCAAATGCAGGCAGTGTCATACTTAGGTACACTTTTATGTACAATATTTAGCACTCAGTTGGACTCCTTTAGCAGCTATTTGGTTTTTGCTTTAAGAGCTTCCTGCTGTTGTCCTGCAGCTGCTTCTTCGAATGTAAGCAGTGTCATACTCAGGTACACTTTTATGTACACTGTATTTAGTCAATTGGACTCCTTTAGCAGCCAATTGGGCTAAAAGTTATCTGATCTGCCCCAAAGCAGTCCTGCATTGAAGGAATTCATCTGATCTTGTAGCAGTTGTATTCTCATCTGGTTTTTTGTCTCATACAAGCTCTCATGTCTACTCCAGGATTTCTTTGCTGGTAAGATTCTTTCATCTCTGTTCTGTCTGCTGAGTCTGATAGTTATTTCAAGCTTTACGACTATTTCTAGCAGGCCTGCAGGTTTACAAGGCCTGCAGGTTTACAGGCTATTATCATCTTCTCTTTCCATGACTGGTAATTCTTCCACTCAAGACGAACCTATCATGCATAAATGTTTTCTCCATTCATTCTATCCTATAATTATTGGAGATCTACACCTGCAGCAACCTTATTTTCTTCAAATCAGTTCTCAACCTATAAAACTTCAACTCCTCTCAAAAATTCTTCATACAACTTATTGTCCAGAAATGTCTAAGAATAAGGCTTTCTCTTCTCTGTTCCAGTTCAAGCTTTTCGCAAGCAAAACTTCTCACACGACCACCAGATATCACCAAGGACAGACTCCGAAGGCTCTGATGCCACTTGTTAACGCAATTGGAGGCGAAAGGTGAGATGGAGGAGAAGCTGGAGCACACAAAATACGGACCAAAATCTTCTATTAGACATCATTTTTTAAGTACATTGGAGTTGGGACATATCAGCTTAAAAAGTACTTAAAAAGACACAGGCGATAGAACTTTGAAATACAAAAATTAGATTCCACATTAACAAAATGATTTAGCCAACACTATTTGGCAACTAATCCACCTCTGCACCCACAGCAACTGCATCGAGGCACATTACCCTTTTGTGTAGTAGAATTGAATGGCCAGGTTGATCCTAATATTGATCCTAAAGTTGCTTTTCAGTAGATTGGTTGACATTATATAAATCTCCCTTACCTCCTCTTTACAGAAAGAGGAAAAAGGAAAATATATGCAAGACAGAAGTAAACGTTGCACATTTATTGTTTTGCGTATTGTCATTGAAAGACTTAAGGATTTTCAATGTATTGAAAATAGAGAGAAGATACAAATGACAAGCTTCACTTCGACTCACAACTGGATAAAAAAACCAACTACTAGCGTGACTATGGCTTATAAAGGCTTGACATGGCAAAGGCTTGCCATGTCAGCAACAAGCATGCTCTATGCCACATCAGCAAGCATGACTATGGCTCATGATATGCCATGTCAGCAACAAGCATGCGTGCCTAGTCATCATGACACGTAGAATACAATATTCTAACATCCTCCTTGATGTCTGTGAAGTTCCCCTAGTGCAAACCAAATCTGAGCTGGGCCTGTTTTTGTTCCTTTCCTGGGTTAGCTGGTCAGATCCAATCTGGCAGATCAGCCCAAGTATGCATGTATTGTGGGAAACAGGAGGAGAAGATGTATTCTGGGGTGAATTTAAAAGATTTCTGAGACAGGAAAAATGGATGGTAAATGCTGCAGCAACTATTCTTAAACTAATACTTCAGGTTGATGCCTTCACCTGATTCCACACTTCTACACCATGTAACTGAACTACACTTGAAATAGGTGACACAAATGTTGAAGGTTGGTTAGGAGTTTCCAAGAGAGGGATAAAGTAGATGGTTAATGAGAGACGGCCCCTGATGACTAGCACGACTTATTACAAAACAAACTGAAAGAAAAGAATTCATCCCCCCTGAGATGATGCCCGAGGTAGAATATGCAAGATTTCCTTCATCTTTTGAAAAGATTTTCCTGCCAAAGGCTTAGTGAAGCCATCAGCTGCTTCATCATGAGTAGAACAATATAGAAGAGAGAGAGAACCATTGTCAAGCTGTTCACGTACAAAGCAGAGTTTGATATCCATATGTTTAATTTGGAGATGGCCTTTGTAATCCTTGATATGATAAAGAGCACCACTGTTGTCACAGTGAACAGATGCAGGTTTAATAGGTATACGTAAATCCTCATATAGATGAATAAGCCACAACATTTCTTGTACAGTCATACAAAGAGCCTTCAGTTCTGCTTCAGTAGTACTGATACTAGTAGTGGCTTGTTTCTTTGAACACCAAGTAATCGGATTACCTTTAAAGAATGACACATAACCAGTAAGACATCTTCGATGATCAAGATCTGTGGAAGCCATATCAGAGTCTGTAAACAAAACCAATTTAGGATCACTGTGCCTGAGATACAAAACTCCTTCTGTTTTAGTGCCTTGTAGATATCTAAGCACAGTCTTAGCTGCTTTCCAATGAGGCTGCTTGGGATGTTGCATGAATCGAGTAAGAACTCCAACTGCATAAACAATATCTGGACGGGAATGAGTCAAGTACAATAAAGCTCCAACAAGCTGCCTATACAAGGTAGGATCAGCATCTTCATGATCAAATTCAAGGGTGAGCTTTTGACCAATGTCACATGGTAAAAGTGAAGGCTTGCAATCTGTCATATGAAATCTGTCCAAAAGTTCTGAAATATACTTCTGTTGAGTAATATCAAGACCAGTAGGAGTCTGCCAAACTTCAAGGCCAAGACAGTAGTGCATAAGACCCAAATCAGTAGTGCATAAGACCCAAATCAGTGACTTCAAACTGTTGAGTAAGAATCTCTTTGGTTTGAGAAATAAGATGTGCACATCTCCTGTTATGATAGTGTCATCAACATATAACAGAATAATAGAGACAGAGCCACCTTCAAATTTATAGTAAAGATTAGGATCTGCTTGAGACCTTTGATAACCCATAGAAAGAAGAAAGGAATTAATCTTTAGATGCCAACAGCGAGGTGCCTGTTTTAATCCATACAAACTCTTCTTTAGTTTACAAACAAAATCAGGATGAAGCTTATCCTTAAATCCGGGTGGCAGCTTATCCTTAAATCCGGGTGGCTGCTGCATATAGAGTTCTTCCTGTAAGTCCCCATTTAGGAATGCAGATTTGAAATCAAGTTGATAAAGAGGCCAGCCTTTATGAGCTGCAAGAGCCAAGACTGCCCTTAATGTATCCAATCGAACCACTGGTGCAAACACTTCATTGAAATCAAACCCTTCCTGTTGAGTATAACCTTTGGCTACCAAACGTGCCTTGTGCTTTGAGAGTGTGCCATCTGAATGATACTTGGTACGAAAAACCCACTTAGCACCAATAATATTCTGATTGAGAGGCTTAGGTACCAATTCCCATGTTTGTTGCTTTTGTAGCATGGTAATCTCATCATTCATAGCTTGTACCCAATGAGAGTGTTTGGCTTGGCTGCTTCTGTATAAGTGGTAGGATCATTGTCATGAAGAACTTGTGCCATTAAAGCATAGTTACAAGAATAATGAACTGGAGGAAGATTGGCAATCCGTTGAGATCTTCGAAGTGATTGATTTTCTGTGACAATCATATCAATTGAGGATGAAGAATTATCAGAAATTGGAGACTGATAATCAAGAGGTAAAAAATCACTGTATGGATCAGGTGACTTAGGTACAGACTGTACAGGATCAGATGCCACTGATGGTGAAAAATCAGAAAGAGGAATAACAATATTCGAAGGAACTTGTGTTGAGTCAGGAAGAATCCCTGATATATGATCATTAGGAGCTCGAGAAATAGTATCAATTTCAAACTGATTGCAAATAGCCTTGTCATAATCGACCACATGAGGTTGATAGAACTCACTTGAGTAAACAACATCTTCCACAAAAATGAGACTTCTTGATGAAAAAACTCGCTTAGTAACCGGATCATAACATCTCCAAGCTTTCATGTTGTCTTGATAACCAATGAAAATGACTTTTGTTGCTCGGTCTGCAAGTTTACCATTCTTTTGGAGAAGTTCTCTTGGAACAGTAGCAAAAGCCAAACACCCAAAGACCTTGAAATGAGAAACATCTGGTTTTACACCATACAAAGCTTCAAAAGGAGTCTTGATACCCAATGATTTTGTAGGAGCCCTGTTCGAAACATAGGCTGCAGTTAAAACAGCTTCTGCCCAAAACTGTGGAGGTAACCCAAAACTGTGGAGGTAACTGTTTGTGCTTCAACATACTTCGGGCTAAATCCATGAGTGTTCTATTCTTACGTTCTGCAACACCATTCTGAGGATGAGCATAGGGAACAATGAGTTCCCTATGAATACCTTTGGATTTGAGATAATCATCAAATTCTTGAAAAAGATACTCTCGTGCATTATCATTATCTGTCCTTATCTTCTTAATAGTTGTGGAAAATTCATTCTCCACCAAATGACTGAAAGTTAAGAATTGAGAAAAAGCTTGAGACTTAAACTTAATAGGATACACCCATGTGTACCTACTAAAGTCATCAACAAAGACCATGAAATACCTGTTTCCACCATATGATTCAGTAGGAAGATAACACATATCTGAATGTATAAGGTCCAAATCAAGAACTTGAGCTTTAAGTATAGGTAAGCCTTTAACCATTTGATGTTTAGATGCTGTTACCAAAGCAGAATGAGCAACATGTCCATACCGTGCATGCCAAAGTGAATCTGAAGATTGAGGAACTGCTGCAGAGAGTGAAGACTGGGTATCAGCTACTTTTGATGAAGAGGAAGACCCTTTGTGAAGAACATATAACCCTTCATTATTGAGATAACCTTTGGCAATAGGCCCAAGGCTTTGAAGATCTACAAAATCCAGTGGGTTTTTGTGCAGAATATGAACTAATCCTCCTGTGAATAAGACTGGATAGCCCATCTTCCTATCAAATTCACTTATACTTAAGAGATTCACAAACAATCCAGGAACTAGAATGACATCTTCAAGTTTGAGAGTAAGGCAATTTTCAGTTTGAAAATGTACACTGCCTTTTCCTTTGGAGTTTGCTAAATTACCATCAGCCATTCGAACTATGGTAGTATCATGAGGTGTTAATGTATCAAACATTTGAGACTTCCCTGCAAAATGTTTTGTAGCAGCAGAATCAAGTAACCAAATATCTTCATCAAAATGCTCAGCTGCAACATTGAGAAAACCAAGCTCAAAATCCCCAACAGAAATATATGAGATACATTTGCACTTGTTTCTTGCTTGGGAGAAATTGCCACAGATTCTGACTTAATTGATTTGATAGCACGATCTTTTGAATACTGAGCAAATTCCCTTTGTAGGAAATCCTACAATCACGTTTGATGTGCCCTTTCTTTCCACAAAACCAACAAGCATAAGGTTCACGAGATGATGGAACCAAATCAAAGGAGGATTTAGGCACTAATTCTTTAGAAGAATCAATGGAAGAGGAAGAAGAAACAGTATTAGAAGAAGACTTAGCTGAATAATGTGCATGCTCATATTGATCTCTTCTTCTTCTACTTGATTCTGCATCCAGTAATTTTTGTTGGAGTTGAGTGAAGGTAATCTTGATCTTGACTTTCATGTGATAATGATCAACAATATGCTGATACTCTTTAGACAATCCTTTCAGAACATACATAATGAAAGTAATCTCGGTCATACTCCCTCCTGCTCCAAAAAACTTCTCTCTCAAGGCCTTGCATTGTTGCAAATAATCTACCATATTCTTGCACTCCTCCAGCCTAAGATTGTCCAGCTTACTCTGGAACATGATTCTCTGTCCTTCGCCTTGTTGTACACATGTGTTTTGAAGAAATTCAAAAGCTTCTTTAAAAATTTTAAATCCTCTAATATCCCTCTGAAAATCAGCACAGATACAAGTCTTGAGATGATTTAGAGCATACATATCTTTCTTTTGATCTTCTGCATTGATAGGATTCCATGTGGAAAGAAAAACATCTCCCAAATCTCTCAGATTCAGATTTATTTCAAAGGCATCCCTCCAGGTAAAATAATTCTCTGCATCCAATACTGGATGAGTGAAATACTTCCAAGGATCAGCATGAGAAGCCATTTGACTGTGAAAACTGTAATGTAGATCACAAAGATCGAGAAAACTTGATAAAACAGACCAATCTTTCAAAGAAAGTATCAGCAGTGAAGAAAAGATTCAACAAAATGAATAGGATTTCGACTATACTGATAAAAACTGGCCTGAGCGGCGAGAAAATTGCAGAGAAAGATTACTTTTCGATCAAGAATTTCACAATTCTGAGGCAGAACCACCTCTATTCACCAAACTTGCAAAAACCACAAGAAAACCACCCTGATTCACCCGATCTTGATAAGAGTAGACTCTCTGGAAAGCCTGCTCAAATCCGCTCCAGTTTACAGACTAAATTCGAAAAAGATTCCAAAGGTAGAACAAATTTGACGTCAAATTTGACGTTCTTCAATTGCACTGCCTCTCTTTTTCAAATCCGGCTTTGATACCATGAAAGACTTAAGGATTTTCAATGTATTGAAAATAGAGAGAAGATACAAATGACAAGCTTCACTTCGACTCACAACTGGATAAAAAAACCAACTACTAGCGTGACTATGGCTTATAAAGGCTTGCCATGTCAGCAACAAGCATGCTCTATGCCACATCAGCAAGCATGACTATGGCTCATGATGATATGCCATGTCAGCAACAAGCATACGTGCCTAGTCATCATGACACGTAGAATACAATATTCTAACAGTCATAGTTGCACTGGAATATAGGAACGAAACCAAAGGGAACGGGAACGAAACAGCAAATGGATCAGAATTCCCAATTTTAGATTTATACCTGCTTCCGGAACAACCTTTTTTTTGGCCCAAAAATAGAGATTCTTTCCAACGTGACCTAAATTTATCCCTATTCTATTGCTTTTAATAGTGATAGGCTGCAAATCCTATAGCTTTTAATGCTGGTGGCTTGGCGGAAGATGCCATGCAACTGGAAATTATGCTGGAAATTATGTACTCTATATCGAAGGAGATCTTCAAGAGGCAGCACATGATGAAATTGAAGAGAAGATGTGTGGGTGTCAGAAGAAGATGAAGAATGTGATTCTGAAGATGATGGATGATGGCAACCAGGTTTTAAAATTTTGTAAATAATATTCAACTAAACGACTAGCTGTCATACTGTTTTGCTAATGTATCAGCAAACTATGCTGCTCCTACCTACTGATGTAACCTAGATCAGACCTTACCTGGTTATATAATGTATATGATATGAAAATTTTGTTTCTCATGCTGTTCTGGAACTTGTTACCGTTCGTTGTTTGTTCCATTTCATTCCATGGGCATAGGAGCATGATCTGGTGCAACTATGCGTATTGTCCTTTATTTATTTCCGTTCGTTTTTCTACAGGCTGATTTTGGTCGAATGCTTTTGTAGGGCAAGTGGAAAGCTTGGTTGATGGTTCGCTGCAAAAGATTGTTATTGCTCTGGATGAGACTGTCGGTATAATATTGGAGTTTCTGGAGGATTCAAAGGTGTATTCTTAAAACTGTCTTGCTGTTTTTTGAAAGATCATGTATGAATGTTGTAAACAAATTTCTGGAATAAAGTGTCATATTAAACTTGTAATAGGCATAGGCAACAAAATCTACATAAGGGACAATTAAGAAATTGTTATATGTTTCCTTATACATTATTGTGTTTTTTATTTTTTCTGGCTCTACATCGGACATTAAAGCTAGAAGGAGACTCCTGGAACATAAAGAGTTGAAGAACATTGGTCTTAATTATCTTTAGTAGCCACTAATACATTCTTCCATTCTTATCAAGGATTTTAATGCCAATCAGGGAGATGTTCTCCTTGCATCAGTTCGTCTCATAGGCAGGTGAGTATCTGGGCTCAAATAAGATTAGAGCATGTTATTAGACAAACTGATTAGAGCATGTTAAGAAACCACCTCAGATTAGAGCATGTTAATAAACGACCTGTGGAGTATGGCAATTTTCGTTTTTGATGCAATTTTCGTTGTAGATACCTTGCTGAAGTGCCATCTGCCCACAAGAAATGCATATTTAGGCTTCTAGCCTTTCTCCTTTCTATCAGATCAGAACATGATGAACGGTACAGAGGACTTGCCTTGTTGTAGTTGTTGTTTGAGTAGGCAATTGACTTTAGACTTTTGCAGTTCTCTGGATGCAGTGAGGTTTCTTGTGCCTGTATTATGTCAGATAACTATTGAGGATGAAGGTTGCGAAGTGCTGCTTGCTTCTAATGGTCATAAACAGGTGCGTTCTTATCCTGATCATTAACTGTCGTTCTTGGCACGGTTGAGGCGGGTTTGGCATAAGCTCCAAGAGAGTTCAAAATAAGTAAATCTGATACGTCACCTTAATTATCGTGCCCCAACTAACTGGGCAAAAGCGTCTAGACGTCTGGCACGAAAGTTAAGGTGTCGTATTATAGTCCCTCTGATCTGTGGGCATTTACTGTGGGCATTTAACTGGAAATTTAACTTAATGCTAAGTGGTTACTCCACGGCTTAGGATTTTGATGGAACTTGTGAAAGACCTCTTAATTTTGTTAGCATCGAATTTAGTTTTTGTGTTATGGCATTTCAATCTATTAGTGCTATCATATGGATGCTTCATTTTTGTATGCTTGCAGGTTCTGGGTCTTGTAACTGCACTTTTACAGGATGCAGATGAAGATCATGAGATTTTGTTTCACGCTTGTGACATCTTATTAAATGTTCTATTAAAGGTTGGGACTAGTTGTGATTTATTGCACAAGCTGTGCCACGTACAATCTCATATCTGATTTGTTGCTGCAGAAAGACAATCTCATATCTGACATAAATGCTGCAGACTTTTTTGTGGCTCTTCCATTGCTTGCTTCATGGGCAGGTAAGTATCGTTGGCATTTATATTTTGGTTAAGCCCAAACATTTTTTAACCTTTCCTACGTATCTGCAGGCCATAAGAATAGGGAACATGAAATTGCTCAAGTTGCAAGTCTGTGTGTGTTGATACTAAGTATTGCCGAGGAAGATGCATTGAGTGCAGTGTCCGAGGTAGACATCCAAAAGATGTGTATTGCTGTTGTGAAAGGGTTGGAAGAATGTAATAAGGTACGTATGCCACCTTTGATGTGGTTGTCACTATGTAAAAGAAGACATATCAATGCAGCCGATATTCTATCAATGCAGGAGAATATGCAGGAAAACCTTCTGGAGATCATGTCATCAGGTTACTATGAGATAGTTGGATTTCAGATGGAAACAGCGTTGAGATTATTGTATTGTAGGTTTTATGCATTTTTCATGGTGATATAAAGCTTGAGCTTTGGGAGTTGTAACTTCAGGTTGTATGTTATGTCTGCAAAAGTACCACTTCCTGGAGGAGCTCCTAAAAATGTCACCATGTATATCCCATCCAAAAAACAGGTGAGAATATTGTCGAAAATCTTATCCTTCATATATAGTGGACAAGAAATAGATACAATGGCCTCAAATTGATGCGATGTGTTATGAGAAAGGAGCAACCATTTGTTACATTTATATGCCTTAACCTCAGCTAGGCAGGTGGCATTCAAGAATTGGTCGAATTGGTCTAGTTTGCCTTCCAGTTTGCTCTTTATCTTTTGCTTGCCTGTGGTATTATATAATGAACTTTATCAAAAATTGAAATAAGCTTAGATTTTGACATATTTGTGTTAATTATTGGTATTTTTAGGTGTTTGAAGATGCTCGCTTCACATTTGGGCATGTGATTGCTCCGCACATTGGCCCAAGTAAAATATGTAAGAATGGAACTGCTACATTTGTTATGCATCTATAACATTTCACACATTTGGTAGCCTGCTTGTAAGCAGATTTTGTTACATATGCTTGGCATGATTCGGATGATCAATTTGTAGCCTTTCCCAGTCATGCCAGCAATTTTGTTGATGCGATGGTTGGCATGCTTTTCTGGCTGAGTTCGAGCATGGCAATGTTTGTAATATAACAAGATAGGCCTATGGCCAGGAAAAAGTACACATGCACGTATGATATGAAATTCATCCAAGATGTTAGCAGTTCATCATCTATGCCATCTTGGCAGTAGTTAAGCATCTGATGATATTGGCTGCACATCTGTCAAGAGGAGTCAAATGTACAACTTATATAATATGTGTCTTGCGAAGACACGGTGGTACAGGGTGAATTGCTAATATGAACCTAAAGTGGTATAATATAGAGATTTCCAAGTGAGATAAGCAAAAGAAAAGCACTGTCAACCTATCCGAAGAGGAGCAAATAGCCTTCACAAATCACATTGGGGAGCAAATGCTGGTACAAGATGAATATGACCCTGCTGCTTAACATATACAGCAAAGATTGGTAAAAAGCTTTGACTAAGGTATTGCTTGATGGGGGATCACTTCTCAATGTATTGTCTCATCATGTTATGAAGTTATGTGGTTTGGACTTTGATAAAAATGCACCTATGGTGCTCAAGTTATTTTTTAATTCAAAGATCAATCCCATAGGCATGCTAAGCAATGTTTTAATTGATATTGAGGGCATTAGAGTGGTTGCTAACTTTGTTGTAGTAGCATTTGAAGGTGTGGATGATAGATCAGATATATATGACCTACTTTTGGTATAAGGTGGCTGTCTATGGTGGATGCAAGGCCTATATGATCCACAGGTGAGTGTGGGTACCCAAAAGGTTAATGTAGCTTCCTCTGCTGCCAATTGTGAAAGATCAGACCAGCAAGGACCACTAAGATTTCAAATAACGAAATATTTATAATGCTTTTGTCGAGATCCCATTATCAAATGATTTCTGTTAGGGTTGATACAATCATAGATACATGGTTCTATCAAATAAAGCTCCAATATATATAGGGTAATAAGAGATACTAAATTTGGAAATGTGGAAAATGGGAAGCAACTTCAAATAGATTTTTGGGTTGAAAGGAGGGCAACAAGATGTCATTCACTTCCATAATAATGCAAACAACTCTAACTTTGCATTCCAAATCATAATTCCAAATAATTGTATAAGAAATTTTTTACGGTGGCTAAGGCCATCGCGAACATTTCTCTTATTGACTCACTTACACGGTGGATTTATGTGCTTTTAGCTTAGTGTCGTTTCAAAAACCAGAATGTTACATCAACTTAAATGCTTTAGGTAGCTCACATATAGAGGCTCAATGTTGATTGATTATTTTTACACAAGACTAAAAAATGTTGGGCAATTTGATGTTCTTTTAGAAAGTTTCTCAAAGGGTTGTGGATAAAATCAACCTTGTAATATGATTAGGTGCATATTTTGATAAGCAATTGTCCCCTTTATTCGGTCAATGAAGGGGCCAAGATGGCCCAAGTGTGCTCATGTGTGATAATCAAAGTGCTATTGCATTATCAAAAGCAAAGAGCTCTTCAATGTAAGAATGAAAATTTCTCCAGACATCTCATTTGCCATCTCAATGCACATGATGTGGACATGATGTGGACATGATGGGACATATGTGTACTTGGCAAGTGAGATGTGCAGATGGAAAAGGATGTGGAAACATCGCAAATGAGATGTGCAGATGGAAAATGATGTGGCAAATGAGATGTGGACATGGTGTGGACATGATGGGGCATATGTGTGCATGGCAAATGAGATGTGTAGATGGAAAATGATGTGAAAATATGGCCAATGAGATGTGCACATAGAATAAACACGATAGGATGTGGAAATATGATAGAATGAGCTATGTATGATCTGTTCACATGTGCAAATATGTTCTGATGATGAGCACATATATTACTGTAGTACCAAAGTAAAGTCTTGCTTTGGACTACATCATGGAATGGTACATGCCTCAGCCAACTCCAAGTCTGTCACATATGCACTCTCCAAATAGTAGGATGCTGGTAACATATAATATCATCAAGAATAGTGGGCCAAGGACATGCCACAAGCCAATAACCTACTCAAAAATGACTCTAGCAGCATATAATGGAGACAAATTGGATGTGACATAATAATACCTGCTGAAATAGAATGTTCCAGCCAACTTACTAGTCTTAAATGATGATGAAAAACCTTTGTGAACATCCTTAGCTGCTGCAAACTGAGATAAGAAACTGTCCATGTCCAATTTCTCATTGCTCATCATATATTCATGCTCAAACTTACTCAATTTTTTCACACTTTCATGCTCAAACATGAAGGGACTGATTTTCCATGATTCTCATACTTCTTGGGACTGTTACAAAGCTGAAACTCAGGTTTATCCATTCTATGCATATTTCATTCATCAAATCATCAAAAACTAGCAATTCTAGCTCATTGTTTGGCACTAAATCATCAAAGCAAACAAAATTTTCCATTTGAGGCATGTAAAGATCATATTCACCTATCTTTCCAACTGGTATACGTGTTTCAAATCTGAAAATATCATAAAGGGGCTGCTATCATGACTGTCACTAGATTCAAGAACATGTAACATATCGCCAGAGTGCTCAAATGCCAAAATATCAATGTATTCCACGTCTAATTCACACAATAATAGTTCATCATCATCCAAAAAAACTTCACATGCATGAAAAGTCTCAAACTCAGGGCTGTTCATGCATCTATCACTCTCTTTCTCATGACAACAACTACTTGGCTGCTCAAATTCAACAACATCATGCAAGATTACGTGCTCAAACTCCTCAACTATATGAGATGTGATAAGATTGTTAGAAGTAGGAAACCCGACTGTAATCCTAACTACTGTAACCCTAACATGACGTCAGCACATGCCATGTCAGCACATCTTATTTAGGGGCATGTGCATCTTTTTGTTATTACTTTTGTCTTGCTAATACAGACATTGATTGTTAGCGCCACCTTATTTTTCGTATAGCTCTCGTTCTCTAAAATGGTATCAGAGCCACACTATACGAAAATAGCATGCAGGCGTTGGTGAGGAATTACTTGCGTGATACTGGCGAATCTTGGCAAACGGCTCTCGGATCTAAGGCGGAATGGTCTTAGCTCTCTTTTGATCCCAATCTTGGTAGGATTTGGCGAGTCTTCAATGAGATTTGGCGAGTTTGGAGCAAAAATCTGTGACAAAAATCTTTCAGGCAAGATTGCTCAAAATCTGTTGTTCTTAACATCTGATCCTGTCTTTTCCTCTTAAATCCAGTTAATATTGGAGGCTACAACAATTTTTTAGCCTCTGATCGCTAGAATGATATAGTTTGTATGGTTCTTGCTTGATCTGCTGTCACAATTTTTCTATATTACAATCATATTGAGTATTCTCATTTCAAAGTCATGGGAGGACTTGATCCTTGGAAGATTACACAAAATCCAGTATTAGATGGCTCCAACTATGCTGCATGGTGTGAATTTTTCGAGATTCACCTTGGTCTTCTCAAATTGAAGAAGGTTCTGAAGCCAGGGTAGGATCTAGAAGCCAAGCCAGATGAAGATGAAGAAGCATTGGATCACCTGAAGTCCCTGGTTGATTCTGAGATCAGATTGCAACTTAAAGAATGTAAAACATTTATGGAAGCATGAGAGTATCTTAAATCATCATGTACAGTTACTGGCCTTGCCAAACAGTCTTTGATTAAACAAGAAATGGAGCAATTGAAGCTGGCAGCATGTGAAAATGTGCAAGCCAATTTGTCTAAACTCAAAACATTAAAGCAGCAGCTTATTGGAGCAAGAGGTAATATCACTGAACAAGATTTGATAATCTTGATCTTTAGAGCTGTGCGAGACAAATTTCAGCATATTATTGGTTCAACAAAACATGTTCTCAGAAGGGAGTGCAGTTTACCTTTCAAGAAGTCCAAAATCTGCTTATTCAAGAAGAATTGGAAGACCTCAACAAAGTGCAACAAGCACAACTTCACTTAGCTCAACTCAATGTGGCTGTGGCAGATTTTACAAAGGCCAAGCAAGCGGAAAAATATAAAGGATCAGAGAAGCCTCCCAAAGACAGATCTCAAGTTAAATGTTTTGCTTGTGGCCAGAAGAGGCACTTTCGAAATAATTGTCCACAATTCAAGCAATGGTTGGAGTCTACTAAAACTGGTACCTTCTTGTCTTCCACACCAACACAACAGCATGCATTTTCTGGATCAGCAGTCTTGTCACCTCTGTTTTCACATGAATATCTTGGCATGGCAATTACTGGTAATTTACAAGATTTGTTCTTACCTTATGATGCTGAAGTTACCTCTCTAAACTCCAATTCTTTTGCTGATGAGGATCTCAGTTCTTTTGCTAATGAGTATCTTTTTGCTCACATTTCTGATCATGATGAGCAATTTCTTAGTACTGCGCCAGATCTTCTATCATGTTTTGGAGTTTCCAATGTTAATGTTGCCACTATGAGTAACACATCTTTCTCACTTCTTATGCTAGATTCAGGGGCATCTAAGCATCTTATAGGAGATGAGGCGCTCTTGGTAAACTCACACTTAGATCAGTCAATCCAAGTTACTGTTGGAAATGGCAGCTCATGTCAGTCTCAAAGCAAAGGAGAAATTCATCTACAATCCATGGATGGCACTGTCACTGAAATTCCTGATGTGACGTATCTGCCTACTCTTCTCACAAATCTCCTATCTGTTTCTCAATTTGATCTTCAAGGCATGACTACCATATTTGGAAATAAGCGGAAAGAGATCCCGATTCTCCAAAAATTGAGACAGAATTTTGGCGTTATTTATTTTCTACACTTCTCCTTTCATTCCACGAAGCCATCTACACATGCACGAATCCGGATACTTAGCATGCACACATGCACCGCCTCCGGTGCTCAAAAATCAGGATGTGTTTTTAGACATATAATTTGTGGGCATGGCTTAATCCGATCCTAGATTACCTTTGTTAAGATCATGCAGGTTGCAGCTGGTGATAAGATATGTGATAAGGCATGTAGCTCGAATTTGCAGTTTACGGTTTCTTATTTCTCTGGTTAATGAAAGCAACTTCCTAAGCAGATTCTTCTATAGTCTCTGTCCGCCAGTAGACACTGTTGACAATCAAGATCCTGCCCTGGGCTATCAAAATCCCGTCCTAAGTTGTGCTGCTGAATAGGTATTTCCTCTTTTCTTATAGTTCCTGATTTAGCCCTTTCCATCTCAGCATGCATGTCCGATCCGGCAAAGAACATCTTCAAGCCACAAATCGAGGAGAATATTTTCTGTTATTTTGTCTTGCAGACTGACATCTTTGAAAGGAGTTTCATGGGTTTTGCACAAGCCGAACAGAGACTTTCTGCAACAAATCAATCTGCTTGGGTTGCAACTTGGGAAAGCACAGTTGTTGTGTATGATATCTGGTGCCCAAAAATTAGAAGCGTCTACGGTAGGATGATTTTGGCTTGCAGAGAAAGCTACAGGATTATTCTATGGAGTATGCAGGGCAGGTATTTTGAGAGATCGAAGACTTGAGAGATCGAAGGGGTTGCAGTTTCCAAGGGCTAGCAAGTAGACAAAGTTTTTGTTGTTCAAGCAGCAAAAAGTTTACTGAGCCTGGCCTTCTCAATGCAGCCGTGAGATTTGTTTTGCTGATGAGATTTGTTTTTCAAAATCCTACGTCGAACATAAGGTAAGATTGATTTCTGTGATTTTCTTGCAATATGGTGAAAGTTTGTAGAATATTTGACATTGGACCAGTTGAAATCCTTGCAAGGCATTGGTGATGGGTCTAATAGGTTCCTAATGCTTTCAGTGAAGGACTTTGGTCAATCTGGTATTGTGGACGCAGTTCATCATGCATTGCGGTAGCCATCTTCTTGCCATAACTTTCAGGTAACCATCTTCCTGCCATAATTTTCATGTTAAATATCCCGATAGTTGTCTAGGACCAAAGGAGGTTTCATTTGTTGGCTCTATATTCCTGTTTATTTCTGGCATGCTGCATGCAAGGTACACAAACTTATCCATGCCAGGATGCATGCTCAGCTTTCTGCTATGAGCTTCTATCGTCTAGCTCGTGGAGTTGCTTATGCTACATTCATTACAATCGTTGCTGTACAAACCGTTGCTTGCTACAAGTTAATTTCTTCTGTGTTGTAACAGCAACCTGGGTAAGAGCACCTACTTTTACCACGATTATTACATTATTAGTTTAGGTCCAGAATTTCCAAATGAAGAAATTTCCCTCTTTTTTTTCCTTTCTGCAATGATCTTTTCTTGATTTGGCTTTCTGACCATAAACACAGTGAAATCCAAGCATCAGAGATAATGGACAATGGACCGAGAATAATATTTTCTATTGACTGTTTTGCAGGTCAATCTGTGCATGGGAATTATACACTTTGTATGGACTCTAGACAAGCAATTTGAGACTCCAAGAAGAGATTTTAACTAGGCCTTGCATTCATCTCTTCTACATATCCGACTCAAAGTTTAAAGCAAGACCACTTGAATGAGTTTCAAACTATAACGACATTCACAAAATAAGTAAGTTCCTTCTATTGCATTCTTTTCTATCTGCTATTATACCACCTCACCTCGGCATTTCTGTCTTTTGTTGGGGCTCTCTGCTACCCCTATACTTATGGTGTTGCTGTTAGATTTACCATTTAGTTCTTGGCGAATAATTCTCCAATATTGTTGGATTTCTAGCTGTCAAAAGTTCAGTCATCACTTGTGCAATACTATGTCCTTTTGTAGCAAGAATAGACCATATGTAGCTAGACTGTCGCATTAGCAATTTCAAGTAGGATTGTCAATAACAGATTCTTATGATGTATAGTGCTGCCATGCTATGGCAGCATGGAAGAGCTAAGCACATTTTTGAACTGATCCTCACACTTTGATCTGATTTGCAAGGCACTAGGAAAATGCTTCACTAGCATGCATTAAGAAGTTGAAGAGCAAGGGAAGGACAATTGACTCAAGTCACTCAAGAGAGGCAAGAGGAGAATCAAGCAAAAGAAAAGAAAAGAAGAAAGGAAAGAAGACCCCTTGAAGATCATCTCATGGTATGTGACCACTTGTGATCTTGGCATCTTGGTGCATTTTGATTCCCTTCTCACATTCTCTATACACTCCACCATCATAAAGTACCCATTGAACCTTGATTCCATGCACATAACTTCTTCTAAAGTCAAACTTGGCTTTGAAAGTTCTTTCTAGTCAAAACACACCTTCTTGAAACATCCATTTGCTATACACCACCCACAACAACTTGTCACCACCCTTAAGTTCAAATGTCACTTGACTTGGTCATGCTCGTGTTCAAAAGTCAACATCTCATGCAACTTGGTCAAAAGAAAAAGAAAGTTGCAAAAATCCCTAGGGGAAATGTCCAAAACTCAAATGTGCCCTAGGGGATGCCAAAAGATGCATTTCAAAAGTTGGCCTATGAAAAAAACACTTTGTGTGCCAAGTCACTTTGCACTTCACTCCACATGCCAAGTCATCATACACATCATCATTCTAGCCATGCCATGTCATATTTATGTTTCCATGTTCAAAATCTAAGTATATCTCAAAGCATCAAACTAGCACCCATAACATTGCACGTCACTTTGCCACATCATCATTGCCACCCCATCACTATCCACTTGTCACACACATCATCTCCACATCATCCACAATTTTGACTAGAAAGAATTTTCCAAGCTTAAGTTGGCTGACACGTCATCCTCACTACTTGCCATATCATACCCACCTAGCCTTGTCATCATTTCCATATGCCACATTATTTACTCCTTAAGCTTTTTTTAGCCAAAGTAAAAAATGCCCCATTGCAACAAAAGATTCTCGAATCTTCTAGAGTGCAAAAAAAGATTCCCATAGGAAAAAAGAAAATTGAAAAAAGGTTTTATTTTGAGCCTTATATTTACTTCCTAGGGAATCGTGCCATAGACCTTGGGGTATAAAAATTTTTCCTATCTACCCCCCCAAGTCTATTTTCTTTCCCCAGCCAATCCCCCCATGCCACGTAGAACATCCGGGCGTGTGGGGCGGTTGAGGTACCGAATCCCACGTGGATATTGCACGTTATAATTATAAATAACGGATTTATTTCTTGTTATATACCTTGGGCCGTCGAGCTGAAGAATGTCTGTGGGATATTTCGCCTGTGTTTTCACGAACACTAAAACCTGGAACTGCCAAGATCCGCCTAATCTGGCCTAATCAATTGATCAATCATGACTAAAACCTGTCGGATTACCATGTTTGATGCGAAGAATGCCAAGTGTCAGCTAAAAGACAGAGAATTAATGGGAATTGATCAAGAACTCAACAAAACAGAGCATCTACAAAAGGGGCTTTTGAACAGAGAAAAAATTCGAGGGCTTTGAGGCAAATAAGAGATTCCTGGCTTTGAAGAAGGACCGGCTTGATCATCCTGAGCTTGATTCCGAACTCCAATGTTTACTTGCAATCTGGATTATTGACTGAATTCTCCAGATTGACTGAATGTTCACCTATTTGATCCTGCACCCAAGACCTTGAGCTTGGGATATATATTGTTATCTTCTGAGTGTTTGATTCAATTGAAAATCCGACCCTTGTTGTGAAGTGTTCATCTCACATTGAGTTGTATTCCCAAAAAATAATAGTTATTAGAGAGAGGTCCTCTGCAGTATTTAACTTCAATCGCCAAATATTGTCAGTATGTCTAGTTAGCGCATCTTCAGAGAAAGCAGAAACAAACCTGTTGTCAATCCAAAACATCAATACAATATTGAGTTGGCAAGTTTGAATCTAGCAGGAATTGGCATTAGGCATTTGAGCATAGGAAGCAGTTCTGAGAGTATTAGTGTTGCTAGGTAATATATGTTGAACATGAGAGCATTAGGCAAGTGTGCATTCCTCCCTTAGAAAGTATTCTGTTCAGAATTATTTATCCTTTACAGCCTATAGCAAGAAAGCATCAAAAAAGAAAAAAATTAGAGTCTCAATTGCAAAAAGAAGTCTTGGTCCTTGGTGTGCAGACATTCCCAAGAAGAGTGAAGTTTGCAAAACAAGAAAACTCATTGCCAATATCGAGATCATAATTCAAGCCCTCTGCCAGGGATATTGACCTAAAATTGACTGGGTCAGAAGCGGGGATTTGGCCTATCTAATCCAATTAGATCTGACTAGACATTTGCATCTGCCAGATATAAGTGTTGAGCATCTTTGGGGATGAAAATCATGTTTAAAACTTGAATGGTGTGCACACTGCAGATGTTATTTCGAAGCAGACTTTTTAGCCTTCAGGGAAAGATGTTCCCAACAATCTTTTGAGTATTATTTCTGGAATCTTTGCACTCAGAGTGGTTGCCTCAAGCAACCTGGAGGTTCTAAACCACTGAGGTTGAAGGTTTTGCCAGGAACACCTTCAACATTTTGGAGGTTCTACCGAGACCATTTTCCTGGAATTTGAACTCATGGCACCCAGAAGAACTAATGAGGCATCTGAGCCTACTGAAGCACAAGACAATCATGAAGCTACTGCTCCAACATCTACTGTCACTGTACAAGCAAATTCAGGTATGCCTTGCCAATATTTTGAGCTAAACATGCCTGTTCCAGTCCCTACCTTTGATCCAAGCATGAATGCCAACAACTTCCTCAAGACTTTTGAAGAGTACTACCAAGAATATGGTTACAAAAAAGGCTGTAAGTTCTCTGAGTTTAAAAAATGTTTTAAGAATGATGAATTTAGGGCTTGGTTAGAATATGTCATAAGTTTAGGTGCCAATTCTTGGGATGAATTGGTTAAAAAGTGTTTGGCACGTTTTGGTAAACTTTTGGACCCCCAAGATCTAATATTTGAGCTGCAAACTTTTCGCATTAAGCATGGCGAGAGTGTGCACCAATATGTGGAAAGGTTCAATCTCTATCTTGTCAAATGCCAAATTAATCAGGTTCCTAACTATACCTTGCATCTAGTGGCTTCTTGCTGCCAAATGGGAGTCATTGAGGATGAATCTCATACCCTTCAAAGTTGCCCAGCATATGATCAAATCCGGACGCGCTATGCTGAGTTGGTCAGGCCTGGCCAGCAGCTACATGTGACATTGAGCACGGCATCCGTACGGATGCTAGGATCATACCTTCAGGAGGTCATGGACATGCGAGATCAGCTATGTCCTCGGGCACGCACTTGACATGTACATACACATTTATTTCATGATGATGTATACTTGTACAGTTTGACAGCATTCTTATTACTGCCACGGTTTTTCCCTCGAAAACCCTTCGGGGCGGGGGTTTTTTAACCCGGACAGTAATAAGTTTGCTGCGCTCCTTCTGGGTCCCATAGGCCGATTGGTCTCAGTGGACGATAAAAAAAACTATTCTATTCTATTCTATTCTATTCTATTTATCAGAGGATTAAGCAGCAGGCCAAGAATACACAGAAAGTTATTGAAGATTCAAAAACAAGAAGGATTTGACACAATACACAAAGCCTTCACCAAGGCTACTGAAATTGCAGATATGATCTCTTACTTGCCAGATGATATGCACTTAACACATGATCCCTTTTTTCCAGATTATGAACAAGAATACATGGGACCAGCACCTGTACCTGTTTATGCTGTCCAAAAAGAGAAGAAAAAGATAAAGATGGAAGATGCTGAGGCTCCTGCAGCAGATGTAAGAGCAGAAATCACCAAAGTGTCTGAGGCACTGGTTGAGGTAACCAAGCAACTCCAAGAGCTGAAAAGCTCAAAATTTGAAAAGAAAACTTATCCTCCATGTGTGCATTGCTTTAGAGACACTCATTCTTCTGATTATTGCTGTATAGGCCATGCACAAAGTGTGGGAAAAGAGGACATTTTGGTAAAGAATGCCCTGTGTGTGCCTTTTGTAAAGCTGTAGGACATTATGAGGATAGATGCAGTGTGAAAGAATATTTTGCTAGGCAAGAAAAATCCAAAACTAATGAGCAAAATGCATCTATAAGATTTGTGCAGGAAATTGAAGAACAAGAAGAGATAATGGTTGTCCACACCAGAAGAATGAATAATACCAAAGAGAAAGAACCAGTTCATGAGGAAGCTAACATCTTGAAACATAAGGAGGCTGAGCAGGCAATGGTTGTGCCTCCTCCTCCTGCTCAAAAGTTTGTCAAGAAAGAAAAGAAGTCGTATTTAATTAAAGTGGGACTCATTCCATTCCCATTTTTTTTCGGAACCCGGTTAATTTACATAAAAAGGAGCACCCCGACCCGAAAACTATCCTTAATTCGAATTTTTGAATAAAACTCCGCATCCAAGCTTTGCTTCAGTTTTCCCTGGTTAGCGAGTCGAGAACAAGAACAATGCAATTGAAACAAAGGAAATTCATTAAAGTTTGAAACCAAAGATCTAGTTGAAAAAGATTCTTAGTTGGATATTTTGGCTCTATTTTCTTGGGTGGGTAGACAAGAGATCACAAATTCCAACAAAAATTAAGCAAATTGTTTACTTAATCACCAAAAAATACACGCTCTTCACACATGAACGACCTAGTGCAAAGGGCGCGTGGAGCTCTCTCCAAGTCACGGAGCAACTTACAGACGATAGAAATTTGTATGAGGAGTTCCTTCATGGGCCACGTGCTTGTATGTCCAACTGATGTCACCACCCTCTTCTCGGCACCTTTCTTCAATGAACTAGTCTTTTCATTGCTCCCAAGCATGTACTATCTGGTTGAGATAAGGACTGCAAAAGACAAAATCAAGTTAGTCAAGTGATGCTCTGAGGGCAAAAAAAAAATAAAATCAAACACAATTCTTAGGGCCATTTTTGGAAAATACAGGCCTGAGAGCCTTTCTCGACTCGCGAGTCGAGAAAGGTAGCTCAGAGGGAAAAACACAGGTCAGAAGGCCTTTCTCGAGACGAGAAAGGCAGTTCAAAGCGAAAAACGCAGGGTATAGGGGTCAGAAGGCCTTTCTCGACTCGCGAGTCGAGAAAGGCAGCTCAAAGCAAAAAACGCAGGTTTTAGGGGGTCAGAAGGCCTTTCTCGACTCGTGAGTCGAGAAAGGCAGCTCAAAACAAAAAACGCAGGTTTTAGGGGTAGAAGGCCTTTCACTCGCTGAAGTCGAGAAAGGCAGCCAAAAGCAAAAACGCAGGTTTTAGGGGTCGAAGGCCTTTTCGACTCATGAAGTCAAGAAAGGCGGCTCAAAAAAAACGCAGTTTTAGGGGTAGAAGGCCTTTTCGACTTCGTTGAGTCGAGAAAGGCGATTCGAAAAAACACAGTGTTTTAGGGGTCGGAGAAGGCCTTTCTCGACTTCGCGAAGTCGAAAAGGCAACTCAAAGCAAAAAACGCGGGTTTGAGGGCCTTTCGACTTCGGCGAAGCCGGGAAAGGCAACTTCGGTACCAAAAAGGCAATTTCAAGGGCGGAGATTTTTTTTTTGTTCGAGGCCCTTTTTCGACTTCGCTGAGTCGAAAGAGCCTTCCGAGCCCCTTTCTCACTTCGTGAGTCGAGAAAGGCAGCTCAAAGTGCAAAATGCAGTTCTAAGCCCTTCAAACATCATATTACTATACGTTTATTCACATGTGATCAAACATACAACAAATGTGGCGAACCTACTTGCCTACAAACATAGTTTCTACCTCCAATATCATAAAGTGCAAATCATTATTAGTTGCACCATATCCTATGTATTTTCCAAGTGCACACTATACCTATGCATTTTTTTTTTTTTCTATATATCGTAGACCCAAAAATAGAATCCCCCATTCCCCCTTTTTTTTTAGTATATCAATGTTTTCTAATAAACACAATATCTTATCCTATATATTTCCTAATAAATACAATATCTTATGTATTTCCTAAATGCACACCATAACTATGCATTTCCTATGTATACGTAGATAAAAAAAAATAGTCAACCCCTAGTATATCAATGTTTTGACTTAAACATTGAAAATGTGCCTTGAAAATGTGCCCCTATAATGGCAACATAATGTGCACAATGTGTGAAATTGGGGGCGTATAAATAGACGTCAATTTATTTAATAATATTTTAATTCTTCATACCCATTGGCCTTAGAAAAAATAACCCATTGGCCACGCTATGTCCGTATTTTTTTCTTATATACACTTTATTATTCCACTTTTTTCCTCCCACCCATGTTTAAGTTTGAAATTTGAAATTGAAAAAGAGGGGGAGATTTGGTACATACCTTTGAATTGAAGAGATTTGGTACACTTATGAACTTGTGGCTATGGCGAACTCCCAAGATCGTGGCTATGGCACGGAAGCCGAGCTTTTCAACAACCATTTCTTCTCACGATGCGGAGCCAGATGCAGGATTTGTTTTCAAGAAGCGGAGCCGTCATTTCAGGATTTGTTTTCATATGCCGGATTTCCTGATGCAGGTCCGTCATGCGAGCTTCAAGTTAAGGCCCTTCCATTCCTTCACGGTAAGCCAGCTTTTAAACTTCAGAGCTCTTTTAAACTTCTCGGCACCTTGCTTTGAAAATGTAGCCAGAGAACCGGATCTTGCTGCAGGTGCTGCAAAACGGGACGAAAGCTTCAATCCGCATGGCAAGAGGTCACCTACAGCCAAGATCTATGGAAGCTTTTGGGCGTTTTCTGGCCCCCATATCAGATGCCGGATTTCCAAGCTGTGCACACAGGGCTGACGGATTTGCCTTCAAGAAATGCAAAATGCCTCTCTTTAATCCTTGATTCAACACCTGCATTTCGACACAGGGGATTCTAAAAGGGATTCAAAACAGAGGAAATAGAAGCTTTTTAAGATTTCAACAAGGGCTAAGATTATAACCTTCTCGATCGCCACCAGTTTCTGCGGTCTGTTTCATCGCCACCAGTTTCTGCGGCCTGTTTCTGGCGCCGTTTCTGGGGGTCGGAAGCAGATAGGGCAGCTGCAAGCGCTGCAATGGCGCCTCTACCAGCTAGGGCGATGGCTATGCCGGAGTCGGGAATAGAAGATGACAATATTGGTGGGTGATCCCGAACAAGAAATCAGGATCTGCTCGGTGACAGTGGGTGGATTGTGGCAGGGCCATGCAGATGCTCGGTGACAGTGGATTGTGGATTGTGGGTGAATGACGAAACTGCTTTGCCCTGCTTTGGAGGGATGATGGATTTGCAGCTGGCTGCTGTGGAGGTGTGTGAAGAAAGGCCCCAGTTTTATAAATACGTTTAGAATAGCTAAAGGCTAGGGAGCACAAAGAGGCCCATTCTCGCCTTGTGAGGCGAGAAAAAATTTCTCTAATTATGCATTGTTTAAATTCTTTAATTATTTATTGTCTAATTAATTAATTAATTAATTAATTATATTATTTAAGTTGTCTAATGAATCTTTGTTTCTGCTAATAGTTGTTTAGCTATGGAACCCGTCCCTCCCTCCCTCCCTTCTTTCATGTTTTCCCTCTTTGCCCCTCTTTGTCCTATACCCCTCTTTGCCCCTTTGCCCTGCCCCTCCTCCTCTTCTCCATGCCCTACCCCTCCTCCCCTTCCCCTCCCCTTCCCATTTGCTCAACCCCTCCCCTTGGCCCTTCTGCCCTCCTCGTGCTCCTATGCCTTTCCCTCCCTCCCTCCCCTCCTTCTGTCTTCCATTCATTCTTTCTCCCCCCCCCCCTTTTATTTTCTCGAATTGTCATGTGTAAAAGTTATTCTTATTTTATCAAGGAAAAATTTCATAATGATTCAATGGCAACTTACTTTTTTTTGCATGAGTCCCATTTTCAGTCCGAGTCCCAAATTTCGAGATTTGACCCACTTTAATTAAATGCGACTTAAAGGAGTGTGAGGATTTTGAATATTTGTTGAAAAATTCAAAAATCTGTGTAGACTTGCTGACTTTGCTCAAGATAGCTCCATCTTACAGGAAAAAAGTTCTCAATTTGACCAGAGAAGATGAGTTTGCTCTAACAAACCATATTGAAGAGCATATGCTTACCCAGGACGATTATAATCCAGGGGCTTTCACCTGTGTTGCTAAAATGGGGAAGAAGATCACCCTTGAATGTCATGCCTCATCATGTTATGAGGCTGTGTGGTCTTGAAATAGACAAGAAGGCTCCAATGATTTTGAAATCTTTCTCAAACACGAAAATCAACCCTGTTGGAATAGTCAGCAATGTGCCTATTGATGTTGAAGGGATAATGGTTGCAGCTAATTTTGTTGTGGTTGCTTTTGAAGGAATAGAAGACAAGTCAGATATATATGACTTGCTCTTGGGGAGAAAATGGTTTTCTACAGTTGATGTCGGGCCCATATGGTCAAAAGGGGAATGCACTATCTCAAATGGCAAAAAGAAGGTAACATTATACAATAAGTTGGGAGAATTTGAAAGCATGAATTTCATTGAAGAAGAAATGCTACTGTCAAATCCATGTGGGGAATTTGAGCTGAATGCAGTAGAGTTGGAGTCCAGCATGAAGATTCCTAAGGAATTAGCTTCACCTAAACTAGGTAATTTTGCATATTTATGGTTTGATGGTGGTGTCTCCAAAAGGCTTAATGTGGCTTCTTCTGCTGCTGTTCTCAAATATGCTTCCAATAGATTGCTGGCTAAAGTAGGAAGAATCTATCCAAACATCACTTCTAACATGGCAGAGTACAAAGCATTGATTGCAGGTCTTCAAGAAGCAAGAAATTTAAGCATCCGTGAAATAATTATCTTTGGAGATTCTCAGCTTGTCTGCAGGCAAATATCAGGAGAATATCAGGCTAAGAGTGGAGACATGGTTCGGCTCAGAGATCAAGCTATGCAGGAACTGAAGAATTTTGAAACCTGGGAGCTTTGTCATGTGCCAAGGGAGCAGAATTGTGAGGCAGACTCTCTATGCAGGAGTGTGCTACTTGAACACTTGGCTGAAGGAGCAATACAAGAAGAAGAGCTGGAGAAGAAAGATCTGCAACAATTATACCCTATCCTGGTAATCAATGCAAGTGAAGATAAATAGGTAAAGAAATTAAAGTCAACAAGAGAGGTCAAGACAGAGTATTGTATGTTGGGGATTTGTTTAAAGAGGAGGATGATGCCTTTGTTACTAAATTCTTTGATGATTGGAAAGACATTTTTGCCTGGGATTATGATGAATTGGTTGGTGTTGACAAGAGCATTTGTGAGTTTGAGATCAAAATCAAGGAAGGTATGAAACCTGTTGTGCAAAAGTTAAGAAGGATTAATGCTTCTCTATTAGGTCTAATTAAGGAAGAGTTATACAAAATGAAAGATGCAGGTGTGATTGCAGAAATTGTGAATCCTGAGTGGATGTCTTGCATTGTTCCTGTTGAAAATAAAAACAAGACCATTAGAATCTGCATAGATTATAGGGATCTGAACAAGGCCACTATCAAAGATTGTTATCCATTGCTATTTCTGGAAGAAGTTTTGCATGCTGTGGCAGGGAAAGAGATTTATTCATTCCTAGATGGCTTCTCAGGTTTTAATCAGATAAGCATCAAGGAAAAGGATCAAAAACTTCATTTATTACACCTTGGGGAACATTTGCCATGAAAAGGATGCCCTTTGGACTAATGAATGCATCTGCAACATTCCAGAGAGCCATGGACACAATTTACATTTCATGGGAATGACCAGCTTCTTGAGAATGTATGTCTCACATTTTTCTCACATTATGAGCTCAATCTCTAACCTCACAAAGGTTGGAAAGTTTTCCAAAAGTGAAAGTAAACATATTCTTATAGATTGGGATGAGCAATGCCAAGAGTCTTTTGACAAAATTATTGATGCCATTTGTAAGTCTATCCTGCTCAAGCCTCCTGATCTAAAAAAACCGGTTTATATCAGTGTCACAAAAAAGGCAATTGGTTTGGCATTGCTGCAAGTGGATCATGTGATTGCTTTTGCAAGCAAGATGTGGTCTGACACTGAATTGAGATATCCTAGGTTGGAAAAGAGTGCAGCAGCCTTAATGTTCTTGATAGAGAGACAAGGACACTTGCTTCAAAACAATCAAGTTCAAGTATTTATGAGGCAGAATCCCTTATCACTTCTCTTTGCAAAAAAACAACCAAAGGCTAAACTATGCAGGTGGGCTTGTAAGGTCCAAGCTTATGATATTGCTGTGAAAGTGGTAAAGCTAATTGAGAATCCCAGTTCTTATCTTCCCTATGTACTCTTTGAGCATGAAGATCAAGATGGTTTATGCAATGATGATAATCTAACTAACTTGGTTTCTTTTGATGCAGAAAATACAGATTGGCAGCATGACATTAGAAATTACCTTGAGAGCAATGAGGTACCAGAAAATTTGAGTAGCAGTCAAGAGAGGAGATTTAAAGACAAGTGCAAAAAGTTCAGGCTAATCGAGAGTGTTTTATGCAAAATTGATAAGGAAGGAATCTTGTTAAGGTGTGTGGATGAGGAAGAAGCCAGAATGCTAATTGAAGCATGTCATGAGGGAGTGTGTGGAGGACATTTTGCAGCAGACACAACTGCAAAAAAGATTTTGAGGTCAGGATATTTTTAGCCTACTCTTTTCAAAGATTGCTATAATACTATAAAATGCCGCCATAAATGTCAGATCTTTGGTAGGAAAACTCTACAACCAGCAGCCCTTACTGCAATAACATCTCCTGGACCTTTCCAAACATGGGGTTTGGACTTTGTAGGCCCCATAGATCCACCTTCCTCAGCTCAACACCAGTTTATATTAGTAGCTACTGATTATTTTACCAAATGGGCAGAAGCAAAGCAAATGCTCAAGCTACTGCAAGATTCTTGCATGAAAATATTTGTGCCAGATTTGGTATTCCCTTTAAAATAATCTCTGACAGGGGTAGCCAGTTTATCAATCATACAATTGCACTCTTGCTAGCCACCTTGAAAGTCAAACACACTAAGAGTTCATCCTATTATCCTCAAGGCAATGGCCAAGCAGAATCAACTAATAAGGTTCTATTCTCAAAAATCCATCAGTGTCTCAAAAAGAGATTGGCATCTGAAGCTCCATGATGCACTTTGGGCATACAGGACTACTATCAAAACAGCTACAAAACACACTCCTTCCAGTTTGGTGTATGGCATAGAGTCAGTATTGCCCATTGAGCTAGAACTTCCATCACTCAGGCTGGCTTATCAAATAAATTTGGAAATGGATGAAGCTCTAAAGGAAAGGTTTGTGAGATTGATGCAGCTTGAGGAGCACATATATGAAGCAGAAAATGCTGTAATGATTAAAAAGGCTAAAGACATTGCAGCCTTTAAAGCAGCTCATAAATTGCAAGGAGTCTTAAAAACAGGAGAGTTGGTGTTGAAATGGAACAAAGCAAGGGAAGAGATAGCATCCAAATTTGAAAATCTCTGGGAAGGACCTTTTGAAGTAATTGGTACAGCTGGCAAAGACATATTGGTTGAGAGATGTTTCTGATGGCAGAGAATTGATGAACCCCATCAATATTGTGCACCTAAAAAGGTATTGGCAACAGCATGTTGCCCTTGCTCTGTTCAATTAAGATTCTTAGAAAGATATAGGTAGGATTAGTTAGGGCATTATTTGGGAAAAGTAAAAAACAGTAAAAAGGCAAAAATACAAAAAATCTTGAACAAGGAAAAAACAAAATATTAAGTTGGTTTTAGTAAATTAAGTTCTGCTTTTAAGTTTATTTCTTGTGTGCTAACGAGTTTCTAGTGTTGCAAGGACAAGAGGACTGTGCAGGTTATGGTCAAGTGAAGGACAGATTTAATACTAATCATAGCTCCATGCAGATGCATCTGAGCGTGACACTCATACATCTCTTTTATCACAATACACCATACTTCATCATCCAGAGTTGCTGCCATCTCTCCCACAACAGCAACTTGTCTAAACTAACATGCAGGTGCATCCTAATATCTACTTCCATCTATCACCTGATCAAGAGTTGACCTTATTACATCTGAAGACCTTCCACATCCTCACAATTCCCAAGCTGCTGTCACACTACCATCCAGCAGCTCTCTACTACTAAAGAGATTTACTTTCCATGCAAGTCACATACACACTCATAGCCCCATATCTATCACTTTCAAATCCATTTGCAGGTCATTGAGTTGCCAAACATATTCTCACATTGGCAACTAGCTGGAGTTATGTCATGAAGTACAAACAGCAAGTCAAAGGGGCTGGTAGACCAGCCTTTTCTTTCAGTTTGGCATAATGCTGCCATACTATGGCAGCATGGAAGAGCTAAGCACATTTTTGAACTGATCCTCACACTTTGATCTGATTTGCAAGGCACTAGGAAAATGCTTCACTAGCATGCATTAAGAAGTTGAAGAGCAAGGGAAGGACAATTGACTCAAGTCACTCAAGAGAGGCAAGAGGAGAATCAAGCAAAAGAAAAGAAAAGAAGAAAGGAAAGAAGACCCCTTGAAGATCATCCCATGGTGAGTGACCACTTGTGATCTTGGCATCTTGGTGCATTTTGATTCCCTTCTCACATTCTCTATACACTCCACCATCATAAAGTACCCATTGAACCTTGATTCCATGCACATAACTTCTTCTAAAGTCAAACTTGGCTTTGAAAGTTCTTTCTAGTCAAAACACACCTTCTTGAAACATCCATTTGCTATACACCACCCACAACAACTTGTCACCATCCTTAAGTTCAAATGTCACTTGACTTGGTCATGCTCGTGCAACTTGGTCAAAAGAAAAAGAAAGTTGCAAAAATCCCTAGGGGGAATGTCCAAAACTCAAATGTGCCCTAGGGGTTGCCAAAAGTTGGCCTATGAAAAAAACACTTTGTGTGCCAAGTCACCTTGCACTTCACTCCACATGCCAAGTCATCATACACATCATCATTCTAGCCATGCCATGTCATATTTCTGTTTCCATGTTCAAAATCTAAGTATATCTCAAAGCATCAAACTAGCACCCATAACATTGCACGTCACTTTGCCACATCATCATTGCCACCCCATCACTATCCACTTGTCACACACATCATCTCCACATCATCCACAATTTTGACTAGAAAGAATTTTCCAAGCTCAAGTTGGCTGACACGTCATCCTCACCACTTGCCATATCATACCCACCTATCCTTGTCATCATTTCCATATGCCACATCATTTACTCAAGCTTTTTTTAGCCAAAGTAAAAAATGATTGCAACAAAAGATTCCCGAATCTTCTAGAGTGCAAAAAAGATTCCCATAGGAAAAAAGAAAAAATTGAAAAAAGGTTTTATTTTGAGCCTTATATTTACTTCATAGGGAATCGTGCCATAGACCTTGGGGTATAAAAAGTTTCCTATCTACCCCCCAGTCTATTTTCTTTCCCCAGCCAATCCCCCCATGCCACGTGGAACATCCGGGCGTGTGGGGCAGTTGAGGTACAGAATCCCACGTGGATATTGCACGTTATAATTATAAATAACGGATTTATTTCTTGTTATATACCTTGGGCCCCCGAGCTGAAGAATGTCTGTGGAATATTTCGCTTGTGTTTTCACGAACCCTAAAACCTGGAACTGCCAAGATCCGCCTAATCTGGCCTAACCAATTGATCAATCACGACTAAAACCTGTCGGATTACCATGTTTGATGCCAAGAATGCCAAGTATCAGCTAAAAGACAGAGAATTAATGGGAATAGATCAAGAACTCAACAAAACAGAACATCTACAAAAGGGGCTTTTGAACAGAGAAAAAATTCGAGGGCTTTGAGGCAAAGAAGAGATTCCTGGCTTTGAAGAAGGATCGGCTTGATCATCCTGAGCTTGATTCCGACCTCCAATGTTTACTTGCAATCTGGATTATTGACTGAATTCTCCAGATTGACTGAATGTTCACCTATTTGATCCTGCACCCAAGACCTTGAGCTTGGGATATATATTGTTATCTTCTGAGTGTTTGATTCAATTGAAAATCCGACCCTTGTTGTGAAGTGTTCATCTCACATTGAGTTGTATTCCCAAAAAATAATAGTTATTAGAGGTCCTCTGCAGTATTTAACTTCAATCGCCAAATATTGTCAGTATGTCTAGTTAGCGCATCTTCAGAGAAAGCAGAAACAAACCTGTTGTCAATCCAAAACATCAATACAATATTGAGTTGGCAGGAATTGGCATTAGGCATTTGAGCATAGGATAGTAGTTCTGAGAGTATTAGTGTTGCTAGGTAATATATGTTGAACATGAGAGTATTAGGCAAGTGTGCATTCCTCCCTTAGAAAGTATTATGTTCAGAATTATTTATCCTTTACAGCCTATAGCAAGAAAGCATCAAAAAAGAAAAAAATTAGAGTCCCAATTGCTAAAAGAAGTCTTGGTCCTTGGTGTGCAGATATTCCCAAGAAGAGTGAAGTTTGCAAAACAAGAAAACTCATTGCCAATATCGAGATCATAATTCAAGCTCTCTGCCAGGGATATTGACCTAAAATTGATTGGGTCAGAAGCGGGAATTTGGCCTATCTAATCCAATTAGATCTGACTAGACTTTTGCAGTCTGTCAGATATAAGTGTTGAGCATCTTTGGGGATGAAAATACTGCAGATGTTATTTCGAAGCAGACTTTTTAGCCTTCAGGGAAAGATGTTCCCAGCAATCTTTTGAGTATTATTTCTGGAATCTTTGCACTCAGAGTGGTTGCCTCAAGCAACCTGGAGGTTCTAAACCACTGAGGTTGAAGGTTTTACCAGGAACACCTTCAACATATAGTAATAATCATTCCAAAGATCCTATTATTTTTCCATACCATAGCACAAGCGCAAGTAGGATGGTTAGTTCAATAACAGATTCTTATGATGTATAGTAATAATCATTCCAAAGATACGCCCGGATACGGATATGCCCGGATTTGCTAAAGGTCATTTATACACACATTCCAATTGTATCTATGATGTGCACAATGCATTTTTTATTGCATATTTATAGATCAAGAATGGAGATAAGTGTTTCTCACCTGTTAAAGTACTATCCTGCATACTGCAGCCTGGAATGTATGAGCAAGCTAATGGAACATGGATAGATGCATTTCCACACAGGATAATATTATAATTCATTGAAAAGCAGGCTTATTAAAGCACTGTTCATTAGTCTGTAATTGCATGGATGCTATAGACACGTTGTGCGTGCAGGTTTAAGTGTTTGACAAGTAAACGGCCTTATTGCTATCTAGGTGCAAAATGCGTGCATTGTATATATGTAGAAGGTTCAGTCTATGTATTCATACATGGTCATATGCTGATGGGAATTTAGTGGTTTTGCAGAAAATGAAGCCAAACCAGAGATAACAAAGAGAATAGCCTCTTCATCAAGCCTTATGAGACCAGTGGACGTTGCTAAGAAAGCTTTGGATGGCATACGACGTGGTAAGTTTAATATTTATTGCAACTTTGACGGGTTTATGCTTGGTGTTGCAACGACTGGCATGTCACCACAATCAAGCCTCAAGGATGCAGTGCTTGAAGTGGCGTTGGCATCTGCGTTACCAATGCCTGGTATAACAAAATTCGTAAAGGGCATAAAGAAAAGCAAGCTTGAGATTAATTGACATAGTTTATCCATTTACAATTTCTTCAAGAATAACTGGATCAGTCAAGTTATGATCATGGTTCATTAAAATTGGATAAAATGAGATGGTGATGGCTGGTATTACAAAATTGTTAAATGACATAGATAACATCAAGCTCGAAATCAAATGACATGGCTTTTCCTTGCACAAAGTCTGTCTTACACTGCCAAATAGCTTTTGCATTGAATGGTGGTTTACCGTAACAAATGGATCTCTCAGATTAGGACATGGTTCATAAATGTAATATGAGATGGTGATGTTCTCCATGTTCACCCGATCACCTTATAAAACAATTCCTTGCTTTTTAGGTTTATAGTTTGAGGATGAGTGATTTGCTGCAATTATATATCATATATTTATCCAATAAATGGATCAGTTAGTTTATGGGCATGGTTCATAAATATAATATGAGATGGTGACGTTCTCGATGTTAACCTGATCACCTGGAAATGTGTTTGAAAATAAAATTGGGTCCGCACTAAATGAGCCCATCTATAAATTTGAAAGGTTCACTCAAGTACCCTATCGTGGATCAACATTGGATGATCAAGATTGAACCCGCATCCAATTCATTCAATGGTTTGAATTGAGATAATGATATGGTGTTGATCCACTATTGGAAAATTTGATCCAAACATAGTCCACAATTGGACCATGGTTCTCCATTGATGACCTTGCACCAATACACAAGTGCAATCAATCAATATCTTGCATACCATAGCACAAGCTCTAGGATCACCAGTAAACAAGTGCAATCAATCAATATCTTGAATATCAATTCACTCGACTTTTGCAAAATCTTCTAGGTTGCTTGCATGGTCAACTTTACAATTTTTATAAGGATATTGAGATGGGATTTTCTTTTATTATACTAGCATAACCAATTGTGCATACTTTTTTTCCTCCCAAAACATTGTCAGTACCAACCACTGCAAGAGACAACTAAGAGCACTTGAATCTTAGGAACTAAGAAATAATCTTCACGTTAAAGTCAATGAATGATTCATGCAACTTCAACTACAACTATAAAGGATGTATACAATTTTAGATGCCACTAGATACACTTATAACTATACCTTTGCTCTACCATACATTCATACATTCTCGGGGTAATATCCTAAATAATGCCTAGCAATTTTTCATGCCTAACGCACATTATCCCAATGTTGTAAATTGCATTGCTCTTTAAATTGTCGCTAAAGCCCAGCTATCATTGTGCTCATCATTTCCCTTCATATATAGCAATTAGCACCATCCATGAAACAATACGAATATTACCCCCATACTTATAGACACTAGCTTTTAAATTGACAAAGACACTAGCTCCAACAAGATTGCTATCCAACACAATTTCGTTCAAATCAATGTCATGTTGTGACTCCTTTCCTTCTATGTAAAAATGCCACTACACAATATCCCAACATAAGATATTATTCCTAAACCCAACACTTATTGCAAATCATTTAGAAATAGAAAAACGCTTCCTATGCTTCCATATTACCAAGCTCCAAACTCATAATTTGATAGATGTCTTTCTAATCAATGTTCTAGCACACTCTTCAAGCAAAATAAAAAGAGTTTTGCAGTCTTTTCTAATAACAAAACCCCTTCTCCACTTATTGTTGAGAAATGAGTTTTCTATGATTGGGTGGACAGGCTGGGGATCGAACCCAGGACCTCTTGCTTGCAAGCCAAGTACTCTACCACTGAGCTACCGGCCCTTTGATGGGCTTTCGGCACTCCTCCACTGAGTCATTCTTCATGTGTGCCCATTACACATGCTCCAACACTTATTACAAATCACTTAAACATATTACCAAGTTTCAAATCGCTAAATTTGTATATGCCTCAAAGCCCAACAATCTCAGACATATGTTATCTACTATATTAATTTGCTTTGACATCCTCCTTATTACTATTTTGGAAATACCTTTCAAAGGGTATTTGTACGTGGCCCAGCATAATATAGTAAGGTTTAGGTCCAAATACCACATATACAAAATTTATTTATTCAATTCTAATGAATTACCCTTGCCCCCTCCAAACGACATTAATTGTTCTAGCTAACCAAGAAACAACCACCTCTTCAACTCTGAAAAGCCCGGCAACGCCGGGCACCATAACTAGTCTATTGTTTAAATTTGGTTTTCCCGGCTATCCGTAAACTTTTTGGATTTTCTTTTAAGGATGATTTCCTAAGGTTTTAAAGGCTTTAACTGCCGAAAAAAAAATTCCAGTCTTCTAAAAATCGAGTTTGTCCTTTTCCTATGAGTTAGAAATTTCTTTTTCTGAGCTTCAGCTATATGCTCTGTTCGATTTCCCTTTTTGATAGGTCGAAAAGGAGTTCCGTTGTTGGCTCTGTGGAAGTTCTTCGGCATGATTTGTGCACCGCCCATCTTTGCTGCTGTTTGCATCGAATTCGCAGGAGGGGTCTGGCTTTGAAGAAATTTTCTAGGGTGCCCCATCTTCAGATTTCCTGCCCAGCGATTGGGCCTTAGGTACCATGACATCGTTGTGTTTTGTTCTTCGACATGCAATACATGAAAAAATCATTCCTGACAAAGCTTTCCATACCTAATCCCGAGTCCTTTTTCGATTTGCCCCTTTTGAATCCCGACATGCATATAGGAAATTTGCCCCCTTTCAATTTTGAAGAAGAGGATCAATAGGATAATCGTTCCCCTTTTTGCAGATTGGGATTTCGGAAAAGATAGATTCGGCTTTGAGATTGCAGCCTAATCGGTTGATTTTTGACAGGCATTCTTTGTTTTGATTCTATTGTTTTTTTTTTTAAGCAGCATCGGATAAGCTTGAAGGTGTTGCATCATCACTTTGCTATTGCGAGAACAATGGTTTTTCCATATGTCCATGCCACATCTAATCTGGTATTCTTCGTAGTTTTGTCTTTCAATCTTTGTGTCTCTGTTCTTCTATCTGGCTATTTTGTCCATGATTGTTAGGCATTTATTGCATAGGGTTTGCAGCATTCAAAATTATGGTTTCTTGGATGTTTATTCTTTGTTATTAGATGCACCAAGAAGTGCATGACCATCTGTGCCACAGTAAGGAAGATTGTGCATTAGCTCCTATTAATGATGTTTAACAATTTGCATCCCATTAAGAATATTTTGCATATTTCTATTTGATTTCTTGACCAATCCAATGCAATGGCGTGAAGGTCACCTATGCGGATCCTAAAGAGCTTGATGATGAGTATTCCAAAAATTGGACGTGATTTTCATTACGGCTATGGATTTCCCCATTTTTTTGGCATGGACCACATCCACGTTTTTTCCAAGCATTTCGCTAGCTTCAAAGAGTTTGCATCGCATCTTGCAAGCAAGATCGACATCTATACTTCTTGATCGACCCGGTGTTGTGGTTGTGCAGGTATAACTTCCTAATTTTTGTTGTGGCATGATATAATGCTTGAGAAATGGTTGCTTGGTACTGGAGCAGTAGAAATCGTTTTCTTTTCTTACTATTTCGTATTTTTGTTTTGCAAATTTTGGCAGGTTCCAGGTTTCTTCTTTTATCGATTCATCTCCACTGAGTTCTTCTCAGCAAGATCAACTCATCTCAAAATCTACGTAGCTCAATGGATTTTGCAATCAACTGTAGCTTCAGGATGGAACTTGCATTGGAGGTGTTGCTCTGGGTCCATATCTCTCTTTCCATCTTCACATTGGCAGATGTTTCTGACACCACCGATGCAAGTAACATCTTGACAGAAATCATCTTCCAAAACGTTGCTTTTTGTGATTATTATCATTGTAAGCTTTTTGTGATTACTATCATTGTACATATTTATTGAATTGTCTCTGCACACTCCATTTTTAATATTGAGGAATGAACTTTGATTTACAGTGCACCGAAGAAGCATACAATTATCTGTGCAACAAGCAAATCAATTTGTGAACCTTGAGCATTCTCGATTTTACGATCAAATACAGTTTTTTTTTGCAGGAGTTCACTTAGTTTCGAGGAGATTTACTTGCTAGGTGTGATATGTTCTTTGATTCTCATCAACAAGCTAGGGATCAATGTTAATTTTTCTGATATCTACTACTACAGACCTCCCGTTTGTTTTTTCTTTGGATAGAACTGCATTTGTTAGAAAGATACACCAATTAGACTTTATTTTTGCAACCAACTGTAGCTTCATGCATCCAGGTTACATTGCAGGCATTGCTCATGGGTACATATTTCTCTTCCCATCTTCACAATGTCATAATGCTGTAAGATCTTGATAAAATCATCTCCAAAACTTTGCTTATGTGGTTATTATCATTGTATACATCTATTGAATTGTATTTGCACACTTCATCTTTAATATTGGAGGATGAATTTGGCTTACAGTGTAATAGAGCAGCATACATATATATGTGCAAGAAGAAAATCAATTTGCGCATCTTTGAGCATTCTCGATTTAAGGTAAACTTTTGATTACATTGTAGGATATCACTTGCTTGCCAGAAGATTTACTTGCCCAGTGTGATATGTTCTTTGGGTCTGATCAATAAGTTGAGGATCAATTTTATTAGTTGTCATATCTAAAACTACATACCTCTCCTATTTTTTTCCTTTTGGTAGAATTGCATTTATTAGAAAAATACACCCATTAGACTGTGTTCTCCAAATGCCAAAATAAAATATTTATTGTTCAGGATTATATGTTCTGCAGGTACTCTTATGCCTTATATGCTTCAGGCTAGCTTTTGCAGTGCCCTGTTGTGTAGTTCACCTTATGTTGCAATGCGTAGGATGCCAAATACATCTCTCTTTTGTCATGAAACAGTTATTATCTATTTTTGCAGTTGGAAAGTTACAGCATGTGCTAAAGCATTTCAACTATTCTATAAAACAACAAGGTTGAAGTAGCATTTCTGAAGCTGTAGATCCATGAAAATGGTCTAATGTACAGCACAAGAACTGCCACTGCTATTAATCAGGCAAGTAAGGTTTATTTTTGTGTCAGATAAATGCTATCCTAATTCTAGATTTTTAAGTCTCTCATATCTACATGTTATCATAATGCCAAAGAAAATTCATTTATTCCCTCAAAAGAATTCTCACGCGTCAATTTTTTCAATGAGACCGTTTTGGCCACTATAATTCCTTGGGAGCTTGAAACATTTTCTCATCTCTGTCAGAGTTAGGTAATGCGAGCTGCTGCTCCAGGTAAAGTCATTTGAACCCTAGAGTCTAGGACAGTAGAGTCCTAAATCTCTCACAACTCCTTCAGCTTCTCTGGGGATCAGCGTAATAACACTTGGAGGTCCAAAAGTATTGAGCCTGAGCTCTAGAAGCAGCAAACTGTCTGCAGTTGGACATCTTCATTTTGCATGGACGGTTTTCCATCCTCGAAATCCAGCAAGTCCTTGAGGTTTAGGTTGATAGAAGTCCTAAAGTTCATATTTAGTGAGTTGCATACTACATTATTTTTCTTAATAAACATTATAGCACATATATGCATACTACCTTTAGCTATCCTGCAAAACGATCAGACAGAAAAGTGTATTTGATTAGATCACAACTTAGTTGTTGTATGTGCTAGAAGAAAAGTGACAAAAAGAGAAAAAAGAGATAAAAGCCTAAAAGCCCAACAAAAAGGCACAAACGACTAGAAGAAAAGTGAGAAAAAAGAGAAAAAAAGTGATAAAAGCCTAAAAGCCCAACAAAAAGGCACAAACAAAAGAGTTTAAGTCACAAGGACATGCCTATAGTGCTTTCTCTCCCTAATTTGCTTCCTTCTATTGTTCCCTAGCGTTTAAGTCACAAGGACATGCTTATAATGCTTTCTCCTGTAAAGATTTCCATATGTGCATGATGTGGTGATAGTCTTATTTCCACTTCTGGACGGCTGCTAATGTCATATATCTGTGCCAATCATGATCCAATAGCAGTCAGCAGAAAAGTAGCTCTAGATACTTAGCCTTTTGATACTGATGTTTCTAGGGCAATATTGTTTTAAAGCCACTAAACTTTCTTATTTTCTAATATGTACTTGGATTCATTTATATGTTGCTTTACTCCATGTACATGTGCTTGCGGTCATATTTGCACAAATTGTCTATTTGCAGTGGGTCAAGAACACCCTTAGTTATTTACGGAGCTGCTTTATTATGCTCAAAGGTTTTGAGGGATGGATTGTCTGCAGCAGCTTAACCTACATTAGAATTGACTTATTGAAACGCAAATATTGGGTGCATGGCTTAACGGATCTCCTTTATTATGCCCAAAGGTTTTTGAGCGATGGACTGGCTGCAACAGGTTAACCTACATTAGAATTGACTTATTGCAAATGTTGGTGCATGGCTAGAGGCCTATTTTAAACCTTACAGTAGGTATGAAGAAGTTGGACGTTTCCTGATGTGGTGTTTTATAAAAACGTAGTCTAGAATGTAAGGACCACACCAGGTTCTATTATCCCAGCACTTGGTAATAATATGGTTGGGAGCGATTATTCAAGATTTTAATTTCCATTGCTTACAAAGAAAAGAAAATTGTGGCTATTGTAAGCCTGATCTATTTCCTGTCCAAAAATTGGGCTACAATACCATTCATTAGTGTGTGGAACTATACTTGAATACTACGCTAGAATAAGCTATATAGGCTCTGGCATGGAGTGACATTGTCATTAAACTGCTTGCATAGGTTGGACTAGACTGCTATTTTTTCTTGCCTTGCCTTATATAATTCTTCGCACCTTGGTTTCCTCCATAGCTGGGCCTTATCAAGATTCGGACCAAAGATTGTCATCTACAACCAGGCACCATGTCGTCATACCATTATTTCTGTTAAAGCAATTGGCTTGGGCGGTGAACTCTTACATGTCCATGTGTACCACATTTGCATTTCCATTTCTCTTATTCTCTTATTGTATGCTTGCATCTCATGCTTTTGACGGTTACATTCAATTTACAAATGGTTCTATAAAGGATGCAATTCATATTTCTTTGAACATCTAAACAATCAGTATAAAAGTAAAACATGCATTTGCTGGCGATAGTGCATTTGTTCATGTACGACCCATGCAAATATGATTATGTGTACCACGTATTTTGGATTCGGTAGTAAACCAACGTGCAAAATTTATTAGACTTGGAAAGGTGTGGCACCTGACTTTTAAAAATGGGTTTAATTAGCTTGAAAGCATGTGCAATATGAATTAGCTCGAGTTTAGAAAACAAGAAAGCGAATTCTTTTCCACAACTAGATCTTTTTATTTTGAAAAGGCATTCCGTACACAACAAAATAAACCCCACAACCAAGCCTTTCAGACCACATATATGCATATAACGTACAAGTTGAAAATTGCGTTTGCACAATGTTGTTATTACAATTGAAAAGTTGCTCCATAATTTGATCAAATAGGTATTACTTACATTTTTATGTGCCACATGCTACTCTTCTATTAATCTTTTGATAATGCAAATTTTGAAGCAATTGTAATACCAAACTGTAATTATGAACATAGGACATCCTAATTTCTTTGAATACAATCTAACCATTGTCTCACTATACCCATTTTACTCTTAAATTACCAAGGTATTGAATAGATGTCTAAAACCCCATTCCACTCTTAAATGTATTTATGCCCGGCAACGCACTTTGTTTGCAGCCAATCTGAACAATGCTGCCACATTTCATGTACAAACATGCTACCTTGCTGGTACCATGTATTGCATATCACAGTCTTGCATATGTAAAAATTTCACATTTTGGAATGCTTCAAACAATTTGAAAGTGACTATTTGATGTGTTGTCTAGATAGAACGCAAGTAAATCTAAGCACTCAAGATTGGACACATCCTTTAATATTTGAATAAAAGGAATGCAAACAAGATTGGAACTGTGGCTAACATTATGGCCTTAGATATGAAGTGAAGGCATACTATAAAATAAGATACATCATGCACATTGAAGGATCAAATACTCAGAAATTTGAATTTGTAACATTTCATTCTACTTTTAGAACTATTCTTCTAATTTTATATTATAGAGAATAACATTCTATGGAATAATGGAGCTATTCGATCACATTCTATGTGTTAAGCTTTTTAAGAAATGGAAAAAAGGGAGCTTTTACTCTAGGAGTATTGATTTGGGCTATGTCCAAGACTTTTATCGAAATAGAAATTTACCACAATCTCACACTGTTTTATTGTAATTTATACATGTATCTTCCACCATAGTATTGAAGCACAACCCTTCTATTGCACACACCTAGAGTATCCATGTCTACCACTTCACTATCCTAAAAATACTCAAACCTCTAAACTTCATTTCGCTCCTCCCATTTGGTACATGTGGACATGTTACGCAATAGGACAAATGTATAAAATAACATTTGTCGGGGTAGATTAGATATGATTTATTATTAGGCAATAAGAAATTGAACATTTCCAACAATGTCTCACTCTCTCTCTCTATGAGGTCCAAATTGCAAACGTAATGAAGACTTAGTGCACGGAACTATGTTACATCAAAAATGCTATAGCATATAATAAGGCATCAAATATTACTCTCTATTTTATTTCCTTTTCCCCGTTTCCATTTGCACTCTCTTCATCTTTGCATAGATCCACTAATAAAGCCCGGCAATGACCAGCACCAGGATCTTATCTACAAAAGCTCAAGTTTAGCCGACATCTTTATTACATTAGACATGGCACAATAGACATTAATTCCAACAATGGAATATTGCTAAAACTCGAACATGCACCGTAGTACATGACATTCACAACATTATACGTCATCTTAAAGCCCGACGAGGCAAGGCATCCATCACTAATTATGTAAGTAGATTTTTGTTCATTACAACTTTATAGTCTTTTATCTAGAATATTTCTTCTTCCATTGTATTAGCCTGTATTTTGAAGCCACACAACCAATGCATACATATAGTAGCAGTAAAAGTTACGTGGAATGGTTGGAATCTGCCAGCCTAATGTGGAGCATTTTTGTACATTGCTCCTTACATTTCCTCTCTTTATTCCCTCTCAAATATAACTAGGCATTGTACACATGTCTGCATATGATTGTATGTATGCCCGGCAACGCCGGGCACCCGTCACTAGTATATATAAAGGAAGGATAACATACAAAAAGATTTTATAGTTTGTTGCTAAATACATTGCCGCTCTCCTCATTGAAATCATCTATGCTGTCACTTTTCATATGCGGTAGTATGCTTTGAAAAACCAATGGTACAATTATCCGTACTATGTTCAGAATCATAAAAGCGGATAATAATGATATGCTTATTGATTCATGTTGTATATTCATTACAGGCCCTACACTGTAGCTAGATAGAGGAGGTAGACTCATCTGCAGATGATTGTGGGTAACAGTATATACAACTATGTACAATCATTGATCAGGTCAGTTTAATTGGGCAACAGGCTCAGGCAATTCCTTTCTCAATTTGATCTTCAAAAGTACCTGCCATAAAATTCAACTCAATATTATTCACTGTTCTGTTGCAAGTGAAAACAAGTTCACCTTACCTCCTTGTTCGGACCAAGCTCGAGGAGATCACCAGGATGTAAGCGCACTTGCATTGAAGGTGTGAGACGATAGCGCCCACCATCAGCACTAGAAATGACAAATATACATGGTTAGTTTTATGTCAAAGTTAAGAAAAATTATCAAATTGAACACAAACATACGTGGTGATCCAAGTCCCTGTACTACTCAGGTCCATTATGAAAAACGCCCCCTCAAAGCAAGTGATTTGTGCATGCCTGGCAGATATCTGTAAATTATTGCGTGGCTATGTTTCTTAGAATGGGTGGTCTACATTACGAACTTTGACTTCAATGACACAGACCTGTTGAGAATCAATGACGACGACATCTTCTTGAGGATTATTTTCTGCCTTACTCCTGTCAAAAATCGAGTAACCTTCAACAGTTAAGCCTTAAAGCAACGATTGTAGATATACGTAACAAAATAGCAAGCAGAAAAGCACACCCTATTATAGTAGGTTGACCATTTTTGCAAATCTGTACAGCTTTTCTGCCACTTTCTGTGACATCCCCATGTGGCGGCAACCTATCCCCAAATGGAACGAGGTACCAACTGCAAAAGATTGTTCTTGTCCATTAATCTATAATTTCCAAATAGAGAATGCAAACTTAAAAACGGAGAGATGGACAGATGAATATACTTACCTTGCTGTTATTGCTCTCTCCAGTGCATCATCATCCCGAAACCATTCAGGCAGCTTTTCATTTGCCTATAATGTGAAAATTAAAGGCCGTGCTCAGTTGTTGTTTTGCAAATACAAGTCGATTAAAAAGTCTAACTAGCATATAAAAAACTGTGCGCGCACTAGTTTCTATCTAATTGTGTCCAGATGAAATGTTTTCAACCTACCTTGTCAGTTAATCTGCAAGATGGTACTCTACCTTCCAATGCCGCACTGACGAAATTGAAAATGCAAGATCAGTTCATGAGGCAACATGACTATTATGGTACTCCCAATTAAAGTACCTGTTTCCACCAAGGACCCAACGGAGCATGAGTGGCATAGCCATGCCAATAAAAAATCTTCCTCCCACCCTACCAGGATGTGGGATACGAAGCTTTTTTATGATCTGTTAAGCAGCATGCCAATTATAATGAATACATTTTCTGAGTTACTGATGTAAAGTTTGGAAATGTACCGAAAGAGGACCCAGTCCTTCACCAAGATATGCTTTATAGGTGGATGCCATAATAGCTGCCGCTCTTGCCATCCCATGTATAGCACTCACCCTCAGCTTCCTCTGGCTCTCATACCTGAGAGGGTGGAAATACAATGAACAAGGCAAATCCTTACATGAGTCAGATAATGATTTGGCAACTGGGTCTGCAAAAGCTATATCTTCACATGCCACAGTTTCTAATGTTTTACCTCTTCAATGCATTTGGAATATCAATAGGCTTGCCGTTTTCGGAGCTCTCTTTTATACATTTGGTCAGTTCAAGAGCAAGTTGATAACCATCCTATATTTGATTCATAAGATGTAAATCCATGACTAAGGTGAATAAACAACATTATAGAGTGGAGGAAAAAACTGTACCTCAATGGCCATGCAGCCTCCTTGGCCCATGTTAGGCTGCATAGCATGTACAGAGTCCCCAAGAAGCGTGACTCTCCCTTCACCCCAAGAAGACACTACTGGAGTACGGTCATAAATGTCACGGCGTAGGATTTGTTCTTCTGGTGTTGTGAGAAGCAGGTCTACTACTCCATCACACCAATCCCCAAATAGTTTTAGCAACCTCTCCTTTCTCTCTGAATGACAGAATCCTGTTAGGAACCTCCAAAAATCTAGCCAGACTTGTTCTATTACTCAAGCAACAAAATGCTATGTGTTTTCTGGAAAACAGACACAAAGAACAAATGAAGTTGTGTGTTCCCTAAGTTGATTTAGAGAACACACAACTTCATTTGTTCTTTGTGTCTCTTCCCATGCCTAAGAGTGCTCAGGAAAATGTTTCAAAATATTTCTGGACATTGGCATTTTCTGAAGGATTGAGACTCACTTCCTATAGGGTCTGTTCCACCAGCAGGTTCGTTGTAGAATGCATACCATTGCATTTTACCACATCCAACATCAGAAGATACAAAATACTGTTTGTGACCAAGGAAGACACGATAACTGCAGTAGAGTAATGCATGATAAGTAAGCTACAAATAACTTTCAGTGTGGCCAAACTTGGTGGGTCCGAGAAAAATTGTACCCAACAGTTTCAATGTCATGAGGAACAAAATCTGCAATGCCTGTATAGCAGGTATAATCTGAATATGTGGCTTCCGTGAGCCCTAACAACTTTGTCCGGATCTGAACAATTTCAATACAATTACTTATATACATGTGTTTCTAAGCAAAGACACCATCAGAAACCTCTAGCTGGTTCAGACTCCTACCTTGGATCGAATTCCATCTGCACCTACTAAGACATCACCTTCATAGGACCGACCATCTTCAAGGAACACTTTAACCTGAACATGTTTTTCTTATATGAAGCAAGTATACATACAATAAAAATATTTCTGTATAACTTTTTACTTACCTTAGTCCCATCGTCTTCAAAATCAATAACATTAGCAGAGTTCTCAATTATTTCTTGGCCAACAGCGCGTGCTAGGATGTCTTGGAGTGTCATTCGGCTTATTACTCTAGTCACTGGAAGTCCTTCCTCAGCAGCCGGAGTGAAAGTATCAAATTTTATGTACCTGCATGCCAGGAAACAGATGTTTAGAAATAAGAATAAAAAATCCAGAGTGACAGCGTGGAACCTAATGGAAACATTATAGATGAAAGGAAGAATACCAACTTCCAGTCAATCCATCGACAAGACCATTGATGCGGTCACCTGTAATGCATCCATTTTCCATAACTTCTTCAGCTACTGCTGGATCGATTACTTCAAGGGCTGCAAGAGCATTACTTTGAATCTGGATTGGGCCCCTGTACTGACCCTCTCCCCTGATTGCACTTAAGTCCCTTTCAAAAACTTTTACATCGATACCCTGTTTCTTTGCAGCCAACGCTAGAACGAGGCCCCCAATGCCCCCTCCTGCTATCAATAATTTCAGAGGTTCCTGCTTCTGCCCAACCCCCACCTTCGGTTTCTCTACAAGTCCAACAACCTCTTTAACTGAAGCATGTACTGTCATTACATTATGTTTCCCAACATCCATAAAATAGTCCCTACTCAAAACACCCGCAATTCTGCTAGTTTCTCTCTTGAAAACATGATGTAACCTAGAGAACCTTGGATTGGACCGATCTAGTATAATTGAAGAATGAAAACCTGTGTTACTTACGGGGGAGCTGCATCCACAATCCGTATGAAATAATCCGAATGATACGTTAAGGGCACTAGACGAGGAAGCCATTCTATACAGAGGGATGCAGAGTCTGTATTCTTCAAAGTTTGGGAGTGCGAATTATAATGAACAAAAACGAGCAATCTTAGATCTAGACGTGGCGGCATTGGAAACAAAGGCCTTTGGCTGGACATTTGCAAGTGATGGCCCGGCCCATCCTCCACTAAGATCGCACTCTCTCCACATCGCATCTGCCACGTGGCTTATGTTTGCCAAGACGCAAATTTACTGGATGATGTTTAGATATTCATACACGGTCCTTAGTGAGGGGGTCCGCAATCAAAGATATTATATGTCGTATATGGGAGTGGCAAAGGAAATAGATGGTCTTGTCCATGTGCTTATTTTTCCGATGTGTCTAGGTTTTGAAGTTCTTTTTGGAGTAAAAGTTTTGTAGGGTATATGGTTGTTTGGGGGGAATATTCTAAGAATTTTTATATGGACCAATGGGAACTTCTGCAGCAGATTCATAGCATGGGAGGAAGAAAGAGGAGGATGAGGATCCTCCGATGGTGGTGGTTTATTGATGCGATCCCGCAACAAAAATGTTGGAGGTTTGGTTTTGGCAGGTGTGTGTCATGAACCTACGCAGAAACAAGAGAAAATATTAGTAGGCAAGAAATATACAAAGAATATGCTGGAAAGCTAGATATACTTGTTGATACAACAGAGCAGAACATAAGGACTTGAGCTAGAGGGCTCAAGACTGGCGTTGTACCAGAATAGTTCTACAAGAATGAGGTGTCCCCCTCTCTCTCTCTATATATATATATATATACAAGTCATGCGCCGATGGGGCAGGCGCAAAGGAGGGCAGATGAGTAGTAAGATTTCTAACATTTGGGGTGGTGCAAAGTGGGCAGGTGAGTCGCAAGGTTTCTAATGTTGGAATTACAAAAATCCCTTAGTTATTATTCTTAGAAATTTTTTCAGAAATAACTATTTTTAGCACTTCTATTTTAGGTAGGGGTGCATATTCATGCTAATTGATCAGTCAATGCCCGATAGCTTACCTCCATGACATTCTGATAGAGCTAGTATAAATTTATTATTTTTAGATACTTATAGAACATTCTAGAATAATCAATGTATATTACTCAACTTCTATTTCCATTATTTTTATTTTCAGCAACTTTTTAAAAATTATTATAAATTATCATTTCTAGATACTTTGCATTTTAAGTTGACGGTTTTATCCATGCCTGTGAATCAGTCAAGGTCATTAGCTGACCACGACATTCCAAAACATCCACACAAAAAAATTACTATTTTTAGCAACTTTTTATTTTAGCTTGAGGTGCTTAACTAAAAAATATTACTTCTAGCAACTTCTTATTTTAGATTGAGGTGTTTATTCATGTTAGTTGACTAAGCAAAAGGTCATTAACTCATCCCCACAACATTCTAGAACATATAGCAAGAAGTTACTATTTTTGGAATTTTTTTTAAAACTTACTATTTTTAGCAACTTCTATTTTAAGTTGAGATGCCTATTTATGTTGATTGATCAGTCAATGTTCAATAGCTTACTTCCATAACATTCTGAAAGATCTAGTAAAAATTACTTCCAATTTAGGTTAAGGTGCTTATCTGTCCTACATTTTAAAACTATCTAGAACTTTCTAGAACACCGTAGAACTATCTAGAACACACTTTTTTAGCTCTTTGCAAAGTTTCGAAAAAAGCTTTCTATGTTTAGGCTGAGGTGCTTACCCTTAAGTATCTAGAATATTTTAGAACATTCCAATATATTCTATTTTTGACACTCTGCAAAATTTCAAAAAAAAATCTATTTTTAGACAAAAGTGCTTACCCATGAGCAAGAGAACATTCTAGAAAATTCTATTTTGATTCTTTGCAATTTTGAAAAAAAAATCCTATTTTGAGATTGAGGTGCTTACCCATGCGCATCTAGAAGCTCAAGACTGGCGTTGAAGAGCTTTTTAGAACACCCCTGGACTTTCTAGAACATTCCACAATTTTTTGGAACATCCTAGAACTTTCTAGAGCATCCTAGAACTTTCTATTTTAGGCTGAGGTGCTTATCTATGCTACTTGATCTGCCAAAGAATATTCTAAAATTATCTAGAACTTTATAGAACATTCTAGGATAATTAATGTATATTACTCAGCTTCTATTTCAAGTATTTCTATTTTTAGCGACTTTTTAAAAATTACTACAAAGTATTATTTCTAGATAACTTTGCATTTTAAGTTAATGGCCTTATCCATTCATGTGAATCAGTCAAGGTCATTAGCTGACCACGACATTCTAGAACATCCACACAAAAAAATTACTTTACTATTTCTAGCAACTTTCTATTTTAGCTTGAGGTGCTTAACTAAAAAGTTTTACTTTTAGCAACTTTCTATTTTAGATTGAGGTGTTTATTGTCAAGGTTGCACCAAGAAATGGAGAGAAGGGGATGCACACCGATATCCGAGAGTGCAAGCTCCCAAAACAAAGGCAAAATGGAGTGGTATTCAATATTGTGTATCAATACATGAAGTACAATGATATAAACAAAACGGTGATATTAAGAATAGTATCAGCCGTTCACCCACCGTCTACTAATAACAGCCGTTACTTAGTTAGGTCAATGCTCAGTGCTGATAAGTGCTGCACCTATGTGTTAAGTGCAGTCAGTGATGTGACATCACGTCAGTGATCTCTATATCATATATCTCGACACTCCTTGTGAGAGATCGCTATCTCCATGCTCAGTCTCCTCCTCTTGGAGATAAGATCTGAATCTTGGAAGCTTTGCCTTTCAAGCTAGCAAATGGGGTTCAATTCTCGGTCTAGGCAAGTGGAAACACTTAGATTTTCTTATAGTTCGTTTTGGCTTAGCTTAAACTCCAATAATTGTTTATGGAGGATCATTCTAGTTTTGCTAGATATTTTATTTTGCAATATCAATTTAAGCATCCTTGTTATTGATTTAGACTTTTATCTTTTGCAAGATTGATTTCCATCTTAAATATTGATTAAATAGGCTATAAGATATTTCAGCAAGAAGACTAAATTACTTGATCTTTTATCATGTTGCTAGCCTAGTTGCACCTTGGTCTCCCCATAACTCTCTGGGGAGAATAAGCAGAAACCGAGGCCATGAGTGTTAAGCACTCAACACTAGTGAGTGGGAACTGATGAAGCTCACTAGTGCGAACTCGACGCTGGTCACGTCGAGTTGCTTCTAGGTGAAGGTTATTCCCCTAAGCTAGAGACCAGTAGCTTAGGGGGGCCGCATGCTGCCACATTTTGGCAGCATAGAAGAGCCATTTGCATGAACTACACCTTTGGCTAACATTTGGTTTGACACATTTGTGCATGAGCTAATCAAGCAACATAATTGAAGACATCTACCTTTGAAGACTCTTAGAAGACATTTGTGATGAAGAACCAAGGGAGAACATTGATTGGGCATCATACAAGTATGGCAAGAAAGTTGAGATTCAAGCAAGAAGATTTGAGCCTAAATTGAAGACCCCTTGTTAGAGTTTGGAAGACCCCTCAAGATTCATTGGTATGTGGCTAGATCCAAGTCATTTTGGCATGAATTCCATTTTCCATGGCTTCTTTCATGTTCCTACCATCTTGATCCGATTCATGAGACACCCCTCATGCTTCATACTTCCTATCTCCATACTCCATTACCATTTCCCCTAGCCAAAGGTTGGAAAAGTTCATTTTTTCTAGTCAAAGCATATCACATACCCATTATTCATCCACTTTCTTGAGAAAATTCAAAAAACTCCACCAAATTTGGTTATTCCTAAGGTCTAAGACCATTTTCTCTCTCTAAAGACAAATTTAGAGATAGAAAGTATACATTTTTTTCAAGCAATTTTGAAAAAATAAATTTGCCAAGATATTGCACAAAATCCTAATGTGTATGTGCACAAGTGCCAAATATTATGCCAAATCATCCACATCATCTTTAAAATGCCAAATGTCATCCACATCATCACTCAAGTACATCCACATCACATGTCATCCACCTCATCACCACATCACAAAAAGTTTTGACTAGAAAAAAGTTATTTTGCCACCTTGCTTGCCACATCATCACCTCATTGTGGATATCAAGGATTCAAATAATTATCAAATGATAATGGTTAGCAGTTTATTTTCTAAGTTATTTACAACATTAGTAGAATCTGGAATTAATAGCTGGGTGGAAGATAACAAGGTGACATCACATGGCATTTGCCACATCACTCTATAACATTGCCACCTCACCAAAATTAGCCTCATTTTGAGCCAAAAATTAAGATGCTCTTTTTTGCAAAGAGATTCTCCCATCATGTAGAGCATAAAAAAAGATTCCATGTGGAAAAAATAATTTTTGAAAAAGACCTTTTATGACCCTCATATTCCATTTCTTGGGAACCGTGCCAAATTTAAAACAAATAAAAAAATTCCTATCTACCTTCTCCTTGGCCTAGTCACCCATTTCCCCCAATCACCTTTTGCCGCATGGCACCTCGAGCATGTGAGGTGGCAACCACATGGAATTAGCATATAAATAAATTACAAATTGTCTTTTATTCCTTATATACCTAAGTTCTCAAGTCTATTTCAGCCTGTGAAATATTTCGAGTCTTTTTTCTCAAGAACCCTAAAATTTGTTCAAGCCAAGATCCGAATTTTTAGACCAATTTGGCGGGCTAATCATGGCCCTGACGTCCCGAATCACTCCCCCCTGTGCCAAGAAACGATAAATCTAGCTAAAAAACAAAATTGGAGATCGGATTTGCCAAGAATTGAACCAAAACAGAGTTTTTTCAAGAGGAGGATTTTGGATCAGAAGGGGAGGAAGGCTTTTGGGGCGCTCAGAGAATTGGGGAAGCTAAAAAGCATGAAGATCAGGTCGATTTTGATGGGAAAAGAAGGATTGGGAGCTTTTACTTGAAGATTAGCTTTCATTTCTACTTTCTTGACATGCTTTTGATAAAAAGTTACAAAATTCTGATGATTTACCATGTTTCAATTGATATTCTGATATATTACAACCCCTGATATTGTTATCAAGTCAAAATGAATGCTATTCTACTTGTTTCATTCAAATTTTCTGATTTTTGAGCAAAATCCCTGATATGAACACTGAAATTTCACTATCCCAAGTCTGCAAGTTTAGCCATGCCCCATATGCAAATTATATCTCCAAAAAATCTGAGCTTAATTTCCATAATTCCCTTGGTATTCAACTTTAATTCAAAATAAATTTTATGATTTTAGCATCCATAGATCCATAGTTATGGCTTTGCAAAGTTGGCTGTTCTAGAACTGTAAAACTTTCCGAGACAGTCATTGAAATTTTCTCTTCCAAGTCTGCCTTTTCAAAAATTCATAGATCTGAAACTGCTTATCCAAAAATTCTGAAATTTTGTCAAGTGCATACATTCCTATTCATATTTCCTCAGTCCAAGTTTCAGGATTTTTGGATCTTTCCATCTCAAGTTACAGATTCCCAAATTTGGCTGTTCCAAAATTGACAAAATTTCTGATACACATTAAAAATTGTCTGTTTCAAGTTTGCTTGTTCAAAAATCTATAATAAGCAAAGTAAATATTCACAAATCCTGAAATTATACCAAGCATCCTCTGCTACTCTTTTCTCACTATTCCACGTTTGAATAAGTTTCACTGCACTGATCCCAAGATATAGATATGCAAACTTGGCACTTCCAAAACTGTTAAAATTTTAGGGGCAGTTGTACTTTTGCAATTTGCTCCATTCTAATCCATCATTTGCTTTGAGGATTGATCACTCTAAATGATGTGGAGGTCCTGACCACCCCTGTGGTAGGCATTTCTTGAGGTTGGCTTGGTAGCCAGGATTCAAGTCAACACCGCAACATATTTTTTGGGCTTGGGGATGACATGTAGGTCCTACACCCGTGGAATCTTGAGCATTCTGTTAAGTATTTCAGTAACAATAAGTGCCGGGCGAAGGATCATCACACTAATCATAGGTAAACACCTTCGAATCCACCTATTCTAAGCCAAGAAACCTAAAATTAAGCTAAACGACAAGAATTTGGGCCGGATTTGCCAAGAACAGGCCGAAAACAGGGGATAAAGAAAGGGGAATTGTGTTCACAGATTTTTCGAGGGCTTTGGGCGCAAGAACTGATCAAGACATCTCTGATAGAGACCGGATTGACTGTAGATTGAATCTGCCTTCCTTGCGTCATAAATCCACGGATTACTTGAAGCAAATTGCTTAATTTCTATTGTGTGACTTTTTGATCCTGTGCCCAAGACATCAGAGCTTGGGAATGAATTTGAATGACTGTATGTTATTCATATGAATGAAAATCCAATCCTTGGCACTGAACTTACATTTAGTTTGATTCTACTTTGCAAAATGAGGTAAAGTGAAGAGGTAAAAGTGATATTTGAAAAAGTAAAAATCAAGCCTAACATATCTTAGGAAGATTGCATTTCATTATGTATTCTGAACAAGTCTCAAAGAAAAAAATTAGATAAAACTGTTCAAGGTTAGAGTTCCCTGTAAGATTGATTATTCAGGCAAGTTACAACACTACATCTTGAGTTGCACATTGCATGGAGAACCATCAGAGTGAGTAGGAAGTATCTAAACTCAGAAAGAGTGTCAAAAATTATTTTACAAAAGCTTGTTTGCTGTCTTTGCAAAATTACAGCATTCTAGCCAAAAAAATCATCTATTCTGACCATTTGCACATTGCTTTTCGTCAAACAAGTCGATTTCCCTTGCATGCAAACCTGTCAGAGGTGAAAAAGATCATTAGAACTCGATCTATAAAAATTTTCTTGCTGTTTTGGCTTTGTAACAGTCTTTGGCTTTGTAAACAGTCAGAGCATTCTAGCATATTTCTTTGCCAAAAAACCTGTTGATCCTTGTGTGCAGACTCGTCACAGATAGGATCAAGTGTCAAAAGTAAAAAAAGACTCATACTTTTTGAGCTGCAAAATTTAGCTCGCTGCCAGGGATATTGACCAAGTTTTGACTTGGTCAGGACTACAAATTTGAGAGATCTCTGCAAATCTACTAGCATTTGACTTTTGGCCCCAGATTCCTTGAGTCTTAGAGCATTCTTTTGAATTGAAATCATGTCAAAATTCGAATTAGGTGGCAAATGGCATCATTTTTACTGAGGCCACCTTTTTTTGTTTTGGAAAAGAAGTGCTAATTCATTGTTTGAGCTTTCTTTTTGCAATTTTCTCGCACAGAGTGGTTGCCTGAAGCAACCTAGAGGTTCTAAGCCATTGAGGTTGAAGGTTTGCCAGGAACACCTTCAACAGGAGGGCAAAAAATTTAAAGTACTAGACAATTCAATAGAGATATCCTTAGATTAAACAAGGAAAGAATAGGCATAGAATAGATTTGTTTTATATATATATCAGTTATATATATAAAGGTATATCATAAACTTTTTTATATAATGTGTTTGATTCTTACATGCCCGGATGTCGTCCGTTTAAGGTGGGTCCAGTGAGGTGGCAGCATCAGAGCCATCCATTCCTTATGGGCATGCATGGGTCATGCATGGGGGCATGCACCACATCCCCGGACCGTTGGATCAAAAGGGGAGGATAAATCCAAGCCCTTGGTTTTTTATGAGGAAGGTGCAAGGAAGGTCCTTTAAAGTGACTTTGGTGTAGCAGATCTTAACCGTTAGATCAAAAGGTGAGCATAAATCTTAGCCATTGACTTTTTAATATTAAATTGATTTTTTTTTAAAGGAGGTGAGGTGTCACCCTCATTAATAAAAAAGGTAATGAGGTGGCAAAGCATTTATGAGTGGACTTTCTATGAAGCTTCCTTCTGTTTAATCGCATTCAAAGGTACATAGCTTGCAGTAGAGGGGTCGGATGAAGGTGGGACCCACGCCATTGGACTCCTCTCATCGAGAGCTTTCCAATGAGTGGTGGTTTGGCACAGTTCCGTTGTAGTTGGAGCCAATGTGATCGAACTCTAAGGGAATCCATAGGAATCTCAGAGAATCTAAAGGAATCTTCATAAATACTTGGAGAATCTAGAGGAATTCTGATGCAATCTTGGAGAATCTAGGTGAATCTTCATAGAATTTTAGAGAATCTAAAGGAATCTCAAGAGAATCTTAGGGAATCTATGGGAATCTCAATAGAATCTTTGGGAATCTATGGGAATCTCAAGAGAATCTTGGAAATCAAAGGGAATCTCAAGAGAATCTTTGGAAAATCAACAGGAATCTATAGGAATCACGAGAGAATCTTTAAGAATTTAAGGGAATCTTTATAGAATCTTTAAGAATCTAGAGGAATCTTGATAGAATCATGTCAAGTCTAAGGAAATCTTCATAGGATCTTAGAGAATAGAGGAATCTTAAGAGAATCTTTGGGAATCTGAAGGAATCTTTCTAAAAGCTTTGAGAATCTAGTGAAATCATGATGGAATCTTGGAGAATCATGGAGAATTTTCCTATAATCTAAAGGAATCTAAGAGAATCTTCATCAAATCTTGGAGAATTCAATAGAACTACATAGAATTTTGGGGAATCTAGAGGAGTCTTGGGATAATCTTTGGAAATCTAGACGAATATCAAGAGAATCTTTGGGAACCTAGGGGAATTAAGGGAATGTTCATAAAATCTTTAAGAATCTTGGGAAATCTAGGGAAATCTTCATAGAATCTAGGGAAATCTCTATAGAATCTTGGAGAATCTTGGCATAATCTTTGGAAATCTAGGAGATTCTAAAAAGAATATTTGTTAACATAGGATTCATAAAGAGCCTAGGGAAATGCTTATAGAATCTTCATTGAATGACTCTGCATTGGCTTCCGGTTGAATTTGTGCAGTCCCTCATAGTAGAACCACTTGTATATATATATATATATATATATATATATATATATATATATATATATATATATATATATATATATATATATATATAGTTGTGCATTAGTTAATACCTGGTTAGCATATTGTTCTACTGAAAAAAAAAAAAAGTAAAAAAAAAATTACTTCTAGAGGTGCATAAAGCATTGAGTTCCAACTGTTCTGTCATCCATCATAATGTTTATTTAAAAAAAAATGAGCTTGAGGGGCAAACTAACTTTTTTTTGAAAAATTCTTAAATGCACCTCATGTATAGGCTTGTCAGAATTGTCAGAAGCAAAAAAAGATTGTCGAAACTCGATTTACAAAAATCTGCTTGCTGGTTCTTGCATTGCGACAGTCTTTTTCCAAAAACCTAAATTTTTGAGCAAATTTGCACGATTTTTTGCCAAATAACTTGATGCACCTTGCTTACAGATCTGTCTGAGTCAGTATAAAGTGTCAAAAATGAAAAAAGTTGTCTATTTTTTAATCTGCAAATTTTAACTTACTGGGGGGGAGTATTGCCCAAGTTTTGACTTGGTCAGGGTTGCAAATTTGAAAGGCTTATATATATTTTCTTGCATCATACTTTTGATCGCAGATTCTTTGGATGTTAGACTACCTTCTTGAATTGGAATCACATTGAAACTCGAGTCTGATAGTAAATGGCAAAAGTTTTGTTGAGGTCTCTTTTTTCTTGATTTGGGAAAGAACATCTAACTCTAAATTTGAGCTTTTTCTTTGCAATCTTTTTGCTCAGCGTGATCACATTCGGCTCCCTCGAAAACCCTTCGGGGCGGGGGTTTTTTAGTCCTGTCAGTAATACGCTTGCTGCTCTCTTTTTGTTTGGGTCGCATAGGCCAATCGGTCTCCGTGGACGCTAAAAAATCTATTCTATTCTATTCTATTCTATTCTATTCTATTCTATTCTATTCTATTCTATTCTATTCTATTCTATTCTATTCTATTCACTACAAGAGAATGGCTCTTAGGCGTCAGAAAAATCGTCAGACTATCTAAAAAGATTTGATCTGACGTTTATACTGACGATAATACTGACGAATAACTTCCTGACGCATGTAATGACGATTTTGCGTCAGAACATTCGTCACGTTATTCGTTAATCTATACGTCATGTTTTGCGTCACATATATCGTCAGGAAACTCGTCAGAAAATGTTCGTCAGGGTTTTCGTCAGGTGAAACGTCAGTTTTTGCGTCATAATTTTGCGTCAGACATTTCGTCAGACTTTACGTCAGACATTTCGTCATCCTGTTCGTCATCAAATTCGTCAGAAAAAACGTCAGGAATTTCGTCAGAAAGTTCAGATTTTTTATTGATACAGTTTTGATCATAACTTTTGATCCAAGAGTCCGTTTTTGATGAAATTTATTGCATTGGAAAGCTTTCTTTGTGACCTATCTATTAATCTACTATTTTATGAATCTTGATTATGTTCTTTGGGAGGAAAATATAAATTTCCATCCCTAGCCAGAGCATTGTACGTAAATCATCTTCCATTAGGTAGGAATGATATCTTCCATTCTTTCCTATTACATATCATTATCATTGGTCTACTGCTCATATGCCTCATGTTTGAATGCATCTTTACACCCCGTATTTACTTTTGATATATATTATATCAAATTACCCGCGGTTCTGTACAGTTTAAGTAACAAAGGCTTTGGACCTTGCCCCAAAAAGTACAGGTCTGACGGTTAGACTATAGAGTCTGACGGTCTGACGGTCTGACGTATGACTATAGAGTAGAAGCGTACATGTGGCACTTGTAATTTGGGCCTCGCATAATACTAACCTTATGTACAGGTTCACCTTTTAGAATGGGCAAGATGTCGGAATGTCTGCTGCCTGAAATGATTGAAGCTAAAATTGGCACCACACACTATTGGTAGTACTGGTGTTGGAAAGGTACAATAATGCTGATTGCACTTTCATCTAGGGCCTTGAGCTCCTATTCTGAGGCCCAGCATAGTCTAATAAGGTTTGGATTGAAATGCTAAGATCAAACTTGACCTAACATATCGAATCAGACGTTTCTAGCTAGAGATGCAACAGGAATAAGTTCTTAGAACTCTAGAGTGCCTTAGTGGTTTTCCTTGAATTAACATCCAAGTCTACCTTGGTGTTTAATCAAGCACAGTCCTAGGACCACTCTAATGGAAGCAGCAGTATAGACGGTTATGAAAAACAAAGTCTCATGAACTCATAAAGGCATGCCCCATGAAAATTAAGTAAAATATGAGGAAGGTTTGCTAATTCTAACATGATAGACCGGGTAACTTTAACATGCTAGACCATGTAATTTTAATATGCCATACCTTGTAATTTCAACATGGCTTTGTCTAGGCCATGTAACTCTTAACATGGCTTTGCTTATAGGACACAGTTTGACATGATAAATTTAACATGCTTTACCGTGTATTTTTAATATGGCTTACTCCATATTTACACCATGCTTGCTCTATATTGATGCAAGGACAATATAAGCTACAAAGGTGTGGTATAACAGGTGGTGCAAGGGGACATTAGGTGGATCCCTCTGACAAAATTGGCTCTGGAGTAAAAAGTCAGACCATATGATATGTGGATTATGTAGACACTAGATAAATACCATGTCACCATATAAATACTAAGTGGATTGGGGCAATCTAACATTGGAAATATGAAAAACAGGGTAGGCTTCTATATTATACTAGCACGAAATCCTACTGTGGAAATGCCTAGGGCAAGGTTGTCTAAGTTAATGTTTAGTTGGACCATCCTGTTGCATACGAAAAGGTTTTTTCTGGTTAAAAAAATACAGGGCAGAAATATGATTAGGGTTCGTCTTCGCCAACAATAGCGGCGCTCTAGGGTTTACCCAGCAAAAATAATGCAGGGAGGAATATCGGCACTCTGTGGCATCATGACGTCAATCTGTACTTAGGCTGGAATATATGAGCACTCTGATTTAGGATGCGGTTCCAGCTAGTCAAGCCAACTTTGGGCACGAAATGAAGGTATCCCTAAATCTGAACTTTCCATTTTCTTCTAGCTATTGGGAGCTTTGCATTCCGGAATAGGTATGGGCACGGATAGGGCATTTGGAGATCCGACAACTAAAACTAGCAACACTAGCAACAGAATCATGACATACAGGCCCGACAGCTGGGGAATAAGAAGCAGGCAATTCAGGGCTTCCTCAAAAGTCTGCTGGTGGCCTGGCCTGCTGTAGGTGCTCCGCATGACAAAGGGAAAGCAAACCCGACAGGATCTCATCAATCTGATTAATGGTGCTGGTCTGGACTTGGCCGCCTTATGTAGAAAGGAAGGAGAGCCTTTTGCTCAGCCGAGTAAACAGTTTTTGATCAGGATTGTGGAGAAATACAAGCTGGATATGCTGCCCACAACAAAGAAGCCTGGATTCTAGTCTGATATGCAATGGCCTGGTATACTTTCTTGGAGTTTCCAAGACTCTGATACTGCTTCTAGTATTCTAAGGCTATGAAATATTTGTTGCACTGGATCGTCTCCTGCCTAATGTGGCATTGCAAAATTGTTTATTGCCCTCATTCTACAGATACAAAGATACAAATGGTTGACTGGTTATTCTCCTTAAATTGCATCTGCATGTTTTTTACCCTTAAATAGATATGTTGGATTTGTTAAATGACTAGACTGTAATGATGGCAGATGGTTCCAGCATGGCATGCACTCGGGCTTATATCCTTGAAGATCAAATGGTGTAGATAATTCATATGCTCTGCTGTTAACAAGGTATGTCACTGAAATTATTTTTCTAATGAAGAATTGTGGAATGAAGTTAGAATTTGTGTTAAAACTGTAATATGATTAAAAAAAACTATGTCATACCATGCGTGCTTACAATCCACATGCATGATGCAGGCTGGCCTAGCAAAACTTATAGGTCTGGCAGGAGAAACTAATGTCCAGGTGAGGGATATGCTTATGTAACATTGTGATTGTAGAGATTATGTGATTATGGTAGATGCGAAACATCATAGCTTGAAATAGTAATATATCGTCCTCATGATTTATCCACGGCAAGTATTGCAATCATAAGCCATGTCTATTTTTGAAGCAATATGGTAACATCTGTACTTTAATTGCAGAGGAGGAGTAGAAAAAGCTTGATGTACTTTCAAATGAGTTTTTATCAAGGATGCATACCATGGATCATGTGCCAACAATCTGATGCTCCATCGTACATACATAGTATGTGTCCTTCCATGCCATTCTTATTTTTGCTGCATGCATGGTTTGTTTCTATAGTTTTTGCATAGATGAATAACATTTTCATGCAATTTACATCTCATCTTGTCCATAGAAAAAACGGATTTCTGACACTGTGCGCCATACATTCCTTCTTGGTTTCACTAAAAAATGCATCATTTATTTAAATTCATTGTACCAGATTCATTGGAGAACAGGTTTTCTGCTTTTGAATTTATTTCGATGGAAAGGTCTTTGGACTTACTAGATATTTCTAGTAACTAGATTTGCTTTGTTTCTATTTCAAAGTAATAGTCCATTAGCTGCTTATGCATGTGCACTTAGAGCATTTAGATCTTGAGGCTTTCACTTATAAACCTGAACATGGCTGACAATTATGACTAATCTATGGGTTTGGTGTATTTTGGAAATTCAGGTTCAGGACTATAGAATATCAAAATATTTTTGAAGAACAAGCACATCGCAACAAGGAAACGAAACTGTTAATGAGCACCCCACATCATTCTTGTTGGCATTGAAGAGATTGTTACATGTAAACTGGGACTTGTGACTGCATTTAAATAAATGAGTTCTTGTTTTATTATTGCTCTTATTTCTTCGTAACTTGTAGCCTAAATTCATGTTCAGCTTCAGCAGCATTACAAGCTGCGTAATGGAAAATGCAGACATACTGCAAATCAATACAAATTTTAATAAAATGCAAATCTACACAAAATATAAATAGACGATCAAATTGACAAATTTTGTAAAAATTATTGTTGCGATTTTTTTGACATTTTTTTTGACTATTTTGCTGACGATTTTTTTTGACTATTTTGCTGACGATTTTTCTGACGTTTTTTCTGACGATAATCTTGACGAACCATGACGTTTGTTTCGACGAAACTTCTGACGCTTAATCGTCAGAAAACTGACGATTTTTTTGACGATTTTTTTGACGATTAATCGTCAGATAAAAATTGTCAGGTAAATCGTCAGTCAGTAATGTCTGGGCAGTTGTCTGTTTTGTGAAGACTATCTGACGATTGCTCTGACGCAAAACCATCATTCTCTTGTAGTGATTCTATTCTATTCTATTGAAACTCAAGTATGATAGTAAATGGCACAAGTTTTGCCGAGGTCTCTTTTTTCTTGATTTGGGAAAGAACATCTAACTCTAAATTTGAGCTTTTTCTTTGCAATCATTTTGCTCAGCGTGGTTGCCTGTAGCTTCTACCAAGATCCTACCTAGATTTTAAGAATTCATGGCTCCAAGAAGGAACGATGAAAGTGTTGATCATGTAGAGACACAAGAGAACCCTAAAACTTCTGCTGTATCACAAGGAGTAAGCATTTAAGGTAATTCAGGTATGCCTTGTCACTATTTTGAGCTCAATGTACCAATTTCTCTTGAAGACTTTTAAAGAGTACTATCAGGAATATGTGTTAAAGGTGTTCCTGGCAAAACCTTCAACCTCATATCCTTAATTCATTAGGAACACTCATATTCTTAAAACCAAGGCTCGGATTTTCATTTGAAGTAGGCACACACATGCAAACAATATCAATCCCAAGCTCTAAGTCTTGGGCACAGGATCAAATAGGTATACAATCAAAGAATTCGCATGAATTTGTCAGTAATTCAAGCTGAATATCAAGTGTGGAAGGCAGAATCAAGCTCCAAAGATGCAAGCCGGTCCTTCTTCAAGGTAATCAATCTCTTTTTCACCTCAAAGCCCTCGAAATTTCTCTGAGCACAAAAGCCCCTTTTAAAATTCCCTTGTTTCGTCTGGTTCTTGGCTAATTCGGATCGATTCTCTGTCTTTTAGCTTCTGTGATGCTTTCTTGGTGTGATACAAGACAATTCGGCCTCTTAAGGTCATGATTGAGTTGTTATTGCGGGCCAATTAGCCGGATCTTGTCGTTAGCAGAGCATTAGAGTTCTTGGCTATTCGAGCATAATATCCCACAGGCCAAATCTGATCGGGAAGCCCAGGTATATAACAAATAATAAATCCATTATTAATAAGATTTACGTGTAATATCCACGTGGGCCTCGGTACCTCCACTGCCCCACACGCCCAGATGTTCCACGTGGCACGGGGGGGTTGGCTAAGGAAAATAGGCTTTTTTTGGGGGTGGTAGATAGGACAAATTTTTGCAATATAGGCCAAGGCACGATTCCCAAGAAATTGAATTTGAAGGCCTAAATGAACGATTTTTTAATTTCCTTTTTTTCAAAAAGAATCTTTTTTCATGCTCTTGAAGATTCTGGAATCTTTTTTTGCAAATGAGCACCTTTGAATTTTGGCCTTAGAATGGTGTGTATGGAAGGTGATGTGGCATGGGGCATGGTGCCTTGGCAATGCAACGGTGACATGGCAAATAATGATGGTGATGTGTCAAACAACTTGGCTTAGAATATTTTTTCTAGTCAAAACTTTGGGTGAGGTGGACATGATGTGTATGACATGTGGATGATGATGTGGAGGTGTTGGTGATGATGTGGCATGATGACGTGTCACTCTTATGGATTCAAACATGTAATTTGAAGAATTTTTGCAAAAAATAGAATTTCAATGGTGACACGTGCATGGTATGACATGGCAAAATGGGTGACATGTATGGTGACTTGGTCTCTTTAGGGGTGTTGTCATAGGTCAATTTAGGCATAAATGCATGAAATTTGCATTTTCTAGGTAAATTTTGACTTTGGGTGTTTCCCTTAGGAATTTTTGCATTCTCTCTCCTTTTTTTATTTATAGGGAGAGGAAGTTGACCTTTGACCACATGTATGACCAAGTCAAGTGGAGTTTTGTGCTTTGAATGATATGGCAATTGTATGGCAAGTGTGTGGAATGTGAATGACATGTAAAGGGGAAGTTTGACTAGAAAAAATCTTCAAGGCCAAATTTGACTTGAGAGATGAGATGTAGGCATGGAACTAGAGATCTCATGAGCATTTCTTCATGGCAAAGGGTAAGGAGCATGTAGGATGGAAATCAAAGGGTGCAATCATGCCAACTCAAATGATAGCATCACATACCAAGAACTCTTCAAGGGGTCTTCAATTCTTCAATTGCTTGATTCTCCTTCATGCCTTGCTTGTGTGACCTTAGTCAAATGTCCTCACCTTGCTCTTCAAGTCTTCAAAGTGTGCAAGTATGAATTCTCCTTGTGTCTCTAAATTCAAGTCAAAGTGTGAGCATAAGTATGTGAAATGTGCCTTGCTCTTCCATGCTGCCATAGCATGGCAGCAATATGGCTGCAAGAAGGGTTGCAAATTCTCAGAATTCAAAAAGTGCTTCAAGAATGATGAAGTGAGAGCATGGCTTGAGTATGTGATGAGCATAGGTGCTAACTCTTGGAATGAGATGTGAAGAAGTTCTTGGCAAGATTTAGTAAGGTTCTTGATCCTCAAGATCTGATTTTTGAGTTGTAGACCTTTCATATTAAGCATGGTGAGACCGTAATTCAACTTGTATCTTATCAAATACCAAGTAAACCAGGTACCTAACCATACTTTGCATCTTGTGGCCTCCTTTATTAGAGGATTGAGCAGCAGACCAAGGATGCACAGGAAAATGCTCAAAATACAAAAGCAAGAGGGATTTGATACCATACACAAGGCCTTTACTAAAGCTACTGAAATTGCTGATATGCTTTCTTATCTTCCTAATGATGTACACTCCCCTTATGATCCCTTTTCCCTAGATTATGAGCAGGAATACATGGTACCTAGTCCCATAGCAATTTATGCGATCCAAATGGACAAGAAGAAGCCCAAGATGGAGGGTTCAGAGAGCCCTCTTGCTGATGTCAGGGCTGAGATATCTAAGGTTTCTGAAGCCTTGGATGAGGTCACAAAACAACTCCAAGAGATGAAGGCTTCAAGACCCGAGAAGAGAACCTATCCTCCACGTACTCATCGCTCAAGAAACGCTCATTTTTCAGACTGTTGCGGGTATAGTCCATGCACTAAATGTCGTAAGAGAGGACATTTTGGTAAGGAATGTCCTATTCTAGAATGAGGCTCGCATGAAAATGACAAAAACCTCCCAATAGATAGGCTTCTCATTCATCTCAGCAGATTTTCTGCAATAGTGAATATTGGGTAGCCGCACATATGCGAACTACCCACGAAAAAATAAAGGGAATGTCCAATTATACAACTTGGACCCCAAAAAATATAATAGAAGTTTGGTTTGTGTACCTGCCAAAAGCTTATCATCGGGATTAAAAAACCCCGCCCTTTCGAGTTTTCGAGGAAAAACCTAGTGATAAGCCTTCGGCGAGGGGCTGATCACGCGTGCCATGCGACAGCAAAAGAAAAAGCTCTTTAGATAGAGGAGTTGCTCATGCGTGCCAGGTGACAAATACATTGAACAATTAAAGGGGGGAGGGTGGGTTTCAAAGAATAGAGAGCGCCGATGAGATGTTGATGAAGAACCTCGCCTAATATAGTGATCTCCCAACCAGAGAAAGCGTGTAATGCATGCATGCGAGACATGCATGCTCACCCTCTCTAGAATCTCGATATTCTAGAATGGGGCTCGCATGAAAACGACAAAAACCTCCCGAATAGAAGAGAACTTCCTTATCAAAGATGGGATCGAGGGCGAAAGGTCAAAGGATTATGGAGGCAAGATCGAGAAAGGGCATGCCACAGCATGAAAGAAATGCCAAATTGGTCAATCCAAGCAGGGAGAAGCCCTTCCCTTGCATGGTTTCAAAGAATAGAGAATAAGATATGGCTGAGAGAGAAGAGGAAGCGCCGATGAGATGTTGATGACATGCATGCTTACCCTCTCTAGAATCTCGATCCGATGGCTCGGATCGATGGGATTTGTGCTTTTTGCAAAGCTGTAGGTCACTATGAGGACAAATGTAGTGTAAAAGAGTATTTTACAAGGCATGACAAGGCCAAGGCTGTTGAACTAAGTGCGTTAGTGAGATTTGTGCAGGAATTAGAAGATCAAGAGGAGATTATGGCAGTCTATACAAGAGGGATATTAATTCAAAGGGTAAGGAACTAGTTCAAGCCAATGAGGAAGCTAATGCACCTAAAGCTCAGGATAATGAAGTCAATCAGATTGTGTCTCCTCCTTGTCAAGAGTACATTAGGAAAGATAAAGAAAGTGAGGATTTTGAGTCTTTATTGAAGAATTCAAATATTAGTATGGATTTGCTAACATTTCTCAAGATTGCTCCATCTTATAGAAAAAAGGTGTTGAATCTAACCAATGAGAAGGAAGTGGCTCTCATGAATCACATTGAAGAGCATATATTGACTCAAAAAGAGTATGATCCTGGTGCTTTCACATGCGTGGCAAGAATTGGTAAGAAAGTCTTGACCAAAGTGTTGCTTGATGGGGGATCACCACTTGCCCCATCACATTATGAGGTTGTGTGGTTTGGAGATTAAAAAGAAAGCTCCAATGGTGCTAAAATCTTTCTCAAATACTAAATCAACCCTATATGCATTGTAAGTAATGTTCCAATTGACATTGGAGGTATCATAGTATTTGAAGATGATGATGAAAAATCAGATATCTATGACTTGCTTTTAAGAAGAAAATGGTTATCTATAGTGGATGCAAGACCTATATGGTCAAAAGGTGAGTACCATATCAGATGGAAGAAAAAAGGTGACTCTCTACAATAAGGTTGGAGAATTTGAAGCTTTTAACTTCATTGAGGAAGGTCTCTTGATTCCAAGCCCTTGTGGTGAGTTAGCTTGCTGCCCCAGCATCAATATCAGAACCTAAGCTGCCCATGGATGTCAACACATCTCAGGGTGAAAATATTGTTTTTTTGTGGTTTGATAGAGGAATTTCCAAAAGGTTAAGTGTTGCATCTTCTGTTGCCATTGTGAAGGACCATTCTAATAGATTATTCGCTAAAATTGGCAGGACTTTCATTAATATTACTGTACAAGGCTCTCATAGTAGGCTTACAATGGGCTAAACCACTTGGCATGATCTTGGCCCTTCTTTTTGACAACTCATCAATCCTCTTGTTTTTGTTTTCTTCTCCTTCATATCCAATTTTGTCCTCTTGCTTAACAACTAACACAATTTAATATGGGCCATTGGATTCTAACGACAAGCACAAATGAATCTGGGCCTTTGATGTTCTCCCCTCCCCCCCAAAGAGTTCCCCTTTAGACCTTTAGAGTGCAATTCTTTTATGTTGACCAGGATTTGCCAAAACTTCGGTCAACATCATGCCCAAACAAAAAGATGTGGCCGGTCCCCTCGGCTAACAACTTCAACACTTTTCTTTTTTTTTGATTGAAGGCTTATAAGTATATTTATAGAAGTATAATTACAAAACTACTTTTTACAGGGAAGTATAACCCGTATAGTTATTCGGCTTAAAGAGATAAACAGAGAAAAAAGCCTGGGTCATATACATAAGTTCACAACAGCTTATAGGAGATTGTCCAGAGATGAGATAAAATAAAGCTAGAAATGGGATTTAAGGTTCAGATTCCCCATTTTACGACCTCTGCCTCTAACCATCATTGAGAGAGTACAGAAAATGCAGATGCAGGATTCCGCCATCGTCATGTTAAAACGCCCCTTGCTATCCTTGGCCTCACAGATCATGCCTCTGCGGGCATCATAATTTTGATCGCAGCAACATCCACAGAAGCATGGCATATCGTGCTCTTCCGGGTTCGGAGGCCCAAAAACTTTCACCCATTCATTATTCGCTTGCTCGTCCATTCTTTTCCACTTGAGTTTACGCAGCAACATGAATATAATCCCTGCAGAGCACCAAAACTTAATAAGGATCATTATATGAAGAGTTAACCTGCTGCAATTATCCATCTAATGTCGTATTCAATTTGTTTTATAACAGCTTCCGGGTGGATGATGTCATCATTGAAGATGAATTCATTCCTTCCTTTCCATATTCTCCATAGGATGATATAAACCCTCCAGTCCGTTGGTTGCTCGGGCATAAAGAAATCTGCAGAACTTAGGGAAATAAGGTCAGTGCCTATCATGTTTGAAGCAAGCTCCAAAACCCATTCTGACCACAGGCAAGTCCTAAAGAGATGGTCCTCATCTTCCTTGTGAGACAAACATCTAGGACAAATGTCTGAGTCTGTCATCTGAATCCTATATCTTTTGTTGTTCGTAGCTAGGGCATTGTGCCATTTAATCTTGGGAGGGATAGGGCTGGACCACAAAAAATTAAGATTCTTAGCGCACCTTTCCTTCCCAATTTGCCATTTGATGTGCATGGTCATGGGCTGATCCTTCATCAGAAATCTGTATGCATTTTTAACTTTGAACTCAGCTTTCCCCTTATGATGCCAGTTATTAGCCTCATCTGTCCAAATGCCTTGAGTAAGCATTGAGCATATGTTGTTGTACAGCATTTCGGAGTCCTCTTCTCCTGAGAGCACCGAGTCCCTGTAGGGTATAATTCCTTGATCATTGAACATGTCTCTGATCATACATATGCCTTTGGATATCCAGATCCTGGCTTGTTCAGGAAAGTGGCAGGCAAGACATAAAGAAGAATTGTTAGCTAGAAGGGCAGGATTCCAAAATATAGATTGATTCATAGACAGCCCTTCTTTCCATATATACATCCCTTTAACCTGATCCCAGGCCTTGATCCACTTCTTAAGCAGGCCAGGGGTGGAGTTGGGAACCGAGAATGGAAAATAGATAGAATGGGGTAGATTAATTCTGAGATTCCTCCACCCATAAGAGGTGCATTTACCCAGATAATGCCTGATTATAGTAGAGACAGGGTGGTTAATCTGGTTGTAGGCTGCCTTGTAAAAATATTTTGCTGCAAGAGCTATACCCTGCTTCTCTATATTGATCACACCTAACCCCCCATTTTTCTTGGTTTTGCAGCATTCCTTCATAGCAACAGGGATCCAGCATCTCTTGTTTTGGCCAGAGGAGATAAATCTGCCTATAATACTCTGAAGCTTGGAGGAGACTTTTTTTGGTGCTAAGATAACAGAGGACTGGTAAACATGAGATGAGGAAATCACAAAATTGGCTATAATTGCTTTGCCCTGCTTGGAAATATACTTAGAATTAAGACTATCCACTTTCCTCTGAAACTTCTCAACTATATCATTCCAAATATCTGATGGGCTACCCTTCATGACCATAGGAATGCCCAAGATTTTAGATGAATTGGTAGGTAGAATATACTTACAACCCATGAGAGCAGCCGTTTGCTCCCCTTTTACCTGATCCTTAGCCACAATTTTCGACTTCATAGGATTTATCCTGCAGCCTGAGACTTCCCCAAACTCCTCCAGGATTGCTTGAGTATTGATTAGAGATCTATTATCCATCGAAACCAGCAAGAACGTGTCGTCTGCAAAATGTCCATTCAAAATCTGATCCAATTGCCCACTGCCTGGCAGAGTTAGCCCTTGAATCAGGTTAGTAGTCTTGGCTTCCTCCAACTTACTATGGAGGCTTTCCATGATAATAAGAAAAAGAAAGGGGGCTAGAGGGCACCCTTGCTTTACCCCCCTTTCAAGGGGAAAGAATGGGCCACACTCCCCATTAATCAAATCCGAGGACCTGGAATTAGACAGAATAGCTTTGAAGAGAAGGATAACCTCATTAGAGAAGCCTAAGGCATAGCAACATTTAAAAAGAAAATTCCAGCTAACCGAGTCGAAAGCCTTGGTTATATCCAATTTGATGAGGGCGACATCCTGGTTAGATTCTTTGGCCCAATGAAGACCCAATATAGCAGTGACAACATTATCCAAAATGAATCTGTCCTTCAGGTATGTTGCTTGGGAAGTACTAATAATCTTTTCCAGGATTATCTTCAGTCTCCTGGCTATTGTACCAGATATTAGCTTGTAAATCACATTTGACAAAGAGATAGGCCTGTAGTCCGAAAAGGTTGCAGGAACATCTATTTTAGGAATGAGGGTGATAAGACTGGTATTTATTCTTGCATCCAGGCATTTAGAGACCCTGAATTCATTGGCCAGGCATGTAATATCTTCCCCAATCAAAGGCCACACCTTAATAAAAAATTCCACAGGAAGCCCATCAGGCCCCGGGCTTTTGCCTTTTTCCATTTCCTTTGCAAAAGAGTAGAGCTCTTCACTGGAGAAAGGTTTCTCAATGCTCAAATTCTCCTCCTGGGTTACCCTCCTTTGCATATTAATGAACCTGTCCATACCCTCGGGCTGACAATCTTTGTTGGTTCCCATGATATTTTTGAAATGATCCTTTGCTACAATTTTAATCTGATTCTCATCAGTGATGTCCTCCTCTCCAGCTCTAATTTCGAAAATGTGGTTTCTTTTCACCCTACCCTTGGCTTTGGCAAAGAAAAATTTGGAGCTACCCCTTTCATCTTCCTTAATTTCCCTAACCTTTGCCTTAAGTCTCCAACCCTCTGCAGTCCTAATCTCTTCCTTCTCAATTTCAGCACGAATTTCTTCCTTGTCTTCTTCCGAGGCATTTATAAGACTCTCTCTCAAGTTCTGAAGATGAATAGTTTTCTCTAGGTGCACTGCCTTACCCCAGACCTTGAGCCAATTTTTGGTAGCCTTAGCCACCTTGACCCACCAGTACATCCAGCCAGTACCTCCCAAGGGTCTGGGATGTTTAGCCAGGATCTGCTGAAATCTGGTATTAAACTCCTCATGATCCAAAAGGCTAGTGTTGAGTTTAAAATAAGTCTTCCTTCTTTTGATAGAGTCCTTAGCTATGATCCTGAGCTGCTGGGGAAAGTGGTCAGACAGGGTATACCCCTCTAGGTTGTTCACTCTATTACTATGATTCCATAAGTTCTTAGAAAGATAAAATCTGTCATGTAAACAAAGAGTGGGATCCACTCTTTTATCCGTCCAGCTGTAGGAGTCTGCCTTGGTTCTAGCAAGAGTGAGATTGTTTCCCTCAATCAGATTCGACCACGCCTCTTTTTCCTTCTTACCTAAAGGTCTGTAATTCTTATTTTTCATAAAACTATTAGTGACCATATTAATATCACCGCCTAAAATACATTCATCAAACTCTAAATTATCTAAGCTATTCTTGATCCTGTTCCAAATCTCCACTCTTTCCCCTGGATCATTATATGCATAAATGTTAACTAAAGCTACTCTAATTTTAAATAAAGTACATAAAAGAATCTGCCATCTGCCATTTCTCCCATTCACCATATAAGTATTGGACAGATTCAAGTGATTATTCCAAGCAATGGCAATCCCAGCTGAGGAATCATTGGCTGGAATTGACCATAAACTGAAATTGGGAGGAAGAGTCCTACTGATAATATCACTATGGTTAAGGTCATGAATCTTGTGCTCCTGTATAAACAGAAAATCTGGTTTGAGGGAATGAAGACATACTTTAAGCCTTTCCCTTTTGATAATGCTATTCAACCCCTGGAGATTCCAGGTGATACAACTTAGGTCTCTATCCATTAGAATTTGTACTTACCTACAGCCTCACGACTGGGACCCATATAAAACTTTTTCTTGCCCCTGCCCCTTCTTTTGTCCACCACCTTCCAGCAATTGTCCTCTAAATCCATGACCTCTTCAAGAGTGTGCTGAACCTCTTCCTCTTCCTTATTACACACAGGATTAGGGTCTTCTTGCAGGGTGAACACCAGGTTCCCTGTATCAATCTTCACCGACAAATTAGCATTTTTAAACAAAAAGACCATATTATTGTTGAGCTCGATCTTAGGAGACTCTTGATTGTATCCATGGTCCTTAATTCTGGAAAGAGTAAACTGTTCCATATTATGGTTCTGATCAATAATCTTAGGCTCAAATTCCTGAACTTCCTGCCTGTCCTCACTAATTGTAGCTTTAGGGACCCAGATCTGCTTAGTATTCTTGTGAGAATTGTTCTCCTTAGCTGTGGTAGTCAGGACCGGCCATTTAGAGTAAGATATCATGATATCCAAAAACTCATTCTCCTTGACTCTTGTTTTTATGCTCTTACTCCAGTCAGAACTAATTCTTTTGGAAACACAGACTGATGGGTAATTGGTTTGAGGAATATTGATCTCAATCACATCCCCCAAGGGTTCAGACAGAGCCAGCAGATGGGATTTGGTCCAGAAAACAGAGGGCAAATTGGAGAAGGATATCCAGGTGGTCGTCCTGATATCTTTATCCATTCCCGGAATGAAATCGGAGTTCCATCTCATCAAATAGAAGGGAGCATTGGCTATCATGTCTAACTTCCTTATGAGAATATAGCCAACACACACTTCATCTCTGCAAACAATCTGGAAGGTTTTATTGTCAAGCTTGAGGATCGAGAGGATAGGAATATGTTGAGATTTAGTGATCCAAGTCTTGACCTCCTCCTGAGAGGGGCATTTCCGCGGGAAATGGACTAAAATAGCCTTCTTAGAAAAGATGTCAGCTGCAGAATTGTCTGGTACCCCAAATAAATCAATGAACCCCTTTCCAGAATCGTGTCTGACAGTGTTAGTTGAAACAGAAGGAACATCTTTCATTAAAATATTTTTATAGGTGGGGGGAGAATCCAGACCTTTAACCTTGTCGTTCTTGCCCACCACTGGTATGGTATTCGTGATCTTGTTTTCCCCCACCTTCGTTTTGGTGATGTTCAAAGCTGCCAGTTTTACCTCCTCACAATTTTCGCAATCGCAAGAGCTCACCTCCACCGGGTTAAAGAAACCATTGGAATCCTTGATCTTGCAAGCTTTGGCCATTTTTTTCCTTCTAAGCTGGTAGACCTCCAGAGATGTTGAAACTCCCTCGAGGGGCTGATCCAAGGTAAGCCCTTGTCTGAACGTTTTCCTGTGCCTCTCGATAACATTATCCTCTGCCTCTTCCCATCTCTTGATTAACCTGATACTAGCGTTAGAGCTTTCCCTCAATCCGTCCCATTTGATTATCAGATTTTTCACTTTTGCCAGCATTTCGTCCATGAAGGATCTGAAGATACTATTTTTCAAACTGCAGCAATCCGTTTCAGTGTGACCCTGTTTCACGGTTATGAGTTTATACAGAGTATTGTCCATTTCCTGAACATAGCCAAAGGTATTCCAGACCCAGTCTCTGTCATTCGCTCTGCCTTCCATGTAGTCCTTATCTATGCCCCTTAGCCTTTCTTTGCATGCCAAGATCCCGACCTCCTCATGAACCCCCATGCAAAATGCAACTGCTTTCTGCTGGTCCCGGATGATCTCTAAGCCGATGTATAATTCCTTCAAAACGCTCCATGCTTTATCTCGTCTGTCATCCAACCAGAAGATTTGGTTCCATTCATCATCTTCTTTACTAAACTGATTTTTGGATGTGCTTGCCTTGGTTCTCATCTTGAGCGGAGGCTAAACGGGAGGGAGCAAACTGAACTGCGTCTCAAAAAATTGCAAAGAACCTAGAGGAGCTGCCGTTACCCAATTCTGAAAGCTGCCTCTTCAATTCTCCTTACGCCTCAGGAAATAACTGCCAATGATAGATTTTCCCTCCACCCAAGAAGAACATCCAGAGAATGACCGGGTATCTGACACCCCGAACCCTCGAGAATCCCAGAGGAACCAAATCTAAAAGGCCCTACCTGACCCTGACTCTTGAAAGGAAAGACCCCACCCGACCCAAGGACCTCTATACTAATTTGCTACCAGGAACCTCCACACCACTACATCTAAGTCCCTAAGGTGCTGGGAGGGATGCAAATCGAAGAAGGCTGCCCAATAATAAATTGGTTCAACTCCAAATTCCAAGGGTGCACTCATCGTGAATAAGTTGCGTTCAAATCTGTTGCCAAGACCAAGATAGGGCCTGGAATTGTGAGCAGCCACTCTCAAAGATCCAGGTCTGTCAAAGCAAATGATGCACAAGAAGAAGGAATTGAACCCGAATCTGCAAAAACCAACCCTGGATCTAGACTCGATTACCCATCTAATCAAATTCTCTATAATTCCTAAAGAATCTTGGTTTTCCTCCAGGATGTTAGTGATCCCCAGCCCCTGGAGAACAGCTTCATACAAAGCCTCATCCATCGGGGTATGGGAGAACACCAAGAAGCAAGGCGCCCTCCTGAAGGCGCTCAACGTTCATCTTCAACTTCAACACTTTTCATATTTCAAGTACGATAAATTCCTCTTGTCTGGCACAAAGAAGAACTAACTGGGGGTTTTACGGGTCCCATCAAACCTATTAAGAAAATGGGGCTTTTACCGGAGCCCCCAAACCTATTAAAAATGATAACACTAATTTGAAGTTTTTAAAGTGTACTCCAACACCAAAATTTAACTTGTAGTGTGCACATAAGCATACATTTATACGATGTAACAACACCACAATTGTATGTGCCATTAGAAAGTTTTAGAAAAGTAATGATAATTTTGTGGGGTAGGGCTTACATGCAATGGGGCAATGGTCTTAGAGAGATGGGTACGCCCAAACAAAAATGTGGCAAGTTGCTAGCTGAAGTGTCCAACAGGATGTGTAACAAGGCAAATGATGAATGTCTTGACAATAAGTAATTATGAGGCAAAAGAAATAGCAAGATAAGACATTGAGAGGCTAGAAAAATAAGAGACAATGGCATTAAAATGATGGTAGGATATAGGCGGGAAAAAAAGGGCTAATAAGGAAGGAAAAAAATATAAAGGATGTTGCAAACTTGCAAATACAATAAAGAAAAGGTGGGAAATATAAGCAACTGGGCAAGAAAACGATGGTGGGAAAAAAATAAAAAAAGGACGTGGGCAAGGTAGCAAGAATAATAAAGAAACTGATATGAGTGAGAAAAAACCAAAAAAATGCTCTAACAATTGCCTGACTTAGCTTTCCCTGAAGGGTAAAAAGTCTGCCTCATAAGAAAATTTGTCAAATGCAAACCAAAGGGAGCTTGATCATGATTCTTGCTTCCATGATTGCACAAGATCTCGAAGTATTTTGGGACAAAAGTCAGAAAGACTTTGATAAGGGCAGATATGTCAAAAAAGCACTCCTGACCAAGTCAATTTTTGGTCAATATCCCTGGCAGAGAGCTAATTTTCAAAACTTGATGCTAGTGCTTTCTTTTTGGGATCTAATGCTTTTGCCTTTCTCCTGAATGTCTACACACAATGTTCCTTGATGATCTTTGCAAGAAGAGATCTACTTTTTTTGGGATTTTTGAATTTTAGAATAGTTGACTGTCACAAGATATGAACAGAGGCGAAAATATGTTTTGCTTAGAGAGAATAAATGCACTTTTTGCTTTTTCTATGCAATATTAGTGCATGCCATGACCAACTAATGACTCTAAAAATTTTTGTTGATTGCTGCTTGAGCTGTGAGGTGGCTTCGTTTCTCTTCTTTTCTTGATTGATGTCACATAGCAGAGATTTGGTCAGCTTCTTTCTTGCAGATCTTTGTGGGCATACAACAGTCGTTATGCAATTGGCGGAAAGGATGGTCTAGCAGAGGAGGCGATGAGAGCAGAGTTTTTGCTTCCACATCTTCTCTCTTTCTTTTGTAGATCCGTCGACAGAGCATAGAGCAGAGATTGATGGGCAGCACCTATGGCAGAAGGAAGGTAAAATGATAGTACAAGCTTGCTTCTTCCCTTTCTTGTCATTTTTTTACTGCAGATGGTGGAGGCACAGCGATGGCAGAAAGCTTCTTGCTACTGAGTTATTTGTTTAGATCCGAGAAAAGAAAATATTGCACAGGGTTTGAAGGCAAGAAACAAATAAGGGCTACATAAATTTCAGTAGAGAGTAAGGTAGGCTATGAAACTTGCGGAAGGCTGGCTTCTTGCTAGCTCTCCAGAAAAAATGATAAGCAGCATCGATCCTTCTTGATTTACTTCACTCCTTCTTTCAGTGCAAAAAAACCCCTCCACATTCAACAAATGCCCTGATGTTGTGCAATCTAACAAATCCGATACTTTTTGAATCAACAAACTGTATAGATGAATAAGATTTTCACGCTTGATAAGCCTGTGCCCTTTTGGCATTTTCTGCCTCTTCAACAACTCTACTGTTGATTTTCCATGTTGTCTACCACAACAGAAGCGATGAATGGTATGAAAAAGGAAAAAAAGAAAAAAAAAACTGGAGCCTCGGATATGAAAAATATGGCAGATAAAGAAGAAAAAGAAAAACTTAAGATATAACAAAAAATGGATGATGGAAAAAATTACAACAGCATCAAAATGATTCCGGGAAAAATTAGTATCTCGATAGGACCTCCATAATGATGCCAAATTCCCCAATCCGCATGCATTCAACCTTCAAAGATATGGATGAGATCAAATCGTTGCTGCTGCTATGGAAAAAGAGATTGTGGAGGAAGAATGGTGGGAAAAAAAGAGCCAAAAAAATTTGAAGACGAAAAAAATAGAGAATGAAACAATAGGGAAATATGAACAATGTAGGAAAAGATATGGAAAAAAAAGAAATTGGGATGCACCACATTTTAGTCAAACAATCTCCAATAAAATATAAGCTTCAATAAATCTTGCATGGGAGAAGAGATCTCCCACCTGTCTTCCCAAAGCCTGCCATTACCCTTTCTCTATGGAAATTCAAGAGCCTAAAGAGAAGGAAAATAAGTCCCCTCAAGATATTTATATTTTTTTCCATAAATCTTGGCCATCCACTTGGCATGATCTTGGCCTCATCAATTTTCTTATTTTTGTTTTCTTCTCCTTCATAACCAATTTTGTGCTCTTACTTAACAACTAACACAATTTAAAATGGGCCATTGGATTCTAACAACAAGCACAAATGAATATACGCCCTTGATGCCCCCAAGAGTGCAATTCTTTTATATTGACTGGGATTTGCCAAAATTCGGTCAATATCACGCCCAAACAAAAAGATATGGCTGGTCCCCTTGGCTAACAACTTCAACACTTTTCATGTTTCAAGTACAATAAGTTACTCTTCTTTGGCATAAAGAAAAGCTAAATGGGGGTTTTACGGCCCCACCAAACCTATTAAGAAAATGAGGGTTTTAACGGACCCTCCAAACCTATTAAAAATGATAGTAATTTGAAGTTTTTAAAATGTACTCCAACACCAAAATATAACTTGTAGTATGCACATAAGCATATATTTATACTATATAACAACACCATAATGGTATGTGCCATTAGAAAGATTTAGAAAAGTAATGATAATTTTGTGGGGTAGGGCTTACATGCAATGGGGCAATGGCCTTAGAGAGATGGGTATGTTTGTGATGTGTAACAAGGCAAATGATGAATGTCTTGACAATAAGTTCTTGGCAAATGTCTTGATGAATGAATGTCTTGGCAAATTGGTTTTCTTCTCCTTATAACCAATTTTGTCCTCTTGCTTTAACGACTAACACAACTTAATATAGGCCCTTGGTTTCTAACAAGAAGTATAAATGTATCTAGCCCCTTGATGTCCCCGGACCTTTAGAGTGCAATTCTTCTATGTTGACCAAGATTTGCCAAAAATTTGGTCAACAAGCCCATCATCCAACCTCGAATGTTCCAAGCCGCTAAGAAATTAAATATGGTGCTCGCATGCAGGCCTATCTGGTTGTAAAAATATTCTAACACCACATCCCTCGTAAGTGCTATCATCCTTTCAGTGTTAGCAGTCAGGAATCGTATGGACACTGCACGAATGTAATACACTAACTCTTCTCCTTTTGGACTGAAAGTCCTTTTGAAGATGATAATCTCACTGTTAGTAAACCTTGACATATATCGCAGCAGAGTGAAGTCATTTAAACTTTTTTGTCCACTTTGTGTATGTCAGCAAGAGAAGCCATCGACTTCCCACAAAGAAGACATCTTGAGATTATGCCGAAATCCATGAGGCTTATACTGCCATGATTGATGGAAAAGTCTACTCAAATTTGTCGAAATCCATGAGGCTTATACTGCCATGATTGATGGAAAAGCCTACCAAACCTCTAGATGTTATTGAGATCTTTGCAGGAAGATGTTGAAATTCTTTTTCTGTTGGCAAATTATGCTCATCTTGAGCACAACATGTCTCCAACCTCTCATAGGCTTCCTTAACCTTAATAGCATTACCAATATAAGAAGTCATCTCAAGCATTTCCTTGTTAAGGTGTTCCACAAAATATGCTTCTACTTCTACCCACCATTCAACCAAGGTGCTGATAATCTTGTCTTCCCTTGCACACACCTAGCGAAGTTGGGTTCTTAAGTATATCACTTAGCAATAAATATTATTTTCCTCGGATGGATCCTATGACACAACAACTTGAGTGGTGTTCTCACATTGAGCTTTGGTAAAATCATTGAGTACAAATTGATTCCCCGACGGGATGAAAAAATATGAAAATATTGAGAAACATTGCTCCGAAACTAGACCATCATTAAGAGGACGATGGAGATGAGGAAATCAAGATTAAAATATGATCTATCCGCTGCTTAAGCGAGGCCAAGATGAGAAAAACTGGTGACAGCTTCTCATCGGGATAAAAAAAACCCCACACTTGGGGGTTTAAAAAAAAAAACCTAATGAGAAAGATTCATCAATGCTCTCGAGGTATGCATGTAGCATCCGAACATTAGCCGAGAAATGTCCTAAGACCAAGATGATGACAGATATCCCCATGATGGAGTTCGACCTCTCACTTTCTGACAACCGAGAGATCTTCAAAAGTAACCTGCAAAGGAAAGTTTAAAAAGGAGAGTGATTCGTCAGAAAGTTAGGAGCATTAAGCAAGGCGTCTGCCAAGCATAAAAGAATAGTAAAATATGATAAGGCTCGGCGGCACCAAGGCCATTCCGAGAAAGAAACAATTGATGAATAAGGAACTGTCCCCAGGATGACCATTGCGAAAAAAATCATCCGATTATTGCTGCCTCGGAGGTTACGGCACCATGCTGCGAAAAATGAATAATGCCACGGTTCTATTCTCGCAATAGAACTGACATTTTTTGGATGGGGCTGCCCTTCTCCACCTCTCCTATTTATACTGCTTCATTCTTCTTTTCCAGTCATCGGCATTCTCTTGAGCTCATTTTTCATTCTTTCTCTTTTGCCTCCACAAGTTTCTTCTATTCCCTCCATAATCATCTTTCGCTTGAGCTCGCTTCCATATCTGCTGGATCCAGATCCGATCTGGGTTTCTTGAATAGTTTTGGCTTTGCCAAAGGACTTTGCCTTCCATCACAGGTTTGATTTTTGTTCATCTTTTTTGGTTGATTCATTTCTGATACATTCTTGTAGATCGAATTGGGCGTTTTGAGGGCTTGGTACCAAGTTGCGTGCCCCATCAATGGATTTGTTTATCTTTTTGGGTATGTCGTGGAATTTTAAACCCCATCGATGGATTTGTTTATCTTCTGGGTCTGCGATGGAATTTTTGAACAAGGTCTGACTGATAAAGGTTGGCCCTTGGAGGCCTCTGGGGTTTGCTATGATTCATGGTTGCCAGGTTTGATTCGTCCCCTTTTTGGTTGATGACTTTGGTAAATTCAGTGTACCATATAGATGGGTTGTTGCTGGCTGGAGTCTCTTTTTCATTCTGGTTGTTGTTAGATCAGTTACCTCAATCTTACCTAGTTCCATGCACCGCCTTGTATTCTTCTTTCTTATTTTATTTCTGGCTTGCTTCTCTTCTGCAACAGGCCGCCTTACAGCCTTCCGGATTATATCTGTCACCGCCTTGTTTGTTTTGTTGACCACACCTGCCTAGGCTACATCACAAGACGACGTGGCAGCCATCCAGGATATCTCGGATCACACAGTAGTCGGCCCACATCTCTGCTACAAATTTCGATGGCCATCGCTGGTGAGCCCCCAGTTTTCGGGTGCTCACCTTCTTCCTATAGTTTTTTAAACCCTTAAGCATTATCTTGGGTTTGGTTTTTACCTTCCAAAGTTTACCTTGGCATCCTTAGTATTACTTCTAGTTTCTCCTTAGTCTGCAGTGCCCTCTGGTTGTAGTATCAGGTAATGGTTGTCATGTTGACTTTCTCATACATTTGCTCTAGGCTCTAGTTTCCATTATGACACTACTACTTGTTCTTATGATTTTTTCTCTCATACAAAGGTCATTAAATTGTTTGATTTATTTTCAAGAGGATTGCTTCGGTTTTATCAAGCGTTGTTTTTTGAGCAGTCTCTTATGCATGTGCATTCTAGTGGTTCTTATTTTTTAGTGTCTATCATGGTTCACTTTTTCATAGCGGTGGTGCCCATCTGTGCGAATATTTTTCCTTAAGTATCTCATACTGACTATCTAAGGGCTATATTAGCATAACATACATATCTTCCTGACTATAGGAGGGCAATTTAGTGGAACATGTTTTCGTTTCTATACTTAGATACCTAGTCGACATGTGGATTCTAGCATCTTTTATATGGTGGTACCCTTGGTTCAGTGCACAAGCATTGGCGAATTGTTCCCTTCGAATTATGGTTCGTTTTGCATGGTAAGGCTACATGATGATGGTGACTTCTTGACAACTCAGTGATGACGTGGACACATTTTTTTGTCGGGTGTTATATTTGCATGTTTTGTGCATTGGCAAGTCCTATGGGGTTTGTGCATGTTTCGCATTGTCACAAGGCTCAGTGTTTCTTATTCTATATCCTTTCGTTTTTGTTGTTTTCTTTTTTTTTTTCAATTTTGATCTTCGAGTTGCTTAAGACCAGGACTTGTGGTAGACTTGCGCGTTCTCAAGTTGTTTGTGACCAATTGCATTAGAAGCTAGGGGCATAGAGGTTGCGCACTGGTTTGACAAGCGTGTAACATCTTGCATATAAAGCACATAGTCTAAGTACATTCTTTGGCACTTGCTTTTGAAATTCCGATTTTTCAATTCCGTCTTGCATCTTTAGATTCACGCATGCTTTAGGCTACTTTGTTGCATACTGTTTGGTTAGGTCTTTAGCCATGTGGGTAATCATAGGACCCTTCCTACAAATGCATATTTGTCTTCATTATTTACCAACGTAGGTTTGTTCGTCTTTCTAATACGAGTTTGCATGGTATTCTTTGTAACATCATGAGTCCAACATGATCACTATGCGTGGGGTTTGTGACTTTATTTTGCTGTTATACACACTAGGGTTCTCGAGCATGAGACACATGTTTCTCTGGCTTTATACTTCTAACATGTGGACTTGAGCACGAAATGAAGGTTCTTTTTAATGATTCTTGTACTGTTATTGAAATATTTCCATTCTTATTGTCGGGTGCTCCCTAGTTTGTTTCCCCCTCGTCCAATTGAAGTCTTGTAGCGTCGTTTTTCTCCTCTTCGAAAGTTTTTAGCTTTGGGATTGTTCATAGTTCGATGCTTAATTACAACCTATAGGTATAGTTTTCTGGGCTCATTTGGTTAGGATTCTGATGCATTTCTCTGTAACTCGAATCATCATTTTTATGAAAGCTTTTGCTGTGCACATTCGTCATGTCTGCATCCTCTGGCTCAGAAGATCGGGATCATTCGTAATTTCTGAGCTTCTAAGTTGTTTGTTGATTGCTATATTTCATTCTCTAGATCGTATAGTTGGCGCGTGATGTTCATCTTAAATTGCCTTATCCTAGGCTATCTATAGTGTCATTTATACCGGTTATTTGATCTCTGACATTCTAACAATATGGTTGATGCATATTTTGTCATATGCATTTGGTAGATAATGTTTGTATTACATGATGTCTTGCCTTAGACTTTTTACATGGTTCCTTTTTTCTTGCCTATTTGGTTCGATTTGAATGCATTCTTCTATCTACAGATATGTATGGGCATTAGTTCCATTCTTAGTGGCGTCTTCTTTTGGAACTCCTTTGGTTGCATGGGATTTGGACGCTTGGACCCACTTCTGAGATCTTTCTTTTGTTGTTCTTGGATATTGTCGATCATCGCACATCTTTATATCTACCTTAGGTTGAATTCAGCTTTTATTGAACAATTTTCGTGATATGGATTGATCTCTATAATCTCGGTTTGTTATTTTGCTCCTCTGTTATGGTTGCTCCCTTATGATGGTTTCTTACTTAGTCTTGTCTTCGTGCCCTTATGCGATTAGTCTGGTCAGTCATATATGTTCTATCTTAGTTCATTCCTTTCTTTCCCATTGACTTAGTTACTCCATTTGCCCCATTGACTTCAGTACTAGTTATTGGTCCATGAGTTCTTTTAACCCATTTGTATGCGACGCCCTTGTTCTGTCTATGGTATGGCTCTGTGGCCGTCAGCTTTGTCTGCATAGTTTTTTTTTTTCTCAGCGTGGCCTTGTAGCCTCTGAGACTGTATTTTCTCCTCGGCATGGCGTTGTAGCCTCCGAGACAGCACTAGTCGGATGCTTTCCCGTGATGGTCTTTTTTCGCGGACGGTTCCCGACTGGTCGGCTATGTTTCTTCCTCGGCGTGGCCCTGGAGCCTCCGAGTGCTATTATATTCTTGATAATTGCACTTTGGCGTGTGCCTATGCCTGCAGCTTCTAACTTTCTAATGGGTCATTCTCCTTTTCAGACTTTCCATTTCTTACAGTTCTCTCAGTTGTCAGCGCCATCATATTGTATTATCACCTCACTTCTCGGCTGACGTATGTTAACGGCATTCTTCGAGAGCGTTGATGATCGTCTCTCATTAGGGTTTTCCTCGAAAACCCGACCCGATGAGAAGCGATCGCCAATTTTTCTCACTTTTATCGTGTATTCCTTAGTTTCGTTGTGCTCTCGATGATTGTCTAGTTTCGGAGCACTCAAATTTCAAGTTTTTTCAGAAGGTCTACTCTGAGTAGGGGAATTTGTACTCAACTATTTTACAAAGCTCAATGAGAACACCACTTCACTTCACTTGATTGTATCATAGGACCCATCCTAGGAATAAATATTATTTCGGAGGCTACAATGCCATGCCAAGAAGAAATGAATAACAACTACTATCTCGGAGGAAATAGTGTTACGCCGAGAAATGAGACCATGCAGAAAAACATTGAAGGCCACAGGAGCTCAAAAGAACGTCGATGACTAGAAATAAGACAAGAGATAAAATAAATAGGAGACGTGAGAAAGGACACTCACATCCAAGGAATGTCGGTTCTATTGCCCGTGGCATTTTCTTTTACCAAAAATGGCATTATGTCAGACAACCTTGATTCATCCTCATCCTCATCCTCGTCTTCAGAATCATCTTCATTATCATCATCTTCCTTATGTGGAGTATACAAGGTCAATGCTTCTATATTAAGTTTCTTAGATTTTTTTCTTCTTCTTGTAGATCTATCTCCATTTCTATTTCATTATCATTCTCATCACGTATAATCGAACCCCCCTGGCTTAATGATAAAGCTAACAAATCCCGAATGAAAGTTAAATTTAACCCCTTCATCCGTACGAAATTTACCCGAAGTAGTGGCCCAAAAACTCCCTAATGCCTACGTATACGTGTGAAAATGGGTGGAAAAAACACCCCGACGAGTCACCCAGGCACATTATATAATACCCACAATGAACCCCCCTTGTGTTCTTGTGACTCTTGTAACAATCTCATAAATCAAGTATCTTATCTAGAAAATTTGCATATTGAATCTGCCGAAATAATCAGGAGTAGTGAATTAAGGTTTAAAATTGCTTTTACAACGCCAAACGGCCAGCAAAAGGACTATAAATTGTGAAGAAGAAGAACAAGAAGGGCTTTAACCCATACGTGATGCCTGAAAGAGAAAATGTAGGGGGTCTTCATTTTGAAAGGTGTTTTTGGTAAATTTCAATTTGCTTGGAAGGAAATTTTAAAAAATACTATACAATACATGGGTATTTGTATACATGGGTATTGTCAGAGTTTTTTGTAAATGTGGAGGGGCATTTTGGTAATTTTTCCTTAACTGATATCAATATATATACAATAACTTTTGTCCATAGAGATTTTGATCCTGGCCGTCGGTGTATACAATCGACGGTCCACAACAAAAGCCCCAAAGCAACCCCCTTATTTGGGGCTTTTGATGTCACCCGTTGGATGTGTTAGATCAACGGTCGAGATTTGGTCGCACAAATTAAGTGCAATCAATGCGATAAAGTGGGTTGCAGCAAAAATTAATGGTGCTCTCGTGAGGTGGCGTTAAAAAAAAAAGGGGAAAATTTGAACCATGGCGGAGGCTTCAAGCAGACGATCTCTGTTTTGTTTATTCAGATCACAATGCACAAATTTATCTCGTATGTCGGTTGTATTTCTGAACGCAGTTCTTGGTGGAGCCAAATCAGAACCAGCTGAACTATGGTTCTGCTAAAATGCCGAAAGACCTCAAAGTTTTTTTTCATTTTGTAGCCTGCTTGCTTGGGCACCTGCGCATCATGCCTTCACTTCTTAACGAGAGTTATTGTGGATTCCATTACAAAGGGCGCCGTAACGAAGTATCTTAGGTAACAGAAAAAATGTCTTCGAAATGCACTGTGAATGTTTGGTCTGGTCGTTCTTTCTTAATTCAGGGTTGTGGCAGCTGCGGCATGATCAGGTCGCATGCCAGAGATCATCATCCGGTATTATCTGCTTCTCGATAGATTGCCTGCTTGCTTTGAAGCTGTCGCCAGATCTTCCGCCACAAATGAAGCCGCCCCTGCTTTCCCTTTCCGGTACTCCTCTTTTTTCCTTCTAATTATCAAATTTCATCACGTATAGTTGGATTTTTTTCTGGGCTCCGGACGATTGATCTTCTTTTCGCCGCTGAACCTAATTCGGAAGTGCCGAGCCACAGCCCAAGACACAGACCTGTTCTTTGCTTAGTATTTGAGGGTATCAATTATGCCAACAGCCCGAGCCACAGACCTGTAGCAAGGAAATCTGGATACAACAGGTCCAATACTAATCCGATGAGTGGAATGTTTAGTCTTTGAGTTCTTCTGTGATTTTTCGTCTAATCATGCTATTGTAGTTAAGTTGTACTGTCATATTTCATTCTAGTTTGTCTGTACATTATATCCTCATTTTAACTCAGGTCTTATAGCAAGGTTGCATTGTTGATTTTGCGTTATTATTACAATGCAGTCAAGTATGAAGCTACGTTGGAGGAGGGGATGTAGTTGTGCATATAGAAAGCATTTTTTTTATCAAGATGCCACACTTGACGGCCAGTTTCCCAGTGGATATAATAGAAGTGCAATGTTGACATATATTGACATTGTAAGTGTAGAGACACGAGATTTGCCACCACATCAAGTCATCTTATGTCTGATGTCTGGTCTTATTCCAAGAACATCCAACAGCTCTCTCTTTGGCACATTTCGACCGCCTCCAAGGTCTTTGCCATATGACGCAGATTTTAAGGTACATTAGACTGCAAAAAGATGGTCTTTGTTTGCATTTCCTTTTTGTAGCTTCAAATCCGTTCTTCATTGAGGGCCTAAATTGCATGGTCACTCTAGACTTTGAGATGTGTTGATTTTGTTTGAAGATTTAAACTCATCTTTAGTATGTCTTGTGCATATAGAAGCCATTTTTTTATTGTTCGTTATTGTAGAAGATGATTATTCTAGTTAGTCATTTAATGAATGGTCATTGTCAGTATGCAGTTTTGTTTGATAGAGCTGAGACACAAGATTTGCCATGATATCAAGTCATCTAATCTCCATCGCCCGATCTTATCGTGGGGCATATCTAATAGCACCTCTTCAAATTCTACAAGCGTCGTGATGGGGTTGGAGTAGGTAAAGAAAATGATTTCCAGCTTGCTTCATTGCTGGGCATTAGTTTGGGCTTGCTTCTATTGTTGGATAAAGTGCAAGTTCTTGGAAACCTCTTTGTTAAAATGATTTATATAGTAACGTAGTTAGGGATGGCAAGAAGCAATGCCGTTATTTGTCCCTCATAGCTTGTGATTCTCGTTGGAGCGAGGAGCTGGGAAAAGGATAGCGCTGAATACCTTTCGCCAATGTGGTAGATGCAAGTAATTGCTGTTCCATCACAATCTTTATATGGATTTTGCATGCAGACATGGTTATATGAAGTTGTAGGGTTTACGTTGTTTTGTTGCCTGTTAAATGTTTGCCAGTGAGCATATTGTCCCTCAAAGGTCGTCTTTCTATGACTCTTTCAAATGGCAGGGGGAGGTTCAAGTGGATCATATAAATCCTGCAAAGGTGAGGTTATATAAGGATGACATGGCGTGGATGCCGGACCTTGATAGTAGTTAGAGTAAGAGATTGTTTGCACAAAACCAGAAAGTGCATTTCATGTTACTTCTTTGGAAAATATGTAGAAGCAATTGAACCATCCTATCCTATCTACAATTAGTAAGTTGATCGACAATTGGGATTATGGTCGTATATGTTAGAAATTCAGGATTATTGAAATGATATTTGACATTTTTAGATTGTGTGCCATTTGCAGATATGGTTCAAGTCCATTGGCAAGCTTGATGTCTTCTACCCATTTGCATTTATGCAAAAGATACTTGGTTTATTTTCAGGAGCTCTTGCAAGTCTTGGAGCTTTGTTCTATTTTCAGAATTGTTTTGATGGAGGTTAATACGGATTTATGACTTTCACATTGGCAGAGCTGCTGGGGTAATGCGGTGTTGTTAAAGTGAGCAACATCATACTTGGTCTCGTGAGTTTCGGGCTTCTTCTTGAACAGTGCACTATATGTCGGGAATGAATGGATGCTCGAACACAATATAGAAAATAATTTTTCTGTAAACATAGGTCTGAGAATTGAAGAGTGTGCTGACCTTGGTATGATGAAATTGTGGTCGGAACAGAGGCGAGAAAGGTAAGAGTATTATGAATGTTTCAGTTTGTCTCATTCGGTCACCAATGATGTATGTTTGTTGATCCAGGGAATTACGTGGCGGTTGGTTCAATGCAACAAAAATTGAAATTTGGGATCTGGATGTTGTAAGCATGACATGGCATCAGGTTTAAGTCTTTGCAGTTGCTTCATTTTTTCTTATGTCAAAGCTTAAGGAAGTCGGACGAGGTTACCTGTGGTTGTCTTAGGAGGCCAAGAAAAAGATGTGAGGGCTGGCAAGAAAAAGAAAAAGAAGGTATTATAGATAATCACCATGGCATTATGAAGGAAATATGCTCATTGTGCAATATCGTTCTCCAAAAATCATACAGCTAAAACATGCATGCTTTTTCATATCAGAATTCGAAGTTCGAAAAAGGCAGACACACAGATTTCATTCTTGGTCTTGCATGGAACAACGAAGTTTCTCTTTCTTCAGCTAGTTTGGCAGCAGCAAGTAGCAAGCAAGCAGGGCGCTTAGCAGTCGAACTGTGGGATTCATAATATCAGACCCTTCAAGAAACCTGCTGGTATAATGCATTCTTGAATATTCCCATTCATCAGCATCTAGAATTTTCTGGAGCTAATCTCCGTTTTGATACCGGGCATGGCTGATCACCTTCAAGTGTTTGCTTTAACAGACTGGCTGGCAGCCGCTTTGCCAATTGAATACCATGAAATTAATAAAGGCGCTGAGATGGTTAATTCCACATTCGAAGCTACCAGCAGAGATGTAGCACGAGCTCCATGACTTTAGATTTGATACTACTGGCTCTATTATGAAAGCAAGATAAAGGCTTTTGACATATGGGTTACTGCCTGCATGCATGCGGAAAACAACAATAATATGAAAGAAAATTTGTTGCTCTGTTTTCAATTGCTCGTATTCATCCCTTTGGAAAGGTTACACACATGAAGCACTTTATACCAACCAAGATGTGCGCCTAAGAATTTGGATCATAGCAAATTCAAAGGTATGAATGTTTGTTCCTTATTGATTCCATATTTGAGGTTAGCCCTTTGGTATGTCAGGCTGTGCTTAAAATATATTATTAGTTTAACCTTCTATACCTAGTGCCTATCTGCACATAGTTGGTATTCAAATACCAAATATTCACTGTTCAAGTCCTCCGTATTTACCCCAAATACACCAGAGCACCCTCAAATACTTACAATGTTCCATTGAAGTCCACTTTCTTTCTTTGCACATTGGGAAGGCAGATATAGGGCACAAGAGTATATTGCTGGGATCTGCCAGCAAAACTAGTGTCGTGCCCGTATTGTTACCCTTAATGCCTTCGTAGTAAACATTTTCAAAGTATCATTGTTTCATCTGGGTAATAGGCTACAATTTGGAGCTTCGAAATTTATATTTAATACGGTGTTCTTATGTTGCGTGTTGGTCTTTGGTGCACTGTTCTTATATTGTGTATTGGTCTTTGGTGCCCATTCAATCTTGCAAAATGGGTAGCACTGGTCGTACTAAGCGCTCTTGCCAATGCTTGACGTTCATGCTTCCTTCTATGTAAGATAGATAAAAATCTTGTGCATTCAGTATATGTTTGTATTACCAACTAATCTTATTGGCAATGCAGCAACTCAAAGAAATGTATTTTGTTGCCATGTAGAATCATTTCTATCCTTTTCTTGCTGTATCTAATTCATTGTTTTTTATCTTAAAGGAATGCATGTCTAGTTGTTTGTATAGCAACCTAACCAACCTTAGTAACTAATGTAGTTGAAAATACCGATTCACATTTGTGCTTTTCAAAAGTGTATACTTATACAACACGTAACTTTTGTAGAGAGCTTAATGGATGGATGCATCAATAGACATTGCAAATGACAGCACTTCTGCGGCATGGACCACAGATGAAGATGACTTACACATATCTTTTAAGCAATTTTTATGTCATGCTAAATAAATCAAACGCGACTCTTTGAGTTTGATTCAAATTTCACTCGACTATTCACCGAGAGGTATTAATAAATAATGGTGACCTTCATTGAATGGTTATTATGCGAGGAATTGAGCTTATATATTCGCTTCTTTAGACTAAATGCATACTGAACTTTACGCACTGATCTGCTTAATCTTAAACTTTATTCCTCGACGTTCATCAGCCATGATTGTAAACCCATTGATAGTACAAAACTTGTATATATATATTTAAAGATTTGAAGTAAACTGCCATAGGAAAATGTAGAGATGCAATTTTTGTATCTTCCACACCATTTAGAATTGGCATAAATTCCCCATGAGATGGCTTGCTACCCTACTAAATTTCTTATATTTCGTTACCATGGACGATAAAAACTATTCTATTCTATTCTATTCTATATATTTTGATATATGAACTAGCCTTCATAACAAAATGAAATGAATTGAATTTTATCTTTCGTGAAGACGAGATGGCCTATGGAAAACAAACAAAAAAGAAGAAACATTTTTACATAGGTTATTCATATATAGAGTTTCTATACATAGGTCATTTGGGTGTAAATTTGATAGTGGCACCTCAAAAGCATTGTCTGGACATGTGCTCGAAGTGCTGTGAGTGCATATTCCTCGATCACATTTAGTGTAACAAATTTTGAGGTTGTTATTCCAGAAATAATAATCCTCTGAGGAGGAGGAAGGGATTGATGACTTGGATTGATCCCTTGGGCGTGAGAAATCTTAGATGATTCTACCAGATGGCGAGAATTTGGATCAGTTCTTGCTATCATTCTTCAATTCTAGAATGAATTAGTTTATTACGACCCTTCTATGATGATAGCAAGTACTTAAAAAGCGAAAGCATGCCCAAAGGATCACGACCATAGAGGATATGGTTGGTCAATGCCCTCTTATGAGTACTTGGAGGCTGCATGACTTAAAAGCAATAGGAATATACTGCTCGGATTTAGCGCATGTAGAAAGTTTTTTGCCAGTGACAAGAAACCGCTGAGTTTTACCATAAAGGCTATGAATGATGAGAGAATGTCCACAAGTATAGACAAGACATGGCTAGCTGCAAGATGCAAGGAGATAAATCGAGTAGTACTTTTAAAGGAACTAGAGCCTAGTCCCAACCCACAAGTGCCTTTTTCACCAAAGTCGACTCAATCTCAGAAGGACTAATCGCCTGCATCGAGAAAACTACATGTAGTGCATCGAGCAAACTACATGTAGTGGAAGAAAGTGAGGGCACAAACACAGTGTTTAAGAAAAGAAAAAATGATGTCTCTGCTTCACTTCTACACATTCTTTTCCAGATTTCCATATGTCGTCATGCAATCCGAAAATCAGGTTCAATGCCAGAGAAGCTAAAATTCAAACTAGCCGAGGGAAAAAAGCTGGCAGAAACAATAGATTTGAAACTGAAGCATTATAAAAGGGACTATCTTAGGGTACTTCATGGTTCACGAGTGTTAGCATATATGATTGCCTGCCTACTCCAAGTTACATGATGCACAGGACCAAATCTAATGAGCATACGCAAATCTATTGAGATCTTTCAGAGACTCTCACATACGTCCTCACACCAGCGAATTTTGTTCCTTCTGATCCTTTGACATGCGAAAAAATAATATGGCAACTGACAGGGTGAAAATTCTACAACATCTCTGGCAACCATTCTACTTTTGCGACTCAAGTCCTAAGTGGAATGATCGGGTTCTTGAAAATAAAATCGAATTTTCAAAAGTTTATGCAAGAAGGCGGCAGATTTTGAACAATAAGTTGAATGACACCAAGTATGCACGCCTGCCTATAAAGTGCAATAAAATCAATTGCCAACACAGTGTACAGAGGACCTCTTATTAAGAAGCTACAACAACTTTGAAATTAACATCAAGCACTCGGATCTTCCCTGCAAGAAAAATATGATATTTGGTTAGTATGTTATTAGCTTTTGTATTTGTCATATTTCTGCACTTTTCAAGTCCAGAGGATCATCTTCGTGATTGTCAGGACTTAACATATATTTCTATTTTGCTGCTTTCCTCAAGCGGATCGCCTGATGATCTTTCTAGCCTTTCAATATAAAAGGAATTTTATGAACTCGCTACCACTACTCTCAATAATAAAGATCTGAAAGATGAGAAGCAATGAAACTTTATGCTTGATGCTACATGGTATAAGATTTTGTCAACGGCAAGCAAGTGGATAAAAAAGGAATAGGACAATGATCGAGATAGTGTACTTGACAAACCGGCAAAGGAATTTTTTAACAAGACTTTGTTTAGGTCTTGGGGGAGCATGTTCGATGCTGAGATGAATCGTCTAACAGACAAGATTCTTGTTGGAGATGTTACTTGAAGACAAATCCAGAGTACACTGGCCGCTTCGACGATAAGCAACGGGCATCAGACATAAGGCACTCACTTTAATGAAAAGATGAGTAAAGAGGAGTCTTCCATCATGTGAACCATAACACAAAAGTACAGTCCTCCAACTTCCAGGACTTGTTATCGGGATATCCAGAATTTACAGAGGATCATCTACTTGATATTGCAAGCATGGATTTTAATTATATTAAACAAGATATCAATAAAGATCATGTCGTGGGGACTCTTCCTCCCATCATGATAGTTTGCATTGATCATATCTTATTGCCAGACATTGATAACTTGTGTCACCGGGAAAGAAACATGATAAAGTTCTGCATACAAGTAGGTATTCCCTCTACTCCTATACTTGAGCATGCAGCTGCGTGCTTTAAACCAAATTGGACTGCATCTCAGTACCTGAAATTGTATCGAAGAATCCCGATAAATAAAAAGCGCATAAAGCAGCAGTAGTACTTTGTCCATCGACATCTTCAGTAATAGTGTTGAGACCAAGGTTATACCTAAGCAGCCAAGATTGGATCTATGCTTCTCTTTTCCATATCATCCAAAAAAGAAGACTAAGATGCCTAGCTTTGAACTGACAAGTGATGATAAGGAGACTGATAAGAAAATAAGGAAGTACCAGAAGGCAATGTTTACATGCAAGATGAAATATCGCACGATGGAAATGGATGGCGATTTGTTGTTCCAACCTCAAGTGAAATCTTCTTGCACCTACTACCATTATGGAACAACTTCCACAAAATGGATGTATGCTCGACTTCCTTTCATCTGATACGCTTTCTAGGGTTGCTTTAATCTAGGAGAAGAAGAGTGCGGCTTTGGAATATGATGACATGAAAGCAAGGTTTCTATCAAGCTTCCTTATGTTCCTTGACAAACTAGCTAAAGAGGCTCCAGAAACAGATGGCGAAGAGGAAGTAAAATAGGTAAAAATTTCAAGACATGACATATTTAACAAAGTCTGGACTTATTCAAATTTAATAGAAATCACTTCAAGGATGCCATTATAATATTATATGCATTTTGAACTCTTCTTGACTTTAATAGTTTTTATACATTTTAATTATACGATTTTATTTTTAAATCAAAAGGATGATGGTTATCAAACCATAAAATTATCTTCGAAACTAATTTTCATTTCAATCTATCTAGAGTTAGATGTTTCGAGAATATAGAATTTCAATTTTCAGTGATTTAACAATTTATAATTTGGCAATCAAAATAATTTGTAAATGAAACCCGATGGTTTGATAAACGATTGACTTAAACATTTATAAGAATTTCACAGTTTATAAACTCTTTGCACTTTTGAAAATATTTTAAGTAATTTTAGGTTGACATTGATTAAACGATAGTTTATTTTTTAATAACAATGTTTTGAATAGTTTAATAAATTATATTGAAAATAATCAATTAGAATAAAGATATTCAACGTAATCATTAATTACTTTCCACTAAAAACTTCCTTTAAATATTTTAAACAGACAATTTCCACTAAAAACTTCCTTTAAATATTTTGAACAGACAATATTTTGATCATATATAGTGGTTCTTATACGAAGATTTAATTTAAAAGAGAATGAAGTGAAAATTAATCTAGAGATCGATTTTATGCTTTAGTAAACATCATAGTTTTGATTTAAAGATAAACTAATAAAATTAATCAAGAAGTGTTAAAAACTATATATAAAATCTTGTCAGTGCATCTGTTAAGTATATCTGTTAGATTCAAATAAGTCCAATTTTTGTTAAATATATCATAGACGGGAGAACCTTTTAGAATGGACATTTACATCATTAGAAATTAAGTGATACCTGATGACTTGGACGTTGTCTTCAATAATTTTCAAGGTCACAACTATGCCGAGATGTTCGACAGAGTAAAGAGAGGTATATCTAATCTGGAGAGGGATGCAGCCGCTACAGATCCTTCTTTTCAAAAGTTGGAGGCTTTGAATGATAGTTTAGATGTCTTGATGCCGCTAAGGGGTCGTAAATTTATGGTAGGTAACTTTATGCCACTTCCTAACAGTGAGCTAATGGATGACAAGGATAAGCCTGAGGATAATGTTAGGGCTATTAGGTCTTCTCAAGAATTCAATAAAAAAATTGGTAGTATGCATCACAGGCAACTACAACCCTTGCATAGTTCTTTAGAAGATGACTTCAGTGAGATAATCAAGAAAAAACGAGTTGTTTTGAAAATTATGCTACTGTGAGCGAACCAAAAAACTTTGGCTATACTGAAATGGATACGAAAGATCGCCTAGACTTGGGTCAACAACAAATACACAGGGCCGCAACGGAAGTGACTATTGATACTGATGGGAATTCTAATGTTGTGCAGAACATTGGTATAACAAAGAATTCTTTCTGACTAATTGCCATACTGAATCTTCTAAGTCCTTAGGATGTACATAAAACTTCAGCAATATAATACTTGACCTTGCAATAATCGCCATGACGATTCTTCTAAACTTCATGGATGTTATTCGTATTATAAAATGTTTTTTCCCGTACTTTCCTCTTCATGTCGCCTATTTAGGCGTCTTCATAGTGGAATGGCATTCTTTTCCACCTTTAATCGCATATTGTAAGATACCTTGATCCTCCAGTATAATTTCAAATCGAATATATATTCACACGGGGGGTGATTCCGGGCAACGAGAGCTGTTGGATAGGCATATTCACCCCTTATTCCTTAATCTACACCGTACATAAAGTTCCTCGTTTGTAGGGTATGCATGTACAAAATTTGCTATACTGTATAACAAGATTCGCAAAATACTATAAGATTTCAAGCGGAATACTATATGGTGTTGATTTCGTACGTGCAAAATACAATTATTGAGGGCTCTCGCTGCCCTACGTCACCCCCCGTGTGAATATGCACCCAAACCAAAGGGGGTTTAAGGGGGATTTTAATTTAAATGTGTTGGCCCCAATGGCTGTGTTAATTAATGTCAATGGTAGTTATGTGTTGGTTGTTAATGTCAATGGTTGTTATGTGTTGGGGGATTTAATTTTTATATGTTGGATGTTAATGGTTTGTGTTGCAAAAAGTTTTTTGGCCCGCCGGGGCCTTAGGGACGCCACCCCCTCTTTGTGACAAAAATTTTAGAATTCAAACCAGAAAAAATCTAGAATTCATTTGAGGCTTTCATCACCTGTAGCTTTTGAATTTCATCACAATAAAACAAATAGAACATAAGTAAAAGTTACCATAAAGATAGAGCAAATTGATCCCATTATTCTGAAAGTCATAAAGTTTGCAACACCCATACACAAACATTTTTCAACTGGAATTTAACAGCAGCCTTTGGCCTCCATGGATTCTTGTGGTGAGAAACCAAAGTGGGAAACTTTTCTGCTTGTTAGCACAAGGATCTAGAAGCCTTCATGGATTCTTGTGGTGAGAAACTAAAGTGGGAAACTTTTCTGCTTGTTAGCACAAGGATCTAGAAGCCTTGGAATTTGCTTAATAACTGCCTCAAAATCTAAAAATGCATGGTAATTTTTTGCAAGCTTCATTCGGAATGAGCTATAAAACAATATCCAATAATGCAATCCTATATTAATGAGCTGGTAGGATGTGAAAGCCTACCAAACCCGGCCGAAAAATTGCTGTTTTAGCATAGATAACTTAACCAAATATATCCATATCATACACTATCAAAAAGATCTCGGAGAGAGCTTTCCAACGCAATAAAAATCATCTGAAACAGAGCTCTAGATCAAAAGTTATGATAAGAAATGTGTTGCCGGCGGGGAAACTGCACTACATGCGCCCTTCAAGCCCTTCATGTGCCCATTATGCACCACACACAAAAAAAGAGGGCTTTTGTTGTGAGCCATTGGTTGTTGACCATTATGCACCACACACAAAAAAAAAGGGCTTTTGTTGTGAGCCATTGGTTGTTGACCATTGAAAAAAAAAGGCTAAAATCAATGGCTCAGAAATGGTGCACTCTAGATGTACGCATTAGTACATCCATTTGAATACATCACGAAATCATAGGAAAACCTTAGTGAAAAGCGTACAAAAACACAAAGAAAACCCCCTGTTATTATGCTACATATTCATAACGATGTTGACAGTAAGCGAAGCACGTCAATTTGCGATTATTGAGCAACTTGATGTCTTCTCCCGTCTGTTTAATATGACTAATTACAAACTACACTTCTAAAGTCATGCTCCCAAGCTATTTGGAGCAAAATGAGAATGTACTTTTTCTTAAATTAATGAGTTCTTGCTTGTAAACATGCATTACTTAAAGAATATGCATTGCCCAAAAGAAATTATACGTTGCAACAAAGAGGAGTATACTATGCGCAAAAGAAAATCTGCCCTGCTCAATTTAATATGTACTGCTCAACGAAGATATACCTATGTAATACTAGCTAGATTATGTTTACTTACTATTTTTCAAATGTTTTATGATGATGCCAATAATTGCATAACTGAAACTTGGCAATTGGAATTCCATAGCAACTCCAAAGACGGGGATTGCATGGCTTTTATCACTCAATTCTTCTAACTGGCCAATGATTATTCTCGTTGAGCATCATTGATTTTCGAAATTACTTTGGTGGGTTGTTGCTAGCTCTCAACTTGTGAATATAGAGTTATTGATTCATTCTCAGTTCTCTTACATATCCATAAAAGTGTAAAGAAAATATATTTTCGGGTCTTTGTGCATGATCCTTATTTCAATGGCACACAATTGAGTCATGGATGCTCTCCTATATATTTCAAACTTGTTCGGATTTTTTTATATACCATGTTGCCCACATTATATTCCCTATGTATTGTGATAATACATAATAGATGTTTTTGTTTCTCAAACATGAGGGCAATAACCAAGAGCACAAAAATAGCAGTATGGTTGTGTTAAGGTGCTTAACTTTTAATTTGTTTGTTGAAAATTGCTTTGTCCTGTCAATAGTGATAAATGTCTTGGAAGAATCTTGAAGAAGAACACGCTTATTGTTCAACTCTTTTCTGGGGGTTGCCTTTTCTATAGAGTAGTTTACTACGTCAATTTCACAATTTATCTCACTGGTGTTGTGTTCAATTTTCAATTGCTGAAAATAAGACAATTCTTCAATTACAAGTGTCCTTAGTTTGTCCAATTCTGGGCTCTTAGGTTCGTAAATCCCAACACCTGTAGATACCACTGATGAATACTAATGTTAGTACCAAATCTAAGTGGCCTTCCTTTTGAGTTGAAGTGTATAGTGGTGTCTTAATAGCTATGCTCGATTCACAAGATGCATCACAAGATTATGTAAGCCTAGATTTTGGGGAATTGGCATGGCTTCTCTTACTAGGTTGACAACTGATGATGTTCCCTTTTCATTGTAAATCTTAGCTTCATTTTCACCATTTGAGAGTGTACAAATTCCATTCTTCCAAATTGTTCTGGTATCTACAGTGATCATCCATCTTCTTCTAGACAACAATTTATAAATATCAGAGTCTGCCTCCTCCTCAAATGCTATCACTATAAAAGTAGCAGCAACTGTGACGTCTTCTATGTTGATAGGCACTTTGTGTATAATTCCAACAACAGACACTTTGGCATTAGAAGATGATTTTCAAACATATGAAAATTACTTATCTACTTCTAAGCCACACTTGTTCAAGAGAAGGCAAACCACCATCTAAAGACGCCTTGATCAACTTAAGATTCTCAATACTAGCATCATAACTGAAAGCTCCGGAATCATTTTTCATTTGAGGTAGTACGAAGGTGGAATTGTCAAATTGATTGATGTATGATACTTGCCCATATTGACTGCTAATGACCAGTTTTTTAACAAATTCGTCGCCATCTTTCTTATGAAATCTTTCCATTGGGGTTTTTTTAAGGGGTGGTGGGGGGGTGTGGGGTTACTTGGTGATGAGGCATGTGTGGTAGGCATAAATGTGTCTAGAACTGTTGGATTTGTTGGTAATATTTAAAGAATCTACACTTCATTTACAACCAAGGTCATGATGAACTTGCAAATATTCACCTATTCATTATTATAGCAAATCAAGATGTACTTCCAAACTCTCTAGGTAAAAGGTTTTCCCAAATCAATAATATGCCTCTTTAACGTAGAATTATGTCCAAGTAAAAGCAAGAAAGTATGTCTCGAGTATTTTTAGCCTCCCACACCCCAAACTAAGCAATGCAAACCTTTGCCCCAAGCCTGTTCTATTGCTACTTTGCATATTTTTTGCTTCATTTTTCAACTTTTTTGTATCTTGCTTGTAGGTTTATGATCTATAGATAGATACTATTTTAAAGACCCTACATAGAGAGCTTGCCATTGGGCCTTTTTGTATTACTAATATTCTCGTGTTCCCTTACTTTGTGGACGACGGAGCTTAAAGAAGAATTTTCAAAAATTGTGTGAACGGATTAAAGTTACCTTCTTAGCACTAGTGGAGTTCTTGGTCTCCGTGGACGATAAAAACAATTCTATTCTATCTTATCTATGAATGAGCTTGTTCATTTAATTTGTTTAATGAATTAATATGTAGAACTTATTAGGGATTTTATCCTTTGTAGTGCGATTCCAAACCCTTGGACCTCATTCCCAACCTTGAGGTGTTGGAGCGATTAATTCTAGTGGTCTTTGAGAAGTTCACGAGTCTCTAGGGTCGTAGGCTACCTCTTTCCATTCATTTGATGTTATGGTTCATTGGTTGAGATGCATGGATCAGATTTCTTTTTTTTTTCGGTGAATAGTACGTCAAGGAAAGTGGGTGTATATTCTTGTTTTTTAGCCAATGAATGGCTGCCACGTGGAAACCATTCTATTCAAGAATGGAAAGTCACTGCTCCATTCTGGCATGACCTCCTGCAGCCGGTTCGTTGCTGACCAACAGAGTTATCTTGAGGTTTTGCAGAGTTTTTGCCATAGCCGGTTCTGGCATGACCAACGGAGCAGCCATAGCCGAAGTTTTCGAAGCTTTTGTGAAGATTTTCTGAAGCCATAGCAGAAGATTTTCTGAAGATTTCTGAAGCCATAGCCGAAGCTTTTCTGAAGATTTCTGAAGCCATAGCACCGGATCAGCCTGGATTTCTGAAGATTTCTGAAGATTTTTGACGATATCTGCACTAAAATATCTCCGCCATGCCTTTCCTTGACGTCGAAGCATTGGGATCAAGAAGAAATGAAGCACCACTGCCGGATCACCTGGTTCTCCGGATCATCTGGCGCCATAGCCTTTCCTTGGCGTCGTGGAATGGCAAAAGTTGCCGATTCTTGCCGAGCGGGGCAAGCTGGCTCTTTGCCAGCGGCCGTTCCCGGCTGGCGGCGGTGCTTGCCCTGCTCAGGCAAGAATCGGCTCCCTTTTGCCATTCCACAGAACAACAGGTTATTAGCAGTATAATTATCAAGTGAGCCAGCCGTGTAGAGGCTGTGTAGTATGCGGATCACCACAACTCTAAAACGAATTTAAGAATCACGTTGCAGCTATAGTACATGACATAGCCATAAAGGTTTACAGCTATTGTACATAGAAATAACATAAACATAAGGTTTAAATGCGTATCTATTGGCACAGGTACACAAACAAACGCCTTCTTCAAATGAGAAGATTGAAGCCTACTTTATAATCAGCTCGTACGTTATAACGCAGCCAAAAAGAAAAGGGACAAATGAAGGGTTTACATCAAAGCACACTTTCACAAAGAATTGAATGCATAGGAGAGGTGAAAGTTGCAAAAGGATGGGACTGAGGAGTGTGGACCACGGATAAAACAAGGCACAAGGGTTAAAAACAAAGCAAGCATCAAGGAGAAAAAGAACATTCTTGTGGGCCAAGCACCATTGCCAATGCAGGCGCCGAACTAGGATGACTTTTAAGGGGTGGCCGCCATCACGGTCTACTAGAAGGAGGTTCATATTTTTATGATGGTCCATTTGGCTTTATACGAGAAAAGGGAGCCCACCCATCTACTGTTGGCCAAAGGATAGTTTGTTTTTGCAAGTCCCTGATTGTGTTGTCCTCAGGCAAATGGTAACGAAACAGATCATAACAGATCGTGCATGAATATATGGTGAATAACATAATGGATTTAATTCATAAGTCTAGGCATATACAGTGATGAATAACAAATGGATTTAATTCATATAAAGCCTAGGTATGTACAGTGTAAAACAGAAATCCTGTGTACGTTTTTCACACTGTGAATGGCAAGGGCAACCATAAGATAATAGAAAATGGGAGTATGTATGTACAGAGAAAGGATCAGGCCCTAGCAAAAGAGGCAGCAAATGGAGTGATAGGAAGCTGTTTCTTTTCTTCAAAAAACAGGGTTTCCTTTACCTCCTGCACACTCCAGCCAGCCTTTCTGAGAACAGAGGATAGCATGTCAAGTTCCAAAGCCAACCTAACAAGCAGACTCTGCCTTCCAAAATCCTCTTCTTTTTCAAAGCCACATAAGGGAGCAGAGGCTGCAAGCATTTCAGAAATGTCCTCATCTTTCCAGCCCCCGTTTCTGAGCCTGGCGGCCACATCTTCCAAAATCACTGCCACCCAATTCGACATTGCATCCCTCCTCAATTCCGGCATCACAAAATCCACCTTCTTCTCTTCCAAATCGGAATCTAACCCTTGGTTTATGGCCAGAAGATCGCTCCAGAATTCGATCCTTCTGATATTTCCGGTGGATTGGTAAGAGGAGGGGGAGAAAATTGTAGAAGGTTGGGGAAGGGTGTGGAGGAGGCCGGAGATTGTTTGGCATTCTTCAAGGCTTCGGATCAAGACGTTGTTGCTGACAACGCTTTTGACGAAAGTATCTGGAGTTCTGGCAAGGGCGTCTAAATTCCTCCCCCAAGATTGGCCCATGGCCATGCTGCTGCCCCAAGTGGTGCCACTGGGCACTGATCTGCACCTGTCCATCATGCCTACATCTTCTTCCCTCCCTACATCCCTCCCTTCCGTCGATAAACACCTCCTCAAACTTACCCCAATTCTCGACCCCCCTATAAACGCCGGAAGCTCGAACGCCGGATCATGTGTCTGAAAATAAAACGCTTCCCTCCTAAAAAAATCTGTCACATCCCTTCCGCAGCAAAACACATATTGCTCATAAATAAAAAACACTGGATTCCCTGGCCGATCGGGAGACGAAGACACATAACAGTGCCCATAAATTGGTACTAACACAGGGCATTTCTTCAGAGCTGCAGCGGCAACAGAGATTGCATCTTTTAAAGCATTAGGCCTAGAACCCCATTGTTTGGACCAGAATTTACCCTTTTCTACGAGAGAGCAGAGACCTGCGGTTGGGAAGTTGATCCATGTCCGGAGCTGCTGCAGGCCGCCGGATCTCCAGTCTGGAAATCCAGGCCCTAACGGCATGCCTTCGCGAAGCAGAGCCTTCAAATCGGGCGGAAAAATGAAGCCGAATGTGCCCTCTATGCGCTCGAATTCCTCATCCGATAGTCCTTTGGAAATTTGGATCATGTTGCTCTTGGATAGAAGCTGAATTATTTCCCTGCCGTGGACTCTCTGCGTGGGCGATGGAAAGGCTCCGGCATTTGCCCTTTCTGAGAGACGTTTAAGACCTGCCATGTGCGCCCTACTGTTGATCTTGGCTTCTGCCATACGTGGAGATTGCAGAGCATCATACATGCTACCGCCCATCTGCTCTTAAATTCATAAACGATTTCCATCCATTCCAAGGCGCAAATGCTTAAACCTAATTCCAACTCTCTTCAAATGCTTAAGCTGTGGCATGCTCCTTCCGATTCAGAAGATTTTTTTTCCTTGTGCACCCGTTTTTCCTCCTTTGCCTTGTTTCCCCGTCCAAATTATGGATCATCTTCTGAGACATGAATGGAATTCAAAGATCCATTCGAGGCAAGCAGCTGTGAGTGTGCTTTTGTACTGCGGCGGAAAAATTCGGCTGGAGCTCAAATGTCTATATTTGTGTCCGTTTCGCACTGCTCTCCTTTAAGAACTAGGGCTTTGGGCTAGGGATAGGGCGGCGCCAACGGCAGAATCCTCTCGATTTAGAGCTTTCTGCCTTCTAACCAAAATTAGCGATGAAAAATATTTCTTTCTTCGTAGCACATTATGGATATAGTTGCCACGTTGGAATTAGTGGGCCAATCCAAACTACAAACTAGAAATTTTTGAAAAGCTTCGAAGTTGGGTTAGAATCAATTATAATTAGCCTACAATAAATTTATAGCGGCAGCCATCGCGAACATTTCTCTTTATCAACTTGTTGGCAGTTCTAAACCTGAGTATTATGGAGAATATTTCAGAATAAAAAAGATATAGTTGAAAAGGCTTAAATTAATACAAACCATTACATCCAACACTTTAAAATTAAATTCCCCCTGAGACCCCTTTTGGTTTGAGTGCATATTCACAGGGGTGACTCCGGGCATTGAGAGCTATCAGATGGCATATATACTCAATATTCGTTGATCTAGATCATAGATAGCAATCCTCGTTTGTGAGGAGGTATTCTTGTACAATTTTTTTTTTGAAGAACTGTGTGTCATCAATATATTAAAAGAATGGTAATGTTACAAAGCAAGTGAGGAGGAAGGAGCGCCCCAAAGAGGCAATGATACCTCAACACTCCACAACAAACTCACGTAAAAAAGCGCAACTCTCTCGCCGTACAAACCGATCATCACCATCTACAACACCCAAGAAGTCCCGCCAAATGGCAAACTTCCGCTCTACTACTCCCCGGAACACCGTAGAAAGCTTTTGAAATAGCTTGTACTGAAGAGGAATCGAGAGGCTGCAGCAGCTGAATCCCCCCGAAGATCCACAACCGCCGCCTAAATCAGCCACACCAACCAAGCCACGACGATGCAAGGTTTGCCGCCAAGAAGAGCCAAGCACCGAGGATACACATGAAGCAAAGAAGCCGGGCTAGTCAATTTCACCAAACAAAGCCCTAACCCAATCCCGTGCAGCCCGCAAGTGAGGGCATAAAACCGCATAATGCTCCACAGCCTCAACGATGAAGGCCACAACAAGGGCAGAGAGGGCTCACACCCGCCTAAACCAACTCACAAGGGCATTCACCACGACATACGGATTGAAACACACGCTTCTGAAGCACCCTAACGCCGGTGGGAGAAGTGAGCCCCATGTCCACGCCCAAACCGAAGCCATCGAGAACCCTAAGCCGCAGAGACCACTTGCTTGAAGGGGCAAGTGTGTCATGAATAGCCGACCCGGTAAGAAGACCGCACAAAGCAAGAAGACACAACATCCGGGATGAACATTCCAAACCCGCACCACCACATCATCCCGAGGGACTATAGGTATGTGTAGCGGAATACTCCCCGCCACATGCTCCCGTGATAGCCAGGTCCACGCCCCTCGGAAAGCGAAGCTCGAAGAACTCCCACGAAGCTAGCCGACCACCCCAATACCAATCCTCCAAGGTGAGCACAGCTCGCCTCCAACGAACTCAAGTCCGGAAAGCATGCACATGGCGACCAAGGGCAAGTCGCAGGGGGTAGAGGAACCCACAAGAAAGGAGAAGAGTGGTGATAAACGAGGCATAATCTAGCTGGAAGAGCACACATGATCCCAAGCCCCGCAACACTCCTGGAGAAAAGGGGATGCATGTGGGAAAGGCCGGAGACCATACAACGGTGCCGGGGCAACTCCACATGCAGACGGCTCCCAAACGCCACACAATGGCTAAGAGGCAACAACAAATTGCGCACCAGGAGAAGATGCTCCATCCTGCGGAATGCTCCAAACAAACTTGAGACCAACACCTTACTATGCGGCGCCAAATCCGAATGGCCAAGCCCCCATCCTCCCCGGAGGCGGAGACACTTCCACCAAGCCACTTTAACAACGCCCCTTCATCATCCCGCCCCACACAAAATTTGAACAATCTTATCCAAAGCACGTATCTTACCCTCGGGAGCTAGCATTGCAGATGCTGTATACACATGAGTGCTACAAAGTACTGACTTGGCAATATTGATCCTACCTGCCATGGACAACTTGCTACCCTTCCACCAATTGAGGTGTTTCTGCAGCCCCTGCAAAATCTCATCCCACACCCTCCCCATGGAAACACCCCCTCCAAAGGGAATACCACATTACCTGGAAGCACCTTCCAAGAGAATAGAGCCAAACAAGGGGAAGGCGGAGTCAGTTGGGCCCATAATGCAGAGCACTTACCCGGAGGAAGAATGCACGGGGGCCAAGGAGAAAGTATCCAACAAACCCTTCACATTCCGCAAATTCCTCTCTTCTAGGAAAGTGTCATAGGCAAACTGGTAAAACAGAGGACAACAAGGAGATAGGCCTCCAATCATTAATAGTAGAAGGCTGCTTAACCTTAGGAATCAAGGAAATGCATGCGGTATTCAAGATCCTATACATTTGAGAAGACTGCAGCAACTCAAGGTACACCTGGTACACCGACTCACCAGCCCACTCCCAATAAGTCTGAAAGAACTCCACAGGGATGCCATCCAGCCCAGGACATTTATCCTTGGCCATGCACATACATGCCGCCGCTAAATCCTCTCTGTATAACGAGGTTTGCGAAATACTATAAGATTTGAGGCAATGTACAAAATGGTGTTGATTTTATACGTATTATATGATTTTAGGGGCTCTCGCTGCCCTACGTCACCCCCGTGTGAATATCACCCAAACCAAAGGGAGTTTCACGGGGAATTCAATTTTAAAGTGTTGGATGTAATGGTTTGTATCAATTTAAAAAAAAAAAAAAATTGGCCCCTCCGAAGGTGGTGTACAAATTAGAGAAAATGATATATATAGATATATACAAAAATAGCCATGAAAATACTAGAATAAGCAAAGAAACAATATAACTTATAAAGAAAGCAATGAAATACAGGAAATAAGAAATAATGTTGCAAGTTTGACATTGAAGTTTTACACGGTCCGTATTTAAGGGTTAAATCATAATAGGTCCACATGTGGTTCCCAAATTCGGAAATATAACATTTGAATATCAATGTCAAAATATAACATTTAAGAGAACAATTGGCATTAAAAACCACCATAGTTTATAAGCTTGATGCAAGAGACATCATTGACCACCAATTAAGCTTCCCATTGCAAAAATATCCTTTGTATACAAACCCGTTGCAAACTACAAGGATGGGAAAGAGTACCATGTGTCATGCAGAAAAGCCAGCTATTAATTTCCATCAAATAATTTTTAAAATTTTAACAAAGCAAACAAACAGTTTTAAACCAACAAGCTTTATTCAGCACTGCACATGCCAAACCTGATCACTCCGAGATGTTTGAATGCGACAAGCATCTTAGATGGACTTATAGAATATGTAGAGATTATAATAAAGGGGTGAGAATTGAAGGTTGCTTCAGGTATCATGCCGTTGACCTGCATATATTTTATAATCCTTCATTCTTGGTTAGAAACTACAAAGCACTGAGATGTACACAAAGCATCTAATAAATAAACATTGTAATTATAATAATGTAGTTCGCTACAAACCCATGGAAACAGGGGCATGAGCAAGAAAATTGAGATGAGAATTAGGAGGCAGTGCTGAAGAGGCCATAGAAGCAGGAAACTGAGAGCAAGATTGCATGTCGGCGGTGGTAACCATGGAGGCCGAAATGCATGACCCAATTACAGGTTTGAATTACAAAGAAAAACCACGTGATGCCATAAACCTCGAAAAGCTTCTTTGGAAGAGCTTTCCAAGCGCCCAAAAAATCGCTCAAAAGCGGACACCCGAGGTGGAAGATATCTGGGATTGAAACAACGTCAAATCTAACGGTAACCATGGAGGCCGAAATAGATGATCCCAATTCCGGGACTGAAGTAGAGTAAAAATTACTGATTCCATACACCCTTGGAAAGTTTCTTGCAAGGCCTTCCCAAGCATCAAAAATCCTCAAAGGGGCACCGAGGAGGAGATATCTGAAATTGAAGCAACCAAAACCCTAGCCCCAAAGTGGGCTGCACCATCACCAAATAAGCCAAGCCTTTATCTAATATTTTTTATATACAACCACACAATCTCTCTTTTTTTAGCATTTATCTAATATGGACATACAACCATGCAATCTCTCTTTGTTTTTTGAAAATCAACGGTTAAGAAAAGGTGCGATCTAAAATACTATTTAAAATGCAGTCAAACTAATACATCAACCAAATCATAGCAAAACCATATTGAAAAAGCATACAAAAACACAAAGGAAACCCCCCGTTATTGTGCTATATATTTTGTCCCATTGCTTCATTAAAAAAAACAACATTACTTGCACTTTCGCCCTATAGAATAGTAAAAGCGAGTTAATCACAAAGTTTCTCTCTTGCCTCAAACTGCAATACTCCAAGGTGCTTTGTTAGTGTCATTTTGGATGAAAAGGATAAATATATATACACCCAAAATTTATAGACCTTGTTGTGATCATTGACATGAATTGGGCTAATATGATGTGAAATGTGAGGCGTCAATATGATGTGCATAGGTAGCACGGGAGACTCAGTGCCGGTGAACCCTCCTTTTCTCCTTAGGCAGAGGTGCGTCGGGGTGCCCTTTGGCGATTTTTTTGTTTATGATTGTGGCAGAGGCACCTGTCTCGATTGTTTTTGCTACGGTGGAGGAGGGGTGGTGGATGGGCTTCGGATGCGGGATGGTAGCAAGATTATTGTCCGGTTAAGCGATGACACTTTCCCCTCTTCTTGGTGGCGGAAGAGAGGAATCATGAATGTGAAGGGGTAAATGCTCGCATTATGGGCCCAGTGACTCCGCCTCCCCTTGTTTGGCTCTATTCCCTTGGAAGGTGCTTCCAAGTAATGTACTAAGTTGTTGGGTATTTATTCCCTTTGGAGGGGATATTTCCATGGGGAGGGTGTGGGATGAGATTTTGCGGGGGTTGCGAGGAAACACCTCAATTGGTGGAAGGTAGCAAGTTGTCCATGGCGGGTGGGATCACTATTGCCAAGTGGGGTGCTTTGTAGCACTCATGTGTATCTGATTCGCGATGTTAGCTCTGAGGGTAAGATCTGAGGCTTTGGATAAGATTGTTGAAATTTTGTGTAGCGGGGATGATGAAGGGGGTTGTTAAAGTGGCTTGGTGGAAGTGTCTCGCCCGGGGAGGATGGGGGGCTTGGCCATTCGGATTTGATGTTGCATAGTAAGGTGTTAGTCTCAAAGTTTGTTTGGAGCACTTTCGTAGGATGGAGCATCTTCTCTCAGTGAATGCGGCATTGTTGTTGCAGAGCCGTGCATTGCGTGTGGAGTTGCCACAGGCTTTGTTGTATGGTCTCAGGCCTTCCCACATGCATCCCCACTTCTCCGGGGGTGTTGCGGGCTTGGGATCATGTCGTGTGCTCTTCGGCTAGATTATACCTGAGTTTATTACCCTCTTCTCCTTTCTTGTGGGTTCCTCGACCCTGGCGGCACTTTGGTCGCCCTTTTGTGCATGCCGGGACCTTGGTTCCCGTTGGAGGCTTAGCCGCTTTGGTGTGCTCACCTTGGAGGATTAGTATTGGGGTGGTCACTAGCCCGTGTGGGAGTTCTTTTGAGCTTCGCTTTCACCCGAGGGGGCAATGGCCAGGGCTATCACAGGAACAAGTGGCGAGGGAGTATTCCAACATACCTATAGTCCCTCGGGATGATGTGGTGGTGTAGGTTTGGAAGGTTCATCCGGATGTTGTGTCTTCTTGTTTTGTGCGGTCTTGTTACCGAGTCTGTTGGCTATTCATGACACTCGCCCCTTCCGCAAGTGGTCTGCTGCGACTTTCGGGTTCTCGATGGCACTTTCGGTTTGGGCGTGGACATGGAGCTCCCTTCCCCATCGAAGGTTAGGGTGCTTACGTGGCGGGTGGTGCACCGGGCCAGATTAGGGTGAATGCCCCAGAGTCGGTTTAGGCGGGTGTGAGCCCTCTACGCCCCCTTGTTGTGGCCTCGCATCATTGAGACTATGGAGCTTTGTCCGGTTTTATGCCCTCACTTGCGGGCTGCGGGATTGGGTGCGGGCTCCCGAGGTGAGATTGACTAGCCGGCAGGTTGCTACTTCATGTGTACCACGGTGCTTACGTTCTTGCGGACAAAAGTATCCTTGCATCCTGTCGTGGCTTGGTTGGTGTGGCTGATTTAGGAAGCTACGCTGTTGTGGATCTTTTAGGGGATTGACGACTGCGGCCTCTCTCGATTCCTCGACTGAGGTACAAGCTATTTCAAAGCTTTACGGTGTTCCCGGGATTAGTAGAGCGAAGTTTGCCATTGGCGGGACTTCTTGGGTGTTGTAGATGGTAGTGGTCGGTTTGGCCTGTGATGAGAGTTTGCGATTTTACGTGTGAGTTTATTGTGGAGTGTCGAGGTATTTGTCTCTTTGGGGCGTTCTTCTTCCTCCTCACTTGTTTTTGTAACATTACCATTCTTTTAATATTGATGCCACAGTTCTTCAAAAAAATATTGAAAAAGAAATGGTTGTATTTCAATTAGCCCTAATTGTGTGGTTGCTTTAGATATAAGGCAATCTTTCCTTCCGACAAAGTGTGAGCACTCTAAATATGAGAGCACGAGGTATGTAAGGCCACTATGAAGATTTGGAGACTAGCTTCTTTTCATTTTACCCACCCTAGCAATCTTTAATCTTTTATATCCCAAACTTTCTCAAGACTTCTTTATTTTTGAATTTTTCTATCTCCATATCTTTGTTCAGAAGCGCATTCTGATTTACATTATGAACTTTATGCTGCTCTGCAGACACTATCTTGAAAAAAAGTCTTAAAAGTTTTGATTAATTTTTAATTCAAGAGGAGGAGCAATTTAAATTTTTGAGGCCTGAGACTCATAAATTGTCTATGGAGCTATGCTCAAAGGTGTAAAGAAAAGGTTACAAAAATTTTCTAAATGCTTAATTGAAGTAAATTAAGGGCCAATATATCTCCATGTCTATGCTCTGGCCTGAATATAGGAGGAGTGTCATTCATAGGGTGAATTGCATTGCTAAAAATTGGATAGTGGTGCCTTTAAAATGTTGGTAGAGACTTGTGAGGCTCGCCAAGATTAGAGCCTTAATAAAATGTAGAATAAATTGTTGTTTCTTAAACCCTAGGGTCTTGGCGCTTTGAAGGGAGCGGCCGGGTCCTCTATGCATTTTATGTGGTCGTCTCATGTTGATAAGCAACTTAGTGTATTGACATTTAAGCCCTCGCAATTGGTAGCTCTTATCCATCTCTGAATATACCCTCATATTGCAAATTTATGTAGCCCTTATCCATCTTTAAATAATCCCTCGGTTACAGATCTATACACGTGAAAGCAAAAGATTAGAAAAACATTGAGAATCATCAAATGTTGAACAAATATCGAGCAAATATTGGATATGATATATTGTGTCCTCAATAATGACGTATTTGAAAATATAAGCATAAAACATATTGGAACATTGAAATTCGATGTAGGAGCCTTGTAGGACCGTTTATGACAAAGGGTCTTCATAGTTTAGATGTGTCTAACTCGATTGCCCTCAATGCTTTAGCAACACTTTGTATATCAAGCACAATAACATCCTTTAAGCATGCCTAAGTTAACATATTTCTCTAAGTAATGACCTCCGAAGCGTGGTAATGTGCCACCGGGTTGAATGCCAAATTGATTATTTATACATTACGGCTCATGGACCTTTGTAAAATGATATTTTAAAACAATTATGCACTATCTCGACATCCTTTCATTTCATTTGTGCAAACTATTGCATCATTTGCAATATCTTGACAAGACAAAGTCATCTTTATCAAGAATGGCTTCAAAATTAGATTAAAGTATGCAGCGGGACCTTTTCAGGTAAACTTTAGCGACCTTACCAGCCTTGTTGGTTAACATAGTTTTCCTTTTTTCTCAACAACAATGAATCCAGGAACTGGTTGAAATTAGAATTGGGCTTAAGTTAAATTAGCATAAAAAAAATCATTATACGTAGTTACGCTTTTCAATTATACAAAGTTCCCAAATATAGGATTTTTATTTGTGACCCTAAAAGATCTTACATTGATAGACTATAGCCAATATTGCACTCCGATGTAAAAACCTCTTGTGAGAGTGCAAAGTGACAATGATGACATACCGCGAACAAAATAATTCACGTCAAAATAAAAAGAGAATGAAACAAGCACCTTTAAAAATTGGGCGATGTCATAAAAGTAGGATCTTATGCAGCGAATCGCGGCTTACCCGCGACCTACTTGATCTTAAGTATTTTCACTTGATCATCAAGGATTTTCCTTTGATTTTGCTTGATCCTTCACGTATAAAGTCAAAATGCAAATTTGAGCACTGGTCTCTATTTTAGTGTTGTTTGTGCCAAATCCAAAGAGAAACTTGGTATTGGGTTTAATTAGTGCGTGGAACTTGAATGGATTTTAAATTTTGTGCGGATTGATAGAATCAATTTTAAAATTTGGAGAACCTTTACCTTTTTGAATGGAATGCCAGACCCTTTTAGAAGTTTTGACCGATATTAATGAGGGCATGGTTGTGAGGACAAAGAGCAAGTGCACCCACCTCTAGATCCAGATACCCAATAGATCATGCAAGGCTTTTGACAATAAATCAGCCCTACACTTAACTTTTTGAATTTTCTAAAATTTCCCTAAACACATGGAGCTATCGGATCTAGCCCATTTGCCAAGCTATGGCCCAAAAAACCGGATGTAAACGAAGAAGATCTATCTCATTAGTCTCTTTCTTGATAAGCACGGATTCTCAACTTTGAAACATCAATGTCATAAAAATAGTAAGCGTGAGCATTTTGCACTTATTTTGGGCTTAGGTAGGCAATGAAACCTTACCTATAGCCCTTGGCCCAGTATTTGTAGAGGTATGCACTTTGAATCGGTGCTACGGAATGTGACCCGCTGCCGAGGATCCACTCTTCTCATTCTTTGCCTTCAATTTCGATGGCAGTTGAATCAAAATCCATTTTGGGCCTTTGAATTTAAGTGGCTTCTTTATTAAGACTAATTGGACACATGTTAAAAAAATTTATGAAGAGGTGTTAGCACAAAATTTGCCTAACATGTCCAAATTATGGTAAGAATCTCAAGATAATATTCTAGAGGAATCAACCTACAATATTTATATATGTTAAGATAAAGAAATTTATATGGCCCGATCATACGAACATAATATTGGTTCTAAAACTGCGTAGTTGGACCCGCTATTAACATCGACCATGTAATAATGCATTCCCAACTTGGTAGTGGATGTCTATAGGCTCAAATGCTACTCAACGACATCCATAAATGTTGTATAATAGATTTTTATAGATCCACTTATCGGGCTTCAAAATAATGAGTGCACAAAATTTAATTTTTGGGCTTCAAAAATGCCGTATCGGCGTTTGATAAAGGTTAGTAGTGGTAGTAAGCGTTACCAAAGGATACAATTGGACTTCAAAATAATGAGTGTATGGCGTTCGATTAAATGTTTGTATGTTAGCCTTGCCGGGTCGATAAGTGAGCAGTGGTATCATAAAGGCTCGTTAAAAGCACTTTATTGGTTTTCCCCAAAAAGATTTGTACGAATTCAAAGGAAATGAACTATGAAGGTCATAAGAAGGTCTTTTCAAAATTATTTTTTCCACATGGAATCTTTTGATGCTCTACAATATGGGAGAATCTTTTTGCAAAAGACATCTTGATTTTTTGGCTTAAATGGGGGGCTAATTTTGATGAAGAATTGCTTAAAGTTATGGAGTGATATGGCACATGGGTGATGACAAGGCACAATGGGGTGGTCATGTATTTAAGCAAAGGTGGCAAAATGACTTTTGTCTAGTCAAAACTTTTGTGAAATTAGTGATGAGGTAGATGACACTTGGGTGGATGTGGATGATGTGGGCGATATTTGGGTGTGATGTGGATGATATTTGACATTTTGAAGATGGGATTGGATAATTTGGCAACATATTTGGCACTTGTGCACATACACATTAGAACTTTGTGCAATGACTTGGAAATTTTGTTTTCAAAATTGTTTGGAGAAAATGTGCACTTTCTCTCTCTAGTTTTGTTTTAGAGGGCGAAAATAGCCTTAGACCATAGGAATAGCCAAACTTGGTGAAGTCTTTTGCATTTTCTCAAATTAGTGGATGAGCGATGGGTGTGTGATGTACCTTGACTAGAAAAGGACTTTTTGCCAACTTTGGCGGGGAATATGGTGATGGGGCATGGAGGCAGGGAATGATGAAGCATGAAGGGTGTTTCATGGATAGGATCAAGATGGTAGGAATATGAAGGAAGGCTTGGGAAATAGGATTCATGCCAAAATAACTTGGATCTAGCTACACCGGCTGAATCTTGGGGGTCTTCAAACTCTAGCAAAAGGGCCTTCAACTTTAAGCTCAATTCTTCTTGCTTGAATCTCAGCCTCCTTGCCATACTTGTATGAGGTTCAATGAATGTCCTTCCCCTTGGTTCTTCATCATAAGTCACCTTGGAGGTCTTCAAAGATGGAACTCTTCAAACTTTGGCCCATGCACATGTACTAGTCAAATGTTAACCAAATATGCAAATTATGTGCATAGCTCTTCTATCTGACCAAAATGTGGCGGTGGTCTCAGCCTCTAGTTCTTCATATAAGTTCTCAAAGGTTCTTGATGGTTGCCAAATTGGAAGATTGGTTGGCAGCGTGGGCTTTTTACTCAAGTGATGATGGGGCAAGGTAGTATGCTAGGAAAGCCAAAAAATGTGCAAATGCTCGTGGAAGTATAAATCTGATGAACGCATAACAAGTGAGTAAAGGGAGTTGACATATGGAGGTGTGATGGCATCTTGATAGATATGGTTGGGTATGATGAAATAGAAAGGTTTACATGGGTAAGGACAACCCTTGGCGGTTAACATGTTATGAAGGTATGGAAGGGTGACCACGTGCATGTGACAAAGCATTTATAAGTATAGGAGGCTTGGCAGCAACACAACATGAAGAGATGTATGAATGAATGTGTGATGTGTAAATGAGAGTGAGATGTATGAATAAGCAATGGGTCTTGTCTTTATGTTCAGCCTGATATTGTTAAGCGGAAAGTGGCTCGATTGGGTGGAGAGCTCTTTTGAATAAGACTTTGGCTACTAATTTGTGTAACACGTTATTATATTTATTCAGGTATTCGGGGAAGATCGTTATTAAGCGGTTTCAAAGTGTAGTTTCAATTTTCTTTGGAGCGTGGGTAGTGGAACCATTGTCATGATCTTTGGCATTGATCATGAAGCGACTTCAAGTGTTTTGAAGGATGCACAGAATCCAACAAAGCAACAACCTCGTAGGGAGGAGGGGAATATTCCAATGGAAGCAAGAACTTGGATGATTCTCGAGATACATGGGACTTTATGAGGCAATCGTTGATTTGGTCCCCAGTAGAGGTGGCAACCAAGAACATAATTGGTCCACGGTAGGTGGCAACCAAGAACTAAATTGGTCCACGTGTAGGTGGTAACCAAAATTAATGGCCACGGTAGGTGGCAACCACTAGTATGTGAAAACCACTAGTATGTGGAAACCAATTGTAGGTGTGTAGACACAAAAAATCATGACGAGTGGTATCCATGAACCAAGGTGGAGGCCAATGGGAGGTGGTGACCACGAGTTGATAATAATATTATTTTAGGGGAGTAGCCTTGGGGTAGAAACATGAAAGGGTGGGCAAAAAAAAGTGCGTATTTTTACGTTACAAATTCAAAATGTAAGGGAAATCCCTCCTAAAATTATTATTCTTGGAATGAATCATTAATAGGGCAAATAATTTTGAACTCTCCTCGCTCATTTCAACCTTCCTCGCTCCAACCTCCATGGCAGAAAGCTTGACATCCATATTCGAGACCTCCATAGCCGAAGCTTGACATCCATATTGAACCTCCATGGCCCAGAAGCTTGACATCCATATTCGAACCTCCATAGCCAAGATCGGGACCTCCATAGCCAAAAGCTTGCATTTTCGAGGCTGAAGCAGGGGGAAGAGATCATGGCCGGCTTGACTTGGAACAAAGACATCTCAGAAATCTCCCTCACGAACAAACCTGTAAAAGCCCATGCCAAAGGTCTCCCACTAGAACTGCCTTAGAAAACTCAAAGAGTGGGTCTTCTTGGATCGGGGAGGTCTTGCCGCCTCGAAGTTTGACAAAGGTAAGCATCAGGCAGCTTAGGAGCAACAATTTTGATAGCATGTTTCGAGGGCTAGTGCAAATAGTGCGAGGATGTTTGGGGTTCACAGAGCCCTATTTGTTAGGGTTATCAAGAGTCTGGGGATTAAACTGGTTGGATGGCGATTTTTTTTACGTGTATGAGCACGTTTTTTGTAGGAGGGACATTGCAAATCATCACATTCCATTGTATTTTGCCCGAAAGAGCATATGCACTTCATTACAAAGGGTAAGCATTACGATTGGGATGAGGTGAAAACAAGTGCAAATCTTCATTCAAAAGGCTCTCAAAAGAATCGACTGGCGAGAATTAGCTACGATAAAGTCTTCAATGTTAAATCTATTAAATGTATGCCCTCAGGTAGAAATTGGGGCAGCGGTTGGAAATGATGAAAAGGTGGAGGAAACAAGAGCATTAGATTACGCCTCCATGCTTGATGAATCTGAGACTTTAAAAAGAGAAAAGGAAAACAATGGAAATTGAATTTGAAGCATGAGAGAGTGATAAGAGCTTCTTGACAAGACTTGTGCGAGTAAAGATGCAAAATATGTGAGCAGTTCACATTATGGCATGTTTAAAGCAAGCGGGAAGCCAACTGATGTGCAAATGGCTTTGGCATCCCATTTAGGGAGGAGAAATCAAAGTTATATTGCTGATTTAGATGCTCTAATGATTCCCATTGATTGTTTAAAAGGTGATTTGCAGAATTAGAAAGCCTTACCATTGAAAAAAATTGTAAAGGATTTGGAAGTTAATTCCAACTGTGAGAATAGAATAAAGGGAGATGACTAAGCATTTGGAAAGATCAGGACCGATAGTGGCCTGCAGCCCGCTCCCATACTACGTACAAGGCGGGCCCTTCATTCTCACATATAAGCAATACTTAAATTTAATACAATGATTGCCTTGACTTCGGACATGGTAATATCTCCACTTTGTGGTCATACATATGTGTCTATTTTGTCTTATATTCAGGGTTTCAAAAGCGAATACATGTACATGATTGTTTTATGGTCAGGGACTGCGACATTTAGGAATCCCTTAGGAAGGTACATCTATTTCTATTTTTGATTACATAATTAGTTTGAGTGTACTTAGATGTAGTTAGTTTTCCATCATGTACATAACTGTATTAACATTTGATTTTAGCGATGGTTTTGTCTTTCTTGTAAAGAGAAATGTATTTGCACGTCACTTTACATTTACATGTGCCATGAAGTGCTTTTAAGATTCCTTTTGGGGGTGTATTAATAGGGTGTATTGCATTGGTATACTTTGCATTTACATGTGATGAAATGCATATGAATTTGGTATTTGACTTTCCTTTACATTCAATGCTGAATGATGTATTTGATAGGGTGTATTTGATAAAATATTTTGTTCTCAAACACATTTGAATTTAGTATTTGGTTTCCTTTACATTGTGATAGCTATGTGCCACTAATGTACTTCTATTTTGTCGTTACATTTATCGTGAAGAAAGTTTGCTGTAGTAAAATCTACTTGCATGTAATTAACATTTGTTACGTTTTTGATTTGCATCTCGATTGTTTTTCTTGATTTTGCTTCTATCTACTCTACATCTCCCTTGATTACGAATCAAGTGTTTACATTTCTTATTGACACTTAATTGTGTCAATGCGGACATAGGGTAGTATCAAGAAAGGAAGAAGTAAAAGCTGAAAGTAAACTAAACAATTCATGTTTAGGTGCACTATGCTTAAATTTCGAATATAGCAAAATTTCATGTTGTAGGTGAAAAGAAGAATGTTATTGAGAAGGGGTTGCATTTACCATTCTCGGACATCCCAATTCTTTGAACACGGCACAAAATCTGCCGCTATCGATGTTGGAAGTCCATCCACATCTACATCACCTTTGAGAATTGCAACAACTCATAAGCAATCGGTGCGAGATTTGGAGACAGAGGGTATGTGGAAGGTAGGGTGATTACATTCGATTACATTAAGATTGCATCTGTTGTAGTTAGAGTTCACTAATGTTCAATATTTTACGGTGGAGGTTGTTTTTCCAAAAGATCCCACAAGTGAGTAGATTTGCTATTATTGGACAACTAATTTGAAAGCCAAGGAAAGTAATTCTCTCTCCTTTTGGGGTTTCTATTTTTTTTTGTATTTTGAAACTTACGTTGGCGTGTTTTGGATAAAATTACTGAAGATGTTGGTGGCGACATTGAAAGCGATCCACTGAAGGCTCTTTGTTTTTCAAGTTGAGGGAAAAGGCTTGTTCTTTGGCGGATGCGTGTTTCTTTTTGTCTTGCTTTCAAAACATTAGAATGAAGCACTTTCTTGTCTTGAGACTTCGCTGACGATTCAAAGGAGCTAGATGATGTTGAAGAAGCCTTGGAGATTGCAGCCAAGGCAGCGACTAAATTGATGGTCAAAGCTGATGCCAAAGCAATTTGGAAAAAAGAGTGCAAACCAGGCGGGGGGACATACCAAAGCGGTAATTGCTAGCTTGCATTGACTTACTTATACTTATAAGCTTATTTATATTTTACTCGTTTTGCGGGTCTAAACCCACTTTGGAAGCGTAGGATTGGAAGGTATCAATTTATGTTTATTGTCATGGATCAATTGTTAATATGACACTAACATTGACTTACTTATGCTTCAGTAGCTTATTATATTCTACTCGTTTTGCGAGGTCTAAACCAACTGGAAGCAGTTAAGAAGGCATCAATTTATGCTTTATTGTTATGGATCAATTGTTAATATGACACTAACATCTTGGATCGACCAAATTTAAATGATGACAAAGGATAAACTTATGGAATTCCGCCATTCCACGCCATTTCAAGAAGCGGTCCGTGGCAAAATGAAAAGTGGTTGCATCGACATAACAATTTTATGTGCAACTAACTCCTAAAATGGTAAGGCCGCTTTAGTGGATCTTTTTATGGGAGTAATAACCTGGTTGTAACCAAGGCTATTTTTTTTGCTATTCCTTGTCTCTAATGTTAATCTTAATCTAATCCAGGTGCTTGTATGAGACATTGCCTTTTCGGTGGAAGATAAAAAAAAATCTTTTATCTGCTTACAGCTATATAAGGTTTAAGAAGCTACCCGCCAAAGAAAGGTGAATCATTTGAAGGATCACTAAATGTCATTGAAATAGTGAAATCCCGAGGATGAAGAGGGATTGTGGTAGCTAAATGCCATCATATCCTTGCACCTATCCTTGAGAATGACCATTTTGTCTTTAAAATTCGTTTTTTCATTTCGCACCATCTGATTCAAGATCCTACGCTTTTTGAATTCCGTCTTGAATCCTCTCTACAAGGTTATCACGATTTACAGTGAGAAAGCAATCAAAGGGTATGTAATACTTTAAGTTGTTGCTTTGCTTTTTCTTCGCTAACCCGTCTGCTAAATTTCATGATATGTAGGCTGCAATAACAAATGTTAACCACACATCGATTCGGTCAAGTATCTAGGCGTCGATTTCATGAAGAGAGAAATAATGTGTCGGTTCGACGAAGTAGAGGTGCCCACGGCACCCGATTTAACATCATGTGGGTTGTATGTGATGGGATTTATGCACAAATATGTTGAAGCTCTTGTCTACGGTAGAGATATAGAGTAAGTTGTATGCCTTCCTTTGTATGTCTTTGCATCTCATGTTCCTTTAAATATTTCTAACCTTATTTATGGATGTCCACTGATTACATCTAAATGGTTCTCTCATGAATCGCATAATGGGCGGAACTACGGATGCTTTGGTCATGCATTGTGATGCCAATCCGAAAGAGCGTATCATGCTTGATCCTCGATTTTAGGCTGATCATAGTCTGATATCTGATTTTACCAAGATGAACTGGCGTATGGGGCTTATATATCTTTTGTTCACATTTGTGTTCCGCATTTCTATCATAAGGAGGAATGTACCCTTTGGTTTCTAAAGCCTTGTATACCCTTTTGGTCGAAAATCAAAACAGTTACTTGATTGTTTACGACTGATATATTTTGTGACCTTGTACCACACCACCACCCCCCCACCACCACACCCCACCCACTCCACCACCACATCATACCACCACACACCACTACACACACCACCACCACCACCACCATAACAGCTCCAACACCATTCGTAACACAATACCATCATTATTATTTGGGAGCGGGGATGCACTGAATCTATCACCATGTTATTCGGTACTCCTAAAACATTTGTACTAAGCTTGTACGGGATGTCAAAACCCGTTTCTTTCCACACCATATCACATTTCACTATCAAGTGATGTATTAACACAATTAGCTTCCATGTCTGGTTTCTCATCCTCTTTTCTATCAAAGCATCTTGCAATGCCATGGCCATCACGACCACAATATTCACATAATAGATTGATATCTGTATTGATATCCACGCGACCCACCGACCCGTCCATATCCACTCTACGACAAAAGTGTTATAATCATGGCGACCATTATAATCCACTGCGACCATACACACTACTACGACCATAACCACGACCAAAGGATCCATCATAACCACGACCAAAGGCCGAAAATCTTTTTCTTTGTTGGAACTTCGAGGAAGGTGGGTTTCTTTTCCTTGTATCTTGCAACCATTCACGGTGTCTTTGGCGCGTCGGGGGGTGCAATAACTCAGTAGCACATGATCTTCTAAGGATTCACCGCAGCGTCTTCAAAAGTAACATGCTTCTTATTCATCAATATAGAAATGATGACCCCGATTAGAGGAGGATGGAAAAGTTTCCAATAGCTACATCACCAATTCATCTTTGGATATAGGCGCTCGTGACCAATTGTTCAATTATTTCTTTGAAGCGATGATCAACATGAGTTCTAGGTACTTGATGAATCATATTGGAGATTTGCCAAACTCCTCTTCAAAAAAGGACTTCTTGCTTTTTGTTCTCTTATTGTAAACTTTTCTAAATAATTCCGGACCTCTTGGATATGATAAATTGATCAACATCAACATGGATAGAATCTTTCGAAATCCATACACTAAGAGCTAGCCGTGCTATTTGGATTATAGTAGGTTTTGATTTAAAGCGGCATGCAGCGGATCCCTCTGAGGCAGTCGAGGAAATGGTCGTTGTGTAAAACGAGGATTTGGAAATTTAGGTGTCCACAATGGAAACTACGTGCGGTACACTTACGAGCGTTGAGAAAACATCAGATTTCTTCTTGAGAGAAAAAGATGAAAGAATAGCGTGAGTAATCATCAATGATTAAGAGAAAATATAAGCACCGCAAGTGGTAGTGGCAATGGTCACAAAGGTCATATGGACCAACTCAAAATAGAAGATGTACGAGGTCCAACATGATTAAAAGAATGCTTGGAATACAAGGCTTACCAGTACACAAACCTCACATGGTGCCAAGGTGCAGGAATCCATCGAAGCCGTTAACACCGTAATAAGCTACATGTCCAACAAGGTGAAAGAGGCATGACAAAAGCGTCCATGCCGTAAATCTCCATCGGGATGTGGATGCTTGTTAAGGCATAGATTTAGACCATGTAGCAATTCGGTACTCATATAAATTGTGATGGCGCGTACCCGATTACCAAGTATTAAGCCATCTTTCAAAGGTAGCAAAATAACTCATCAAAGTAAAGATGAATACCAAGCATCAGTTAATGAGAAAGCGAGAGAAAGTAAATGGCGATGTAAAGCGAGGAACATGTAAAACACCACATAAAGAATGAATTCGAATGAGCTCGTAATGGGAGATCACCAATACCAAGAATTTGTTGGCGGTTGTCATCCCATATAAACATATTTTTAAAGCGGCATAAGGGATGGTAATTTTTGAGCAAAGGATTTCTCATATACCATATGTTGCGTTGCACCTAGATGAAAATTGCACAAAGGTGTAAACATAATAGCTAGACAACACGGATAAATTCAAAGATAATACTATAAGTTAGGAACTTAATATTTCAATACCACACACAATATCAATGCTCAACAATATATATAAAATAAATTCCAAAGCACTATATGTAGAGTTGACACCATGGTGCAACACACAATAACACATGAATGAAGAACATCGCGTATACACAAATACCCAACACCATAAAGCTCAACACCATTCGTAACACACAATACCATCATTATTATTTGGGAGGCGGGGATGCACACTGATCTATCACATCCTCTGTCAATCTGGTGAATGATGTCAAAAAAACCTAGGGTCATGGTTGAGGGACTTTAGCTTAAAATCATTACATCGGATGTTTTGCATGGAATATATACCCTTTCATCTCTGCCGACCATGAAATCGGGCATGTGCATGTGGGAGTTAACTGCAGACCCTTCTTTGTATAAGTTTCATACGGTCGGCCTTTTGGTACTCAACATCCGTGTGGTGGATATTGACCTTTATGGACTCAATATCACACCTCTAGTTGTAAAGCTTGATTAAGCACATTAAACTTCTACACAAAACTTCCCTACTTTGTTCATGCGCTTCCCAAAGCGTTCCATGAAGTGGGAAGAGAGTACATTAGCAGATAGGAGAATTCACACTAGTCACATTGGGAATTGAGCTCCTTGGATTAATCCCTCTAATGAAAAATTTCCTTTCTCACAATTTCCAACTACACTTGTAGTGGCAAGCCAACCCAAGGTGTGGCTATGACCTGTTGGATAGTAGGTATGCTGCGCATTTTGAGGGGCAAAACCAAAACTAACTATTGGTGACCTCTCTACCATTTTCTTTCCTTTGCCCGGTGAAGCGCTGGTGCAATAGTGGATTAAATGCATTGCCCTACTAATTTTCGAGAATTGCATCTTGACCATTGGACTTGATTCTACCTTGACATCTTATTTTACTACCAGGCTCTGTTCTTGATTAGCCCATCCTCTGGCGGCATATCATACTCCTGTACAAGATATGTAGCATCATCAAAAATTATATTAGTTTCTTTGAGCATCTACCTAACTCTAAATGGTATGGGGCCCCTCTTGCAGCCGCGATGACTACTTGGAACCTACATCCTTGCTATAATGATACGTACTATCTCTGGTCCTTTTTAGAATAGTCTGATTATTTCCTCTGAACGGCATGAATGGGTGGTATTCCACTATATGGCTACTTAGAGTTCCGCTGCTTGGCCTGGCCGGGGCCGGGGTAACATTACTGGTCATTGGGGGTGCCCATTCTGCGCATCAAAGTATCCATACCTAGACCTATTCCAACAAAAATTATGTTCTCTATGGGCTGCACTTTTGCACTTTGCGGCCGCCACGGCCATCGGTCACCACAAGCATGCATCATTACAAGGATAATCTATTCCATACCCTCTTGATGCCAACCAACTGGCATGCAGATTGGGATAGATTGGTGTGTTAGGGATTTGAGCTCACGGTTGCTAGATTCACTCCATCCTCCATAAAGTTGCCCCATGCGCTCTCTTTGATGCCACCATGCTAGCCATGAACCTAAGGAACTTATTCCCGAGAAGGGCTAGTTTTCGGACCACCAATTGTGATATTAGAAAAGCAACTTGACATCTTAGCGGGTTAGTCGCGGATCTCCGAGGCCACACAAATTCAGATGCTCTTGTCTATGTTCTTGTGATATGTACTTATTTGTGTGTGTCTTTGAGAATAGCCCTGTTCCCCAATGGAATTTACAACCAAGTTCCTTTCCTTCCATGGGGCCATCATTGAATCACATTTCGAATGGCATTCCAATTAACGAGCCGTGCGCCATGAATCCTTTAGGCTGGCCGGGTGTTGGAGTTCTTTAATTACCATGACTTTGTTTAGCTTATTCCGAACTTTTATCTCACGAGCTTCCGTGTCCTCGTTTTCATATCACATATTTGCTATTGTAAGAAGGCAGCGCTATCTTGAACATTTCGAAGAGGTGCTTTTAATATTTTAAAATGACCATTGAAAGTAAAAAGAAAACAAATAATAATACCTAGGGTGGGTACACATGGCATGCTAAAGTAGTCCACACGGTCGTTTTCACGTGGTCCAAAATGGACCCGAAGAGTCTTCTAAGTCTCCTCACGGGCGCGATACGTTGTGAGCTCCACTCGAGGCAGGCTCCTGGTGTGGACACGAAGACATAGCTCTGCCAGGCCATTGTCCTCGTCATGAAGTGGTATGGAAACTTGGAACCATGAAAAATTGATATTTTGATCTTTGTTTTTAAGTATATGATCTTTCCAAGCCATCTTTTGGTGGACTTTAGTTTCAAGACTCTTATTTATCCTTTGGTATCCTACAACAAAGGCAATTTTAGAAAATAAGCATAATGAAATAGTTACAATTGAAAGGTAACTGGGTGAGAAAAGAATACCTTCTTTTTTTATTTGCAAGGGGTTGAAGTTGCTTCACCAGTTATCTATTCTATCTCCCCACAAAGCGTATGTCATCCACGTCGATGGTTAATCAACAAGTTTGTTGATAGTGATCTCCATGGCTACCTCCATTTATTATCTGTTTGCCCCTTTTTGCTTCCTATTGAAGCATTAAAGTCTACTATTCACCATTTGGTGTAGCAAATTTAATTCTTCGCGAGTTGGAGGGTCACGATAGGATGGTTATGTGTACCGGCATGAAGGGCTAATGAGAAATCTTGTAATAATGTGGCCGTCTGGTATAACATAATATATCACACAAGCGCATAGTGCGGGCATGTTGGCTGCTCCTCCACAGTACTCACAGCGAGCACTCCATGTGATCGTGATATGGGGCCAAGTGAAGGTTGTTGCTTCATAGTTCAACTCCTTTTGGACATCATTTTGGTAGACTTCTAGAAAGAAAATAGTCACATGTGGGATTCATGCACCTTAAATGACCACAACACTTGGAATATTTAACTATGCCATCGAATGGAGTGACTTGTCTTCGGTTTGGTCCATAGATGTGGATCGAGGCTTTCTTTCCATACATACATAGAACTCAATTCATTTGGAGGCAGCTCAAATACTACATTGCCATTGTAATGGGAGGGGTGGAAGCCCGGCTTGTTGATGTTGGTCGCGAAGCGGATGAACACAATCTTTTCAATTTGCTAGATCCAAAACTATCAACTATGCGAAGCGTGGATACAACAATGTTTTACATTGCTCTCAAAGAATATGTTAGATTGGGACTATCAACAATTATAGGTGCATGAGGTGTTGATTTCGATGGGAGGAGGGGGAGTGCCTTTTACAAAGTTCCCATTACATGATAGGGCCATACACTATCACCCCTCTTGACTCAAAACTTCCACACAATTTCTCCCACTGAGAATTGAAAACAATTTATCCTGAGGTGAAAGCTATCAGCCATTTTCCTCGGCCGGGTTGACATTCTCTCCATTCTCGAAAGTGCATACCATTCTCAATCGTTTACGGTGATGTGACTATCCGTCATTTGCGATGAAAGCAAGAATCTCACAATCGTTTGCAGCCATTGCTTGAGAAAAAAATTCTGGAGTACTTCTACGGAGATACACCCTATCGCGAGACTAGAATGCTAATACAGAAAATCCGTTAACACATTAAATCCCCTTACTTACGTTAAATTTGGGCCCACGAATAATCATAATTAGCAAAATGCACTACTCTGATTTAGTAAAGATAATTACTTTTACCTTTCTTAGTTTAAAATTTATCACATTAATTATATACGTTATGGAATTGTCGGTTTATTTGCAAAACCCGAGGAAAATTGTGCTTCCTTTAAATTGTTATCATTTTTAAAAAGAAGTCCACTTTCATTTAAAATATCTAAGAAGTTAGTTTGGGAAAAATTGGAAAGAAAAGTTGAAGATCATTTCAAAATATAACTTCGGTGGAAAAGCTCATCCATTTGGGCGTAGTCGCGGTAGCCTACCGTTGTTTATTATGGCCAGATGTGGAGGGAGTGTACATTTCTTCTTGAATGTGACCATCAGTAAACACACATTGCCTTTCTTTTGTGATTACGTAAAATGCACATTGCCTTTCTTTTGTGATTACGCAAAATGCATGCCTTTCTTTTTAGAAAAGCGTTTGTGATCTGGAAGCGCACAATGCCTTCTAGAGGGAGTCTTGGCGGTGCTCCTCTATGTTTCGGTGCTAGCCAAACTTAGTGTGCCTGTGAGGGAATACTCTTCTTATGATTTTCTGTGCTTCATCTTATGTTTTGAAAAAAATCTACGCCTTCGGTCGGTCTTGTTGGTAGCTCCTCCATGTTTTATTGCAATCGGTGAATCACGGGCTCCATTCGAATATGGTAATAGATACTGTCTTAAGAATGTTTTTCGAACTTCGTTTGCAAGATCATGTTCTGAACTCGTTTGCAAGATGTGTTTAGAATGGGGCATTCGGACTTGTCTTGGCCGTGGCATTGCTCCAACTATTTGTGCAATCGGTTCCTAGTGCCTTTTTGGACCCACAGATGCGGTAGGCGCTCCTCCATGTTTACATGCGGGACAAAGCGATGCGTGGGGGCTCGGACATGGTGGCATCCACCAGTTTTTGCAGCAGTGCAAAGACATGTAAGAGTTTCGCGTGTAGCATGAATGCTGTAGAGATAGTGTGTGGGCGTGTAGAGATTGCGGTGTAGCATGAATACTTTATATGTTTTTCATTTGAATTAAATTTGATTCGCGAGGGCTTTATGTTTTGGTGAGTAACCAATATCATAGTTTTCTTGAAAGTGCCTCAAGGAGGGATAAACTGGAAGATAAATACATATGCAAAGTTTGGAAAGTTTTGCGGCATTAACTCGAGGAAGATAAATACTGGATATACTCACGCAGGAATAGTTCTTGTATTGGGTTTGAAAGGCAAACCAAAGAAGAATCACGATTAGTTTCTAAATCGAATACCAAACAGGACCTTGAACATCATGGGACTTCTCCTATGCTCGATTGTATAAGAGTCATTTGTCAGCGAACCAGCAGACCCACCTGCCAGCCAGTTCTCCTTCCTTACCGGTGAGTTGATGTTGCGTCCGAGGTAGGAATATCATTATCATCCCAATTTTGAGAGTCTCCATTTTCTATAGCGATTGCAAATGATGCGTTTTGCTTGTTTATATTTCTATTAGGTATGGGATTTGATTCTTCTTCAATGGAAATCATTTATCAGATCTTAATCTTTGCTTTTGTATTAAAGGGTAAGCATGTAATTAACGTATCTTATATTTTGCTTCCATCATCGTACCTCATTTATTGCCTCAATTATTTTCATTGTCTAGCTTTGCATTGGCACTTTAAATCTTGAGAGTCATTTCGGTTTTGGACCATGTGGTTATTGTTTTGCCCCAAGCCTGTTCTATTGCTACTTTGCATATTTTTTTGCTTCATTTTTCAACTTTTTGTATCTTGCTTGTAGGTTTATGATCTATAGATAGATACTATTTTAAAGACCCTACATAGAGAGCTTGCCATTGGGCCTTTTTGTATTACTAATATTCTCGTGTTCCCTTACTTTGTGGACGACGGAGCTTAAAGAAGAATTTTCAAAAATTGTGTGAACGGATTAAAGTTACCTTCTTAGCACTAGTGGAGTTCTTGGTCTCCGTGGACGATAAAAACAATTCTATTCTATCTTATCTATGAATGAGCTTGTTCATTTAATTTGTTTAATGAATTAATATGTAGAACTTATTAGGGATTTTATCCTTTGTAGTGCGATTCCAAACCCTTGGACCTCATTCCCAACCTTGAGGTGTTGGAGCGATTAATTCTAGTGGTCTTTGAGAAGTTCACGAGTCTCTAGGGTCGTAGGCTACCTCTTTCCATTCATTTGATGTTATGGTTCATTGGTTGAGATGCATGGATCAGATTTCTTTTTTTTTTCGGTGAATAGTACAACAGGTTATTAGCAGTATAATTATCAAGTGAGCCAGCCGTGTAGAGGCTGTGTAGTATGCGGATCACCACAACTCTAAAACGAATTTAAGAATCACGTTGCAGCTATAGTACATGACATAGCCATAAAGGTTTACAGCTATTGTACATAGAAATAACATAAACATAAGGTTTAAATGCGTATCTATTGGCACAGGTACACAAACAAACGCCTTCTTCAAATGAGAAGATTGAAGCCTACTTTATAATCAGCTCGTACGTTAACGCAGCCAAAAAGAAAAGGGACAAATGAAGGGTTTACATCAAAGCACACTTTCACAAAGAATTGAATGCATAGGAGAGGTGAAAGTTGCAAAAGGATGGGACTGAGGAGTGTGGACCACGGATAAAACAAGGCACAAGGGTTAAAAACAAAGCAAGCATCAAGGAGAAAAAGAACATTCTTGTGGGCCAAGCACCATTGCCAATGCAGGCGCCGAACTAGGATGACTTTTAAGGGGTGGCCGCCATCACGGTCTACTAGAAGGAGGTTCATATTTTTATGATGGTCCATTTGGCTTTATACGAGAAAAGGGAGCCCACCCATCTACTGTTGGCCAAAGGATAGTTTGTTTTTGCAAGTCCCTGATTGTGTTGTCCTCAGGCAAATGGTAACGAAACAGATCATAACAGATCGTGCATGAATATATGGTGAATAACATAATGGATTTAATTCATAAGTCTAGGCATATACAGTGATGAATAACAAATGGATTTAATTCATATAAAGCCTAGGTATGTACAGTGTAAAACAGAAATCCTGTGTACGTTTTTCACACTGTGAATGGCAAGGGCAACCATAAGATAATAGAAAATGGGAGTATGTATGTACAGAGAAAGGATCAGGCCCTAGCAAAAGAGGCAGCAAATGGAGTGATAGGAAGCTGTTTCTTTTCTTCAAAAACAGGGTTTCCTTTACCTCCTGCACACTCCAGCCAGCCTTTCTGAGAACAGAGGATAGCATGTCAAGTTCCAAAGCCAACCTAACAAGCAGACTCTGCCTTCCAAAATCCTCTTCTTTTTCAAAGCCACATAAGGGAGCAGAGGCTGCAAGCATTTCAGAAATGTCCTCATCTTTCCAGCCCCCGTTTCTGAGCCTGGCGGCCACATCTTCCAAAATCACTGCCACCCAATTCGACATTGCATCCCTCCTCAATTCCGGCATCACAAAATCCACCTTCTTCTCTTCCAAATCGGAATCTAACCCTTGGTTTATGGCCAGAAGATCGCTCCAGAATTCGATCCTTCTGATATTTCCGGTGGATTGGTAAGAGGAGGGGAGAAAATTGTAGAAGGTTGGGGAAGGGTGTGGAGGAGGCCGGAGATTGTTTGGCATTCTTCAAGGCTTCGGATCAAGACGTTGTTGCTGACAACGCTTTTGACGAAAGTATCTGGAGTTCTGGCAAGGGCGTCTAAATTCCTCCCCCAAGATTGGCCCATGGCCATGCTGCTGCCCCAAGTGGTGCCACTGGGCACTGATCTGCACCTGTCCATCATGCCTACATCTTCTTCCCTCCCTACATCCCTCCTTTCCGTCGATAAACACCTCCTCAAACTTACCCCAATTCTCGACCCCCTATAAACGCCGGAAGCTCGAACGCCGGATCATGTGTCTGAAAATAAAACGCTTCCCTCCTAAAAAATCTGTCACATCCCTTCCGCAGCAAAACACATATTGCTCATAAATAAAAAACACTGGATTCCCTGGCCGATCGGGAGACGAAGACACATAACAGTGCCCATAAATTGGTACTAACACAGGGCATTTCTTCAGAGCTGCAGCGGCAACAGAGATTGCATCTTTTAAAGCATTAGGTCTAGAACCCCATTGTTTGGACCAGAATTTACCCTTTTCTACGAGAGAGCAGAGACCTGCGGTTGGGAAGTTGATCCATGTCCGAGCTGCTGCAGGCCGCCGGATCTCCAGTCTGGAAATCCAGGCCCTAACGGCATGCCTTCGCGAAGCAGAGCCTTCAAATCGGGCGGAAAAATGAAGCCGAATGTGCCCTCTATGCGCTCGAATTCCTCATCCGATAGTCCTTTGGAAATTTGGATCATGTTGCTCTTGGATAGAAGCTGAATTATTTCCCTGCCGTGGACTCTCTGCGTGGGCGATGGAAAGGCTCCGGCATTTGCCCTTTCTGAGAGACGTTTAAGACCTGCCATGTGCGCCCTACTGTTGATCTTGGCTTCTGCCATACGTGGAGATTGCAGAGCATCATACATGCTACCGCCCATCTGCTCTTAAATTCATAAACGATTTCCATCCATTCCAAGGCGCAAATGCTTAAACCTAATTCCAACTCTCTTCAAATGCTTAAGCTGTGGCATGCTCCTTCCGATTCAGAAGATTTTTTTTCCTTGTGCACCCGTTTTTCCTCCTTTGCCTTGTTTCCCCGTCCAAATTATGGATCATCTTCTGAGACATGAATGGAATTCAAAGATCCATTCGAGGCAAGCAGCTGTGGGAGTGTGCTTTTGTACTGCGGCGGAAAAATTCGGCTGGAGCTCAAATGTCTATATTTGTGTCCGTTTCGCACTGCTCTCCTTTAAGAACTAGGGCTTTGGGCTAGGGATAGGGCGGCGCCAACGGCAGAATCCTCTCGATTTAGAGCTTTCTGCCTTCTAACCAAAATTAGCGATGAAAAATATTTCTTTCTTCGTAGCACATTATGGATATAGTTGCCACGTTGGAATTAGTGGGCCAATGTTCCAAACTTCCAAACTACAAACTAGAAATTTTTGAAAAGCTTCGACAACATCACAAACACGAAGTTGGGTTAGAATCAATTATAATTAGCCTACAATAAATTTATAGCGGCAGTCATCGCGAACATTTCTCTTTATCAACTTGTTGGCAGTTCTAAACCTGAGTATTATGGAGAATATTTCAGAATAAAAAAGATATAGTTGAAAAGGCTTAAATTAATACAAACCATTACATCCAACACTTTAAAATTAAATTCCCCCTGAAACCCCTTTTGGTTTGAGTGCATATTCACAGGGGTGACTCCGGGCATTGAGAGCTATCAGATGGCATATATACTCAATATTCGTTGATCTAGATCATAGATAGCAATCCTCGTTTGTGAGGTATTCTTGTACAAATTTTTTTTTTTTGAAGAACTGTGTCATCAATATATTAAAAGAATGGTAATGTTACAAAGCAAGTGAGGAGGAAGGAGAACTGCCCCAAAGAGACAGCGATACCTCAACACTCCACAACAAACTCACAGAAAAACTGCAACTCTACTGCTGTACAAACCGATCATCACCATCTACAACACCCAAGAAGTCCCGCCAAATGGCAAACTTCCGCTCTACTACTCCCGGGAACACCAGAAAGCTTTGAAATAGCTTGTACCTGAGTCGAGGAATCAGAGAGGCTGCAGGGATGTCAATCCCCCGAAAGATCCACAACCGCCGCCTCCAAATCAGCCACACCAACCAAGCCACGCCAGATGCAAGGCTTCGCCGCCGCAAGAGCCCAAGCACCGGATACACATGAAGAATCACTGGCGGCTAGTCAATCTCACCAAACAAAGCCCTAACCCAATTCCAGGCCGACAAGTGAGGGCATAAAACCGCATAATGCTCCACGGTCCTCACGATGAAGGCCACAACAAGGGCGAGAGGGCTCACACCCTACCTAAACCAACTCACAAGGGCATTCACCGAATGGCATTGAAACACCGCCACGAAGCACCCTAACCTTCGGTGGGAGAAGTGAGCTCCATGTCCACGCCCAAACCGAAGCGCCATCGAGAACCCTAAGCCGCAGAGACCACTTGCTTGAAGGGGGCAAAGGTGTCATGAATAGCCGGCACCCGAAGAAGACCGCACAAAGCAAGAAGACACAACATCCGGATGAACATTCCAAACCTGCACCACCACATCATCCCCGAGGGACTATAGGTATGTGTAGCGAATACTCCCCGCCACATGCTCCCCCAGATAGCCCTGGTCCACTGCCCCTCAGGCGAAAGCGAGCTCGAAGAACTCCCACGAAGCTAGCCCGACCACCCCAATACCAATCCTCCAAGGTGAGCAGCACAGCCAGTTCGCCTCCAACGGGCTCAAGCGTCCGAGCATGCACAATGGCGCCAAAGGGCAAGTGCGCAGGGGTAGAGGAACCCACAAGAAAGGAGAAGAGTGGTGATAAACCGAGGCATAATCTAGCCGGAAGAGCACACGCACATGATCCCAAGCCCGCAACACTCCCGTGGAGAAAAGGGGATGCATGTGGGAAAGGTCGGAGACCATACAACAAAGGCCTGTGGCAACTCCACATGCACGATTTGCTTCCCAAACGCCACACAATGGCTTAAGAGATCAGAACAACAAATACCGCACTGGAGAAGATGCTCCATCTCGCAGAATGCTCCAAACAAACTTGAGACCAACACCTTACTATGCAAATACCAAATCCAGAATGGCCAAGCCCCCATCCTCCCCGGGCGGAGACACTTCCACCAAGCCACTTTAACAACCCCTTCATCATCCCCGCCCCACACAAAATTTCGAACAATCTTATCCAAAGCCCGATCTTACCCTCGAGAGCTAGCATCGCAGATGTCAGATACACATGAGTGCTACAAAGTACTGACTTGGCAATATTGATCCTACCTGCCATGGACAACTTGCTACCCTTCCACCAATTGAGGTGTTTCTGCAGCCCCTGCAAAATCTCATCCCACACCCTCCCCATGGAAACACCCCCTCCAAAGGGAATACCACATTACCTGGAAGCACCTTCCAAGAGAATAGAGCCAAACAAGGGGAAGGCGGAGTCAGCTGGGCCCATAATGCGGAGCACTTACCCCAATTCAGAAGAATGCCTGAGGCTAAGGAGAAAGTATCCAACAAACCCTTCACATTCCGCAAATTCCTCTCTTCTAGGAAAGTGTCATAGGCAAACTGGTAAAACAGAGGACAACAAGGAGATAGGCCTCCAATCATTAATAGTAGAAGGCTGCTTAACCTTAGGAATCAAGGAAATGCATGCGGTATTCAAGATCCTATACATTTGAGAAGACCGGCAAAGAACTCAAGGTACACCTCGGTACAATCGACTCACCAGCCCACTCCCAATAAGTCCGAAAGAACTCCCACAGGGGATGCCATCCAGCCGGGACATTTATCCTTGGCCATGCACATACATGCCGCCGCTAAATCCTCTCAGATAACGAGGTTTTATAAAACTATAAGATTTGAGGCAATGTACAAAATGGTGTTGATTTTATACGTATTATATGATTTTAGGGGCTCTCGCCTCTACGCCACCCCCCAGAATATCACCCAAACCAAAGGGAGTTTCACGGGGAATTCAATTTTAAAGTGTTGGATGTAATGGTTTGTATCAATTTAAAAAAAAAAAAATTGGCCCCTCCAAGGTGGTGTACAAATTAGAGAAAATGATATATATAGATATATACAAAAATAGCCATGAAAATACTAGAATAAGCAAAGAAACAATATAACTTATAAAGAAAGCAATGAAATACAGGAAATAAGAAATAATGTTGCAAGTTTGACATTGAAGTTTTACACGGCCCGTATTTAAGGGTTAAATCATAATAGGTCCACATGTGGTTCCCAAATTCGGAAATATAACATTTGAATATCAATGTCAAAATATAACATTTAAGAGAACAATTGGCATTAAAAACCACCATAGTTTATAAGCTTGATGCAAGAGACATCATTGACCACCAATTAAGCTTCCCATTGCAAAAATATCCTTTGTATACAAACCCGTTGCAAACTACAAGGATGGGAAAGAGTACCATGTGTCATGCAGAAAAGCCAGCTATTAATTTCCATCAAATAATTTTTAAAATTTTAACAAAGCAAACAAACAGTTTTAAACCAACAAGCTTTATTCAGCACTGCACATGCCAAACCTGATCACTCCGAGATGCTTGATGTAGAGATTATAATAAAGGGGTGAGAATTGAAGGTTGCTTCAGGTATCATGCCGTTGACCTGCATATATTTTATAATCCTTCATTCTTGGTTAGAAACTACAAAGCACTGAGATGTACACAAAGCATCTAATAAATAAACATTGTAATTATAATAATGTAGTTCGCTACAAACCCATGGAAACAGGGGCATGAGCAAGAAAATTGAGATGAGAATTAGGAGGCAGTGCTGAAGAGGCCATAGAAGCAGGAAACTGAGAGCAAGATTGCATGTCGGCGGTGGTAACCATGGAGGCCGAAATGCATGACCCAATTACAGGTTTGAATTACAAAGAAAAACCACGTGATGCCATAAACCTCGAAAAGCTTACTGGAAGAGCTTTCCAACGCCCCAAAAATTGCTCAAAACGGACACCCGAGGTGGAAGATATCTGGGATTGAAACAACGTCAAATCTAACGGTAACCATGGAGGCCGAAATAGATGATCCCAATTCCGGGACTGAAGTAGAGTAAAAATTACTGATTCCATACACCCTTGGAAAGTTTACTGCAAGGCCTTCCCAACGCATCAAAAATCCTCAAAAGGGGCACCCGAGGAGGGAGATATCTGAAATTGAAGCAACCAAAACCCTAGCCCCAGTGAGCTGCACCATCACCAAATAAGCCAAGCCTTTATCTAATATTTTTTATATACAACCACACAATCTCTCTTTTTTTAGCATTTATCTAATATGGACATACAACCATGCAATCTCTCTTTGTTTTTTGAAAATCAACGGTTAAGAAAAGGTGCAGTCTAAAAATACTATTTAGTACAGTCAAACGAATACATCAACCAAATCATAGCAAAACCATATTGAAAAGCATACAAAAAACACAAAGGAAACCCCCTGTTATTGTGCTATATATTTTGTCCCATTGCTTCATTAAAAAAAAAAACAACATTACTTGCACTACGCCCTATAGAATAGTAAAGCGAGTTAATCACAAAGTTTCTCTCTTGCCTCAAACTGCAATACTCCAAGGTGCTTTGTTAGTGTCATTTTGGATGAAAAAGGATAAATATATATATACACCCAAAATTTATAGACCTTGTTGTGATCATTGACATGAATTGGGCTAATATGATGTGAAAATGTGGGCGTCAATATGATGTGCATAGGTAAGCACGGGCTACGGTGCCAGGGTGAACCCTCCGCCCTTTTTCTCCTTAGGCAGAGGGGTGCGTCAGGGGTGCCCTTTGGCGCCGTTTTTGTTTATGATTGTGGCGCAGGCACCTTTGTCTCCGCTTGTTTTTGCTACAAATGGAGGAGGGGGGTGGTGGATGGGCTTCGGATGCGGGATGGTAGCCAGCCAGATTATTAATCGGGTTCGGCCGATGACACTTTCCTCTTCTTGGTGGCAGAAGAGAGGAATCATGAATGTGAAGGGTTTATCGATACTTTCTCCTTGGCCCCGCATTCTTCTCCTAATTGGGGTAAATGCTCCGCATTATGGGCCCAAATTTAACTCGACCCCCCCTTGTTTGGCTCTATTCCCTTGGAAGGTGCTTCCAAGTAATGTATGTACTAAGTTGTATGGTATTCCCTTTGGAGGGGATATTTCCATGGGGAGGGTGTGGGATGAGATTTTGCGGGGGTGCGTAAAACACCTCAATTGGTGGAAGGGTAGCAAGTTGTCCATGGCGTGTAGGATCACTATTGCCAAGTCAAGATTTTGTAGCACTCATGTGTATACAAAGATCTCATATGTTAGCTCCCGAGGGTAAGATACGTGCTTTGGATAAGATTGTTCAAATTTTGTGTGGGGGCGGGATGATGAAGGGGCGGTTGTTAAAGTGGCTTGGTGGAAGTGTCTCCGCCGGGGAGGATGGGGGCTTGGCCATTCTCGATTTGGCGCATAGTAAGGTGTTAGTCTCAAAGTTTGTTTGGAGCACTCTGTAGGATGGAGCATCTTCTCCTGGTGCGGCACTGTTGTTGCAGAGCCGTCTGTGCATGTGGAGTTGCCCTGGGCACTGTTGTATGGTCTCCGGCCTTTCCCACATGCATCCCCTTTTCTCACGGGGTGTTGGCGGGCTTGGGATCATGTGCGTGTGCTCTTCCAAATTAGATTATGCCTCGCTTTATTACCACTCTTCTTCTTTCTTGTGGGTTCCTCGACCCTCGCCAAGACTTTGGTCGCCATCGTGCATGCTCTGGACGCTAGTTCGCTGGAGGCGAAGCCGTCAGGCTTCACCTTGGAGGATTGGTATTGGGGTGGTCAGCTAGCTTCGTGGGAGTTCTTTTGAGCTCGCTTTCACCTGAGGGGCAATGACCGGGCTATCTGGGAACAAGTGGCAGGGAGTATTCCAACATACCTATAGTCCCTCGGGATGATGTGGTGGTGCAGGTTTGGAAGGTTCATCCGGATGTTGTGTCTTCTTGTTTTGTGCGGTCTTGTTACCGTGTGTCCGGCTATTCATGACACTCGCCCCTTCGGCAAGTGGTCTCTGCAGCCTTCGCTCCTCTCGATGGCACTCTCGGTTTGACGCGGACATGGAGCCCCCTTCCCCATCGAAGGTTAGGGTGCTTCGCGGGCGTGGTGCACCGGCCATTAGGGTGAATGCCCTTGTGAGTCGGGCTTTAGGCCGGGTGTGAGCCCTCTCGCCCTTGTTGTGGCCTCGCATCGTGAGACCGTGGGAGCTTTGTCCGGGTTTTATGCCCTCACTTGCGTGCTGCCTGGGATTGGGTCGGGGCTCTATTTCGGTGAGATTGACTAGCCGCCAGCTTGCTACTTCATGTGTATCCTCGGTGCTTAGCCGTTTTGCGGCAAAGAAGCCTTGCATCCGGCGTGGCTTGGTTGGTGTGGTTGATTTGGAAGCTGGCCGGCGTTGTGGATCTTTTAGGGGATTCGGCAAACGCAGCCCTCTCGATTCCTCGACTTCGTACAAGCTATTTCAAAGCTTTCTGGTGTTCCCGGGATTAGTAGAGCGGAAGTTTGCCATTTGGCGGGACTTCTTGGGTGTTGTAGATGGTAGTGGTCGGTTTGTACAACAGTAGAGTTGCAGTTTTTCTGTGAGTTTATTGTGGAGTGTCGAGGTATCGCTGTCTCTTTGGGGCAGTTCTTCTTCCTCCTCACTTGCTTTGTAACATTACCATTCTTTTAATATATTGATGACACAGTTCTTCAAAAAAAATATTGAAAAAGAAATGGTTGTATTTCACGTAGCCTAATTGTGTGGTTGCTTTAGATATAAGGCAATCTTTCCTTCTGACAAAGTGTGAGCACTCTAAATATGAGAGCACGAGGTGGCGTAAGGCCACTATGAAGATTTGGAGACTAGCTTCTTTTCATTTTACCCACCCTAGCAATCTTTAATCTTTATATATCCCAAACTTTCTCAAGACTTCTTTATTTTTGAATTTTTCTATCTCCATATCTTTGTTCGTAGCGCATTACAGATTTACATTATGAACTTTATGTGCTCTGCAGACACTATCTTGAAAAAAGTCTTAAAAATTTTGATTAATTTTAATTCAAGAGGAGAGGAGCAATTTAAATTTTGAGACGGAGCTCATAAATTGTCTATGGAGCTATGCTCAAAGGTGTAAAGAAAAGGTTACAAAAATTTTCTAAATGCTTAATTGAAGTAAATTAAGGGCCAATATATCTCCATGTCTATGCTCACAACTGAATATAGGAGGAGTGTCATTCATAGGGTGAATTGCATTGCTAAAAAAATTGGATAGTGGTGCCTTGCGCAAATGTTGGTAGAGACTTGTGAGGCTCGCCAAGATTAGAAGCCGCAAATGTGTAGAATAAATTCTGTTGTTTCTTAAACCCTAGGGTCTTGAAAGCGCTTTGAAGGAGCAGCCAGTCCTCTATGCATTTTATGTGGTCGTCTCATGTTGATAAGCAACTTAGTGTATTGACATTTAAGCCCTCGCAATTGAGTAGCTCTTATCCATCTCTGAATATACCCTCATATTGCAAATTTATGTAGCCCTTATCCATCTTTAAATAAACCCTCAGATTACAGATCTATCTGTGAAAGCAAAAGATTAGAAAAACATTGAGAATCATCAAATGTTGAAACAAATATCGAGCAAATATTGGATATGATATATTGTGTCCTCAATAATGACGTATTTGAAAATATAAGCATAAAACATATTGGAACATTGAAAATTCGATGAGAGCCTTGTAGGACCCGTTTATGACAAAGGGTCTTCATAGTTTAGATGTGTCTAACTCGATTGCCCTCAATGCTTTAGCAACACTTTGTATATCAAGCACAATAACATCCTTTAAGCATGCCCTAAGTTAACATATTTCTCTAAGTAATGACCTCCAGAAACGTGGTAATATTGCCCACAGGTTGAATGCCAAATTGATTGTTATACATTCGGCTCATGGACACTGTAAAAATGATATTTTAAAAACAATTATGCACTATCGACATCCTTTCATTTATGCAAACTATTGCATCATTCGCAATATGCAGCAAGACAAAGTCATGCTGTCAAGAATGGCTTCAAATTAGATTAAAGTATGCAACGGGACCTTTTCAAGGTAAACTTTAGCAGCCTTACCAGCCTTGTTGGTTAACATAGTTTTTCCTTTTCTCAACAACAATGAATCACGAACTGGTTGAAATTCGAGAATTGGGCTTAAGTTAAATTAACGCAAAAAAAATCATTATCTGTAGTTCTGCTTTTCAATTAGCAAAGTTCCCAAATATAGGATTTTATTTGACAGCCTAAAGATCTTACATTGATAGACTATAACCAATATTGCACTCCGATGTAAAAAACCTCTTCGGCAAGTGCAAGTATTATTGATGACATGCACAGACAAAATAATTACGTCAAAAATAAAGAGAATGAGGCGCTTACCTTTAAAAATTGGAGGCGATGTCATAGGCCGGATCTTATCTGCTTGAATGCGGCTTGCACAGCCTACTTGATCTTCGTATTTTCACTTGATCATCAAGGATTTTCACTTTGATTTTGCTTGATCCTTCACCTGTATAAAGTCCAAAATGCAAATTTCAGAGCCTGGTCTCTATTTTAGTGTTGTTGTGCCAAATCAAGAGAAACTTGGTATTGGGTTTAATGAATTCGTGGAGACTTCAGAATGGATTTTAAATTTTGTGCCGGATTGATAGAATCAATTTTAAAATTTGGAGAACCTTTACCTTTTGAATGGAATGCCAGACCTTTGTAGAAGTTTTTTGACCGATATTAAGCAGGGCATGGTTGTGAGGACGAGAGCAAGTGCACCCACCTCTAGATCGAATACCCAATAGATCATGCAAGAGCTTTGACAATAAATCAGCCCTACATAACTTTTTGAATTTCTAAATTTCTAAACATCTGGAGCTATCACGGATCTAGCCCATTGCCAAGCTATGGCCCAAAAACCCAGATGTCGCTTGAAGATCTATCTCTCTGTTAGTCTCTTTCTTGATAAACCTGGATTCTCAACTTTGAAACATCAATGTCCTGTAAAATAGTAAACGTGAGCATTTTGCACTTATTTTGGGCTTCCGGTAGGCAATCAGAAACCTTACCTATAGCCGTAGAGCGGATTTGTAGGGGTATGCACTTTGAATCCAGCTGCTCTGGAATGTGACCACTGCCAGATCACTCTTCTCGCTGCTGCTTCAATTTCGATAGCAGTTCGGAATCAAAATCCATCTTGGGCCTTTGAATTTAAGGCGCTGCTTGCTGGTAACAGCTAATTGGACACATGTCAAAAAAATTTATGAAGAGGTGTTGCGCACAAAATTTGCTAACATGTCCAAATTATAGGTAAGAATCTCAAGATAATATTCCAGAGGAATCAACCTACAATATTTATATATGTTAAGATAAGAAATTTATCGTGGCAGTCCGCCACGAACATAATATTTGGTTCTAAACCTGCGTAGTTGGACCCGCTATTAACATCGACCATGTAATAATGCATTCCCAACTTAGTAGTGGATGTCTATAGGCTCAAATGCTACTCAACGACATCCATAAATGTTGTATAATAGATTTTATAGATCCACTTATCGGGCTTCAAAATAATGAGTGCACAAATTTAATTTTAGGGCTTCAAAATAATGAGTATTTGGCGTTTGATAAAGGTTAGTAGTGGTAGTGGCAGTGGCAAAGGATACAATTGGACTTCAAAATAATGAGTGTATGGCGTTCAGTAAATGTTTGTATTGGCACCGGGTCGATAAGTGAACAGTGGTATGATAAAGGCTCGTTAAGCACTGTTGGTTTTTTTTTTCCCCAAAATTTGGCACGAATTCCAAGAAATGAACTATGAAGGTCATAAGAAGGTCTTTTTCAAAAATTATTTTTTCCACATGGAATCTTTTTTGATGCTCTACAATATGGGGAGAATCTTTTTGCAAAAAAAGGAGCATCTTGATTTTTGGCTTAAATTGGGGCTAATTTTGATGAGGTGGCAAGTTTATGGAGTGATATGGCACATGGGTGATGACAAGGCACAATGAGGTGGTCATGTGTTAAGCAAGGTGGCAAAATGACTTTTGTCTAGTCAAAACTTTTTGTGAAGTGGTGATGAGGTAGATGACACTTGGGTGGATGTGGATGATGTGGACGATATTTGGGTGACGATGTGGATGATATTTGACATTTTGAAGATGGGGTGGATAATTTGGCAACATATTTGGCACTTGTGCACATACACATTAGAACTTTGTGCAATGACTTGGAAATTTTGTTTTTTCAAAATTGTTTGGAGAAAATGTGCACTTTCTCTCTCTAGTTTTGTTTTTAGAGAGAGCGAGAAAATAGCCTTAGACCATAGGAATAGCCAAACTTGGTGAAGTCTTTTGCATTTTCTCAAATTAGTGGATGAACGATGGGTGTGTGATGTACCTTGACTAGAAAAAGGACTTTTTGCCAACTTTGGCGAGGGAATATGGTGATGGGGCATGGAGATAGGAATGATGAAGCATGAAGGGTGTTTCATGGATAGGATCAAGATGGTAGGAATATGAAGGAAGGCTTGGGAAATAGGATTCATGCCAAAATAACTTGGATCTAGCTACATACCAATGAATCTTGAGGGGTCTTCCAAACTCTAGCAAAAGGGCCTTCAACTTTAAGCTCAATTTTTCTTGCTTGAATCTCAGCCTCCTTGCCATACTTGTATGAGGTTCAATGAATGTCCTTCCCTTGGTTCTTCATCATAGGCGTCACCTTGGAGTCTTCAAAGATGGAACTCTTCAAACTTTGGCCCATGCACACATGTACTAGTCAAATGTTAACCAAATATGCAAATTATGTGCATAGCTCTTCTATGCGGCCAAAATGTGGCAGTGGTCTCCCAGCCTCTAGTTCTTCATATAAGTTCTCAAAGGTTCTTGATGGTTGCCAAATTGGAAGATTGGTTGGCAACGTGGGCTTTTGCAAGTGATGGGAGCAAGGTAGTATGCTAGGAAAGCCAAAAAATGTGCAAATGCTCGTGGAAGTATAAATCTGATGAACCTGCATAACAAGTGAGTAAAGGAGTTGACATATGGAGGTGTGATGGCATCTTGATAGATATGGTTGGGTATGATGAAATAGAAGAGGTTTACATGGGTAAGGACAACCCTTGAGCAGATTAACATGTTATGAAGGTATGGAAGGGTGACCCTGCATGTGACAAAGCATTTATAAGTATGAGAGGCTTGGCAGCAACACAACATGAAGAGATGTATGAATGAATGTGTGATGTGTAAATGAGAGTGAGATGTATGAATAAGCAAGGTACTGTCTTTATGTTCCAGCCTGATATTGTTAACTGAGTGGCTCGATTGGGTGGAGAGCTCTTTTGAATAAGACTTTGGCTACTAATTTGTGTAACAGTTATTATATTTATTCAGGTATTCAGGGAAGATCGTATTAACTGGTTTCAAAGTGTAGTTTCAATTTTCTTTGGAACTGTGGGTAGTGGAACCATTGTCATGATCTTTGGCGTGATCATGAAGCAGCTTCAAGTGTTTTGAAGGATGCTAGAAGCCAACAAAGCAACAACCCTGGGGAGGGAGGAGGGAATATTCCAACGAAACAAGAACTTGGATGATTCTCGAGTTTTAATTGAAATAGTTTTTAAGTTACTCATGTCATGAGATAGTTTTGCAGATACACATGCAGAGTAACCGAGGAAGTTAGATGCATGGGACTTATGAGGCAATACGTTGAGTTGGTCCACGAGTAGAGGTGGCAACCAAGAACATAATTGGTCCACGAGTAGGTGGCAACCAAGAACTAAATTGGTCCACGTGTAGGTGGTAACCAAGAATTAGTGGCCCACGAGTAGGTGGCAACCACTAGTATGTGAAAACCACTAGTATGTGAAAACCACGAGTAGGTGTAGACACAAAAATCACGAACAGGTGGTATCATGAACCAAGGTGGAGGCCACGAGGAGGTGGTGACCACGAGTTGATAATAATATTATTTTAGGGGAGTAGCCTTAACGGGTAGAAGCATGAAAGGGTGGGCAAAAAAAGTGCCCGTATTTTACATTTACAAATTCAAAATGTAAGGAAATCCCTCCCCCCCAGAAATTATTATTCTTGGAATGAATCATTAATAGGGCAAATAATTTTGAACTCTCCTCCCGCGCTCTGTTCAACCTTCCTCCCGCTCCAACCTCCATAGCCGAAAGCTTGACATCCATATTCGAACCTCCATAGCCGAAAGCTTGACATCCATATTCGAACCTCCATAGCCGAAAGCTTGACATCCATATTCGAACCTCCATAGCCGAAAGCTTGACATCCATATTCGAACCTCCATAGCCAAGATCAGGACCTCCATAGTCAAAAGCTTGCATTTTCGTGAGAGTCAAGCACCGTGGAAGAGATCATGACCAAAACAGCTTGGAACAAAGACATCTCCAAGGAAATCTCCTCGCAACAAACCTCAGAAAGCCCATGCCAAGGTCTCCCACTAGAACCGCCACCAAAACTCAAGAGTAGGTCTTCTTCAGACGGGAGGTCTTGCCGCCCGAAGTTTGACAAGGTAAGCATCGTGCAGACTTAGGAGCAACAATTTTGATAGCATGTTTCCGTGGCTAGTGCAAATAGTGCGGGATGTTTGGGGTCTCAAGCCCCCCGGCGTTAGGGGTTATCAAGAGTGCGTGATTAAGCCCGGTTGGATGGCGATTTTTTTCCGTGTATGAGCACGCTTTTTGTAGGAGGGACATTGCAAATCATCACATTCCATTGTATTTTGCCCGAGCATATGCACTTCATTACAAAGGAGTAAGCATTGATTGGGATGAGGTGAAAGCAAGTGCAAGTCTTCATTCAAAAGGCTCTCAAAAAGAATCGACCCTACGAATTAGCTACGAAAAAGTCTTCCAATGTTAAAGCTATTAAATGTATGCCTCGTAGAATTGGGGCAGCAGTTGGAAATGATGAAAAGGTGGAGGGAAACAAGAGCATTAGATTCTCGCCCCATGCTTGATGAAATACAGACTTTAAAAGAGAAAAGGAAAACAATGGAAATTGAACTGTTGAAGCATGAGAGTGATAAGAGCTTCTTGACAAGACTTGTGCAGAGTAAAGATGCAAAAATATGTGAGCAGTTCAGCATTATGGCATGTTTAAAAGCAAGCGGAAGCCAACCGATGTGCAAATGGCTTTGGCATCCCATTTAGAGGAGGAGAAATCAAGTTATATTGCTGACTTAGATGCTCTAATGATTTCCATTGATTGTTTAAAGGCTGATTTGCAAGAATTAGAAGCTGCCATTGAAAAAATCAGCAAGGATTTGGAAGTTAATTCCAACTGTGAGAATAGAATAAAGGAGATGACTAAGCATTTGGAAAGATCAGACCCGATAGGCCTGCAGCCCGCTCCCATACTCGCAGCAAGACGGAGCGCTTCATTCTCGCATATAAGCAATACTTGGCAAAAGAAATTGCAATGATTGCCTTGACTGACCATGGTAATATCTCCACTTTGTGGTCATACATATTGTCTATTTTGTCTTATATTCGGGGTTTCAACGATTTAATACATGTGTACATGATTGTTTATGGTCCGAGGACTCGCGACATTGCTTAGGAATCCCTTCCTCAAGGTACATCTATTTCTATTTTGATTACATAATTAGTTTGAGTGTACTTAGATGTAGTTAGTTTCCATCATGTACATAATCGTATTAACATTTGATTTGGCGTGGTTTTGTCTTTACCAGTAAAGAGGAAATGTATTTGCTTCTCAGATTTACATTTTACATGTGCCATGAAGTGCTTTTCCGAATTCCTTTACTGTGGTGTATTAATAGGGTGTATTGCATTGACTCGTATTTTGCATTTACATGTGATCTTAAATGCATATGAATTTGGTATTTGACTTTCCTTTACATTCAATGTTTGAATGATGTATTTGATAGGGTGTATTGATAAAATATTTTGTTCAAATACATTTGAATTTAGTATTTGGTTTTCCTTTACATTGTGATAGCTATGTACACTAATGTACTTCTATTTTGTCGTTACATTATCAGCAGAAAGTTTGCCTGTAGTAAAAATCTACTTGCATGTAATTAACATTTGTTCTGTTTTGATTTGCATCTGATTGTTTTTTCTTCAGATTTTGCTTCTATCTACTCTACATCTCCCCTTGATTCTGAATCAAGTGTTTACATTTCTTATTGACACCCAATTGTGTCAATGCAGACATGGGTAGTATCAAGAAAGGAAGAAGTAAAACTGCAGGTAAACTAAACAATTCATGTTTCGTGCACTATGCTTAAGTTCTGAATATAGCAAAATTTCATGTTGTAGGTGAAAAGAAGAATGTTATTGAGAAGGGGTTGCATTTACCATTCTCAGACATCCCAATTGCTGAACCTGGCACAAAAGATGCTGCTGCTATCGATGTTGGAAGTCCATCCACATCTACATCACCTTTGAGAATTGCAACAACTCATAAGCAATCGGTCAAGTGATTTTGGAGACAGAGGGGTATGTGGAAGGTAGGGTGATTACATTCTCGATTACATTAAGATTGCATCTGTTGTAGTTAGAGTTCACTAATGTTCAATATTTTGCAAAGCAGAGGTTGTTTTCCAAAAAGAGATCCCACCGCTGAAGCCGAAATGCTATTATTGAGCAACTAGTCGAAAGCCCGTAGTAATTCTCTCTCCTTTTCGGGTTTCTATTTTTTTTTTTTTTTTGTTTTGAAACTTACGCTGACGTGTTTACGATAAAATTACTCAAGATGTTGGTGACGACATTGAAAACAAATCCTCAAGTTTGTTTTTCAAGTTGAGGAAAAGGCTTGTTCTTTGGCGGTGTACGTGTTTCTTTTTGTCTTGCTTTCAAAACATTAGAATGAAGCACTTTCTTGTCTTCGAGACTTACGACGATTCAAAGGAGCTAGATGATGTTGAAGAAGCCTTGGAGATTGCAGCCAAGGCAACGACTAAATTTATGGTCAAAGCTGATGCCAAAACAGCTGGAAAAAAGAGAGTGCAAACCAGAGCAGGGACATCCGCTGCAAAACGGTAATTGCTAGCTTACATTTACTTACTTATACTTCAGTAGCTTATTATATTTTACTCGTTTTGCAGGTCTAAACCACTGGAAACAGAGATTGGAAGGTATCAATTTATGCTTTATTGTCATGGATCAATTGTTAATATGACACTAACATTGACTTACTTATACTTCAGTAGCTTATTATATTCTACTCGCTTTTGCAGGTCTAAACCATCGGAAACAGATTGGAAGGTATCAATTTATGCTTTATTGTTATGGATCAATTGTTAATATGACACTAACATCTTGGATCCGACAAATGTAAATGATGACAAGGATAAACTTATGGAATTCACGCCATTCACGCCATTCAAGAACTGTCCGCTGGCTGAAATGAAAGTGGTTGCATCTGACATAGCAATTTTATGTGCAACTAACTCTAAAATGAGTAGCCGCTTAGTGGATCTTTATGGCAGGTAATAACCTGGTTGTAACCGAGCTGTATTTGTTGCTATTCCTTGTCTCTAATGTTAATCTTAATCTAATCCAGGTGCTTGTATGAGACATTGCCTTTTCGAGTGGAAGAGAAAAATCTTTTTATCCCGCTTACAACTATATAAGGTTTAGAGAAGCTACCAAAGAAAAAAGAAAGGGTGAATCACCAAGGATCACTAAATGTCATTGAAATAGTGAAATCGTGGGATGAAGGGGATTGTGGTAGCTAAATGCCATCATATCCTTGCACCTATCATTGAGAATGACCATTTTGTGCCGGGCCGCTTTTACGCCGCACCATCTCGATTCCAAGATCCTACCGCACTGTGAATTCACGCCTTGAATCCTCTTACGGTGTTATGCGACGAACGAAAGCAATCAAAGGGTATGTAATACTTTAAGTTGTTGCTTTGCTTTTCTTCGCTAATTCGGCCTCCGCTAAATTTCATGATATGTAGGCTGCACACACAAATGTTAACCACATCGACGGCCAAGTATCTAGAGGCGTCGATTTCATGAAGAGAAATAATGTTAATCGGATTCAAAGAAGTAGAGGTGCCACAAAGAGTCCGATTTAACATCATGTGGGTTGTATGTGATGGGATTTATGCACAAATATGTTGAAGCTCTTGTCTCTGGTAGAGATATGGAAGTAAGTTGTATGCCTTCCTTTGTATGTACTGCATCTCATGTTCCTTTAAATATTTCTAACCTTATTTATGGATGTCACAGATTACATCTAAATGGTTCTCTCATGAATACCATCACTTCCGCCGCGACAATTTCTAATAGATGCTTTGGTCATGCATTGTGATGCCAATCCGAAAGAACGTATCGCCCAAAAAGCCCTCCTCGATTTCTCGAAATGATCATGAGTCTGAGTATCTGATTTTGCAAGATGAACTATGTAACAGGCTTATATATATCTTTTGTTCACATTTGTGTTCACATTTCCTATCATAAGGAATGTACCCTTTGATTTAAAGAAGCCTTGTACCCTTTTTGGTCAATCAAAACAGTTACTTGATTGTTTCGACTGATATATTTTGTGACCTTGTACCACACCACCACCCCCCCACCACCACACCCCACCACACTCCACCACACCACATCATACCACCACACACCACTACACACACCACCACCACCACCACCATAACAAAGCTCAACACCATTGCGTAACACACAATACCATCATTATTATTTGGGAGCAGGATGCACACCTGAATCTATCATCATGTTGTCGGTACTCCCTAAAACATTTGTACTAGCTTGTACAGGATGTCCAACTGTTCTTTCCACACCATACTGTTCACTATCACGTGATGTATTAACACAATTAGCTTCCATATCTGGTTTCTCATCCTCTTTTCTATCAAAGCATCTTGCAATGCCATGGCCATCACGACCACAATATTCACACACAATAGATTGATATCTAGATTGATATCCACGCGACCCACGACCACGTCCATATCCACTACGACAAAAAGTGTTATAATCATGGCGACCATTATAATCACTGCGACCATACACACTACTACGACCATAACCACGACCAAAGGATCCATCATAACCACGACCAAAAGACCGAAATCTTTTTCTTTGTTCAGAAGACTCAGAAGGTGGGTTTCTTTTCCTTGTATCTGCAACCATTACAGTGTCTTTGACGTCAGGGGGTGCAATAACTCTACAAGACATGATCTTCTAAGGATTCACACGCGTCTTCAAAAGTAACATGCTTCTTATTCATCAATATAGAAATGATGACCCCGAATTCAGAGGATGGAAAAGTTTCCAATAGCTACATCACCAATTCATCTTTGGATATAGGCGCTCCGGCAGCAGCCAATTGTTCAATTATTTCTTTGAAGCGATCAACGTGAGTTCTAACAGTACTTGATGAATCATATTGGAGATTTGCCAAACTCCTCTTCAAGAAAAGGACTTCTTGCTTTGTTCTCTTATTGTAAACCTGCTCTAAATAATTCCAGACCTCACTGGATATGATAAATTGATCAACATCCGCATGGATAGAATCTTTCAATCCATACACTAAGAGACGCCGTGCTGCTGGATTATAGTAGGTTTTGATTTAAGCGGCATGCCAGCGGATCCTACAGAGCAGGGTCGGAGGTAGTCGTTGTGTAAAACGAGACAGTTGGAAATTTAGTGTCCACAATCGGCTTACGTGCCAGTACACTTACAGAACGTTGAGAAAACATCAGATTTCTTCTTGAGAGAAAAGATGAAAGAATAACGTGAGTAATCATCAATGATTAAGAGAAAATATATGGCACCACCAAGTGACCGTGGCAATGGTCCACAAAGGTCCATATGGACCAACTCCAAAATAGAAGATGCACGAGGTCCAACATGATTAAAAGAATGCCGACAAGGTACCAAGTACACAAGCCTCACATGGTGCCAAGAGTGCCCGAGAATCCATCGAGAAGCCATTAACGACACCATGTCGCTTCATGTCCAACAAGACTGAAAAAGAGGCATGACAAAAGCGTCCATGCCATAAATCTCCATCGATGTCGTGGCAAAGAAGAGCATAGATTAGACCATCCGTAATTCGGTACTCATATAAATTGTGATGGCGCATGCCGGCACCAAGTATTAAGCCATCTTCAAAAGGTAGCAAAATAACTCATCAAAGTAAAGATGAATACCAACATCGCTTAATCGAGAAACGTAAAGTAAATGACGATGTAAAGCAGAACATGTAAAACACCACGCAAAGAATGAATTCCTGAATGAGCTCGTAATGGGAGATCACCAATACCAAGAATTTGTTGACGACTGTCATCTCCCATATAAACATATTTTAAAACGCGCAAGGGATGGTAATTTTTGAGCAAGGATTTCTCATATACCATATGTTGCGTTGCACCTAGATGAAAATTGCACAAAGGTGTAAACATAATAGCTAGACAACACCAGATAAATTCAAGATAATACTATAAGTTAGGAACTTAATATTTCAATACCACACACAATATCAATGCTCAACAATATATATAAGAAATAAATTCCAACACTATATGTAGAAGTTGACACCATGGTGCAACACACAATAACACATGAATGAAGAACATGCTGTATACACCATAACAAAGCTCAACACCATTGTGTAACACACAATACCATCATTATTATTTGGGAGCAGGATGCACACCTGAATCTATCACATCCTCTGTCAATACAGGCTGAATGATGTCCAAAAAAAACCTAGGGTCATGGTTGAGGACTTTAGCAAATACGTACATCAGATGTTTGCATGGAATATATACCCTTTTCATCTCTCTGACCATGAAATCCGGGCATGTGCATGTGGGATGCTTGCAGACCCTTACTGTATAAGTTTCATCTGGTCGACGCACCTGGTACTCAACATCCGTGTGGTGGATATTGACCTTTATGGACTCAATATCACACTCTAGTTGTAAAGCTTGATTAAGCTTTGTTTCAGCTTCTACACAAAGCTTCCCTCGCCTGTTCATGCGCTTCCCAAAACGTTCCATGAAGTGGGAAGAGCTGTTAACAGTAGGAGAATTCACACTAGTCACATTGGGAATTGAGCTCCTTGGATTAATCCCTCTAATAGAAAAATTTCCTTTCTCCAATATTTCCAACTCTGCACTAGTGATATTCACACCCTTTGCCACAGCCAATCTGGCTGGACGAGTAGGTGTGGCTATGATGCCCATAATCGGATAGTAGGTATCTTTGCATTATTTTGAGGGCAAAACCAAAACCTTTGTGTGACCTCTCTACCATTTGCTTTCCTTTGCCCAGTGAAGCATGGTGCAATAGTGGATTCTGTACGTACCCTATTAATTTCAGAATTGCATCTTCGACCATTGGACTTGATTCTACCTTGACATTTTATTTTACTACCAGGCTCTGTTCTTCTGATAGCCCAATCCTCTGGCGGCATATCATACTCCTGTACAAGATATGTAGCATCATCAAAAATTATATTCCGTTTTGCTGAAGCATCTACCCTAACTCTAGAGCGAGTATGGGCCCTCTTGTCGGGACGATGACTACCAGAACCTACATCCTTGCTATATTCTGTACTATCTCTGGTCCTTTTTAGAATAGTCTGATTATTTCCTCCTGAACCGGCATGAATGGGTCGTATTCCACTATGTAAAACTGCCGAGTTCATCTGCACACAAGCGACGGGGTAACATTACTAGTCATTGAAGTGCCCATTCTGCATCAAAGTATCCATACCTGACCTATTCCAACAAAATTATGTTCTCTATGGGCTTTGCACTTTGCACTTTGCAAAGACTTAAATCGCCGATCGCATAAGCATGCATCGTACAAGGATAATTTATTCACATACCCTCTTGATGCCAACCAACTAGCATGCACAGATTCAGATAGATTGGTGTTAGGGATTTGAGCTGCAGTTGCTAGATTCACTCCATCCTCCATAAAGTTGCCCCATCTGCTCACTCTTTGATGCCACCATGCTAGCCATGAACCTAAGGAACTTATTTCTGAAGGGCTAGTTTTTCCAGGCCACCAATTGACAATATTCTGAAAAGCAACTTCAGCATCTTCCGCAGTTGGTGCGGATCTCCAGGCCCTGCACAAATTCAGATGCTCTTGTCTATGTTCTTGTGATATGTACTTATTTGTGTGTCTTTGAAGACACTGTTCCCAATGGAATTTACAACCACGTTCCTTTCCTTCCATGGGTCAAGGCCATCATTGAATACAAACGAATGGCATTCCAATTAGCTTGAGCTTCGTCTGCCATGAATCCTTTGAACTGAGCGGGTGTTGAGTTCTTTAGTACCATGACTTTGTTTAGCTTATTCCAGAACTTTATCTGAGCTTCCGTGTCCTCCGTTTTCATATCACATGTTGCTATTGTAAGAAGGCAACGCATACTGAACATTTCCAAAGAGTGCTTTAATATTTTAAAATGACCATTGAAAAGTAAAAAGAAAACAAATATACCTAGGGTCGTACACATGGCATGCTAAAGTAGTCCACCCAACAGTGCGTTTTACGTGGTCAAAATGGACCCAAGAGTCTTCTAAGTCTCCTCACGGACGATTACGTTGACGAGCTCCACTCCGAACCGCCTCTGCTAGGACATTTTGAAGACATAACACCGACCATTGTCCTCGTCATGAAGCTGGTATGGAAACTTGGAACCATGAAAAAATTGATATTTGCAGTGTTGTTTTAAGTATATGATCTTTCCAACTTCATCTTTTTGGTGGACTTTAGTTTCAAGACTCTTATTTATCCACTGGCGTATCCTACAACAAAACCGAAATTTAGAAAATAAGCATAATGAAATAGTTACAATTGAAAGGTAACTAGGTGAGAAAAAGAATACCTTCTTTTATTGCAAAGAGGTTGAAGTTGCTTCAACAGATTGTCTATTCTATCTCTCCCCCACAACTGTATGTCATCACAGTCAGTAGTTGTCAACAAGTTGTTGATAGTGATCTCCATGGCTACCTCCATTTGTATCTGTTTTGCCCCCTTTTTGCTTCCTATTGAAGCATTAAGTCTACTATTCACCATTTGGTGTAGCAAATTTAATTCTTCACGAGTTGGAGGAGTCCTGATAGGATGGTTATGTGTACCAGCATGAAGGGCTAATCTTGTATGTGTGGCTTCGTCTGGTATAACATAATATATCACACAACTGCATAGTGCCGGGCATGTTGGTCGCTCCTCCACAAGATACTCCTGGCGAGCACTCCATGTGATCGTGATATGGGGCCAAGTGAAGGTTGTTGCTTCATAGTTCCTTTCCACTGGACATCATTTGGTAGACTTCTAGAAAGAAAATAGTCACATGTCGGATTCATGCACCTTAAATGACCACAACACTTGGAATATTTAACTATGCCATCGAATGAGTGACTTGTCTTCTCGGGTTTGGTCCATAGATGTGGATCGAGCTTTCTTTCCATGCCTGCCATAGAACTCAATTCATTTGGAGGCAGCTCAAATACTACATTGCCATTGTAATGGGAGGGTAGACAGCTTACTGATGTTGGTGCAGAAACAGATGAACACAATCTTTTCAATTTGCTAGATCCAAAACTATCAACTCTTTAAACCAAACGTGGATACAATGTTTACATTGCTCTCAAGAATATGTTGGGTCGGACTATCAACAATTATAGGTGCATGAGGAGTGTTGATTTCAGTGGGAACAGGAGTGCCTTCGACTGTTACAAAGTTCCCATTGCATGATAGGGCCACATACACACTATCACCCTCTTGACTCAAAACTTCATCAAGAAGGACCGTCCTCCCTCTCCCACTCGTGGATTGCACAACACACAATTTCTCACTACGAAATTGAAAACTATCACACAGCCATTTCCTCGACAGTTGACATTCTCCATTCTCGAAAGTGCATACCATTCTCAATCGTTTACCTGGTGATGTGACTATCACGTCATTTGCAGTGAAAGCAAGAATCTCACAATCGTTTGCAGCCATTGCTTGAGAAAAAAATTCTCGTGCTACACAGACAATACACCCTATGCGAGACTAGAATGCTAATACAAGAAAATCCGTTAACACATTAAATCCCTTAGCACGTTAAATTTGGGCCACGAATAATCATAATTAGCAAAATGCACTACTACAATTTCGTAAGATAATTACTTTTGTACCTTTCTTGACCGTTTAAAATTTATCACATTAATTATATACGTTATGGAATTGTCAGTTTATTTGCAAAAACCAGAAAATTGTGCTTCCTTTAAAATTGTTCTATCATTTTAAAAAAAGTCCACTTTCATTTAAAATATCTAAGTTCGTTTGGGAAAAAAATTGGAAAGAAAAGTTGAAGATCATTTCAAAATATAACTTTCAGGTGGAAAAAGCTCATCCATTTGGACGTAGTGCGGCGGCGCGCCTCGTTGTTTCTGTGCCAAACTGAATGTGGAGGGAGTGTGCATTTCTTACTGAATGTGACCGCATCTGGTAAACACCTGTGCCTTTCTTTTGTGATTCTGTAAAATGCCTGTGCCTTTCTTTTGTGATTCTGCAAAATGCCTGTGCCTTTCTTTTTTTTAGAAAAACGTTTGTGATCCTGGAAAACGCCTGTGCCTTCTAGAGGGAGTGCGGCGGCGCTCCTCTATGTTTCGGTGCTAGCCAAACTTAGTGTGCACAGCGGGGGAATACTCTTCTTATGATTTTTCTGTGCTTCATCTTATGTTTTGAAAAAAAATCTCTGCCTTCCAGATCGAGTGCGGCGGCGCTCCTCCATGTTTTTGTGCAATCCAGACTGAATGCGGAGCTCCATTCGAATATGGTAATAGATCTGTCTTAAGAATGTTTTCTGAACTACGTTTGCAAGATCTGTATTTCTGAACTACGTTTGCAAGATGTGTTTCCGGAATGGGGCATTCCAGACCTTGTGCGGCGGCGCTGCTCCAACTATTTGTGCAATCCAGTTCACAACCTAGTGCCTTTTGGACCTAGTGCGGCGGCGCTCCTCCATGTTTCTGTGCAGGACAAGCGATCTGTGGGGGCTCCAGACATAGTGGCATCACAGATTTTGCAACAGGTAAAGACATGTAGAGATTGCAGTGTAGCATGAATACTTTGTAGAGATAGTGTGTGGACGTGTAGAGATTGCAGTGTAGCATGAATACTTTGTCTGTTTCATTTGAATTCGGCTGATTGCAGGCTTTATGTTTTGGTGAGTAACCAATATCATAGTTTTCTTGGAAAGTGCCTCAAGGATAAACTCAGAAGATAAATACCTTCTGCAAAGTTTCTGGAAAGTTTCTGCAGCATTTAACTCAGAAGATAAATACCTGGATATACTCCTGCAAGGAATAGTTCTTGTATTCAGTTTGAAGAGCAAACCTTAAAGAAGAATGCAGTAGTTTCTACGTCTGAATAGGCTTACAAACCTTGAACATCATGGGACTTCTCCTAATATCGATTGTATAAGAGTCGACTATCCAGAACCAACAGGCCCACACACTGCAACAAGTTCTCCTTCACTTACCAGTAGGTTGATGTTCGTCAAGGTAGGAATATCTACATTATCATCCCAACTGAAGTCTCCATTTTCTATAGCAATTGCAAAATGATCTGTTTGCTTGTTTATATTTCTATTCGTACTAGGATTTGATTCTTCTTCAATCAGAAATCATTTATCCGTCTTAATGCTGCTTTTGCTTGTATTAAGGTAGCATGGTCTTGTATCTTGCTTTGGCTTCCATCATCATGCCTCATTTATTGCCTCAATTATTTTTCATTGTCTAACCTGCATTGGCACTTTAAATACTGCAGGAATCAGCTCGGTTTGGACCATGTGGTTATTTGTTCTAGCATAGTTATGGGGGGGTCCAGACACACCGGTAAACATAGTCTTTATTTGAAATGTCCTGTTGGTAGTACCTTGATTATTTTGTTTGTTTGTATTTTTCATTGTCTAGCCTGTTTTGGCACTTTAAATATTGCAGGAATCAGCTCGGTTTGGACCATCGGTTATGGTTTACACTAGAAACAAAACTCCCATCCCATTTGTCCCTCTTGCTTATACACCCCCAAAGAGAAGGCGGCAGAAGCACTCAGGTTCACTTGAGGTATCAATAGGTGACACAAAAAATATAAACCCTGGAAAAGCATCCACCGATTTAGCAATGACAAAAGATACAGAAAGTCCAATGGTAGAGAAAGGCCTAGTAAATGATGTCCAGGATATGACTGCCACTGATCCAGAATTTGCCCAGGTATGTCGCTGTTTAATAAGATCATTTTCCCTCTCTGCTTGCGGAATATTTAACCATGAAATTTGTGTAGGTTTTTGCACACGAGATGGTGGCTGACATAATGAGTAAATGTCGCATCGAGAGAGGATCAGAACCTCCCAAGATACCTCTTTGCCGTATCTTGCGGAATGAGGCCGTACGTGCTGTGTCTAGATGTGATACTAAGATGAGGGATATACTTCGTAATGATGGTTATTTACCTGAGAAAGGAAAATTTGTGTTATCCATGAAATCCATTAAGGGATGTGATGTTCCAGTCACTGACTCTATTCGCTCTAAATGGGATGATTACTGGAATGAGGTCAACGACGACTTCGAGAAGGAACTTGAAGATTCCGAAGAATGGAAGGACTTATCAGGCAAGATGTTTCTTTGTTGGGATGGTAATCATAGAACAGCAGGTTGGATGGAGGAGATACGCTACAACCATCAATTCTGTTATGAGAAGAGTAGGCACATTCGTGTTGAAGTGTCTTTCATTGATGTGGAGAAGTGCCATGTTCAACAACTCATATCGGCCCTCAACAGAGTTAATGAGTAAGTGGATTGAATATTCTGGATCTGTTACACTATTCAATTATGTTGATTATTTTTATGTGGACTTCAGGTTGAACGAGGATGGTGTTGTGCATAACACAATGAAGGATACAATTTATAGTGTCCACAAAATTGCTACAGCAAATCCAGAGCAATACTTTTCCAAATTGGATCCTCAATACCTAGCTACATTGAAGATAAAAGATAATGCTTCTTCAAGCACTGGTACAGAACAATGGTATCAACTACCACGTTTGGCTTACTGCAAGATACTATTTCAGGTTACACTCCATATCTGTTTAGTAACCCTTTTGAATTTAGTGTCCTTAATTGTGTGCTCACACCACCTCTTTGATTTAAATAGAGGCAAATGGATAAAGAGATAGCGGTTGAATTGGCAGCAGCAAAAGATGGTGATGACAAAGATGCCTTACGTACAGCAGCAACAAAAAGGGTTCAAGATAAATGGGTACAAAAAATGGGAAAGATGCTTGCCATTGTCAATCCTGCATTGGGGACAAGTTGGTTAGATGCTGTTACTAGGGCTGATTTTGACTCCAAAACTTCTAGATTGTCAATTGAAAAGCTCCTCGAGATGGTGAAGGCTAAGGTACCCAATGACGTAAGAGATCGTTGGGTGCATTGGATGTCATCTGGTTCTGCGATCCATAGTACGTACGGGATTCCTAAGGGTGATAAAAGCTTCAAAGATTGGATAAAAAAAGAAGTTTGGTTGGAGCATTTGGTGGAGAAGTCTAGTGAAGTATTCAGTGAGACTGCTGCAACATATCAATTGCAGATTCAAGTACCACATGGTGGTGACTTAGAAAGTTGGTTCCGAGCCTTCAAATTAAAGAATAGAGCCTCTATGTTCAAGCCATATCACAAACACATGTCTGCAACTGTGGCTCTGGCGTCCTCTTATGAGATTGATAGAAGTTCAAGAAGAGTAGCCTACAGGTATAAGTAATAGAGTTTCTGCATTTTTTTTTATGTGAATACATTTAAACGTTTTGTGCAATTTTGCAGATATTACAAACACCTTCTCGGTGAGAAACTTTTAGCAAACCTGCCAACTGAATTGGAATGTTGGAAGTCCACAGATGAAAATTGCATGTACTCAAAAAAGGGGAACTTGGATAGGCAAGGTGGTCTAAGTGATTATGAAATTCAAAATTGTCCCTGGTGGATCGATTTTGCTATTGGAGAATATCCATTAAGTGAAGAGGAGGAGGAGGAGTATAAGGCAAATGTGAAAGTTCCGGCTCTTAAAAGAAAAGTGGATTCACCTGGAACGACAAAAACAAGTTTGGATGATCCAATTGATAAAGGAGATCTAAAAAGAAAGAGAAGAAAGCAAGAGAAGTCACAAAAAATTTCTGGTAAATAATTATCATTATTTCTTTGCATTCATGTACCTATTGATTTTTTTACAACCATGTGGCAGCTGGTACAAGAATCGATCTGGATTTAGCCGAAGTTGAGGAAGATGTCCACCCTTTCGACATTTCCAAGGTGGTCTCCAACACCTCGCTTGAATTGCATTGTGGAGACATCTTGCGTGCCTATGAACAATATTCAAAGAAGGTCGATGCTCCAGTTTTTCAAGACGTTAGAGAATTTGCAAAAAGGCATGCTAGGAAGCCACATGAGTACAAGAGAAGTGGTAATGTCAGAGATTGTGGATTTGAATTAGTTATTATTGATTTCCCTACAAATAACATGCCTTGCGAGGAGTATTTTGAGATTCCACCATGGAACGTATGCAATACTTCTTTAATTCAAGCATCGTTCTCATTTGGGACATTATGGATGTGGTCGTGGGTCACGTGGATATCAATCTAGATATCAATCTATTGTGTGTGAATATTGTGGTCGTGATGGCCATGGCATTGCAAGATGCTTTGATAGAAAAGAGGATGAGAAACGAGATATGGAAGCTAATTGTGTTAATACATCACGTGATAGTGAACAGTATGGTGTGGAAAGAACAATTGGACATCCTGTACAAGCTAGTACAAATGTTTTAGGGAGTACCGAGGAAGCGACAGTTCTTTGTAGGCACTTTTTCATATCAAATTCTAATAGTTAATAGTGTGGCTGGTAACCTGCACTGTATATATTAGTGAATGTATGCAATACATATATTATTCAGTCCATTTTGATTTACCTATACGTTGACTCGTACAGAATTCATTCTGGTATATGTTCATTCTGATACATGTTACCAAAAAAATGGCAACTAGTACAACATGCCATAACAAAATATTCTAAGGAATATTCTCTTGTAAAACCCTCTAAGCCATCCACAAAAAAACCCTCCAAATAAAATTCCCCTATCCATGCATACGATTTCACACCTCGGGAGCCGATCCACCCACCTCAATATTTTTGCAAATGTAAAATGTATAAGTTGAACCATATTATGAGACCAATTGCTTGGTATGCAGTTAGCACAACCCTAACACAAAGTTAGCAATATCCCACATGCATATATCACAAAAATCGTGCGCATATATAAATAGGGTTTTGTTGCTTCATTGATAAGTGTGGATAGAGATTAGATGTTGAAAAGTTATGGCTCGCTGGCTTGTAATCTTCAGTTACAGGCCAGCGTGTCATAACTGTCCAAGATGTAATCCTAGTCCACCCTTTTTTTTTAGTAATGGGCTCAAATATCCCACATGCATTCAATGTTCCACATGTTACCAAATCAACAATTGCCAAATCAACAAATGCCAAATGAATGGATTATGTTAAGGCATATTGTGTACCTATGCATATTGTGTTTGGTAAAGCGTGAGTCAACAATATAGAGATAACAAGAAATATTCCTTATTACCTTGAAAGGAATATTCCTTATTGCATTGAAAGGAATATTCCTTAGTGCCTAGTTGTCAGGAATATTCCTTATTACCTTCAAAGGAATATTCTTTAGTTTGTTTAAGTGCACCCATAGTTACAAGGAATATTCCTATTACCTTGAAAGGAATATTCCTTTTTGCATTGAAAGGAATATTCCTTAGTGCCTAGTTATCAAGAATATTCCTTATTACCTTCAAAGGAATATTCTTTAGTTTGTTTAAGTGCACCCATAGTTACAAGGAATATTTCTTATTACATTGAAAGGAATATTCCACATTGAGTATAGCCCTTTCATTTGAGCTAGGCTTGTGGGATATATGCCAGCATCAACCATTGGCCAATTGGGTCAGAAAAAGAGGACAGTGGGATAGATTTTGAGAAAAGAATGTTGAACAAATCATTGGCACAAATCATTGGTTAAGGAACAAATCATTGGCATGGTACGAGCCATATCAGAAACAGGGGAGAAGGGAATAGACAGGGATAAAAATTCCCTTTTTACCTGTGGTGACTGGTTGATTCCGATGGCGGGAGGAGATCGAACGACTAGATCACAATCCATATCCCCAATTCAAATGCAAACTCACCTGGCGCACCCGATTCTTGAGGAGATCAATGCCGAAAGCGAAACCAATTGAACAAAATCAAACGGAGGCAACGAAGTTCGTAGGTACTCCTATTCTTAAACATGCTTTTGTTCCTAATCTAACAATTGCTTATGATGTTCTACACGGATGCACAGAGAGGAGACTTAACAATGTTGGAAGCATGGATCGAGCTATGGGAGTAGCAAATGACAAGGGGATGAGGAATCCCAATTATCTAAAGCGTAACTAGAGAGTATTCTCATTCAACTTAAACAGAAGTTGTGCATGCAAAAGCAATCAACAAAGTGCTGAAAAAGGGGAGGTTTGGAGATTCAATAGCCTCAAACCATACTTTACCAATCTCTATCATAAATGGCAACAGTTTTAGAAGCACATGTCTTGCTTCATTGACTTCACCAACTTCCAAACAAATTGCCCCGACACTCTTCTCACAATTTTCGAACAGGACCATTGCTGATCTCACACCGCTTCTCGACCTTCCGGATGAATCTTGAGTCTTGAATCTTGAATCTTGAGACCTTACGCTCACATGTGTTTTTACAACTTACACTAAGTATAACAGTCTTGGAACTATATAAACAATATATTAATGTTTGTGTTTTAATCTGTTCACATTCTCGATTACATTCGGTTTGCAAGTCCATGCCTTAGTGCATAGAAAAGTTACTTCAACAACAAGTTAACGATTACGTAGATTCTACAATCTCTGGCAAATTTCCCAGAACATTTCATGCCAATAGTTAGTCAGTTCATATGCATAAGATGTACCTTTAATCTTATGTTTGACTGGCTCCAATGGAAATCTCACCCCAATTACTGACTCGGGATGGACAAGAACTTTCTTTCCTTGAATAAGCCTGTACTTTTGATGGCAACCCGGGAATCAATTCAAAGTAGTTACTAGCTATAACTTCATTACCACAATAAAATTCATTTCCATAGTCATCCTTGGTGTCTTCTTCGAGGGCATGTTTCACTTCATTACCTTCGGATGAGATAATAAGGGACCCTTTCATAATTGTCCGGGGATGTGAATGATGCAAAATAATCTCCAACCCCGTCTCATCCACATTGTCCACGCCATTTGCCCCACAAGTCCTCCGCCTCGCACCCATCTTCTTCAACATTGTCCCTGTTTGTAGGCTCTAGTTTTCTCAACTCCCACCGCCACAATGATCAAGATTCTCACAAGCGAGCCAATCAAAATTGATGCATGCCTTACAAAAACATGAAAGAGATCTACACATTAACTTTATTGATCATTTGGATCTATGGATGATACGCAATGAAGAGATTGCACCCTTTCAGGGAGCACATCAAATCTTTGGGAACGGGTCAATGTCGACACCTTCCAAAATACCCTTTCCACATCGAAATTTTCTCTTCAAGAACCTCACATGCGCCGTACGATTTTTTATCACTTTCCCATCCTTTTTTTCTTTGTTCGCCTCGAGCCATAGTTTGGCTATGGCTCCTTCTCCGTCATGTGTGCCCTTCCCATGTCCCGAGCCAAAGAAATTCCAAAGTGCATTCGATCTTATGCTCTTGATGATACCTAGTTACATGATAGAAAGCTCTTCTCGACTTGAATTGGGCTGCACACCGCCGCATCAAACTAAGTGGTATTTCATATAACCAAAGACCATTTTCTTTTTCAGCCAATTGAGGTGCATCTTGAATGCTTTTTGTACAAAGTGAGTATCATGTGTTTTGTCATCTGAAATAAAGAAGTGCACACATTTCCTCATTTTACCCCGCTACCTTGAACATCGTGGATGTGGACCAATATGCTGATTTGTTCATTGTACCAATGTTGTGCTTGAATCTCGTTGAATGGCTTCAAAGTATAATTCTCAGAAATCAACAACCGATAATACTTCAGATCATCAATGAAGACTCTTCATGGATTCCTTTGAATTGTTTGCTTTCTGCCAATGTGCCACAAAGTTATGATATACAAACTTCGACATATGATCAAACATGTTATCCAACATATTACTTGAGCTGCCTTTCTTGTCAATTAGCTTTAGTCTTCGTGGAAGTTCCTTTCTTCGAGCTCATTAACGTAACCATAGACTTGCCAATCAAGCGTTTGATCAATGCTCGCTCCTTGTATTCTCTTGGACACAACTCAATTAATTGTTTCCCACGGTTTCCACAATCGATTTGATACATTGTAGCTTATGCCACTCATTGCCTTTCTTTGCCTGTCACATACCATAGCCCTCCAAAATGTGCTAACATTATCAAATGTCTTGTCCTTGGCTTGACATATTCCAAAGATGAGCTTCGGATCACACACCACAATTGCACGAACAATTTTCATGGAGTCTTGACCTCATCAAATTAAATGCCCGCCTTGTACAGATCTGATTGCTCATGTTTCACGCAACAACATGTGTTTCTTTCCTTTAGCTTTCTAATGCAAGAAGGTTTTAAGTATTCAAATTGCCTAAGCCCAATCCGAACCTCTGGATACTGATCCACAAAATTGAATAATTCAAATTTTGTAAAATTACAAAGGAAATAAAATTAGTCACCTCATTACATTACATTACATACAAATCTTTTACATATTCAAGACCCTAAACTCCCACATATACATGTACATTCTGACATGAATTTTATTTCATTTACTATGGTCACATAATTTTTTGACAATTAATACATCTCCACACTAATTTCTTCTTAGTTACTGCCTACATCTACAATACATCCAGAATATACATGTAAACAAATATACATCCAGAATATACATGTAAACAAATATACATGTACGTGTTGCCATGAAATAATTTGACATTTCCATGTAGAACAACTAGGGCGATCGCATCTACATTACATTCAAAAAGTAAAGAAATCATTTACAAACTTTACATCAAGAAAACAAAATAAAAGACATCTTTATTCCGCCAAAAGTAAAGAAATCTACAAACTTTACATCATCATTACAAAATAAGAAACATCTTTATTCTCAAAAACAAGATGCAATTACACTAAATTACAACAGACTGTAAATGTCAATATATTGAATTGGTTGTGTCCTCTTCTTCATGACATCTCTAATTTTTGGTGAAACCTTTGAGTTATCTAACCAAAACTGAGCAACCATATCCTTCATAGTCTGATCTATCGTATTTGTTCTTGGATTTCGACCTGCTAATGCCCACAGATTTGTTCCACCTAGTGACATTCTTTTCCTTCTCTCCACTGCTAGTTTCATATTTCTAGGATGTATTTTCAAAGAACTTAGTCAAGTGAAGTCTTCTCAGAATTCTCCTTCCTCTCCAACCACCATAGATAGTACGTAATGCTTTGCGGCAAAGTCCGGCCATTGCTATTTGCATTTTTGACGCCTTGAGGCCATCCTTTAAATTCTTTACCAGATCTATTTTCACGATAGCCTCTTGAGGCCTTCCAATGACCGGCTCAAATAGGAATTGCAATCTTTTGTCCCCGCAATAATCTTCTTGCAAATATACTTTGCTGTTTTGGAGTCAAATTAGATACCTCATTCATTATGAGATTTACGTAAGCATTCACCTTTCTTCTAATTGGCTTTGTCAATGATCCACCCCTACAAACCCTCTCGTTTTCGATTTTCTTTGCTCGCTTGTAATAAAGCTTTCCGAAACTTCATCAACAGGAGGATTGAAATCAACCCGATGTCGACCTCAAGTGCTTGCATGAGAGTCCAATCCTTCTTCCATAGTTTCTTCTTCAACCGGTGCTTTAAGACATCGATCCATTCTCAAGAAAAGGGGATACAACATCCCGCACAAAAAAATCGATTATTAACCGATTTGTATTATCGCTTGAAGGGATTTGTATTATCGCTTGAAGGAAAGGGATTTCAATTTCTTCAAGATACATTTGTTTCTTGAAATGCATTCGATTTAGGAGCAGCTATAATCGATTCGGGCCAAGTTTTCGTTGAGGTAGAATCCGGAGCCATGTTTGATCGATTGAGGAAAGTTCAAAATGTGCGCCAAAGTTTTTTTTTTTTTCGCAGGCAAGATATTTAGATTTTATTGATAGAGAAGCTAGTACAAGATTTCGGGAGGATTTGGTATAATTATGGAGAATATTGTACGTCAACCGCCTTTATTAATGATAGGCAACTCCATGTAAAATTCAAAATGTACATTACAAACACTTTAACCCAGTTCAAATTTTTACATCAATATACAAAAAAATTCAATCACCCTTTCATGCTTCTACCCTAACAGAATTATAATATTGTCAATGGTTTATTAAATTATGAAGGCTAATAATCTTCATATTAAAGTGGATGTTAACGAGAACCTGAAAGTTGTATTCAATGTAACTGAGGTCAATTGCTTCCGAGAAGGGAAGAATTGATATGGTTTAAGGTTATATCTAACAATAATCTCGGGGGAGTGGCCAATATTATGCACTAGGCGAAATCGTATAGAGTTAATATATATCATGGTTGGGAACAAAAGGCAAAGGTAAAGACAAAAGCAAAGACAGGCTAAAGAAGGCTAAAGTTGCAGAAACTTCTATAAGTAGAACCCAAACTTTAATTGGCGATATCTCCACAATCAGAGATCAGATTTGGGCAAAATTTTACTTTTCTGGAACCGGTTTGGAGTCTAGTTTTTGGATTGAACATCACTTTTTCTAATTCATCCGAATAAGAGAGAAATGGCGGAAAGAGTGACCAGGGGCAAAGAAGACTGCTTTACTCTTGGCTCTTGAATCTGATTCTATGAAAGCTATTTCTTTTTTCTAGAGCTTCTATTGATCTTGTCTAATAACCTATTACTATCTATAAACCCAACTCTTGATGTATTATATTGCGGACTGCTATCTCGAGGGAGGAGCTCCTAGAGGAAACTGGTTGTCAGATATGCCTTATTGTCTTTATGTTACAACCTCATATTGCTAGTGAGTGTCCTGGTTGGGTGGAGAGCTCTTTTGAATAAGGCTTTGGCTACTGATTTGTGTAAAAGTTATTATATTTATTCAGGTATTCGTGGAAGATCGTATCAATTGGTATCAGAGCGTAGTTTCAATTTTCTTTGGAACTGTGCGTAGTAGAACTATTGTTATGATATTTGGCGTGATCATGAAGCAATTCTAAGTGTTTTGAAGAATGCTGCAATCCAACAAAGCAACGAAGAGAGGAAATATTCCAACGAAACAAGAACTTGGATGATTTCTCAAATTTTAATTGAAATAGTTTTTAAGTTACTCATGTCATGAGATAATTTTGCAGATACACGTGCAGAGTAACTGAAGAAGTCAGATGCATGGGACTTATGAGGAAATATGCGAAAAGGGAATCAGTGTTTCGAGAATTCTAAGAACGCAGTTATTCTTGAGGGAAAACTTCAATTGGATACTATTTATCCATGTAAGACTTGAATTGCTTTAGTGGGAGAAGCCACTATATTTTGAATCAATTTAAAGCAGTATATTGTTGTTCAAAGTGATCCACAAATAGGTGGTAATCATGAGTGAATCTGATCCACGAGTAGGTGGTAATCAAGTGAATGTTACCCACGAGAAAGTGACAATCACAAGTGAATGTGACCCACAAGTAGGTGGTAATCACAGGAGAAAGAGATCCACAAGTAGGTGGGGACCTCGAGTTGAGTTGGTCCACGAGTAGGTGGCAATTAAGAACTAAATTGGTCCACGAGTAGGTGATAACCAAGAATTAGTGGCTCATGAGTAGGTGGCAACTACTAGTATGTGAAAACCACGAGTAGGTGGTAGACACAAAAATCACGAATAGATGGTATCATAAACCAAGGTGCAGGCCACGAGGTGGTAACCACGAGTTTGATAATAATATTATGTTAGGGGAATAGCCTTAACCGAATTATAATATTGTCAATGGTTCATTAAATTATGAAAGCTAATAATCTTCATATTAAAGTGGATGTTAACGAGAACCTGAAAGTTGTATTCAATGCAACAGAGGTCAGTTGCTTCCCAGAAGGGAAGGAATTGATATGGTTTAAATTTATATCTAACAATGAGCTCGGGAGAGTGGCCAATATGATTATGCACTGGGCGAAATCGTATAGAGTTAGTATATATCATGGTTGGGAACAAAAGGCAAAGGCAAAGACAAAGGCAAAGGCAGGCCAAAGAAGGCTAAAGTCGCAGAAACTTCCATAAATAGAAATCAAATGGCGATGTCTCCACAACCAGAGATCAGATTTGAGTAAAATTTTACTTTTCTGGAACTGGCTCGGAGTCTAGTTTCTGGATAGAGGTGGCATTTTTTCTGATTCATCCGAATAAGAGAGAAATGGCGAAAACAGTGACCAAGGGCAAAGAAGACTACTTTACTCTTGGCTCATGAATCTGATTCTAAGAAGGCTATTTTTTTTTTCTTAGAGCTTTTGTTGATCTTATCTAGTAACTTATTACTATCCCTAAACCCAACTCTTGGTCTATCATATTTATTCATGTAAGACTTGATTTGCTTTAGTTGGAGAAGCCACTATATTTTGAATCAATTTAACGTGGTACATTGTTGTTCAAAGTGATCCACGAGTAGGTGGTAATCACGAGTGAATGTAACCCACGAGAAAGTGATAATTACAAGTGAATGTGACCGATGAGTAGGTGGTAATCATAGCAGAAAGAGACCCACAGGTAGGTGGGGACCTCGAGTTGAGTTGGTCCACGAGTAGAGGTGGCAACTAAGAACATAATTGGTCCACGAGTAGGTGGCAACCAAGAACTAAATTGGTGCACGAGTAGGTGATAACCAAGAATTAGTGGCCCACGAGTAGGTGGCAACCACTAATATGTGAAAACCACTAGTATGTGAAAACCACGAGTAGGTAGTAGATGTTTAGGGTCTGGGTTCGGGATCTCCTGTAAGACAGCCCTCTGTGAGGACCCGTGGATCAAACAGGAAAATCCTGGCTGAGTGTCACGCGGGATTTTGCAAAAGAACGGAAGGAAGAAAACAGAAAAGAACCAACGGCAAATAGTGAAGAAAATAAGACTTCCTTGATATCAATGAGTGTGCATGAGCTCTCGGAAATCAAGAGAAGAAACTAGAGATAAGGACTAAAACTCACCTAAAACTTGAGTTCTATCTATGCTCATATATATAGTACAACGACCTTGGGCCCAAAATAGGTGTTTGGCAGATCTCGCTACCAACTCCTGGATCAAAGCCTGATTTTTCGGAAATCTGGCAGTGCCTTTTATATACCTGGAATCACGTTGTACTTCTGCAGGACCGTCATTTATATGTTCTTTGTCTCTTCTTCGGCGTGGTCTTGGGCGGGGGTCTACTTCCTGATGGTTGACCTTGACCTGGTGCCTTATTCCTGCCCTGATCCGTGGTCTTCATGAATAGTCCTATACCTGGACGTACAGGACTAACACTCCCCCCCACCAAATGACACTCAGTGGAGAGAGAGGGTGGAACAGATTTAGGAGGCGGGAAACCAGCAACGGAAAAGCCATCTTGTCTGCTATGGGGGCGTGACCCTGAGTGATATGTCGAGATGAGCTCTTGCCGTTCCTTGAGAGCCTCGGGAGTATTGAGACCAATTGCCTGAGTGGCGTCAATGAGGAAACCGGACTGCACCATGTCTTCAAGGTCACGGTGAGCCTCCGCAGGGACATATTGGCATTCCATTAGAAGACAGGCCTGAAGTCCAAAGGCACAGGCGCTAACATTTGGGTTACAATAATAAATAGGGCGCTTCTGTGCAAGAGAACACAACAGAAGGCACTTCAAAGCAGCACAAAAATCGGCTTGACGGTGAACAGAAGGATCCGGGGAGGTGGCAGCACACTCCAAGAACTGGGTGAGACCCCAGACAGCGTGAGTAGGCGTCTGCCAGCCTCTTTCGTTAGGGATATAGATCCAATTGCTGGTGCATTCCAAGGTATCCCCTTCTTGCCAAACAGAGCGGCGAACAAATCGTGGATCCCACCGAAGATCTGTGGAAATTTGAGCGGAAGTCCAATCTGCGTGACCTTCCAGAACCTTGGTCCAAAACGGGAGACGCCAGTCAGAGGTGAGATAGCGATGGCGTGGTGGCGCTCCCAGAGATGCATATGGATGAGTATCTGGTTGGGGCTACATCATGGGCTTCTGAGCTTGCTTTCTGAATTCGCAAACTAGATCAGCATCCAAGGTTTGACACCATTGCTCCCAGTCGGAACAGGGAAGCATAGTATGTACAGGGGGAAAGACCCATTCCGTGGGGACAGTTTGGCTGTCCAGATATATACGAAGAGTGTTATATCCACCAAGATGTTGTAAACAAATCTGGGCAAATTGAATACCCATGTCTGCTGATAAGTTCTTGCGCACTTGTTGCAGAGTCTCGGCAATCCAGAGAGGAAGATGATGAGCAAGCTCTGGCATATACTTCTCTTTGAAGGTGGTGGCTTGAGTGGGATCCTGCAAGTATTTGTTCTCAGGAATCAACAGCCATTGAGCAAGGTCATTTCCACGGAATACACGGTTAGGCCCATCATCGAACTTGTCCATGGTATCAGCCAGATAGAAATCATGAAGAACATAAGCCATTGGTTGAACTAGACGGAAGATGAAGAATTCGGGATCCTCACAGGTGAGAAGACCATAGATCACGAGAGCACAGAAAAGTCCTTTATCTTCAATTGAGAGATCAGGCCAGATATTGAGGAGATCATCACTGCTGAGTGGCTCATGAATCTTGTCGTTTGCTGAATACAATTCCAGAAGAAAAAGATGACGGCGTGAGACCACATAGTCCAAATAACTTGAAGGGGTACATAAATCCCTTGGAATTGTCAGAGCGAGCTGAAGGTATGTCTCGTGTTGACTCTGTGCTTCTTCAGCAGATTGGACAGCTTGGTGGACCTGATGTTCTAAGTCACGAATCTTGTTATCTTTTAAGGAGATGAGACTGATCACGGATTCTCCTGTGGGAGTGCGTGGCCTGTGAAGAGGAAGGGCCTTGAGTAGAGAGCTGGAGCTGAAGACTGGCAATTTATGTGTCATCCATGAGCTTTTGCTTTTGAGCTTCAGCAACCTGAGCCGCGTGACCTGTGTCTGAAGTGTTGATACTTGAGCTTCGAGAAGAGATGTACGATCATCTCAGATGGCAACCTGCTGCAACTGACGGTTGTAATCTGCAGATAGATCTGTATACAAGGTCTGGAGATAAGTAAGAAGCTTATCCTTATCCTTGAGTTGAGCGAGAAGTTCTTGAATGGTGGTCTGCAACTGAGCTTGCTGATTTGCGAGCGTGGTGGTCTTTTCTTGTTCGGCGTGGAGAGCCTCACGGGTCTGTAACAAAGCACCATGCTTATTTTGAAGACTTTCTTCAAGAGATTGAACCTGTGTGGTGGCAGCCTGAAGATCACGTTGAAGAACATTCGTGGAATCCATTTAATGCTGGATCCCATTCATAAAATGTTCTTGAGTCTTGAAGTTTGAGCATACATTCTTGGACATCTTGCTGGTACTGATAGAGAGCACGTCTGGACAGAGGAGGTTGCAACGGTTGAACTTGTAAGGACTGGTGTGGTCGGGCAGATGGGGTATTCTGAAAGACTTGCTGAGAGCGGGAATTTTCAATCTCTGTGGACTGAGAGGAGGGAACATTGATGACGGGTTCACGTTGTGGCACACGAGGGAGAGAAGAAGACGGTTGTGGACGGGAGGTTTCTTCCTGGAGGTTTTTGACAGCAAAGATGATGTTGGAAGGCTGATGAGTGGATGCTTGAGAGGTAGTATCCAGGTGAGTAGGAGAACCTTGACTGGAAGCCGGAAGACAATGATTAATGATGGCTTGCATGTGAGCGCCCATGGCGGATTCCAAACCAGAGCTCGGAGCATTAAGGATACGATCAATCTCATGAAGCAGATAGAGGAACAGAATCTGAGGCCAATCAAAGGGATGCTGAGAGTGGATGGCCATGATAGCAGCATGAAAGAACTGTTTGTTGATGTGGGTGTTCTTGATGGAGTACCTATAGAACTTGCGCCACAAGAACTTCACAAAGCCATCATGGGGTTTGGCAATATTGGAGAGCTTATGAGTGATGGCCGCATAAGGAGTTTGGTCATACGTAGTGACATCCTGATCCTGTAAAGCAGCCCAATTTAAAGAAGGTGTGCGGATAGGCAATTGAAATACCTGGACTAAAAGAGCCGGAGTGAGGAGGATACGAGTCTGATCAACCTCTGTTAAATAGCCGTCGTTGGTCTTGACCATATGAGCGACAAACTGCCTGAGTTGAAGCAGATTTGAACTCAAACAACCCTGTGCGTTCTGCAACTTCTCGACCTGCACCTTCCAAGGGATCGCGAAGAGTGGAAGTGGAGAAAACAACTGATTCAAAGAAGTTGGATCCCTGGGGACACTAACTTGAAGGGTACGGAACTTAGGTGAAGCAGCCATGGCGATGATCAAGGAGAAAGAAAGAAAGCAGAGGACGGAGAGCTGAAGACGGAGGACGAAGGAAATGCAAAAAGTTTTAGGACGCACGGCTGTTTAGGAAAGGTATTTGAGGAGTGGAGGCTGAGCCGTTGATGATGCCAGGTGGTAGCAGATCTGAAAGAAACGATTGGGAGGCAAAAATTTGGCTAAGTCCCCAAGCGGTAAGGGAAGAGCAAGGGAACGGTGGAGATGAACAAGGATGAACGGTGGGATGTGACAGCTTGGTGAAGGTACGAGTAATAATGGCAGACGGGCGTATTATGAAGGAATAACAATTAATACAGGCAACTCGAGAGTCGAACATCATAAAAAGGGGTGGCAAATTGTACCATGACTAGATTTGCGGCTGGATAAGGGAATCTTGAATTAGAAGGTGCGTTGCATGCAACCACGTTAGCTAAAAGGTGATTGGTCCACGTCGGCAAGGCTGCAGGCAGTATGGCTATATAAAGCGAGAAGTGGTCGAACCGAAGACACCAGTTGGCGATGATGGACAGGGAGTGCACTATGATGGAAACAAAAGCTTTTGAGTCCGGGAATTGAACCCAGATTTGAAATACCACAGCTCAACCTTCTCCCTTTATCCACACAGGATTGATTCCACAAAGGATTAGCTGCACACAGGTCTCTTCACACAAGAACTTAACCACAAAGGCTTAACACAAAGAAGATTACAAAGAAGATAATACTCCTAAAAAAGCAAAACCTCGAAACCTTTTCTCTCGATGACTTTTGTCCGATCAATTTCGCCACCGACGCCAAGCAACAGCCTTCCAATCAAAATCGCTTTCCAATCGCCTCCCAATCGAGCTCAAAGTTCGTCTGGCTGATCCGTGCAAATCAACTGCCGAATATACAATCCGACTGCAGATGCCGCCTAGATGTATTCAATAGATACTTCCCGTCCGTTTTTTTTCCTTTCTTTTACTTTTTCTTTAAAAATGAAATTAACATGCAAACATAATATGTTAAAATAGTCCATGTGTTTTTGCAATGCCATGCCACATGTAATCGACCATTAACCAATTATTCACCATCACATAGGCGTGACAAAATACTAGAATCCAACAATCTCCCCTCACTTATGTGATAACAAATTCCCAATGTCTTCAACCCCTAATTCTTTTTTGAAACATTTTGAATTTGTTCGCGTAGCCTTTGTAAATATATCAAAGACACCGCATATCTCAGAGGTCTATATAGTACAGCCTATCTCCCCATTTTTCACGTGATCACGTATGAAGTGATTATGCACCAATATGTTTTGTTCTTTTCATGTAAAACCGATTTTTCGCCATGGCAATACACCTTTGTACTATCACAATATAATGGTGTTGGCTCTTTCTCAGATAGGGCCTAATTCTCATGCGAGTAATCGCTCTAAGCCAAATTATTTCTCCGAAGCAAGTGAAATCTGCCAGCATACTCACCGGGCCGGGCCAAAAAGAGCAATAGAGGTTTGTTTCTTACTTTTCCGTGCAATAGTCGCCTTTTCCTAATAAGCAAGCATATCCCCGATCTCGATTTACGGTATCCACATCACCACCCCAATTGCATCCGCAAAACCTTCAAGCAATAGACTTTCCAGTTTTATACCATGTTCACGTCTGAAAATAAGTCCATAGTTTAGAGTGCCTTTTAAAAACCTTAGAATACGCTTCGCGCATTTCCAATGTCCTTCACCAGGATTGTTTAAAAATTGACTTAACATATTTACCCCATATGAGATGTCAGGACGAGTACAATTTGAAACATATTGAAGACATCCAATAAGCTCTCTATAGGGACGATTCATCATAACAGCTTTTTTTTTCTTCTTCGCTTTCTGGACACATTTCAGAGTCGATTCTTTTGCCCGTGATGCTACCGAGTGCTAGCAGATTTGCATTCTTCCATCTTAAATCTTTTAAGCATACCTAAAATATTCTTTTTCTGGGTGACAGCTATAAATCCATTTTCCCTATGTCTATAAACTTCCATACCTAACAATTGTTTCAGTTCCCCCAAGTCTGTCGTCTGAAATCTTTGCTTTAAAATATTTTTGCAACATTTTAAGCAAGCAACATCATTTGTCGCCATGACACAATCATCTACATACACGGCAATTATACAAAAATGATCTCCGTCTCTATAGACATACACATTTCCATCCATGTTTAATTTTTCAAATCCATGTGCTTTCAAATGATTATCAAGACATACATACCATTGCCGTGGCGCTTGCCTTAGACCATAGATTGCCTTCTGTAATTTCCATACTTTATCCCCATCGGGCCTCATATCCGTGAGGTTTCTCCATATAAATCTCCTCATTCAAGTCTCCAGATTTAAAAACGCTGCTAACATCCATATGATGCGCCCAAATTGTGTGTGTTAGCAATAGCCATAATCGCCTAATACTTGTTAACTTAACAATAGGAGAGAAAGTTTCATCATAATCAATACCTTCTATTTGTGTATATCCTTTTGCCACTAGTCTCGCTTTGAACTTTTGTGTCTGTTCATCCGCCCCTCGCTTAATTCTAAAAATCCACTTGTTTCCAACAACATTTCTCATTATTAGGCCCGCCAACTAATTTGTATGTCTCCGTACGTTTAAAAGAACTTAGTTCTGCATCCATTGCATGTTTCCATTTATCTGACTCTGGGCTTTCTATAGCTTCATTATAGTTAGTCGGTATTTCTGATTCTAACACAGTCATAAGAGCCGGTATTACCTGATCACTTTCTTCAATCTCTTCATGTGTTACACTTGTCTCAGTTGCATCTCTCCTCATACTTCTTCCAGTCTCATCCCTTCCATATTGTGCTGTATCGAATGGTATTCCTTCCTTAAGCAATTCCGCTTCAGTTCTTCTCCTACGCCGTGATACTACAGGAACTGGTTCTATTTCCTCATCATCACGTTCAGTTTGATCTAGATGTTGAGTTTGTTCTTCTTGCCCTTCTGCTTGGTTAGTGTCAACAATAGTTCCTGTTTCTTCTTCCTCATCATCAAAATAGTCCACAGGTTCCCAGTTAATATTTCCATCTGCATCTTGATCTTGCTTATTAGTAAAAACCCGATCCTTATATAATACTTTTTCAAAGAAAATAACATCTCGACTGACAATTACTGCTCGTTTACTTGGATCATAAAGTATGTGTCCTTTTGACAAACTATCATAACCAACAAAGTAAGTTTCTCTACTTTTATCATCTAACTTTGATCTATTCTCTTCCATTATTTTTGCATAAGCTAAACATCCAAAAACTTTAAATTCTTTTGCAGATTGGCGTTTACCTGTCCAAAGCTCATCTGGAACTTTACCTTCTAAGGCCTTGCTTGAGATTTTGTTTTGTACATAGAAAGTCGTGGTTTACAGCCTTTCGCCCATAAAAGTTTGAAGACCTCGCATGCTTTTAGCATTGCCCGTGGCTGATTCCATTATCGTTTCGATTTTTCCTCCTCGAGACACCATTTTGTCGAGGAGTCTCGCTACACGCCAACCGCCTTTTAATTCCTTTTTTCGCACAAAAATACTTAAACTCATCTGATAAGTATTCTCCCCCTCTATCTGACCTTAAGCATTTTAGTTTGCACCCTGTTTCCCGTTCAACTTCTGCAAGATAGACTTTGAATGAATTGAATACCTGGATTTTATGGCTTAGAAAATACCATTTAGATTTTCTTGAATAATCATCAATAAACGATACAAAGTAATATTTCCCACTCGCACTTCTAACTCTCATAGGCTAACCTTTCACCTACTCTTTCACTTTTCTTAGGAAAAGGCTTTCTACTTTGTTTACCCAACATGCAACCATGACACGGTGTGTCCAAGCCTTCCTCAATATTACCTACAACATCTAAGTCATTCAATACCTTGTGCTTCTTCATAAAGATTATATTTTTCAAATTTGTGTGACCTAAACGTTGATGCCATAATTCTATTGATTTATTATTTTCAACTTCAAGACTTAATAGCATGTCTACACTTCTTGGACAAAACTCAAACCGATTTCCAACTCGATTTGCATATAATACAATGTTTCCATTATTGTGCACTATGCACATATGCTTATCAAATGACACTCTATAATCTCTATCTACCAAATCCGCTACAGAAATTAAGTTCTTCACCACTCCTGGAACACATAAGACATTATCAATAGATATCACACTTCCATCTTCGCCTTCAAGTTCTAACAAGCCACAACCTTCTACTTTTTGTTCTTCACCATTTGCCATACGCACACATTTTAGTTTACTAGTTTGCATATCTTTTAATATTTGTGAACTTCCCATCACGGTTTTTTCAGCTCCAGAATCTATAACCACATGGTTAGCCAAATTTTCATTGCACAAACTTGATAACACAAATGACTTTACCTCTTCTTCAGGAATTTCTTCAGTTGATACACGACCTATAGTTGGTTTTGAAAAGGTAATCGCCCCTTCTTGAAGCTCCTCTACTAGAAGATGAAGATCCTCTAAAACTTCCACGCCCTTCTTCCTTTTCTTGTACACATATTTGCAAGATGTCCTCCTTCCCCACAAACATAACACATAATGACCTCTAATACGCGAACAATTTGGCTTAATATGACCACTTTCCCCACATCCATAGCATATCACATCCTTCACTTCCTTACTTCTCCTCGCCTCTTTCAAAGAAATAAAATACTATCTCCCCCCGATTATAATCCCTTCTTGCTTCTCTTGTGTGACTTCAGTTCTTGTCGTACTTTATTGCTTCTTCCTTAGTTTTTGCAAATGTGCGAATTAATGAAGCAATATTTTCATCATATTCAAAGAAACATATCTGATATGTATAATATTTTGACTGAATGTAGAGTGGAGCAGCACCATCTAAATCCATAAAGATACCTTCCATTTTATCAAACAATTCCACCAAATCCTTACCTCTTACATATTTGAGCATTCTTAATTTTGTTCTAGCTTATGTATCCTAGATGCTTTTAATTTTTCATACTCATTCAAGAATATTGCCACATTTCTCGTGGACTCATGTGATGAATAGAAGCTATAATTCCATAACCAAGCTTGAAATAATAATACCTTTAGCTTGGCGCTTATATCCTTAGAGGATGGCTCACTGGTGTCAGCTTGCACCTTCTGGTTTTATTGTAACCTTCCTTTGCTTCTCGGCCAAGAAGAGGTCTCACATAATCCCAAAGCCCTTCAATTTCTAACGCTTTCTCCACTTTCACCTTCCATGCTTGAAAACCTGAGCCTCCCTTGTAAACTTCAACGCCGGCTAATATGGAAGCAGCAACTTTGTTGGCTGCCATCTCCCTCTTGAACTCAAAGCTCTGATACCAGATGATGGAAACAAAAGCTTTTGAGTCCGGGAATTGAACCCAGATTTGAAATACCACAGCTCAACCTTCTCCCTTTATCCACACAGGATTGATTCCACAAAGGATTAGCTGCACACAGGTCTCTTCACACAAGAACTTAACCACAAAGGCTTAACACAGTAAGATTACAGCAAGATAATACTCTGAAAAAGCAAAACCTGAAACCTTTTCTCTGATGACTTTTGTCTGATCAATTTCGGCCACTGACGTCAAGCAACAGTCTTCCAATCAAAATCATCTTCCAATCGTCTCCCAATCAGAGCTCAAAGTTCGTCTGGCCGATCCGTGCAAATCAACTGCCGAATATACAATCCGACTGCAGATGCCGCCCAGATGTATTCAACAGATACTTCCCGTCCGTTCTTTTTCCTTTCTTTACTTTTCTTTAAAAATGAAATTAACATGCAAACATAATATGTTAAAATAGTCCATGTGTTTTTGCAATGCCATGCCACATGTAATCGACCATTAACCAATTATTCACCATCACATAGGCATGACAAAATACTAGAATCCAACACACTATGCCCCGTAACTGCAACGAGTGGATTACTACAAAGATGAACGTGCTCGACCTTTGGAAGCTGCGCAATCGCGGCATTTCTATGGACGGCTGGTGTGCACGGACCTCACGGACAATATCTGTCACGGACCTCACGGAGGAACCGACGACGACGTGAGTGGAGCTTTTCGGGAGGGAGCGTGGGATCCTCAGACGGAAGGGCTCCGGAGAGGAGATACTGCTGATAGTCATGGAACCAATGTGGCGTGGCTGTGACCAAGAATAGTTGGGCGTCTGGAAGAACATCAGAGACACCCGTGGACAGATCATCTGTGTGGATGCGTGAGAGATAATCAGGCACAACATGAGATTTTCCTGTCTTGTGAATTATTTCGAAGAGAGCGAACTCTTGCAGAAGCAGGACCCAATGAGCAATGCGACCCGTGGGCGTGGCTTTGTTGATCAAATATAGAAGAGCTTGATGATCGACAAAGAACTTGATCTTGCTTCCCAACAAGTAATGACGGAAACGTTGGACACAGAAAACTAAGCCCAGTGCTTCACGCTCCGTGACAGAATAATTGCGCTCTGTAGGATTGAGTTTCTGGCTGGCATAGCGGATGGGTTTATCTGTGTGCTCATCATATGCTTGAGAGAGAACAGCACCAATAGCAAAAGCCGAGACATCCACATGAACATGAAAGGGCTTGTCCCATTGAGGTGGAACAAGCATCGGTGCCTGAGTAAGCAAATGCTTCAGCTTCTGGAAGGATGCCTCTGCCTGGGAATTCCAAGCCCAAGAGGATTCGTCACCCGTGAGTTTATGAATGGGATCAGCAATGGCGGCGAGTCCAGGAATGAAGCTGGCATAGTAATTGACCTTACCCAGGAAGGAGCGTGTCTCCTTAATATTGGATGGTGCATGTGCTTTCAGCACGCAACTGATTTTGGCAGGATCCATGGTGATGCCTTCTTTACTAACCACATGACCCAAAAGAACACCCGAGATGACACAGAAGGTGCATTTCTCTGGATTGAGACTGATACCTGACTCATCACATTTGTGAAAAACCAGTTCTAACTTCTCCAGGTGATCATCCATGGAGCTGTAGGCTGAGAAATCATCTTGAAAGATTTGGAGAAAGGGACTATCTTTCATATAGTCTTGAAATACAGAAAGCATGATGCGTTGAAATGTGGATGGAGAGTTGGATAACCCAAAAGGAACCACCTTGTGGGCAAAAGTGCCCCACGGCGTGGTGAAAATGGTTTTGAGTTGATCTTCTTGTTTGATGGATATTTGATTGTACCCTAAAAAGCCATCCATGAAAGAGTACATCTCGTGACCAGTGACCTCTTCCAGAACCTGGTCTGTGAAGGGTAGCGGGAAATGATCCTGTTCCATGGCCTGATTTAATTTCCTGTAGTCCACGCAAACACAAATTTTTCCATTGTGCTTGAGAGCAATGACAATGGGGCTCACCCACTCGGATTGTTTGACCTCATAAATTAAGCCAGCAGCCAGGAGCTTGTCGATTTCGGCTTTGACGCAGTCACGATAGTTGGGGTTGAGCCTGAAAGAATTCTATAGAGATTAAGTGTGATAGATCAAGCAACTTTTTTTTTTCTAAACTATTAGCATATCATAATGCAATAATACTATTCATAAGGTCATTCATTAACCATTGTAACAATGTATTCAAAGTATTATACAATTGTCTCCGAGAACACAAGCAGATCGTGTTCAGAACCTTAGCCAGCACATCGATCCAACAGGCCGCACTAACCAATCCGTCTGCCCTACTCTTTAATCTCCCATCCGTCGGTGTAGGTGCGGTGCAACCAGCTCGGCAAGGTGATTTCCATGGCCTTTCTATTTTCTGCATTGGTTAAACATATCCCACAGCCATTGTTTCATTCTCGAGATCTTCTGAACAATATCCCACATGCATTCCTTTTGTTTCATGACCACGAACCATTGAAAGCACATTTAAGCATATAATTTGAATTTTAACTCACCTTATTGAAGGCTTGCAACCCTAGTGAATAATCTCCACTTGTTAATCTATCTGCACCTCTATCCCATTTGAAGATTCAAACCTAATGTCTGTACTTCCATCACACTAGGTAATTCAACCCTAAGATCTGTCTCTGTCTCCAACATATATTCTAACATGATAACAAAACCAACATTCCCCCTTCATGTTATATCAGTATGTTGGATTAATTTTCTGAGTTCTACAAATCTTCTCTCAGTCATCAGAACTTTGCAGTTGCACTGCAGTATTTTTATAAGTCAACTTTGCTAGTCCCTTATTAACAGCCTCCCCGATAAAATGTAATTCTAATTTAATATGCTTGGATCTCTCGTGCAAAACAGGATCCTTAGACATTGCTATACAGCTTGTGCTATCACAGTATAATTCAGTAGCTTCTGGTTGTGGAAATCCAAACTCTCTAAGCAATCTCCTTTCCCAAATTAGTTCTCTTACACAAAGAGTGGCAGCAGCATATTCTGCTTCAGCACTTGACAAGGCAATTGAACTTTGTTTCTTGCATTTCCATGCTATTGGTCCACCACTTAGGAACATGAGATAACCAGATGTAGATTTTCTAGTGTCAATGCAACCTCGCCAATCTACATCACAGTATGATCTTAAAATCATATTCTCTGTGCAAAATGTTATTCCTATATCCATAGTTTCCTTAAGGTATCTGAGCACTTTTTTTGCTGCAATCCAATGATCCCTTCCTGGATCATTATTATATCTGCTCAAAATATTTACAATGTGAGATACGTCTAGCCTTGTACAATTGGCAACATAAGACAAACATCCTATTAAGGATCTATAAGGGGTTTTAACCATTTCTGCTCTTTCAATGTCATCTTTTGGACTCATTTGCTCAGATATTTTATACCCTGGTACTGCAGGTGTTTTGCAAATGTTGCACTGCTCCATCTTAAATTTTTTAAGCATGCTCTCAATCTAACCCCTTTGAGTGAGAGTCAAGGTTTTATTGGCTCGATTTCTTTTGACTTCAATACCTAAGAATTTCTGAAATTCTCCAAGATCTGACATTTTGAATCTCCTGTTTAAGATATCTTTGCAATGATCCAAACATGTTTTTCCTTTTGCTATCATGATGTTGTCATCAACATAAAGTGCAATAATGCACCATTCACTTCCAGCTACAAATTTATAGATATTTCCATCATTTTTGAACTTGTTGAATCCCTGCTCAATCAGATAAGAGTCCATGCATTTATACCACTCTCGAGGTGATTGCTTAAGCCCATATACTGCTCTTTTCAGTTTCCAAACCTTACCTTCCCCTTCTTCAAAACCAGGAGGCTGTTTCATAAATATCTTTTCCTCAAGCGTGGCATTCAAAAAAGCAGTGCTAACATCCATGTGATGTACTTCAAGATCACATGCATTAGCAATGGATAACAACAATCGAATACTATTCATTTTAACAAGTGGTAAAAAAGTCTCCTCATAATCAAGGCCTTTTTTCCGTGAAAAACCTTGGGCAACCAACTTGGCCTTATATTTTGGAGTTTTCCCATCAGGACCAGTTTTTAGCTTAAATAACCATTTGTTCCCTACTATGTTTTGCCCTGCAGGTGCATCTACTAGCTTAAATGTCTCTGTTCTTCTGAATGATGCTAATTCATCATTCATGGCCCTTATCCATTCTGCTTTATCAGCCATAGTTATTGCCTCATGATAAGTCTTTGGTACATTTGTATCCAGATGCATCAAAATTTCAAATAAATCATGAATCTCACCTTCATTCTCGTGAAGTCTTTTGCTCCTTCCAAGTTCATCTCGTCCATGTTGGATTGTATCTATTTGGAATCCTCCCTGCAACTTCTGAACTTCTGTTTGTCTCTTCTTTCTTTTCTGCTTGACACTTGTTAATTCATTGTCTTGAGTTGTTATGGCATTATCCTTTCCTGCATTAACATCGTTATACTGTCTGTAGGATTAACAACCCCTGCCTTGTTTGAGGTTGGCACATCTTCTTCTGCTTCAGATTCTATATCAGAATCAAAATATTTAAGTTGCTCACTTCCTTGGGAAGTCTTGACTTCATCACTTATATCTTCTGCTATTATTTCTGGTGATTTGCATTCTAGGTCAGCATCCCTTGCATTTACCTTTGGTATTAGTTTGTAGAATTGATCTTCATCAAAGATAACATCTCTTCTTATCACTATTCTTCTCTTATGAGGATCATATAGCCGATAGGCCTTTGATTGAGTATCATACCCTACCATGTAAGTTATCAATGATTTGTCATCGAGTTTTTTTTCTGAGTTCATCAGGTATATGCACAAAAGCTAGGCATCCATATGCCTTTAAATTTTCATAATGAGGTGCTTTTCCAGACCATAGCATTTCTGGAATTGATCCTTGTGTAGCCAATGAAGGCAACATGTTTTGAACATAAACAACAGTCTTAACAGCTTCATCCCAAAGAAAATTGGGTAGCCCTGAAAATTTTAACATGCTTCGAACTGCATTCAAGATTGTCCTGTTCTTCCTTTCTGCAATTCCATTCTGTTGAGGTGAATACCTACAAGTGTTGTCTTTTGATTCCTCTTTTTCTAGTTTGAATTCATCAGATATGAACTCTTCTCCTCTATCTGACCTCAAACACTTAATTTTCCTCCCTGTTTCAGTTTCAACTTCATTAACAAATTGGTTGAATATTTCAAAAGCTGCATCCTTTGTCTTTATGCAATAGACAAATGTCTTTCTACTAAAATCATCAATAAGGGTCATGAAATATCTTTTACCAGATAAACTTGTCACATTTAATGGTCCACATAGGTCTGTGTGGATCAGATCTAGCAGGCCCTTGGCTCTTTTGAGAGATTTTCTAAAAGGTAGTCTGCTATGCTTCCCTAATATGCACCCTGCACACTTTAGTTCTTCAGCATTTTTGCTGACATTAATCATTCCCTTTTTCATTAATAATTCAATAGCTTTGGAATTCACATGGCACATCCTATGATGCCAATTTTTCAATGTTGGATATCCAACATAATTAATGCTGGGCAGAATATGATCATTGCATAAACCAAATAAATTTCCAACTCGCTTTCCCAAGAACATTATTTTATTATTGAGCAAAACTTTACAATGCAACTTCTCAAATAGGACCTTGTAGCCTAGGTCCACTAATTGAGAGACAGAAATCAGATTCCTTACTAACCCAGGCACACAAAGAACATTCTCCAACTGTAACTTTTTTCCCTCTAAGTCAAACAGTTCTAACACACCTACATCTTCTATTTCCTGGAGATCCCCATTCCCTAGTTGAACATGTCCTCCCTTCCTTCCTCTGCAACCTTTGAGAATGTTGGAGTTTGCAGCTACTATTTTTTCAGCTCCAGAATCTATTATCATGACATTATGATTAATGTTATTCTTAACAACAGAATGCATTTCAGAGATACTTACCTCAGCATCTTCATCAAGTTCATCTTCTTCAATACGTTTGTCTTCAGCAAGATTTACTGTGGGATTTCTTTTTGGTCCTCCTCTCCTGATTTCATATCCCTTTTTAAACACAGGATTTTTATCCTTACTTTTACCTTTTGCACTTTTAGGACTTGGGCAGCTTGCTGCCATATGGCCCTTGCCTTCACAATTATAGCATACTATCTCACTTCCAGTTTTTGGACAGTCAGCCTTAAGATGGCCATAGCTATCACAATTATAACATGGCCCTATCTTCTTTTTCTCTTTATTCCTTTTGTATTTTCCAGTATATAACACTTCTGAATTCTCCTCATCATCATCATGCAATTTGCTCTGCTCAAACTCAGTTCTTACCATTCTAATAGCATGCTCCTTTGATTTTGCAACATTCCTCAATAATGTAGCAAGATGAGAGTTATGAGATACTGCTCGAGATATAGCCAGCAGTTGACATTCTTCATTGAGAATAACCCCAGCACCTTCCAGATCTGCTATAATGGAGTTAAACTTCTCAAAAAAATCAGTTATGTTATCCTTCTCATGCAACTTTAACCTTCTCAATTGCTTCTCCAAGACATCAATTTGAGATGAAGTCTTAGCTTCATACTCTCGGATTAAATACATCCACATTTCCTTTGGGGTCATACCCCTCAACTTCAATTTAATCACAGAGCCTACCTTGCAACTGATGATTGCATGTGCTTCCATAATCCTCAGTTTTTCGTCCTCTTCACTTGCTGCTGCAATAACTGGTGTACTTTCAGCAGTTGCTTCTAGAGTAGAGCCTTCACCACTTGAGTTGGAGCTTGTTCCCCCTTGACTAGCTGTCCCTGCACTCATAGTCACAGGAGAGCTTCTTGAAGCATTTGGATCGATTAAATACCATAGCTTCTCAAATTCCAGAACTTCTCTAATACTTCTCTATGTTTTGTCCTGCAGCAAAACATAGGTGCAGGAAGACGTTAGACATCGATGCCGTGTTAGCATCACGAGCTAGGGCCAGAGGGCATAATCTTCCGTCGAGGAGAGAAGTCATGGCGACACAGGAGTGTATAGAAACCAGAGAGAAGACCACCACGACCTTGCAGCCCAGTAGCTCAAGCGAATGTCAGGCAACGCCAACAAAAGGAGCGACCAAGCTAGGCAACCACAAGCACCTAAGGCTGACCAGGACGAGCTTCCAGCTCCCTTGCACGAGTAGGAGAACTTTCATCGGTTCCAAAAAGTAGGAGACCATGAGGGGAGGAGACGATACCACTAAGGAACATCTCCGACTTGAAGGCCTATACCAAAGATTAGGGGCTAGATCAAGGAGGAGAATATTCCGCCGAACAAGAATTCCGGACCCGTAAAACACCTAGAAACCAAAGGAAGGACAAAAGCTTTACTACGCCACCCAAGGAGGCGAGACTCGAATGGATAGGACCCAAATGATCGGAGGAGACGACCCCAGCCGCCAGGTACAAATCACGCAAAGGCGACCAAAAGGAGCTATGGTAGGTGCAATGGAGATGATCACACTTCTAGGCACCCGAGAGGCACTTCGCAATGAAGCAAAGCCCAAGCAACATGAGTCGCACTCGTAAATTCAACCTCGCGGAGGAATCACAATGCCCGCCACCACCAATTATCTCGTGAGCCAAGACATTCAAGAATGCCCAACCGCAAACAGCCTAGGTGATCCTACTCAAGCGATCAACGACATCGCACAACGGCAACCTTGCAATGACACACCGCATGTAGGGACGCTGAGCGTCACCGCATTCCTCACGGCGAATATACACATTAAGGAGGAGCATCTTTCTCAAGGATCACATCGACGAACACTCTTCGCAATCGGCGTGACGAAGCTCTGGATCAGACATGAACCTCAACAATAGAAGGAGGAATGACCCGACATCAACGAGCCAACTAAGAAGGCAACATCTCGACGCCATAATTCCACCTTGTGGTAATATAGGGTGATGCGCCATGACACGCGGTATTAGATGGAGATGCACTTACGAAAGGCACCACGACGAGGAGATATGCCTTCAACAACTAGGGTGATGGCTTCACGTAATTCCTACCAAGAATTAGAAGAGAAGAAGCCGATCATATCTCCCGACATGTGGCACGCCAAACGCCCAAGGTAGAAGCATTCACACCTTAACGACAAGGATAGCAACCGGCACCTTTGGCAAAAAGAGAGTTCAAGATAATAGCCGCCTATTCAACGACAGGAGTGTATTTAAGGCAGGTACTCCTTCAACTCAAGGGTCAAGCTGCGCAGATATAAGGATCCATCATCCCGACAATATAGCCAGCAGGGAGGAGAGCCATGATGCCTTACTTGCCAGAGAGGCCGACATGCATAGAGGGACAAAGGCCGTGAACCGGAAAGCCGGAGAAGTGCTAGCAACCGACTTCTTCCACGAGCTCCCCTAGAGGCAACAGAGGATCAAAACCGACGAAAGCACAATCTAAGCCACCTAAGGTACCTCAAGACAGAAGACAAAGATAGCACGCTGGAACGTGACAACGCCCAAGCCATGTGATCGAGGGATCAAACAAGGAAGTTTGGAAACTCGACGGAGAAGCAACTAAGCGAGGCGAGCCGATGACTTGCACGCGGACTTGCATGCAACTTGGTGAACCCAAGGATGGACGATTCAAAGAACAACTGCAGAAGAGCACAACTCCGCAGGAGTATAGCCAAAGGAATCGCCAAGACAAATTCAAGAGACGCCTTCAAATAGCTTCAAGTATCATGAAGGGGGGAACAAGCATCGCCAAGAACAGATCGTGAAGCGCAATCAAATGTCGAAGCATCAACGACCACCACACCTTTAGTTAGAATGTGATGCAAAGCGCAGTTGTGCCATAGCCGACAAACATCGGAGGGCCCAAATACATCAACAAGTTACCCCGAGTACGAAATGACGACAAATAGGAGGATATGGATCGTCAACACCATTGCAACCGGAGGAACACCGGCGACATTGCCAAGGAGTAGGTGTGCAACCCTGAGGGAGGCACAAGGGGACCTAATAGCTCTAGTAGTAATTGTAATTATGTAAGTTATATGCTTTGCATATATAGTTCCCTTTGTTATTCCCCATAGCGCAAATGTGATAAAAGGAAGAGATGTCGTGCAATTTGCGTGGGTGAAGCAATCAACATCCTCAACACTCTTTGGGCAACAAGAGGACTCGATGTATGAGACGCCGATGGAGTCAAGAAACAATATCGATACGAGTCATCCTTTAGCCGCCAAGACAAAGAGTTCAAGATGAAAACCTTTTTTTCAACTGCGGCCACCTTCGTGCTTTTGAAAAGAGGCATGGAAGATTTCAAGTGATCAACTACACCAGCAAAGCCACCAAAGAATGAGAGGCTTCTAACGAACAAATTCAACCTCTACATCAAAGAGGATCCACCGGGCAAGGAGACCAAGTATCGAAATTTACTGAAGAACGCTACCTTGCTATTTCAAGCAGTAACGAGTGGATGAGCTTCTAGCAAGCTCAGTATCTAAGGCCATGGGGCCTAGTAGGTTAAATGTAGGGATGGTAACATCCATATTGGGATTAGAAGGCATTGTTAGACATTCTCCCGAAGGATTGCCCCAATATTGAGCTAAGCGCCAAATATTGGGAAGGAAACGATAGGAGTAACTAAAATTATACACCATTGTTAACGACATCCAACATATTGAAACCACTTGGTGAGATTGATCACCTCGCTAAGAAGGAATCATTACTAGGATAATTGTGACCATGTATAAATCTAGTACCTCCAAAGAATAATCCAACCGAAAAGAAAAGAAGTAATCTAACAAGTCCCACCAACTTGTTACGACGACATCAATTCGATTGGTAGGAATATTCCAAGAATTTAAATAACTAAGAAAGGGGAATCTCTAGAAATATAAAAGAATAGTACATGTAAGATACATCTAAAATAACAATTATAGTAATCAAATAGTCTTTTGAGACAAAAGGAATTGTCATGATGACAAAACCTTGTGGTTTAGAATCGCTCTAACTAAGTAGGTAACCCATAACTATATTGAAATAAATGATAACATAATATGTGCATCCATCTTAGATGATTATATATGTCACTAAGGCTCAGAAATTAATGCGCCAAGTAAGAAGCGATAACCTCTTAAGGGAGGGAATAGATATGACGCTGTGTACAACGCCATTAAAGGAGTGCAGGACCATTTTCTTTTCAAGAAAGTGGGAGGGCTCAATCTTATGATTGAACATACTTGCATCAAATTGACCGACCAGAATAGAGTTCACTCCCAAATGGCCAAGAGAATAGAGCGTAAGCTAGATAGATACCTTAGTGCTCGTGTGGCCTTCAACGCGGTGACCGACGTAGTAGCTAACTACACCAAGGAATGGAGCAAAACTATGGGAGCAACGCAACCACCAAGTCATCTCCAAATTACCGGACGCCGCTCAATGGGTGGATGCATTCTAGCCTTAGGTAAGGCGCAGTGCATGCATTATAAGCTTTAATGTGTCTTATAAATAAGAATATAGATCCTAATAACTGGATAGAAATTGTTGTACGTATATGTACCATAGGGAAATAAGTAAATAACAACGGTAATGTGAGGTAGTATATTAATTAATCCTTCGCAAGGATGCAATTCCTTCCAAGGATAGCTATATGACCTCGGGTCCTTATAAAAATAAATAGAAAATAGAATTCAGATATACTTAAGTGCATCTTAGGGATATACTTCCAAGGGTAATGCAGGACCCAAGAAAGAGAATAAGAAGCACATCTAATCCTTGTGTATGATAATTAAAACCTTGTCTATGTAACAATAGGTCTAAATAATTGTACCACTCGGAAGTAATGTATCCGTGGTTATTATTTAAATAATCGCATCTAAAAGTCGCTTTTGTGTAATATTGCAAAGCTTAGAGTAAATATAATTGTACTATCGGAAGTAATGTATCCGATACTATGATAATGTTAATTCATAAATATTACCTTAGGGTAATTATGTAAATCACATGCATTAAAGGGGCCAGCAAAAATCGCTTCCTACGTCATGTCAATTTGTAACGAGGGTCGAACCAAAATTTTATTAATAATTAAAATGGTAATAGTCGACTCAATAGAGAGCCCCCTGAGGGCAAGGAGGTCGAAGTTATAAGACTTGCAACACAAATTTCGTTATAATGTGTGGCAAGGGATGAAGAGTACCTTAAAAGTGTAAATTTTGTATGAAATTGATAAACTTTGATAAACTTAAATGTTGTATTAAGTAAGGTTAATAATTACCTTGCGTGGATTAAGTTATGAGGTGATAAGTTAATTGGGTAATGAAATAGTACAGTAATGTCTTAAACATTACCTTAGAGTAATTCTGATAATTAAGATAGTAAGTATGTAATTATAGATATTGTAAAATTAATACAGTGATTTTATAGGTAAGCGAAGACTTCCAACACAAATTTTGTTGGAATGTGTTGCAAGGAATGAAGAGTACCTTAAATAATAATTGTATATGAAAGTGTTAAATTGTGATAAACTAAATGTTGTGATAACGAAACTAATAAGTACCTTGTTTTAATAGAAGTTACGAATTGACAAGTTATTTGGTAATGTAATGGCGCAATAATGAATTAAAAATATTACCTTAAGGTAATCTTAATAAATGTGTAAGTATTCTAGTAGTATATCGTGATGCATCGCTGATTGCAAGTTAGAAGATTCCAAGGTGGAGACCCACGATGCCGCGACAAAGATCATTTCAAGGTGGGGAGAATGTGACGTTTCAAAGACAAGATATACGGTCCCGTGACGATATAATTGATCGCAACCGCCACGCATATTACACGCCGCCCCAATCGACGGGTACGCCGACGGTACCCAAGCAAGGGCGCTAGGGGGCACTTAGAATGGTGCGCACACTTAGCAATGTGCGACTTTTAGACCTTTTAACCCATTAAAGGTAGACCAAGGGTCATGGAAACCCTAAACCTAACCGGATAGCCTACATAAGGCACCAAACCCTAACTTTCCCTTTTCGCCACGCACCTTCCGGAAATCCGACATTCGCTACCGAGGAGTCAATTCCAACTCCCACGATCCGCCTGTGGCGCCCCAGCCTAGTCGATCATCCCTCCGACCGCATCCCGGGCGTAACAAGGACATGGACGCCCGGATCAAGAGGAGGAACCAGTGGATCGTATTTGGTCGATCAAATAGCATAAACCTTACTCCAAACTTTCGAATCAGTAGGGTTTAGCCTATTAGATCACCCCTAGCAGCCAAGTAGATCCCGAGATTGACCTAACTAAAGAACCTAACTCTATGAGATAGATTAGTTCTTTATTATTTATTATGTTGATATGATGGACTATGGATTCCGTGAACTCATTGTATGGGGAAGGGGGTAGAGACTTAAAGCTTAGTAGATGATGCCCTAGTTAGTCCCTCTTAGTGCATTACTAGATTTCGCCCAGGTACAAGAACCCCACCGGTTGTGGGTGAAGGGGCCGACCGGGCTTAGAATGAGGTTCGTGTTCTCGACCCTTTGACCATCCCTCTAGTGTGTGTAAGGCCTACCAGGGATCGAGTGACTAGGTCTAATGGCTTGCCACCGATTGTGGGTAAGGCATGGGCCCGACACCCTGTGGGTGGAGTTCACCTTCCAAAGGGTTAAGTCGAATAAGGGCAAAGGGGTCTCTAGTCACCTTGGGTCAAAGATGTAGATCTCCTCGAGGGAGTGATCCCTACCCGCCCCAACGGACCGGGAGATGTAACCCGTGAATAGCCCCTTTGGCTATGCACCTCGCAGCTACAAACCAAAGTCCCAACACTTTTCAACCTACTCTGCAAAGTGTGCACAGGAGGGGCGGATGGAGTGGACAACCCAATGCCATGTTCTTGTGCCAGCCCAATCCATTGTCATGATTCTGTCTGCAATGAACTCTGGAGGCCCAAGTTTGTCAGTCTATCCATGTGTCTGAGCCTTGGGTAGGAACTTCCTTTGTATTGTGCTGATCTTTGTCTATGCAGATATGTGGTGAGCCATCCTTCGAGATGGTCATGATGTGCTTTGATGTATATGTACTTACATATGTTTACGCTTCCGCAGCTAGGTAGGCCCTGAGGGAGACAGGGTAAATGACACCTTCATTCTTCCCACTGGATTGCAGTGATGTGTGGAGGGCCTTGTATCAGCGTGGAGCTGGTATAGGGGATGAACTCCTGTTTGTATACGATGAATGCACCGTATACGAGTAGGGGACGTCGCAGGCTGGTTGTAATGCCCTTTTGCCAAAGATTTGGCGTTTATGACAACATTTTATAACATTATAGCAATCTTTGAAAAGAGTGGGCCAAATATCCTGACCTCAAGATCTTCTTGGAAGTGGTGTCAGCAGCAAAGTGTCCACCACAAATGCCTTCATGGCAAGCCTCAATGATCATATTTGCTTCTTCAGGATCCACACACCTTAGCAACACTTCCTCTTTGTCAACCTTGCACAATACCTCTCCAATCAATCTGAACTTTTTGCACTTCTCCTTGAATCTCCTTTCCTGACTGCTACTTAAGTCTTTTGGCAACTCATTGTTTTCAATCCTCGTGCTCAAATAGAACATAGGGCAAATAAGAGCTGGGATTTTCAACTAGATTCACAACTTTGACTGTAATGTTGAAAGCCTGAACTTTGCAAGCCCATCTGCTTTAGGCTGCTTTTTTGCAAAAAGGAGAGATAAGGGATTTTGCCTCATATAGACTTGAGTTTGGTTATTTTGTAGCAGATGACCTTGTCTCTCTATCAGAAACATTAATGCAGCTGCACTTTTCTCCAGCTTGAGGTATCTTAACTCAGTATAAGACTACATTTTGCTGGCAAAAGCAATAACATGGTCTTCTTGCAGCAATGCCACACCAATTTCCCTTTTAGTGACACTAATATAGGCTTTGAAAGGCTTTTCTAAGTTTGGAGGCTTTAACAGAATAGAATGGCAGATAGCATTGATGATTTTTTCAAAGGATTCTTGACACTCTTCATTCCAATCAACCAAAATGCGCTTGCTTTCATTTTTAGAGAATTTTCCAACCTTTGTGAGGTTAGAAATTGGATTTATAGTGTGTGAGAAATGAGGGACATACATTCTCAAAAAACTAGCCATTCCCATGAAACTTTTTACCTGTTTGAGAGTTTTGGCAGGGGCAAGCTTCTTCAAAGCCTCAATTTTAGCTTCTGCTACCTGAATGCCATTTGTAGACACCTCATGCCTCAGCAAGTCTCCTCTTGAGCACAGAAAAACACATTTCTTTGGGTTTAGGCTGACACCTCCTTTTCTGCATAAGGCAAATAACTTTGTTAGACAATCAAAATGGTCTTTGAAAGAGGTACCTAAACAAAGATCATCCAAGAAGGCACGAAATGTAGTTGGGGGCATATCCTTGAAAATGGTATCCATGGCCTTTTGGAAGGTTGTTGAAGCATTCATTAATCCAAAGGGCATCCTCCTCATTGCAAATGGTCCCCATGGCGTAATGAAAGAAGTCTTTGGCTGATCTTCCTCCTTTATGCCTATTTGATTGAAACCTGACAAACCATCTAAGAAAGAATATATTTCTTTGCCTGCAACAGCATGTAAAACTTCTTCTAAAAAAGGCAAAGGGTAGCAATATTTAATGGTGGCTTTATTCAAGTCCCTATAGTCAATGTAAATCCTTATAGTTTTATTTTTTTTGTCAACTGGCACAATGCAAGACAACCATTCAGGATTTACAATCTCTGAGATCACACCAGCATCTTTCATTTTGTATAATTCCTCTTTAATCAGGCCAAGCAAAGATGCATTAATTCTTCTAAGCTTTTGAACTATTGGCTTCATACCCTTTTTTATTTTTATTTCAAACTCACATATTCTTTCCAAATGCTCAAGCAGAACACTTCTGCACAATGCATCAGCTTCACAATTCTGCTCCCTTGGCATGTGACATAGTCTCCAAGTCTTGAAATTTCTCAATTCTCCCATAGCTTGGTTCCTAAGTAAGATCATGTCTTCATTTTTTGCCTGATATTCCCCCAATATTTGCCTGCAAATGAGTTGAGCGTCTCCAAAAATAACAATTTCATTAATATTCAGATTATTTGCTTCTTGAACGCCTGCTATCAGGGCCTTGTATTCTGCCATATTTGAGGTTGCATTAGGAAAAATTCTGCCTACTTTTGCAAGCAATCTATTAGAAGAATCTTTAAGAATAGCAGCAGAGGAAGCTACACTTAATCTTTTAGAGACACCACCATCAAACCATAAGTAAGCAAAATTTTCTTGTTTTGGCAGAGTTACTTGCACAGAGAATTCTGAGCTCAGCATTAGATCATTTGTATTCAGCTCAAACTCTCCACAAGGATTTGGCAGCAAAATGTCTTCTTCAATGAAGTTTAAGGCGTCAAATTCACCTACCTTGTTATAGAATATCACCCTTCTTTTACCATTGGAAATAGTGCATTCTTTTTTTGACCACATAGGCTTGGCATCAACTGTAGACAACCATTTCCTTCCCAAAAGCAAATTATAAATATCTGATTTCTCCTCTATTCCTTCAAAAGCAACAACAACAAAGTTAGCAGCAACAACTATTCCTTCTACATCAATTGGCACATTGCTAACTATCGCCATAGGACTGATTTTGGTGTTTGAGAAGGATTTTAAGAATATTGGAGCTTTCTTGTCTATCTCAAGGCCACACATTCTCATAATGTAATGGGGCATCACATTAAGAGGTGATCCTCCATCTAATAGGACTTTGGTCAAGATCTTTTTGCCCATTCTAGCAACACAAGTAAAAGCTCCTGGGTCATAATCTTCTTGAGTAAGCATATGCTCCTCAATATGATTGGTTAGAGCAAACTCATCTTCTTTGGTCAAATTCAGAACCTTCTTCCTGTAAGATGGAGCTATCTTGAGCAGAGTCAACAAGTCAACATCAATTTTAGAGTTCTTAAGTAAATACTCAAAGTCCTTACTTTCTTTATCTTTTTTCAAATATCTTTGAACAGGGGGAGGAGGTACAACCATGTTTTGCTCGACTTCTCTATGTCTTACAGCATTAACATCCTCATTGGCTTGTGCTGGCTCTTTCTCCTTTGCATTATTCATACCTCTCGTATGTACAACCATGATTTCCTCCTGTTCTTCAATCTCCTGCACAAACCTAATAAAAGCATTTTGCTCATTGGATTTAGACTTTTCTTGCCTAGCAAAATACTCTTTTACGCTACATCTATCCTCATAATGTCCTACTGCTTTGCAAAATGCACAAGCAGGGCATTCCTTGCCAAAATGCCCTCTTTTACCACATTTTGTACAAGGCCTATACCAACAGTAGTCAGATGAGTGAGTGTTTCTCGAACAGTGAGCACAAGGTGGGTATATTCTTTTCTCAGGTCTGGAATTCTTCATTTCTTGAAGTTGCTTGGTCACCTCAACTAGGGCCTCAAATACTTTGATTATTTCGGCTCTCACATCTGCTACAGGACCTTCAACATCCTCCATTTTTGTCTTCTTTTTTTCTTTTTCAACAGCATAGACTGGTACAGGTCATGGTCCCATGTATTCCTGCTCATAATCTGGAAAGAAAGGATCATCAGGTGAGTATATATCATCAGGAAGATAAGAAATCATGTCTGCAATTTCAGTGGCTTTAGTAAAAGCCTAATGTATTTTGTCAAACCCTTCTTGTTTTTGAATCTTGAGCATCTTCCTGTGTACTCTTGGTCTGCTGCTCAAACCTCTGATAAAAGATGCTACAAGGTGTAAGGCGTGGTTTGGAACCTGGTTGATTTGACACTTAACAAGCTAAAGATTAAATCTCTCCACATATCGGTGCACACTCTCACCATGTTTAATATGAAAGGTTTGCAGTTCAAAAATCAAATCCTGATCTAATAGCTTACCAAATCTTGCCAAGAATTTCTTAACCAATTCATCCCATGAATTAGCTCCTAGACTCATAATATATTCAAGCCAAGCTCTGACCTCATCATTTTTGAAACACTTTTTAAACTCAGAAAACTTACAACCTTTTTTGTGTCTATATTCCTGATAGTAATCCTCAAAAGTCTTTAAAAAATTGTTAGCATTCATGCTTGGATCAAAAGTAGGAACAGGAATTGGCATATTCAACTCAAAGTAATGGCAAGGCATACCTGTATTTGCTTGTACACTCACTCCTGGTGCTGCAGCAGAGGCTTCATGATTCTCCTGTGCTTCAGCATGTTCAAATGCTTCATTAGTTCTCCTGGGAGCCATGAGTTCAAATTCCAGGAAATAATCTCGGTAGAACCTCCAAAATATTGAAGGTGTTCCTGGCAAAACCTTCGACCTCAGTGGTTTAGAACCTCCAGGTTGCTTAAGACAATCACTCTGTATGAAAAAAATCTCAAGCAGAAAGCTCAAATAGTAATTCTTGACCACTTTCCCAAAAGAGAAAAAAGTCTGCCTTGCAAGAATAGATGCCAATTGCAAACTGGAGAGAATCTGCTTGTGATTTTTAATGCTAAAGCTACTCAAGACCCAGAAGGATGTTGGGGAAAAGGTCAGACAAAATCTGATCAGTGCAAATCAATCTAAAACACATTCTTGAACAGATCAAATTTGGGTCAATATCCCTGGCAGAGAGTGAAATTTTGTAACTCGATAAGGGCAACTTCTCAGGGTCATGATTGGGTAGTCTTCTGCTATGTCTTCCCTTGCCTTGTTCCATTTTCTAGTTCTCCTGATTTGAGAGTACCTTGGAGCTTGTGAGCAGCCTTAAATGCTGTTATATCTTTGGCCTTCTTGAGCATGATGCATTCTCAACTTCATACCTATGCTCTTCTAGCTGCATCAATCTTACACATCTTTCTTTTACTGCATCATCCATTTCTAAATTTATTTGACGTGCTAACTTGAGTAATGGGAGTACAAGCTCAATTGGTGTTGACCCTAAACCTGGCTTAAGGGTCAATCGCAAGGAACCAACTTGAGTTTTCACTCAATTTGGGGTTAGAACCTCCAGATCACTTAAGGTGATCAGTCTATGCAAGATAATTTCAAAGACAAGTTCCAAAACTTGAAGTTTTATACCTTTCCCATTTCCAGAAATTGACACCTTTGCCAAAACAGTTGTGGTATTGATATGCAGATCGATTTTTTGAGTCAATCACTGTAGACTTGGTCAAAAAAGTTGTAGGTAACCAATAGTAAAGCCTCTGACCAAGTCAGAAAATTAGTTTGTGAGTTATTCGAGCTCAAAGTGCAGTCAAAATTTGGTCAACAGAAGTCAAATCTGAAAACAGTGATCAGAGATTGGTATTTTGGAGTTGCCAAACGAGTTTTTGAGAATTTCAAAAGCAAATATGCTGTAATGATGATGAGGAATATAGGCAAGTGGTCAGATTTCCATTTGGATAGGCAAAAGTATTTTTTGTGGCTGGATTTGGCAAAATACAGTCAAGAACAGTCAAAAAACACGCAAAAATTTCTAACTCGAAGTTCTGAGTGGAATTTTTGGATTTTTCAAAACATATGGGCTCCGATGATGTCTCAAGGATTGATGGCAAGTGGGCCAAAAGCAATCAAAAGTACATGGGAATTTTCTCAGAGAGTTTTGAACAGATAAAAAATTGTAAAGAATCATAACAGTAGATAATTTTCTTCAAGTAGGCATCAAATTTCATTGATATGGAGGTAAATCAATCATAATAATGTTGATAATAATACTTCAAGATTTCAAAAATCAACTTCGTGTCAATAAATAATTTCAATAGGTAATTTCCAACCAAATCTCTTTGGGACTTGATTGGGGAGTACTCGAGTTTTCCAAAATCCTTCTTGTCATGCTCAAAGAATGATCACAAGAAGACTTGTACGCTCCTGGGCCTTCAAGAAAATTCTTTTGTCGAATCCCATGTTTATATCTTAGTTTTCAAATGTTTGCTTAATCTTAGCCTTGATTGATGGGTTTATTCGGTTCTTAAAGAGCTAAGGTTAAAATAGATAGGTTCCGAGGGCTCGTGCCAACCGCGAGATTCGAGGTGGAAGCAGAAAATTTAGGGTTCTTGGTCAGATTTTCTCGTAAATAGCGACACGATTCCGTCAGATTTCTGCCCGTGATATCCATGGAATATGTCAGATTTTTAATTTTGCAAAGCTAAACCATGGTTTTAAAAGGCCACTTATAGAAAATTGAAGAGATGGATCACTTTAGCAATGGCAACCCTAATTTTTCTTGGGAATATGCCAAGTCCTTAGGCACAATGATCAAGAATATTCCATAAGGTATACAAGTGGCATGGCATAATGGTAAGGAATTGTAAAAGGATTTTGGCTAGGGAAGTTTGCAAAAACAAATGTCATAAGAAGTGAGAAGATATAGAGGCAATGGGGGAGATGTGGATGTAATAGAGAAAGAGAAATTTGGGCAAAGCGAAATAAAGTATGCAAGGGTAAACAAAAGGGGGTATGGGTGTGGGAAAAGTGGCTAGAAAATCTCAATGGATAGAAATAGAATATGAATAATGATTGGATGAGGATGGCTAAGGGATAAAATCAAGCACCATGGGGTCTTCCAAACTTTTTGACTTCCAATCTTCAAAAATATCTTCCAAAAATAACCCGTAATCTTCTAGAGCATATTTTTGACTAAGCATTTTGACTTCAAATAAAGTACCTCATGTGAATTTGAACCTTGAGCACTTTGTTGACCTGAAGAATGAACATCTTTTGACCTCCACATCAATATTGAATACCAAGAATCTTCCAAACTTTGACCTAGTCTTTTAAGATAATTTGACCCATAGACCACAATTAGCATGTTGCCCTTTGGGGGCAACATCTCGCCAAAACAAGAAAAAGGCTGGTCCCCTCAGCTATGTGATGTCAAAAAATGAATAACTAGAGGGGTCTTCAACTTTGTGCCAAGGTATCCAAGGGGAGATATGAGAGTGTGAAATGCAAGTGTAGGTGAAGTGAGTATGAATGTGGTGGAATAATATGGATAGAAAAAGGTAGAAGTGAGTGTGAGTATGTGAGTATGGATGTAGTGATGGAATAATATGGATAGAGAAAGGTAGAAATGAGTGTGAGCATGACAAAAGGGTGGTGGAATGATTGTAAATGGAATGAGGTGAGTGAAAAGAAAGTGAGTGTGGATATGGTGAGGTGGTGATGAACTGGACATGAAGTGAGTGTGCAAGTGCTTAAGGCCTCACCAAAACAAGAAAATGTATGCTCCTTTCTTGATCTTCAAAGGTTGCAACTCTGCTATGGTGGTAAAGATGAATTGCAGAGTGCTTGGGAATGAAAACAAGAATGAGAGGTTTTAAATGGTAAATGTGACAGATGAGAAAGATGGAACAAGAGTGCACCTGTCATGGAAACACACAAACCAATTAGTCTCAATTACTTGCAACTCTGCTATGATGGTGAAGGTGACTTTACAGAGTGCTGGTAGAGGTATGAAAGAGGAATAAGGGGCTGAATGGATGGTAGGAATATTTAAAACAGATGAGAAAAATGGAAGAAGGGTGCTCCTGCATATGACACTTGGTAATTAGTAGCATCAGTCCTGTTCTTGAAATCATGTATACTTTGTCTAGTCAGGTCATCCTAGAAAACATGAAACCAATCATATTAGAGTAATGTGCTCAAAATCAAACTGATCTAGCCTGCTGGAATAAAGATGCTCAAAAGTCAAACTGATCTAACTACTTTAAATCTGCTATAAACTTCTAAGCTTTTAATACAAAAAGAGGGACAAGCAAGTATGCTGGTCCCAATACCTTTTCAAGTGCAGGATGTTGATAGGATTTGGCAGTGGCATCCCTGAAGCAACTTCTTGTAACCAATAAGAATTTGTACCGCAGGATCCAAAGACTACAAAGGGTCCTTCCCAAATGTTATCAAATTTGCCAGCTGAGTCCTCCTTTGACTTGTTCCATTTGAGAACAAGCTCTCCTTTTTTAAAAGTGCCTTGTATTTTGTGGGCATCCTTGAATGAAGCCAGATCTTTAGCCTTTTTCAAAGAAGTTTGTGTTCTCAGCCCCATTCTCAGACTCATCCAAATGTAACAGGCATCCAAATTTCTCCCCAGAAGGCATGTTCAAAAGGTAAGCACAATTTATGAGCTAATCTTAAGGAAGGTAGCTCAAATTCTACCGGGTAGAACCGCTTCTATGCCATAAACCAAATTGAAAGGTGTATGATTTGTAGTCGCTTTGATAGTGACTCTATAAGCCCAAAGTGCATCCACTATTTTGATATGCCAATCCCTTTGTTGACCTCAACCGCCTTCTCGCGCAAAATGTTTTTCAACACTTTGTTAGTAGCTTCAAATTTGTCCATTACCCCGAGGATAGTATGAGGAGCTCTTGGTATGTTTGACCTTCAAAATACTCAACAAATTAGTAATGACTTCATTAACAAAGGGGTATCGAATGTATCCGAAAGGAATACCAAATCTAGAGCAAAAAAATTCATGTAAGAATCTTGCAAAGCAGGTGAGGGCATTGGCTTGCCTCAAAGGTATGGCCTCCGCCCATTTAGTAAAATAGTCCCAGAGCCACAATAATATGCTGATGTTGACCTCAGAAAGAAGGATTAATAGGACCAATATAATCTAACCCCCAAATTTGAAAAGGTCCCTGGGATATGATAGATTCGTGGCAGCCGGTAATAAAATCCTTTTGCTAAAAATCTGACACTTATGGCAAGTCTTTATGATCTCATAGCAATCTTTAAAAACAAGAGGGCCAATAATACCCGCACCTAAGGATCTTTTTCTACAGTGGGTATCCCCAAAGAAAATGTCCCCCACGATACCCTTATGCATCTCCCTAATAATTAAAGCAGATTCATCTTCACTTACACATCTCAGCAAAATCCCATCTCTATTAATTTTGCACAGAACATTATCTATCAGCTTGAATTGTCTGCACTTGTCCTTGAGTCTCCTTTTTTGATTTGAAGTGAGATTTTGGGAGATGATCCCATGTTGTAAGAAATCTCTAATGGGTTGTCGCCATCCTCCCTTTGACTTGATCTTCCCCGAAGTTTCTTCTAAATGTGCTACTGCAAGTGAGGTGTCAGTAGTATTCAATTCATCTTCAAGATCAAAAAATATATAAGGCAAGTAGAGGCTAGGATTTCGTGTCAAGTGCAACTCTTTTACAGAGATATCATAACTTTGCAACTTACAAGCCCACCTCTGAATTTTTGGTTTATTAGTTGCTTACCAAATAGCAATCCCATTGGATTTTGCTTCATATGAACTTGAACTTGGCTTTTCAGAAGTAGGTGCCCTTGCCTATTGATGAGGAACATGAGAGCAAAGAAGACTTTTTTCTATTCTCGTATATCTTTCTTCAAGGGCGCACTATTGTTTGCTTGCAAAAACTATGGTGTGCTTATCCTGCAAAATGGCTAAACCTATAGCCTTTTTAGTAACAGTGATATAAACCTCAAATGGCAGGCTCAAATCTGGTTTTTTAAGAGAGTAGCTTCACATATGGATAAAATAAGAAAGTCAAAAGCTTCTTGGCATTCTGGAGTCCATGTGATAGGTATGTGCTTGCTTTCAGATTTAGAAAACTTCCCTATCCCGGTCAACCTAGAGATGGGACTTAAGATATGAGCAAAATTTGGAATATACATCCTAAGGAAACTTGTCATACCAATAAAACTCTTAACCCGCTTCAAATTCTTGGGAGGTACTAATTTTTGAGAGCTTCAATTTTATCTTGAGCAACTTGAATACCTTGGGCTGATACTTCATGTCCCAAGAGTTGTCCTTTGATGCAAAAAGATGCATTTTTTGGATTTAGATTGACTCCTGAAGTCCCGCATAAAGAGCAGATTTTTGCAAGCAATTCCACATGGTTATTAGAATGAGAACCCAAACAAAGGTCATCTAGATACACTCTAAATTTTGAGCAGCCATGGTTTTGAAAATGACATCCATTGCTCTTTGGAAAGTAGTCAAGGGCATTCATTAGGCCAAATGGCATTCTTTTCATAGCATAAGTACCCCTGTGGAGTGATGAATGAAGTCTTTGGCTGGTCTTCGCCTTTGATGCTAATCTGGTTGAACCCAAAACCATCCAAAAATGAGTACATGTCTTTCCCCTCGCAAATAAAGATATAGAATTTCTTCCAAAAAGGCAAAGGATAACAATCTTTTATGGTGGCTTTGTTCAAATCTTGATAATCTATGCAAATTCTCAAAGTTCCATTCTTTTTTCCACCGAACAATGCAGATACCCATTCGTGGTTAATGATTTCTACAATGACACCTCGCATCCAACATCTTATGCAATTCATCTTTGATTAGATCCAAAAGTGAAGCATTTATTCTTCTTAACTTCTCGGAAGACAAAGCTTACACCCTTCCTTAATTTTAATTTCAAATTGACATACCTCCTTTTTGATACCAATAAGCTCGTAATAATCCCAAGCAAACACATCACTTCATTCTTCAAAGAATTTATTAATCTCTTCCTTATTTTGTGTGTCAAAAGATCTCCCACAAACAGAGTTCTTTGTCGGCCATGCTTGTTGATTATAACTTCATTGATTGCTTTTTCCCCGATGCATTTATAACTAGTATGGGACAAAGCTCCTTAGCCTCATCCTCATCAAGATCTTCCTCCGTATAGCTCCCTCGATAAATAAGTCATCAATGTATCTCTCAAGACAAAGCATCGCTTTCCCACTTCCTCGCCCCCTTTGGGATATGAGTAATTTCCCAAGAAGTAAAATGAGCAAGCATTCCCATTACCTGGTTTCTCCGAGCTCCATATCAGCATTCTTAGCTTGATATTCACCATTAACCCGTCTGCACTAACCGAGAATCCCCATAGATATGTATAATTGAAATATCCATAGCTTTAGCTTCCCGAGACCCGCAATCAAAGCCTTGTATTCTCGCTACATTAGAAGTTATTTGGGGAAAAAATCCTTCCTACCTTAGCCAAAAAGTTTATTGGCAAGATCTTTAATATAGCCGCAGATGAAGCTACATTCAATTTCTTTGATATTCCTCCATCAAACCATAGACAACCCCTTCTCATCTTCGAGGGTAGTGGACACTCTCTAATTAAAGGAATCAAATCAATTTTCTTTGTGCTAGGGGTTGCTAGACTATAAGATCCTAGCTGTTCTTCTATAAGCATTTCTTTGATAAAATGTACCTCTTCATTAAAGCCATAAGAACCATCCCGGTTGTAGATTGTGGCCACTTGAGTGCCATTTGAAATGGTGCATCTCCCTTCGCACTGCATTGGTCTAGCATCAACTCAGAGCCATCCACCTTCTTCCCAAAGAAGAGATCATATATGTCCCGTGATCTTCTCCTAAATCTTCAAAAGCAACAACAACAAAATTGGCAGCTACAACAATGCCTTCAGTGTTAACAGGAACCTTGGTCACAATTCCAACTGGTGCCATCTTAGCATTAGAAAAAGATTTTAACAAAACAGATGACCTTTTATCTATCTCGAGCCCACATTTTTTCATAACATGATAAGGCATGATATTTAAAGGTGAGCCTCCATCCAACAACACATTGGAAAAAGAATAACCTCCTAGAGTAGCTGAGCACATAAATGCACCTGGATCCTCTTCATTTTGGGCCAGAATAAGATTAGTGGCATTTGCAACACCTACACAAGCAACTGCTTCACTAAAAGTAGTTTGTTGTAATAACTTTTTCCTATAACCAGGTGCAATTTTTAACAATGTAAATAGGTCCACACTTACTTTGGAATTTTTTAGTAAAACATCCAACTCATCAAAGTCATGATCTTTCTTACCATATTTTTGTTGGGGAGGTGGAGCTATTTCTTGAGGGGGGTTCCATAACAGTGGTGGTGGCAAGGTTGATCTCCTAGAATGCTCGAACAAACTTGGTAGGCTCAAGCAGGTCCGTGGGAATCTCCCATACTTCCGGGTTTGTACCACCATCATTCTTCTTCTTCCTTTTGGCATCTCTCAGAGCTTGTACAAACCTTATAGAGCTAGTAGGCTCTCGCAAATCTTACATGAGGAGTTGCCTCGCACTTTTCCTCTTGCTTGGCAAAATATTCTTTAACAATGCATCTAAGGTCAAGATGGCCAATTTCATTGCAAAAAGCAAAGACACATTTCTACCAAAGTGACATAGGACATATTTGCCAATAACAAATGTCACCGGATGTGAAGTTCTATTGCAATGAATACATTCGTGGTAAGTTCTACCTGCCCGCTTGCCTTGAGCTCCACAAGTTGTTTGGTCACTTCGCTAAAGCTTCACCACCTTTGTCGATCCGCTTTGACTTCTAAAAATCCGAGAATCAGCTTTTTTTTTTCTTTTCTTTATGCACAAAGATAAATAGGAATAGAATGGTGAGATTCATAAGGACCATCAGGGCATCGGGTAAAAAGGATCATGATGAAAGCTATGGTGTTTTTCCTCGTAGGATAGAAAACATTTTGGTCAACTCAAAGGTCTTGGCAAAAACTTTGTAGATGGAATCAAAACCTTTTGCAGCCTTGAATCTTGATAAGCTTCCCCGTGAATTTCTGGTCTAGAAGATAAGCCTTTAATAAAGGAGGACACCAAAAAGAGTGTGGGAATAGTGACTTGAACTTTCTCGCATCTATTCATGAAGGTAATCAATCTTTCCTTGTACCGCTCTCACACTTTCACCGCATAAATGGAGAAATTTTGCAACTCATTAACAAGGTCTTTAGGAGCAAAGACGCTTTTCCAAACCTGTCCAAAAACTTGGTGACAAGGTCATCCCAAGAAGTGGTTCCCATAAGCTTCTCATAAGTCAACCAAGCACCAAATTTCACTTTCCTCTTTAAAACACTTTTCGAATTGTGATAGCTTGCATCCTTTTTGAAGCCAAAATCCCTCGTAATAATCTTCAAAGACTCTTAGAAAAGTATTAGCACTCATGCCGAATCAAAAGTAGGCAATGGAGTAGGCATATTCAACTCAAACCGATAAGGCAGCTTTTTGAAGTAATCCACTTGCAAAATTAGGAGGAAGAGATCTATCTCTGAAAGGCTCAAGTCTCCCCGATCTTCCATTGGTTCTTGCTCACTGGAACTTTTGTTTTGGAGCCATGAGTTCAAAAAATCCAGTAGAAATCTCTGTAGAACCTTCAAAATGTTGACCCTAAAACCCGGCTTAAGGGTCAACTATAAGGAACCAACTTGAGTTTTCACTCAAATTGGGGTTAGAACCTCCGTGATCACTTAAGGTGATCAGCCTATGCAAGATAATTTCAAAGACAAGTTCCAAAACTTGAAGTTTTATACCTTTCCCATTTCCGTAAATTGACACCTTTGCCAAAACAGCTTGTGGTATTGATATGCATCGATTTTTGAGTCAATCACTCGTAGACTTGGTCAAAAAGTTGTAGGTAACCAATAGTAAAGCCTCCACCAAGTCGAAAAATTAGTTTGTGAGTTATTCGAGCTCAAAGTGCACCAAAATTTGGTCAATAGAAGTCAAATCTGAAAACAAAGGATCGAGATTGGGATTTTGAGTTGCCAAACGAGTTTTTGAGAATTTCAAAAGCAAATATGTCTGTAATGATGATGAGGAATATATGCAAGTGGTCAGATTTCCATTTGATAGGCAAAAGTATTTTTGTGGTCGGATTTGGCAAAATATACAGTCAAGAACAAATAAAATGAATGCAAAAATTTCTAACTCGAAGTTGTGAGTGGAATTTTTGGATTTTTCAAAACATATGGGCTCCGTGATGTCTCAAGGATTGATGGCAAGGGGCCAAAAGCAATCAAAAGTACATGGGAATTTTCTCAGAGTTTTTTGAACGCATTTAAATTGTAAAGAATCATAACAGAGATAATTTTCTTCAAGTAGGCATCAAATTTCATTGATATGGAGGTAAATCAATCATAATAATGTTGGATAATAATACTTCAAGATTTCAAAATCAACTTCAGTCAATAAATAATTTCAATAGGTAATTTCCAACCAAATCTCTTGGGACTTGATCGGGGAGTACTCAGAGTTTTCCAAAATCCTTCTTGTCATGCTCAGCAATGATCACAGTAAGACTTGTACGCTTCTGGGCCTTCAAGAAAATTCTTTTGTCGAATCCCATGTTTATATCTTAGTTTTCAAATGTTTGCTTAATCTTAGCCTTGACTGATGGGTTTATTCGGTTCTTAAAGAGCGGGAAGGTTAAAATAGGTAGGTTCCGAGGGCTCTGGTGCCAAATCCGGCGAGATTCGAGGTGGAAGCAAAAATTTAGGGTTCTTGGTCAGATTTTCTCGAAATAGCGCGACACGATTCTCAGATTTCCCCTCATATCCATGGAATATGTCAGATTCTTTAATTTTGCAAAGCTAAACCATGGTTTTAAAAGGCCACTTATAGAAAATTGAAGAGATGGATCACTTTAGCAATGGCAACCCTAATTTTTCTTGGGAATATGCCAAGTCCTTAGGCACAATGATCAAGAATATTCCATAAGGTATACAAGTGGCATGGCATAATGGTAAGGAATTGTAAAAGGATTTTGGCTAGGGAAGTTTGCAAAAAACAAATGTCATAAGAAGTGAGAAGATATAGAGGCAATGGGGGAGATGTGGATGTAATAGAGAAAGAGAAATTTATGCAAGGGTAAACAAAAGGGGGTATGGGTGTGGGAAAAGTGGCTAGAAAATCTCAATGGATAGAAATAGAATATGAATAATGATTGGATGAGGATGGCTAAGGGATAAAATCAAGCACCATGGGGTCTTCCAAACTTTTTGACTTCCAATCTTCAAAAAATATCTTCCAAACTTCATAACCCAGAATCTTCTAGAGCATATTTTTGACTAAGCATTTTGACTTCAAATAAAGTACCTCATGTGAATTTGAACCTTGAGCACTTTGTTGACCTGAAGAATGAACATCTTTTGACCTCCACATCAATATTGAATACCAAGAATCTTCCAAACTTTGACCTAGTCTTTTAAGATAATTTGACCTAGTTTGAATGCATAGACCACAATTAGCATGTTGCCCTTTGGGGGCAACAATTGGCACCATGGATTCTATGCCATAGACCAGACTAAAAGGTGTGTGCTTGGTGGAGGCTTTTATGGTAGTTTTGTATGCCCATAATGCATCATGAAGCTTTGAATGCCAATCTTTTTTAGAAATGCTAATGGTCTTCTTCAAAATTGACTTTAATACCTTGTTGGTTGACTCAGCTTGACCCTTACCTTGAGGATAGTATGCTGAGCTTTTGGTGTGTTTCACTTTTAAAGTAGCTAGCAGTAAGGCAATAGTTGGCTCATGAACTGACTTCCCCTATCAGAGATAATTTTAAAAGGGATTCTAAATCGAGCACATATGTTTTCATGAAGAAATCTTGATGTGATGTATGCATTTGCTTATCTAAGAGGAACTGCCTCAGCCCATTTGGTAAAGTAATCTGTGGCTAGAAGTATAAACTGATGCTGAGCTGAAGAAGGGAGATCCATTGAACCTATGAAATTAAGTCCCCATGTTAGGAATGGCTCTGGACAAGTTATGGCAGTGAGAGGGGCTGGTTGTAATGCCCTTTTGCCAAAGATTTGGCATTTATGACAACATTTTATAACATTATAGCAATATTTGAAAAGAGTGGGCCAAAAATATCCTGACCTCAAGATCTTCTTTGCAATTGTGTCAGCACCAAAGTGTCCACCACAAATGCCTTCATGGCAAACCTCAATGACCATTTTTGCTTCTTCAGGATCCACACACCTTAGCAACACTCCCTCTTTGTCAAACTTGCACAATACCTCTTCAATCAATCTGAACTTTTTGCACTTCTCCTTGAATCTCCTTTTCTGACTGCTACTTAAGTCTTTTGGCAACTCATTGTTTTCAAGATAATTCCTGATATCTATTTGCCAGTCCAAGTTTTTTGCATGAAAAGCAATCAGATTAATAACACAATCAACATCATTTAAACCTTCTTGATCCTCATGCTCAAATAGAACATAGAGCAAATAAGAGCTGGGATTTTCAACTAGATTCACAACTTTGACTGTAATGTTAAAAGCCTGAACTTTGCAAGCCCATCTACATAACTTGGCTTTAGGCTGCTTTTTTGCAAAAAGGAGAGATAAGGGATTTTGCCTCATGTAGACTTGAGTTTGGTTATTTTGTAGCAGATGACCTTGTCTCTCTATCAGAAACATTAATGCAGCTGCACTTTTCTCCAGCATGGGGTATCTTAACTCAGTATCAGACCACATTTTGCTGGCAAAAGCAATAACATGGTCTTCTTGCAGCAATGCCACACCAATTGCCCTTTTAGTGACACTAATATAGGCTTTGAAAGGCTTTTCTAAGTCTGGAGGCTTTAGCAGAATAGAATGGCAGATAGCATTGATGATTTTATCAAAGGATTCTTGACACTCTTCATTGCAATCAACCAAAACGTGCTTGCTTTCATTTTTAGATAATTTTCCAACCTTTGTGAGGTTTGAAATTGGATTTATAGTGTGTGAGAAATGAGGACATACATTCTCAAAAAACTAGTCATTCCCATGAAACTTTTTACCTGTTTGAGTGTTTTGGGAGGGGCATACTTCTTCAAAGCCTCAATTTTAGCTTCTGCTACTTGAATGCTTTTTGTTTACACCTCATGCCACAGCAAGTCTCCTCTTGAGCACAGAAAAACACATTTCTTTGGGTTTAGACTGACACCTCCTTTTCTGCATAAGGCAAATAACTTTGTTAAAGAATCAAAATGGACTTTGAAAGAGGTACCTAAATAAAGATCATCCAAGAAGACACGAAATGTAGTTGGGGGCATATCCTTGAAAATGGTATCCATGGCCCTCGCATTCATTAATCCAAAGGGCATCCTCCTCATTGCAAATGTTCCCCATGGTGTAATGAAAGAGGTCTTTGGTTGATCTTCCTCCTTTATGCTTATTTGATTGAAACCTGAGAAACCATCTAAGAAAGAATATATTTCTTTGCCTGCAACAGCATGTAAAACTTCTTCTAAAAAAGGCAAAGGGTAGCAATCTTTAATGGTTGCTTTATTCAAGTCCCTATAGTCAATGCAAATCCTTATGATTTTATTTTTCTTTTCAACTAGCACAATGCAAGACAACCATTCAAGATTTACAATCTCTGAGATCACACCAACATCTTTCATTTTGTATAATTCCTCTTTAATCAGGCCAAGCAAAGATGCATTAATTCTTCTAATTAAGCTTTTGAACCACTGGCTTCATACCCTCTTTGATTTTTATTTCAAACTCACATATTCTTTTATCAACACCAACCAATTCATCATAGTCCCAGGCAAAGATATCTTTTCATTCATCAAAAAACTTGGTCACAAAAGACTCATCCTCTTCTTTGAACAAATCACCAACATAAAAAACTCTGTCTAGACCTTTTTTGTTTAGTTTAACTTCCTTTACCCGTTTCTCCTCACTTGCATTGATTACCAGAATGGGATAGAGTTGTTGCAGGTCTTTTTTCTCCAGGTCTTCTTCTTGAATTGCTCTATTAGCCAAATGCTCAAGCAGAACACTTCTGCACAATACATCAGCTTCACAATTCTGCTCCCTTGGCACGTGACATAGTCTCCAAGTCTTGAAATTTCTCAATTCTCCCATAGCTTGGTTCCTAAGTAAGATCATGTCTTCATTTTTTGCCTGGTATTCCCCCAATATTTGCCTGCAAACAAGCTGAGAGTCTCCAAAAATAACAATTTCTTTAATATTCAAATTCTTTGCTTCTTGAAGGCTGCTATTAGAGCCTTGTATTCTGCCATATTTGAGGTTGCATTAGGTAAAATTCTGCCTACTTTTGGAAGCAATCTATCAGAAGAATCTTTAAGAATAGCATCAGAAGAAGCCACACTTAATCTTTTAGAGACACCACCATCAAACCATAAGTAAGCAAAATTTTCTTGTTTTGGCAGAGTTACTTGCACAGAGAATTCTGAGCTCAACATTAGATCATTTGTATTCAGCTCAAACTCTCCACAGGGATTTGACAGCAAAATGTCTTCTCAATGAAGTCTAAGGCTTCAAATTCACCTACCGTGTTGTAGAGTGTCACCCTTCTTTTACTATTGGAAATAGTGCATTCTCCTTTTGACCACACAGGCCTGGCATCAACTGTAGACAACCATTTTCTTCCCAAAAGAAAATCATAAATATCTGATTTCTCCTCTATTCCTTCAAAAGCAACAACAACAAAGTTAGCAGCAACAACTATTCCTTCTACATCAATTGGCACATTGCTAACTATCCCCATAGGACTGATTTTGGTGTTTGAGAAGGATTTTAAGACCATTGGAGCTTTCTTGTCTATCTCAAGGCCACACATTCTCATAATGTGATGGGGCATCACATTAAGAGGTGATCCTCCATCTAATAGGACCTTGGTCAAGATCATTTTGCCCATTCTGGCAACACAAGTAAAAGCTCCTGGGTCATAATCTTCCTGAGTAAGCATATGCTCCTCAATATGATTGGTTAAAGCAAACTTATCTTCTTGGTCAAATTCAGAACCTTCTTCCTGTAAGATGGAGCTATCTTGAGCAGAGTCAACAAGTCAATATTAATTTTAGAGTTCTTAAGTAAATACTCAAAGTCCTCACTTTCTCTATCTTTTTTCAAATATTTTTTAACAGGGGGAGGAGGTACAACCATGTTTTGCTCGACTTCTCTATGTCTTACAGCATTAACATCCTCACTGGTTTGTGCTGGCTCTTTCTCCTTTGCATTATTCATACCTCTCATATGTACAGCCATGATTTCCTCCTGTTCTTCAATCTCCTGCACAAACATGATAGAAGCATTTTGCTCATTGAATTTAGACTTTTCTTGCCTAGCAAAATACTCTTTTACACTACATCTATCCTCGTAATGTCCTACTACTTTGCAAAATGCACAAACAAGAATAGAATAGAATAGAATATGATTTTATCGTCCACGGAGACCAACTGGCCTATGGGACCCAAGTACAAAGAGAGAGAGCAGCAGGCATATTACTACCAGGATTAAAAACCCCACCAAGGGGTTTTCGGGGAAAACCTTAGTAGCAATAAGGATGCCGACATACCGCATGCTATATACATAATCACAAGTACAAATTAGGTTAATGCCTGGACAGGGGGCATAACCGAAGTCCGTGATATCCATTACCTCCTGAGGTAATGATCCCAACAAGCCTACAGAGGTCGCGGCTCGAGAGCTCATGCAAGGCCCCGATGGGGCACAACTAACCGAAAGCATACCGAGCCCGATATGCTCGCATCACGGACAGCCCGAGGGCGGACTTTCATCCTCACGGGCTCCTGTTGACAAAGACCGATAGACTCGCCCTCACGCGGCTCCCGAATCCATCTCCCCGTCTCAATGCGAGGTGGTGTGCACCCGGCGTAATGGAAGCAATCACCCCCGCTTTTCATGGGTAGATGGGTGCGCAGTAGTGGTGTGGGCCCCTCGTGAGCATGGGATTAACTTGTCATCGATAATTTGCCACCTTGACATGTGATAGGGCCTCGCGATCCCAAAGCTTGGCCATGAAGCAAGCATCCAAGCACGCTTCAAGGCAGCGCGTTCCTTCCTTATGCAATGCACGGTAAACATCCGTGGTGCCTCGCACATTCCATAGCGAAACCACCGGGCTTGCTTGTCTTTCCGTAGAGGCTTTGAGTCGCCAAGGGCCCATCGCCACCGCCAAAGCAAGGTTGGGCAGCCGGGCTTCATCCATAGCCACCACCTTCGAAGTAAATAATGTGACGCTCCAGCCGAGCCCTCAGAATGGAAGGAAGCCCGCCTCTTGGAGCAAGATCTGATATGGGACCATGGATTTCACTCCCCAAAGGCCCGGCCAAGAAAGCCTTCTCAGACTGCTTCTAGATCGCTCCAAGTGGTGAGGGATATCACCGCCCCCACACTTCGCCCCATAGAGGAGGACCGTTCAACCAAGGCCCTCAACAAGTGTGCCCGGTGACCCCATGCATACAAACCGCCTTGTGATCCTTGTTTTTATTGCATTGCATACGTGGCTTTCCACTGCAGTGACCAGAACCCGATGGATGCATCCCAAAGCAGGTGGTAGTAGAAAACTCAATGCCCAAATACTTATAAGATCGAGCCACCTCCACTACCCCTTTCGTAAGTGAATGGGGAAGACGTGGGTGCCGGATGATGGGACCAGCAAAGACCCTTGTCTTGGCCAAGTTAACTCTCATGTCGAAATTTGCGTAAAGTGTCCAAAGCATCAAGGTGGCGTTGCATGTCCTCCGGGGTATATGCAGCGTGCCAACATCATCAGCATATATGAGTTGCCGGGATTATGTGGTGCATCAATCGAAGCCTCCCCGTGCTCGGCCTAGCCATTCTTCTAGCTGGTCAATGTACAAGCCGAAGAGCTGCCGGGATAGAGGGCAGCCCCGGCGCACCCCAATGCTACTAACAACGGGCTCCCGACAAGGTGAGACGACCGAGCAAGCCTCAGATAGTCTCAGATATAGCATTCTCAAAGTCGACGGGTCCCTAGTCGTCTCAATCGTCCCACAACTTATCCCGAGGCATCGTGGTCAAAAGCCTTTGCGAAATCCACAAAGCAACAAGATGTATTCTCGGGCGCTGATTCCGGCCATCCTCTATGAGTGTCCGCAGAGTGAAGATATGGTCAATAGTAGAATGCCGGGCGGAAGCTCCCCAAGGTCTTGAGCCCGCACTTCTCCATCCTCTCGCCCAAAGTGTCAATCGGCAGCCAAGAATCCCTAAGCAACTTGGCAAAGACGAACCCACCATAATGGTACGATAGTTGGTCAATAACCGTGGGGGTCCCCCGCTTTGTATATGGGCACAACTCTACCGGTAGTCCAAGGCGGGGAAGCCTTCTTGCAATGCCCCGCTGAAGAGTGCTTTGGAGAACCGCACCATTGGGGGCCCGCCCACTTGAGAAGCTCACCGCATACCATCCAAATCTGCTGCCTTCCCGCTAGTGAGGCGCTTGCGTGCCCATTATGACATCCCCTTCAAGAATGACCAAGTAAGCTAGGCACGTGCCTCATGAGGTACGGGTGCATGGCTTCCCATTGGGTCATACAAATTCCGCAAGTATCTCACCCATTGTTCCGGGTAATATTTCTTGTGTGGGTCGGCAGTGCTTACTCAAGACCTTTCTCCGTAAGGCCCTAGGGTGGCGGTCTAGAAGACCAAACATCTGGCCGAGTTGCTCACATAAGGTACCCGGCTTTCTTGGTCTTGAGGAAGGAGCGGTATTGACGGACGGCTGGCGGGCGAATGGTGGGTCCAAAGACTTGGCGGAGCCATCGCTTCAGCCCCGGCATTCGGCCATCGAACCGGTGATTGATTGGGAAGGTGGTTGCAGCCCCCGGGATCGCCGAGAGCTCTCTCCCCAAAGCATCCGTCCCCTACCCTCGAAAAGAGCCGGTTCACCGGGCCGTCCCATTGTTGAAGTGTGGGGAGTTGCAAAGACTCCCGGCAGCTCATGCTCAAGCATCCTCGCATAGACCGCCGCATGATCATAGTCCGTGACAACCGTGGTACATGGGGTGTTGGGGCAATGGGTGCTCTGGTTGGCCTGCCAATCTATCCGCAAGAACAGGGGCCGATGGTTCTGAGTCTACTTCCTCATCCCTACCACCGTCCCCATTAATCAAGCAGTGATCAAGTGTAGGCATTGCTTCGTCCCTTAGCACGTAATCCACCACACCGTGCCGCCACGGTTCTCCCCGCCTACAAGTGAAGCGCCCGAGGATTCGCCATCGTAAAAGACCATTGCAAATGACCAGTGTCAAAGATATCGTCCAAAGAATAAAGCAATGCCGGCCATACCGCGGTCACCGGTCATCATCCGATGCCCTTTTGGCCAAACCATCTCTCGCGGGGATCCATTTGCAACACATCCTCAGCCTAGAGGTGCTAATTTTGGGATCCGCTCTGCCCCTCTGGCGCGATTGAAGTCTCCAAGCAACATGACCTTGCCCAATTGTTCAGACAGGCCAGATGTCATCATATAGATCGACATAGGGCTCCCCCGCCCGTCCACATCCAAGTGCGTAATCGGTAAAAGTTGCTCTCAAAGATGTGGGAAGTAGCAAGCCGCCACAAAAGAGGGTCGCCATCGCCGTTTCGCACTGCATCTACGTATATCTCGTTGTGCGTCACCTTGCCTTACACGTGGAGACCGACATTGGGCCAAGGCCGCCCGGTAATAACACGCAATTCCTCCGCGTCCTCGCTTTCCCTGCACTCATTGAAGACGGAGTAGCGCCGGTATCCCCGCAAATCGTAGCTCAGGACCAAAGATGTTCCCATGTTTCCATGAGGAAGATAAGGTCCATGTCCATGGCGACGGAATTGAGATCGTCCCCTTCGCCATGGAAAGCCACGGCAATTCCGGTGATACCACGCAGAGGCACAATCCCTATTTAGTGGCATGCATCGCCACTTCAGGTCCGGGTGGTAGTGGTGGTCCTGTGGGGAGCGGAAGATGTGGATGCCTATGCCGGGGGCCCCCCGAGGGGACTCGAGGGGCCGGAGTGCCCGCATCCCCTGCTTTGGCTGCCTGACCACACGCATCCTTCCCCGGACCAGCCCCGCCGCCCCTCCATGTTCCAGCGGGTCCCTCGACTTTGGCCAGCCTCACGCCGGGTCTCTTGCCGTTTGGGGTCAAGTCCCTGGCCAACGATAGAGCCGCCCCTTCAACTTCCGCCCCCACGCGGGATGGCCACCCGCCTCGCACGCCTCAACCGTGAAGATGACCACCCGGGCGATCGTGGCGGCCAATTCCATGACGACTTCGCCTTTCCAATGGTCACGTGTGTGCCGGGAACATCATCCGGTCCAAGATCCGTCCGAGCTCCGGAAGTGAGATGTTCTCCGACTCCTCCGCCCTCGCGACTACCACATTGCGGCTCCCGCCTCGCTTCTCGGTTCGGCGGGGCCGCACTGTGTTGGTTGAGGTGGGTGAGGCATAGGCCGTGGCCGGGCGCCGGGGGGTGGCGCCCTGGCGGATCTGATGTGTCCGGCAGATGTGTTCCAGTGTTGACGCCCCAGAGGTTGGTGGGTTCGGGGTTGGTGTATTCTTTTGTCGCGGTTTTCGCTTCTCCCGAGTCCGAGCTCGGGCCTCTTGGGGGACGCTGTCATGTCTTGCCATCTCCCGCGTGCAATGGCGGAGTTGCTCATGTGCCTCGGCATGGAGGCCCTTGCCTTGCTGGGCAACGGCGCCGAAGCTCCTGTAGCTCCCACAAATCCTTCCGGAAGAAGCTCAGTTACTGCCTGGCTAGCTTCCAAAGCAGCACGGAATCCTTGTCTCTCCTGGTGGCGGCCTCCCAACCTCGGCAGGGAGGCGGCTGTGCTCGGGCCGTGGCCTTAGCCTCCTCAACCTCGGCCTGGATCCGGGGAGCAGTTCACGAGTGTCTCACCGCTCTACCGGTTCTGTCTGCGTCCGGCTTCCATAAACGCCAACCGCGTGTCTACTGCGCCCCCTCATATCTGCAAGCTCTGCTTTGTATTATTTGTCTGTCAAATTGTAGCAAGTGGATGCTATCATCTGCACTTTTGTCGTCGCGATCCTCCAATTACGTGATTAGTCATTTTTACGGCACCAGCTGCTGCGCGCAACATCGAGATGTTATGTTCTCCACCTCTTGTGGGGAGGCACGCAAAGTGCTGCTGATGGCCTCAACCCTGCGCTGGATCGCGGCTCCAAGGTTCGACCGGGCGGATTGCCTATGTGGCCCGCCTGCCGGTCCGACTGGGCCTTGGCTCGGCCTCCCTCTTCATGGAAGACGCTCTCTCCCTCGCCTCGAGGCCTCTTCCTTGGTGGCCCCGCTTCATGGTCTTCCCCGTGCAGGGCTCTCGCAAGGTGGGGTCAACCGGGTGGTTGGTGTGTTTGGGCCTTCCCAGTGATGGGTTGGTGTGGTCTGAGGTAGCTCACCAACCAAGTGTGGGTCCACACACGGACCGTGGTTCTGGGGCCATGACTTGGGGTATGACTTGGGCGACGACTCCCGGATATCCGTGTGTACCGGCTGCCACAAAACCCCTAGCACACAGCCCGAAAAGTGCAGATTTGAGCACCGAAGCAAAGACAAGCATGCAAGTATCATACACCTTTGGAAAGATCTCTGAACCAGCTTTCCAACAAGCCCAAGCATATAAGAATCTGACACCGGATGGGAGAGATACAAGATGTCGGCGTCTACCGATTGCCACGGAAACCCTAGCACACAACCTGGAAAAGTGCCAATTTTAGCACAGAAACAAAGCCAAGCATGCAGGTACCATACACCCTGGAAAGTTCTCTGAACCAGCTTTCCAACAAGCCCAAGCACATGAAAATCGACACCGGATGCGCGAGAGATATGACCGATCAAAATTCTCCAAGAAGACGAGACCAATCGAATACTTACTAAAACATACGCCAATCCCTATATTGGTGTCGGACTTTCATCAACAGCACCATCAGGAACTAGGGTATGAATTAGTAAAACATTCTCGTAACCTTCAATAAGAGTACAACACACACCTTTCAACACCGCGTGGCCAAGGCCAACAACGGCATCAGGCGAGGGCTATACTTCTCAAAGAAGGAAGAAGAAGGGCTGCCACAAAAACCCTAGCACACAGCCCATAAAACAGCAGATTTGAGCACAGAAACAAAGACAAACATGCAGGTATCATACACCGTTGGAAAGCTCTCTGAACCAGCTTTCCAACAAGCCCAAGCACATAAAAATCTGACACCGGATGTGAGAGATACAGTCTGTCAAAGTGTCTACCGGTTGCCACAGAAACCCTAGAACACAGCCCGGAAAAGTGCCAATTTGAGTTCAGAAACAAAGCCAAGCATGCAGGTACCATACACCGTTGGAAAGATCTCTGAACCAGCTTTCCAACAAGCCCAAGCACATGAAAATCTGGCACTGGATGTGAGAGATATGAGATTTTATCGTCCACGGAGACCAACTGGCCTACAAGGCATTCCTTACCAAAATGCCCTCTTTTACCACATTTTGTACAAGGCCTATACCAGTAGTAGTCAGATGAGTGAGTGTTTCTCGAACAGTGAGCACAAGGTGGGTATATTCTTTTCTCAGGTCTGGAATTCTTCATTTCTTGACATTGCTTGGTCACCTCAACTAGGGCCTCAAATACTTTGATTATTTCTGCTCTCACATCTGCTACAGGACCTTCAGCATCCTCCATTTTTGTCTTCTTTTTTTTTCTTTTTGAACAGCATAGGCTGGTACAGGTCCTCGTCCCATGTATTCCTGCTCATAATCTGAAAAGAAAGGATCATGAGGTGAGTGTATACCATCAGGAAGATAAGAAATCATGTTTGCAATTTCAGTGGCTTTAGTGAAAGCCTTATGTATTGTGTCAAACCCTTCTTGTTTTTTAATCTTGAGCATCTTCCTGTGTACTCTTGGTCTGCTGCTCAAACTTCTGATAAAAGATGCTACAAGATGTAAAGTGTGGTTTGGAACCTGGTTGATTTGACACTTAACAAGGTAAAGATTAAATCTCTCCACATATCGGTGCACACTCTCACCATGTTTAATATGAAAGTTTTGCAGCTCAAAACTCAAATCATGAGGATCTAATAGCTTACCAAATCTTGCCAAGAATTTCTTAACCAATTCATCCCATGAATTAGCTCCTAGACTCATAACATATTTAAGCCAAGCTCTGACCTCATCATTTTGGAAACACTTTTTAAACTCAGAAAACTTACAACCTTTCTTGTGTCCATATTCCTGATAGTACTCAAAAGTCTTAAGAAAATTGTTAGCATTCATGCTTGGATCAAAAGTAGAAATAGGAATTGGCATATTCAACTCAAAGTAATGACAAGGCATACCTGTATTTGCTTGTATACTCACTCCAAGTGTTGCAGCAGAGGCTTCATGATTCTCACGTGCTATATCCACGTGGGCCTCGGTACCTCCACGCCCCACACTGCCTGGGTATACCACGCATGGGGGGATTGGCCATGAATCTAGGCTTTTGGGGAGGGAGGGGGTAGATAGGAATTTTTTTTTTTTGCAAAAAATATAGCTAGGCAAATTTCCCAAGAAATCAAATTTCAAGGCCCAAATGAGGGTATTTTTGAAAATTCTTTTTTCAAAAAGAATCTTTTTTTATGCTCTCCATGATGAGGGAATCTTTTTTGCAAAAAACAATTTTTCATCTTTGGCTTAAAATGAGCATGGAAATGATGAGGTGGCAAGTAGGCAAGATGAGTTGGCAAAATGAGGATGACATGGCAAAAAGGAATGATGAGGTGGCAAAGAACTTGACAAGGAATATTTTTTCTAGTCAAAACATGAGATGAGGTGGAGATGATGTATATGACACATGGATGATGATGTGGAGGTGCTGGTGATGATGTGGCAAGATGATATGTCACCCTTATGAACTTTAACAACTTGAATTGAAGATTTTTTTGTAAAAAATGGGATTCTCAATGGGATGACACGTGTGTGGTGTGACATGGCAATGCAGATGATGTGTATGATGACTTGGCCATTTTAGAGTGATGACATGGGTCAATTTCAATAACAATGCATATTTCAATAACAATGCATATAATTTGCATCCTTTAGGCAAATTTTGACTTTTAATTGCTTCCTCTAGGAATTTGCACTTTCTCTCACCATTTGACTTCTAGAGAGAGAGTTTTGACCCTTAACCATGGGTATGACCAAATCAAATGAAAATTTGTGCTTAAACAAGTTGGTGATGACATGGTAAGTGTGTGTGGTGTGAATGATATGTGAAAGAGAAGTTTTGACTAGAAAAAATGTTCTAGGCCAAATTGCTTTAGGGAGTGAAAGCTAAGCATGAAAGTTGAGGTCACATGGGCATGTTTTCATGGCAAAGGATATGGAAGGCAAGAGATGGAAATCATGGGATGTAGTTATGCCAAGAACTCAAATAGAAGCACCACATGCCAAGAACACTGCAAGGGGTCTTCAATTCTTCAAAATTGTGTTGCTTGAATCACCTTCCTAGCATGCTTGTGTGATCCCTGTTGAATGTCCTCACCTTGGTCTTCAAGTCTCCTTTTCACAATGTGCAAAGATGCATTTTCCTTCAATGAATTGTGCTTGCATATCTGTGTTCAAATCAAACTGTGAGCATGAAAATATCAGAATGTGTCTTGCTCTTCTATGCTACCATAGCATGGCAGCATAATGCCAAACAAAAATAACAGGCTGGTCCCCCAGCCTCTTGTTTTTTGCTTAATGATCATAATGGAATTCCAGCCATCTGCCAATGTGGAGGTATGTTTGGCACCTCAATGGACCTACAATGGATTGAAAACAGAGGGTGATGGTAGATTTAAGTGTGATATGAATATGATCATGGAAGTAATCTGCAAGTGAACCTGCATGGCAAATGTGATCATTAGTAGATAATATGAGCTGCTGGATGGAAATGTGACAGCAACCTAATGGATTTGGTGGAAAAGAATGTTGATTTGAAGTGTTTTTTGTTAATCAAGGGCAACTGTTGTACAGATCAATATGGAATGAATGTCTCAGGGTGCACCTGCATGTGAGAAAAGATTTATTAGCATAATGAGCTGCTGTGATGGTAGGGATGGCAGCAGCTATAGGGATGAAAGTGAATAAAGAGAAGTGAATGAATGTGAGATGTATGACTACAAATCCAGATGTTCGTGCATGGAATTCAGAACTTGAGCAACAAAAGTATTTGATTTGAACCTTAAATAAGTTAACACCTGCACAAATCTTTCGTTCTCGCATTAGTAGTGGAAACCTTGAATTTAAAAACTTAATTTATGCAAATATTGGAATTTGAAAACAAATACTACTTACCAACTCCTGCATTGCTTTTTGTCTTTTCTTTTTCTTCCTTTTAGCTTTTTTATAATCTCAGTCAACCAAAAGCAAACTAAACTATTCTACCTACAAATTCTAAATAAACTTTTAACTAAACAAACTTAAGGCAACATGTTGTTGCCAATACCTTTTCAAGTGTAGGATATTGATAGAATTCAACAACTCTCTGCCATCAAGTACATCTTTCAGCCAGTAAGAATCTTTTCATGCCTTGCCAATTACCTCAAAAGGCCCTTCCCAAAAATTTTCAAACTTTGCCGCTATGTCTTCCCTTGCCTTGTTCCATTCTAAGACCAGTTCTTCTGATTTGAGAGTACCTTGGAGCTTGTGAATAGCTTTAAATGTTGCTATATCTTTGGCCTTCTTGATCATGGCTGCATTCTCATCTTCATACCTATGCTCTTCTAGCTGCATCAATCTCACACATCTTTCTTTTACTGCATCATCCATTTCTAAATTTATTTGATGTGCTAACCTGAGTGATGGGAGTACAAGCTCAATTGGCACCGCAGATTCTATGCCATAGACCAGACTAAAAGGTGTGTGCTTGGTGGAGGCTTTTATGGTAGTTTTGTATGCCCATAATGCATCATGAAGCTTTAAATGCCAATCTTTTTAAAAAATGCCAATGGTCTTCTTCAAAATTGACTTCAATACCTTGTTGGTTGACTCAACTTGACCATTACCTTGAGGACAATATGCTGAGCTTTTGGTGTGTTTGACTTTTAAAGTAGCTAGCAGTAACGCAATAGTTTGGCTCATGAATCGACTTCCCCTATCAGAGATAATTTTTAAAGGGATTCCAAATCGAGCACAGATGTTTTCATGAAGAAATCTTGATGTGGTGTATACATTTGCTTCTCTAAGAGGAACTGCCTCAGCCCATTTGGTAAAGAAATCTGTGGCCACAAGTATAAACTGATGCTGAGCTGAAGAGGGTGGATCTATTGGACGTATAGCCAAAGATTTGGCATTTATGACAACATTTTATAACATTATAGCAATCTTTGAAAAGAGTGGGCCAAAAATATCCTGACCTCAAGATCTTCTTGACAGTGGTGTCAGCAGCAAAGTGTCCACCACAAATGCCCTCATGGCAAGCCTCAATGATCATTTTTGCTTCTTCAAGATCCACACACCTTAGCAACACTTCCTCTTTGTCAACCTTGCACAATACCTCTCCAATCAATCTGAACTTTTTGCACTTCTCCTTGAATCTCCTTTCCTGACTGCTACTTAAGTCTTTTGGCAACTCATTGTTTTCAAGATAATTCCTGATATCCATTTGCCAGTCCAAGTTTTTTGCATGAAAATCAATCAGGTTAGTAACACAATCAACATCATTTAAACCTTCTTGATCCTCGTGCTCAAATAGAACATAGAGCAAATAAGAGCTGGGATTTTCAACTAGATTCACAACTTTGACTGTAATGTTGAAAGCCTGAACTTTGCAAGCCCATCTACATAACTTGGCTTTAGGCTACTTTTTTGCAAAAAGGAGAGATAAGGGATTTTGCCTCATGTAGACTTGAGTTTGGTTATTTTGTAGCAGATGACCTTGTCTCTCTATCAGAAACATTAATGCAGCTGCACTTTTCTCCAGCCTGGGGTATCTTAACTCAGTATCAGACCACATTTTGCTGGAAAAAGCAATAACATGGTCTTCTTGCAGAAATGCCACACCAATTGCCTTTTTAGTGACACTAATATAGGCTTTGAATAGCAGAATAGAATGGCAGATAACATTGATGATTTTATTAAAGGATTCTTGACACTCTTCATTCCAATCAACCAAAATGTGCTTGCTTTCATTTTTAGAGAATTTTCCAACCTTTGTGAGGTTAGAAATTGGATTTATAGTGTGTGAGAAATGAGGGACATACATTCTCAAAAAACTAGTCATTCCCATGAAGCTTTTTACCTGTTTGAGTGTTTTGGGAGGGACAAACTTGTTCAAAGCCTCAATTTTAGCTTCTGCTACCCGAATGTCTTTTGTAGACACCTCATGCCCCAACAAGTCTCCTCTTGAGCACAAAAAAACAAATTTCTTTGGGTTTAGGCTAACACCTCCTTTTCTGTATAAGGCAAATAACTTTGTTAGAGAATCAAAATGGTCTTTGAAAGAGGTACCTAAACAAAGATCATCCAAGAAGACACGAAATGTAGTTGGGGGCATATCCTTGAAAATGGTATCCATGGCCCTTTGGAAGGTTGCCGAAGCATTCATTAATCCAAAGGGCATCATCATCATTGCAAATGTTCCCCATGGTGTAATGAAAGAGGTCTTTGGCTAATCTTCCTTCTTTATGCTTATTTAATTGAAACCTGAGAAACCATCTAAGAAAGAATATATTTCTTTGCCTACAACAGCATGTAAAACTTCTTCTAAAAAAGGCAAAGGGTAGCAATCTTTAATGGTGGCTTTATTCAAGTCCCTATAGTCAATGCAAATCCTTATGATTTTATTTTTATTTTCAACTAGCACAATGCAAGACAACCATTCAAGATTTACAATCTCTGAGATCACACCAACATCTTTCATTTTGTATAATTCCTCTTTAATCAGGCGAAGCAAAGATGCATTAATTCTTCTAAGCTTTTGAACCACTGGCTTCATACCCTCTTTGATTTTTATTTCAAACTCACATATTCTTTTATCAACACCAACCAATTCATCAGAGTCCCAGGCAAAGATATCTTTCCATTCATCAAAAAACTTGGTCACAAAAGACTCATCCTCTTCTATGAACAAATCACCAACATATAAAACTCTGTCTAGACCTTTTTTCTTTAGTTTAACTTCCTTTACCTATTTTTTCTCACGTGCATTGATTACAGAATGGAATAGAGTTGTTGCAGGTCTTTTTTCTCCAGGTATTCTTCTTGAATTGCTCCCTCAGCCAAATGCTCAAGCAGAACACTTCTGCACAATGCATCGGCTTCACAATTCTGCTCCCTTGGCATGTGACATAGTCTCCAAGTCTTGAAATTTCTCAATTCTCCCATAGCTTGGTTCCTAAATAAGATCATGTCTTCATTTTTTGCCTGGTATTCCCCCAATATTTGCCTGCAAATGAGTTGAGCGTCTCCGAAAATAACAATTTCATTAATATTCAAATTCTTTGCTTCTTGAACGCCTGATATCAGAGCCTTGTATTCTGCCATACTTGAGGTTGCATTAGGAAAAATTCTGCCTACTTTTGCAAGCAATCTATTAGAAGAATCTTTAAGAATAGCAGCAGAGGAAGCCACACTTAATCTTTTAGAGACACCACCATCAAACCATAAGTAAGCAAAATTTTCTTGTTTTAGCAGAGTTACTTGCATAGAGAATTCTTAGCTCAGCATTAGATCATTTGTATTCAGCTCAATCTCTTCACAGGGATTTGGCAGCAAAATGTCTTCTTCAATGAAGTTTAAGGCTTCAAATTCACCTACCTTGTTGTAGAATGTCACCCTTCTTTTACCATTGGAAATAGTGCATTCTTTTTTTGACCACACAGGCCTAGAATCAACTGTAGACAGCCATTTCCTTCCCAAAAGCAAATCATAAATATCTGATTTCTCTTCTATTCCTTCAAAAGCAACAACAACAAAGTTAGCAGCAATAACTATTCCTTCTACATCAATTGGCACATTGCTAACTATCCCCATAGGACTGATTTTGGTGTTTGAGAAGGATTTTAAGACCATTGGAGATTTCTTGTCTATCTCAAGGCCACACATTCTCATAATGTGATGGGGCATCACATTAAGAGGTGATCCTCCATCTAATAGGACCTTGGTCAAGATCTTTTTGCCCATTCTGGCAACACAAGTAAAAGCTCCTGGGTCATAATCTTCCTGAGTAAGCATATGCTCCTCAATATGATTGGTTAGAGCAAACTCATCTTCTTTAGTCAAATTCAGAACCTTCTTCCTGTAAGATGGAGCTATCTTGAGCAGAGTCAATAAGTCAACACCAATTTTAGAGTTCTTAAGTAAATACTCTAAGTCCTTACTTTCTTTATCTTTTTTCAAATATTTTTGTACAGGGGGAGGAGGTACAACCATGTTTTGCTCGACTTCTCTATGTCTTACAGCATTAACATCCTCATTGGCTTGTGCTGGCTCTTTCTCCTTTGCATTATTCATATCTCTCGTATGTACAGCCATGATTTCCTCCTATTCTTCAATCTCCTGTACAAACCTAATAGAAGCATTTTGCTCATTGGATTTAGACTTTTCTTGCCTAGCAAAATACTCTTTTACACTACATCTATCCTCATAATGTCCTACTGCTTTGCAAAATGCACAAACAGGGCATTCCTTACCAAAATGCCCACATTTTGTACAAGGCCTATACCATCAGTAGTCAGATGAGTGAGTGTTTCTCGAACAGTGAGCACAAGGTGGGTATATTCTTTTCTCAGGTCTGGAATTCTTCATTTCTTGAAGTTGCTTGGTCACCTCAACTAGGGCCTCAGATACTTTGGTTATTTCTGCTCTCACATCTGCTACAGGACCTTCAACATCCTTCATTTTTGTCTTCTTTTTTTCTTTTTCAACGGCATAGACTGGTACAAGTCCTGGTCCCATGTATTCCTGCTCATAATCTGGAAAGAAAGGATCATGAGGTGAGCATATATCATCAGGAAGATAAGAAATCATGTCTGCAATTTCAGTGGCTTTAGTAAAAGCCTTATGTATACAGGAATGGCTCTGCGCCTTTGAATTCCAACGTGGAAGAAGTGCCGACGCGCGGCAGCACGGAGGCACTACTGACACGCCATAATTCAAGGCGCAAAAGCCATTCCTGCAACGTGAAAATAAGGTAGCAAGGATTCAGCCAGGTAAAAATCATTGGAATGCCAGATTAAAACAGTAGAATGTTGGGTTAAAAAGATGGAATGCCGGGTTGAATCAAAGAACGCAGAGTAAAAAATCTTCTCATCCGCGGGTTCAAAAAAGCTTAACATTCTTTAAAAGAAAATGCTCCACATGGCACATGGTGATTGGCGAACACGGCTGAATCCTTGCTACCCTGTTTTTACGTATTGTGTCAAATCCTTCTTGTTTTTGAATCTTGAGCATCTTCCTGTGTACTCTTGGTCTGCTGCTCAAACCTCTGATAAAAGATGCTACAAGGTGTAAGGTGTGGTTTGGAACCTGGTTGATTTGACACTTAACAAGGTAAAGATTAAATCTCTCCACATATCGATGCACACTCTCACCATGTTTAATATGAAAGGTTTACAGCTCAAAAATCAAATCCTGAGGATCTAATAGCTTACCAAATCTTGCCAAGAATTTCTTAACCAATTCATCCCATGAATTAGCACCTAGACTCATAACATATTTAAGCCAAGCTCTGACCTCATCATTTTTGAAACAGTTTTTAAACTCAGAAAACTTACAACCTTTCTTGTGTCCATATTCCTGATAGTACTCCTCAAAAGTCTTTAAAAAATTGTTAGCATTCATGCTTGGATCAAAAGTAGGAACAGGAATTGGCATATTCAACTCAAAGTAATGGCAAGGCATACCTGTATTTGCTTGTATACTCACTCCTAGTGCTGCAGCAGAGGCTTCATGATTCTCCTGTGCTTAATCATGTTCAAATGCTTCATTAGTTCTCCTGGGAACCATGAGTTCAAATTCCAGGAAATAATCTCGGTAGAACCTCCAAAATGTTGAAGGTGTTCTTGGCAAAACCTTCAACCTCAGTGGTTTAGAACCTCCAAGTTGCTTAAGGCAACCACTCTGTGTGAAAAAATCCCAAGCAGAAAGCTCAGATAGTAATTCTTAACCACTTTCCCAAAAGAGAAAAACGTATGCCTTGCAAGAATAGATGCCAAATGCAAATTGGAGAGAATCTGCTTGTGAATTTTGATGCTAAAGCTATTCAAGATCCTGAAGGATGTTGGGGATAAGGTCTGATAGAATCTGATCAGTGCAAATCAATCTAAAACACATTCCTGAACAGATCAAATTTGGGTTAATATCCCTGGCAGAGACTGAAATTTTGTAACTCGATAAGGGCAACTTCTCAGGGTCATGATTAGGTAAGTCTTCTGCTATGTCTTCTGTTGCCTTGTTCAATTTTCCAGTTCTCCTTATTTGAGAGTACCTTGGAGCTTGTGAGCAGCTTTAAATGCTGCTATATCTTTGGCCTTCTTGATGATGACTGCATTCTCAGCTTCATACCTATGCTCTTCTAGCTGCATCAATCTCGCACATCTTTCTTTTATAGCTTCATCCATTTCTAAATTTATTTGATGTGCTAACCTGAGTGATATGCCATAGAGCAGACTAAAAGGTGTGTGCTCGGTGGAGGCTTTTATGGTAGTTCTGTATGCCCATAATGCATCATGAAGCTTTGAATTCCAATCTTTTTTAGAAATGCTAATGGTCGTCTTCAAAATTGACTTCAATGTATAGTTACAGAAAACGACCGTTTTGGCCGTTTTTTCAGAAAAACGGATTTTTTTTTATTTGCCATTTTAAAAATGGAAAATGGCGCCAACAAAAAAGGCCATACTAAAAACGAAGACGAAGCTTCATTTTCTCTAGAAAAACGGCCGCTTTTAGTATACTTGCAATGAAACCCCTTCTGTTCTTGGTTTTTTCAGTGTTAAACCTAAAAAAACAGAAAGTAGACTTACTGTGGCGCTGAATCTATGATGCTTTTGCATGGAATCCCGATTTAGCATTCTATATTAGGCTTAAAAGGTATGTTTCTAAATCATTTCTTCAGTTTTAGTGGTCGTGGGCATCCCTTTTTATCAGGGGTCTGCTGTGATGTGCATGCCTTTTCCTTTTCTTGGATCTATCCTTTCAGATTCTTGGATAATCTATTTCGGAAGCTCTGATACCTTAAACTACGGAAGCTCCGATACCTTCCAGAAGCTCTGATCTCTTCATTTCAGTGAAAACTAAAGCAGAAGCATTGTTTTGTTTGATGATCCTTACCTGTGAGAGTGGGAGGATATGGATTAGGCTCATTTATAAGTGCATCAAGCGAGATCCGTTATTTTCAGTCCGTTATTTTCATCTCTGATTGCCATTAATCTGATCAACACAGAAGTAATACTTGGTCAGATAGGCACATGGCAGCAATTTTAAGTACTTTACTTGCTGATTCCAATGCCATTGCATCTTTAGAAATAGTTTCATCCACTAATTTGTTCATATCACATGACATAACTCTGTTCAAGTATGCTTCCATAGCATCACCACTTTCAAGGAATACTGGTGATCTTCAAGTAGCTGCAGCCTGTAAATGAGGATATTGTGCCATTATCTATGAGCCTTGCAATGCCAAAGTCAGCTATGAGAGCTTCAAAATCATCATCAAGGAGGATATTTTGTGGCCTAAGCAATGGGATCTCTGCTGCATTCATGGTGCAGATACACTAGACCTTGCAATATTGAGGCTCCAAGTACCGATGTTGAAGCTTGCCAAGCTTGTTGACCGCATTCTTCAGAGAAATTCCTACCTCTGTTGTTCTCCTTTTGTTGGCCATCCTGTTTCGAGAAAACTACAAATTTTCAAGCGATAACACATGCAAAATAAGGATATGAATTGGGTCATAGCAAAAACTATGAAGTGAGTATAATCATATATAAACATTTTCAATCATGTTAGTTGTTTTTATTATGACTACAAGAGTTCTTATTATGTTGTTTTTGAGTAAACTAATAGCATTTTCTAGTAAAATGACCTTACTGTATCTTCTGAGCACTTTGTCATTTTTTTGCCATTTTCGTTTTCCGTTTTCAAAAAATGACTAGCCGTTTTACTTTCGTTTTCGTTTTTCGTAACTATGCTTCAATACCTTGTTGGTTGACTCGGCTTGACCATTACCTTGAGGATAGTATGCTGAGCTTTTGGTGTGTGTGACTTTTAAAGTAGCTAGCAGTAAGGCAATAGTTGGCTCATGAACTGACTTCCCCTATCAGAGATAATTTTTAAAGGGATTCCAAATCGAGCACAGATGTTTTCATGAAGAAATCTTGATGTGGTGTATGCATTTGCTTCTCCAAGAGGAACTGCCTCAGCCCATTTGGTAAAGTAATATGTGGCCACAAGTATAAACTGATGCTGAGCTGAAGAGGGTGGACCTATGAAATCAAGTCCCCATGTTTGGAACGGCCCTGGACAAGTTATGGCAGTGAGAGGGGCTGGTTGTAATGCCCCTTTGCCAAAGATTTGGCATTTATGACAAAATTTTATAACATTATAGCAATCTTTGAAAAGACTGGGCCAAAAATATCCTGACCTTAAGGTCTTCTTGGCAGTTGTGTCAGCAGCAAAGTGTCCACCATAAATGCCTTCATGGCAAGCCTCAATGATCATTTTTGCTTCTTCAGGATCCACACACCTTAGCAACACTCCCTCTTTGTCAAATATGAACTTTTTGCACTTCTCCTTGAATCTCCTTTTCTGACTGCTACTTAAGTCTTTTGGCAACTCATTGTTTTCAAGATAATTCCTGATATCGATTTGCCAGTCCAAGTTTTTTGCATGAAAAGCAATCAGATTAATAACACAATCAACATCATTTAAACCTTCTTGATCCTCGTGCTCAAATAGAACATAGGGCAAATAAGAGTTGGGATTTTCAACTAGATTCACAACTTTGACTATAATGTTGAAAGCCTGAACTTTGCAAGCCCATCTACATAACTTGGCTTTAGGCTGTTTTTTTGCAAAAAGGAGAGATAAGGAATTTTGCCTCATGTAGACTTGAGTTTGGTTATTTTGTAGCAGATGACCTTGTCTCTCTATCAGAAACATTAATGCAGCTGCACTTTTCTCCAGCCTGGGGTATCTTAACTCAGTATCAGACCACATTTTGCTGGCAAAAGCAATAACATGGTCTTCTTGCAGCAATGCCACACCAATTGCCCTTTTAGTGACACTAATATAGGCTTTGAAAGGCTTTTCTAAGTCTGGAGTTTTTAGCAGAATAGAATGGCAGATAGCATTGATGATTTTATCAAAGGATTCTTGACACTCTTTATTCCAATCAACCAAAATGTGCTTGCTTTCATTTTTAGAGAATTTTCCAACATTTTTTAGGTTAGAAATTGGATTTATAGTGTGTGAGAAATGAGGACATACATTCTCAAAAAACTTCTAGAACTACTACGAATAGATATGGGCAAGAATGCTGAATGCTATGCTATGCTCATGGGCATCTCCATAATAACCAAGAAAAAGTACATGCTGCAGGTACATGCTAGCGAGTTAGTAATACCATTATGATCGGGATTAAAAAACCTCGCCCTCACAGGTTTTCGAGGAAAAACCCTAACCATAATGGCATCACTAACTTATGCTAGTGCCCAAAGTTATAACCGAGTACAATATGCTATACCCTCATGCTCACCAGCCTTGTCGGGTATGAAATACAATGAATAATGGAATAAAACTCCATGTTTGCATTGCTTTTCCTATTAGTCTTCAACAAGTGACTAGAGTATGACCTGCTCAACCAAAATCCCAAATCATTTTCTACATGCTCTCGACCTGTTTTCTGCAAAATACAACAAAGAAAACAAAAACCACTAGAGGTCCATCCAGGCACGAGGGCCTCCAACCAGGCACGAGGGCCTCTGTCCATGGCATGAGGGAGGGCATCAACCAATACCAAATTATATCAACCAAGTATGCAACATCAAATAAGGAAGGGTGGGTGGGTGGGACCAAACCCTAAGGAGGAGATGCTAACATGAGAAGCTGATGAAGAACAAAGGAACGTGAAAGAAAATAAATAGGGAAGGGAAAACAACTAACTAACTAACTAACTAACTAACTAACCAACTAACTATCTTCGTAGTTCTAGAACTTTATTTACCTTCTATTCTGTGAAACGAAGGTAAATGCCATTTCTAGAACTACTACGAATAGACATGGGCAAGAATGCTGACAAAGAGGCAGAACAAATAATGTCAATCTAAGCAAGAGCCCAGAGTCAAGATATACTGGAAAAGGCAAAAATTTTGAGGGATAAAAGAACTTCCATTGGGGATCAAACACAACAACCCATGGTGGAAAGCGCAAAGATATAGATACAAGGTAAACATAACTAAAGACTTATGAGGCACCAAGGTCAAGGTGGAACTTGTTACCAAAGCGAATACAGAGGAGTAAGTTATGACATCGAAAACATACACAGAGAACCCAAAGCATTTAAAACTCCATTCTTTAAACTTTCTTGTGAAGCTCTGCCTCTTACAGAAACCAGCAGGCAACCTTATACATCAACTTAAACAACTGAAATTTATTAAATTATGCTGAAGAAAAAACAGAGTCTTAAAACCGACACAGAATACTGGGCTTTTACAGACTCACCACCGATCAGAGACCAAAGCAACACCCTTAAAAGAGTAGAACACCCACTTCAGAGTGATTTTCTACATCAGAAAGAGTTAAACCATCCATTTCATAGAATCTTGCAACTCTTGAACCTTCTCTATCTGTGATACAGATTAAATTTTTTCTGTTAGAAATTAAGGAATTACCTTTATCAATGATGGCTTTGGTTGCTTCGTCCAAAAGCATGTGCAACTGCAAATGGCATTCCAATCCTCAAACACGTCCTCTAATTGATTCAAGAAATCAAATTGTCTGATATTCTCATGATATTTTAAGATAGGGGCTCTTGATTTCCTGCTCTTTCGCCGAATCTCTTCTTGCAGAGAAGAGATTTTGGATTCTAAAGCTGCAATGATTCCAGCCTTAGAGCCATTCAAATCAACTATTTTAGCCTCCAACCTGTTCTCCATGGCTTTAACCCATGCTGGAACTTGTTCTGCATTTGTGGCATGCTTCTTCTTAAGCTTGGGATTAAGTTTTGGAGCCATAGCCAACAGCACGATGCACTTAAAGGGCCTCTGGTAAGAATCTTTGCACAGTGAACCCAATCTCAAAACCGTAGCATTAAAGAGGGAAAACTCTGTGGGTAGTGGTATTAAACACCAAAAACTTATTGCAGACCTGAATCGGAAGCACTAAAGAACTTTGCTAAGCAGAGATTGTTGTATAGCCGGACTGTTGCATAGCCGTAGCTTCAAAAGGAAAGGAATTGTTGGGTGTGGACGAAATACTAAGGAAACTTCGCGGGTAGCACTGAAAGCATAAAAGCTTTAGTAGACTGCAATCGGTAACCAGAAGTGCCGGACCAAACCCTAAGGAGGAGATGCTAACATGAGAAGCTGATGAAGAACAAAGGAACATGAAAGAAAATAAATAGGGAAGGGAAAACAACTAATTAACTAACCAACTAACTATCTTCGTAGTTCTAGAACTTTATTTACCTTCCATTCTGTGAAACGAAGGTAAATGCCATTAGCCATTCCCATGAAACTTTTTACCTCTTTGAGAGTTTTGGGAGGGGCAAGCTTCTTCAAAAGCCTCAATTTTAGCTTCTGCTACCTGAATGCCTTTTGTAGACACCTCATGCCCCAGCAAGTCTCCACTTGAGCATAGAAAAACACATTTCTTTGGGTTTAGGCTGACACCTCCTTTTCTGCATAAGGCAAATGACTTTGTTAGAGAATCAAAATGGTCTTTGAAAGAGGTACCTAAACAAAGATCATCCAAGAAGACACGAAATGTAGTTGGGGGCATATCCTTGAAAATGGTATCCATGGCCCTTTGGAAGGTTGCTGAAGCATTCATTAATCCAAAGGGCATCCTCCTCATTGCAAATGTTCCCCATGGTGTAATGATAGAGGTCTTCGTCTGATCTTCCTCCTTTATGCTTATTTGATTGAAACCTGAGAAACCATCTAAGAAAGAATATATTTCTTTGCCTGCAACAGCATGTAAAACTTCTTCTAAAAAAGGCAAAGGGTAGCAATCTTTAATGGTGGCTTTATTCAAGTCCCTATAGTCAATGCAAATCCTTATGATTTTTTTTTTTTTCAACTAGCACAATGTAAGACAACCATTCAGGATTTACAATCTCTGATATCACACCAACATCTTTCATTTTGTATAATTCCTCTTTAATCAGGCCAAGCAAAGATGCATTAATTCTTCTAAGCTTTTGAACCACTGGCTTCATACCCTCTTTGATTTTTATTTCAAACTCACATATTCTTTTATCAACACCAACCAATTCATCATAGTCCCTGGCAAAGATATCTTTTCATTCATCAAAAAACTTGGTCACAAAAGACTCATCCTCTACTTTGAACAAATCACCAACATATAAAACTCTGTCTAGACCTTTTTTGTTTAGTTTAACTTCCTTTACCTGTTTCTCCTCACTTGCATTCATTACCAAAATGGGATAGAGTCGTTGCAGGTCCTTTTTCTCTAGGTCTTCTTCTTGAATTGCTCCCTCAGCCAAATGCTCAAGCAGAACACTTCTGCGCAATGCATCAGCTTCACAATTATGCTCCCTTGGCATGTGACATAGTCTCCAAGTCTTGAAATTTCGCAATTCTCCCATAGCTTGATTCCTAAGTAAGATCATGTCTTCATTTTTTGCCTGGTATTCCCCCAATATTTGCATGCAAACGAGCTAAGAGTCTCCAAAAATAACAATTTCATTAATATTCAAATTCTTTGCTTTTTGAACGCCTGATATCAGAGCCTTGTATTCTGCCATATTTGAGGTTGCATTAGGAAAAATTCTGCCTACTTTTGCAAGCAATCTATTAGAAGAATCTTTAAGAATAGCAGCAGAGGAAGCCACACTTAATCTTTTAGAGACACCACCATCAAACCATAAGCAAGCAAAATTTTCTTGTTTTCGCAGAGTTACTTGCACAGAGAATTCTGAGCTCAGCATTAGATCATTTTTATTCAGCTCAGACTCTCCACAGGGATTTGACAGCAAAATGTCTTCTTCAATGAAGTTTAAGGCTTCAAATTCACCTACCTTGTTGTAGAGTGTCACCCTTCTTTTACTATTGGAAATAGTGCATTCTCCTTTTGACCACACAAGCCTGGCATCAACTGTAGTCAGCCATTTCCTTCCCAAAAGAAAATCATAAATATCTGATTTCTCCTCATTAGAGGAAATTTGAGATCTCATTTTATCCCCATAAGAATCCTCCAATGGAATGGCTACCCTCTATTAACTGCAATTAATGCAGCACCAACAACTTCATTGCTGTTGTTTTTCCCCTATAACTTTTGATCCACTTGTCAAAATGTTGCGGCGTTTGTTGCATTAGATGCGGAATGAAAAGATATTTCCAATGATATATGGTTATGATGTATTTCAATATGGTCATATGCATTAACCTTAAACAAATATGATTTTTTGCTTATTTCTTATATATTTATATCGTAAAAGATGTATGAATGGGTTCTCACTAGATAGATCTTGTGAAGACGAACCCATTGCTATAAAAAGTTTTTGAATCGGAGTTCTGGATCAAAAGTTATAATGAAAAAATGATACTACAGAAGTTAGTTGCAACTGCATTAATTACAGGCTGCCACATAATACTGGAATGAGATATACTGGAGCTCTTCTTTTATTGGACAGTTTAAAAAGCTGACATGGCATTTTAAGCATCCCTTAATGGGACAAAATGTGATCTCATTTTTCCTCTAATGCTACTCCTTCAAAAGCAACAACAACAAAGTTAGCAGCAACAACTATTCCTTCTACATCAATTGGCACATTGCTAACTATCCCCATAGGACTGATTTTGGTGTTTAAGAAGGATTTTAAGACCATTGGAGCTTTCTTAACTATCTCAAGGCCACACATTCTCATAATGTGATGGGGCATCACATTAAGAGGTGATCCTCCATCTAAAAGGACCTTGGTCAAGATATTTTTGCCCATTCTGGCAACACAAGTAAAAGCTCCTGGGTCATAATCTTCCTGAGTAAGCATATGCTCCTCGATATGATTGGTTAAAACAAACTCATCTTCTTTGGTCAAATTCAGAACCTTCTTCCTGTAAGATGGAGCTATCTTGAGCAGAGTCAACAAGTCAATACTAATTTTAGAGTTCTTAAGTAAATACTCAAAGTCCTCACTTTCTTTATCTTTTTTCAAATATTTTTGAACAGGGGGAGGAGGTACAACCATGTTTTGCTCGACTTCTCTATGTCTTACAGCATTAACATCCTCACTGGTTTGTGCTGGCTCTTTCTTCTTTGCATTATTCATACCTCTCATATGTACAGCCATGATTTCCTCCTGTTCTTCTATCTCTTGCACAAATAATAGAAGCATTTTAGTCATTGGATTTAGAATTTTCTTGCCTAGAAAAATACTCTTTTACACTACATCTATTCTCATAATGTCCTACTGCTTTGCAAATTGCACAAACAGGGCATTCCTTACCAAAATGCCCTTTTTACCACATTTTGTACAAGGCCTATGCCAGCAGTAGTCAGATGAGTGAGTGTTTCTCGAACGGTGAGCACAAGGTGGGTATATTCTTTTCTCAGGTCTGGAATTCTTCATTTCTTGAAGTTGCTTGGTCACCTCAACTAGGGCCTCAGATACTTTGGTTATTTCTGCTCTCACATCTGCTACAGGACCTTCAGCATCCTCCATTTTTGTCTTATTTTTTTCTTTTTGAACAGCATAGGCTGGTACAGGTCCTGGTCCCATGTATTGCTGCTCATAATCTGGAAAGAAAGGATCATGAGGTGAGTGTATATCATCAGGAAGATAAGAAATCATGTCTGCAATTTCAGTGCCTTTAGTAAAAGCCTTATGTATTGTGTCAAACCCTTCTTGTTTTTGAATCTTGAGCATCTTCCTGTATACTCTTGGTCTGCTGCTCAAACCTCTGATAAAAGATGCTACAAGGTGTAAGGTGTAGTTTGGAACCTGGTTGATTTGACATTTAACAAGGTAAAGATTAAATCTCTCCATATATCGGTGCACACTCTCACCATGTTTAATATGAACGGTTTGTAGCTCAAAACTCAAATCCTGAGGATCTAATAGCTTACTAAATCTTGCCAAGAATTTCTTAACCAATTCATCCCATGAATTAGCTCCTAGACTCATAACATATTCAAGCCAAGCTCTGACCTCATCATTTTTGAAACACTTTTTAAACTCAGAAAACTTACAACCTTTCTTGCGTCCATATTCCTGATAGTACTCCTCAAAAGTCTTAAGAAAATTGTTACCATTCATGCTTGGATCAAAAGTAGGAACATGAGTTGGCATATTCAACTCAAAGTAATGACAAGGCATATTTGTATTTGCTTGTATACTCACTCCAAGTGTTGCAGCAGAGGCTTCATGATTCTCCTGTGCTTCAGCATGTTCAGATGCTTCATTAGTTCTCCTGGGAGCCATGAGTTCAAATTCTAGGAAATAATCTCGGTAGAACCTCCAAAATGTTGAAGGTGTTTTTGGCAAAACCTTCAACCTCAGTGGTTTAGAACCTCCAGGTTGCTTAAGGCAACACTCTGTGTGAAAAAATCCCAAACAGAAAGCTCAGATAGTAATTCTTAACCACTTTCCCAAAAGAGAAAAAAGTCTGCCTTGCAAGAATAGATGCCAAATGCAAACTGGAGAGAATCTGCTTGTGATTTTTGATGCTAAAGCTACTTAAGAGTATATTTCAATGTTGTCTATGCCTTTGCAGATGGTGGGATGCTAATTACTTCAAGAAAAAATGCTAATATGAAGTAGTCTGAGCAAACTATGGAACTAGTTGTGCCAGTGCAAAACTTCATTGGGAGACTATGTAAACACTCTGAGCATCATCAATATATGTTGTGTATGCTCACATGCCACTATTATAATGCCAAACTTCTCGTGCTTAGGGTGCAAAGCTTGTCATACAATCCATGGTGCTAAAACATAATGTTCAAGAAATCATACACCAATAGTTCAACAAGGATCGGATTTTCATTCAACAAAGGGTCACACAGCAAATAATGGTAATCCCAAGCTCTATGTCTTGGGCACAGGATCAAATAAGGTAAACAGTCAGGTAATTCACACAAATCATTAATAATTCATGCACAAACTGATATCTGGAAGGCAGATTCAAGCTCAAGATCTTGGAACCGGTCTTTCTTTAAAGCATTCGATCCGTCTTTAGCCTCAAAGCCCTTGAAATTCGCTCAGAGCCATTTTTCCCTTTTAAAATCCCCTGTTTAGTATTTGTTCTTGGCAAATCTGGGCTAGAGGTTTTTTTTTAGCTTAATTGATGAATTCTTGATGTGTTACAGGTCGATCCGACATCTCAGGGTCATGATTGGGTAGTTGATCAAGGTAGATTTGCCAGATCTTGGCAGTTCTGTAGATTAGGGTTCTTGGCAAGATAGTTCGAGATATCCCACAGGACATATTCAAAAGGGAGGCCCATGGTATAAAAGAAATAACAAATTGAATATAATTAATAAATTACGTGCTATATCCACGTGGGCCTCGGTACCTCCACCGCCCCACATGCCCGGGTATACCACGTGGGGAAGGGGGTGATTGGCTGGGGAATCTAGGCTTGGGGGGGTGGATAGGAATTGTTTTTGCAAAAAATATAGCTAGGCACGTTTCCCAAGAAATCAAATTTCAAGGCCCAAATGAGGGTATTTTTGAAAATTCTTTTTTGCCAAAAGAATCTTTTTTTATGCTCTCCGTGATAAGGGAATCTTTTTTGCAAAACACAATTTTTCATCTTTGGCTTAAAAATAATAATAATAATAATAATATGTGTCTAGCTCACGTAGGGCCTCGAGAGACCATGGAGCCTGAAAACTTTTACAACTTCAACAATAGAGAACGATGTGCATCCATCGCTCTCATGTATAAACTCAAATGCATAAGTGATAGCGCTAATAGTGAATGAAAATCAGCCACTTGAATGTTGAAATGTTCCCTGATATGGTGATATGCCGTGCATTGTATAAACGTATGGTACTCATCCTCGATTTGACTTTCTTCGCATACCTTGCAAATACGATCCTCGACAGGGATTTTAGACTACCGGCCAGTCTCAATTGCAAGTCTATGTGAGAACTGTTTAGATTTTGGCAATAATCTGTTTATATCCTCGCGGGATATGCGCATTCAAATAGGCTTGGCTCCCATATTCAAATTGTCGATTCACATTGGCCCCCTGTAATACATCATCTTTTTCTGGAACTTCCCATAAGTGTTCTCTTGCAAGTTTCTCCAGCAATTCTCGCAAGATCCGACTTATTACTTTCGGCCGGTTGGAATCGGTCCACACCCCATCTGTGCCCCATTCCCGGACGTCTTTCATCCATCCCGAAGTTTACGAGAGCTCAACATGGCCTCGATAAGATATCCAATGCTGGTGGGTGCCCCCACCTGTTGACAAAATTGATTGCCTGAAAAAAGTGCTTCCAATTCCATTGGAAAAAGGCCAGCCTCGGCCAGCATGATTGCATAAGGGATCTGAGGCTTTATACCTAATTCCTCGCGGAGAAAGGTCTTCTGAATGGATTCGACCTGCTGCACCATACAGCAAGACGGTCTGGACTAAAGTTTCAAATAGTACCTTTTTGAGTCCCCAATCTGTAAGAAAAGCTCTGCTGCATTTTGAAAGCATGTTGTACAACGCCGCCTTGCTTCCCGTGACCCTGCATTTGATGCATTCTTTCCAATTGTATTTGGATGAAAAATCAATCCCCAGGTATTTAAAGCACTCGACGTCTCTAACTCCATCCCATTGTATTTGAAAATTGGCCTATCTCTGGTGTCAAATACCATTATCTTTGACTTAGCCACATTAACTGTCATCTGTTTTTCCATGCAAAAAGACTCTAGGCATTGCAAATGCTTTTGTAGGATGTGCTCTTTATTTGCCACTAACACCACATCATCTGCGTATAGAAGTAATTGCACAATGTATGTACCTATTCTCGATCGGTCGGAGACCACTCCTTGACCCAGGTCTTCAAGCTCATCTATAAAGATGCCAAATAGCGTAGGAGACAACGGGCATCCCTGGCGCACTCAATGGTGCTTTTATAAGCGTGTTAACTTTACATGAAAGCTTAATCAAGCCTTCTGCAGTATATTGGGAGATTGCATCTCGATTTCCATTGGAACACCAAAAGGCGTGCCATCCTTTCACCCAGTTTTCCCTGGATCGGGTATGTCGAATGCTTTTGCAAAATCGATAAAGGCAATGTAAAAGTCTTGATGTTGGGAAATTTGGCTTTTTCTACAAGCACCAGCGATGTAAGCGCATGGTCCGGTGTGTTATGATCTTTTAAACCTCGCTGCGGTATACGGAGCGTTTTCCTTCCTCTTACGCCCAAGTGCTTTCGGTCTATTCTCCAAAGAAAACTGCCGGGATCTTTGCAAAAAAAGTCTTTGCCAATTAAGATAGTTCTATAATTGGTAGCCACTTTCTTGTCTCCAGATTTGTAAATTGGATGGACACGATTTATCCTCCAATTGTCTGGCATCCCTTGCCTGATACACATGTTCAGTATTCTTGTGAGGATGAAAATCGTTCTCTGTCCGCCCCTGCCATCAGAATCATGCGCTTTGTTGTTTGCCATATTGACCAGGATATCTTTAACCTCATCCTCTAAATATAGATCCACGTTTGAGGCCATGATTGGCATGCTATCAGCGCCTTTTTTTCATAAATATCTCTAACTAAATTTAATAGGCCATCTATATCCAAAGTCGCCTGTTCTGTTTTACCTTTTAGGATGTTCTAGAATGACCTGGGCGCTTTCGTGAAGTGTTCAGCTAAAGCCAACTGTCTCTGTTTGCAGAACAAGCGTTTCTTATTTCTCAACAACTTCCTGTACCATGCAGGTTTGCAAATGCAATTTTGTGACAGACTCCTTTTTGCTATCTCACACTCGGAATCCCACCATGCATTACACGATTTTCCTTGTAGGTGCCTCTTGGAGACTCTAAAGGTTTCTTTCCCAGCATCTAGCAACAAGTTCGCAAATTTGTGTGCATCTTCAGCCACCAGTCCTGACCATGTGCTATGTGCTAGCAACCCTTCAATTTTCTTCTTATATGAGCTACACATTTTGTAATTAATTTTCAGTCTAGGAGTGTGATGTGGTCGTTGCCAATCAGCCTTTGTGTCAATCTTTAACACGAAGTGCAGTGGAGTGTGATTAGATTCCACAAGTTTCTCTCGTACAAAACAATCATGGAGAAAGTCTACATTTCGTGCCATGATGTAATCTATTGTGCTTGCACCTGCATGATTGATGCATGTGAAATGCCCTGATCTTGGAAATAATCTTATCCCGTTGATGATTTTCAATTGACATACAGTACCGAGTTCCAACAGAGACTCTCCCATGCTATTTGTATTTGTATCCTTGGATGTTCTGCTGAAAAACATATCTTCCACTTCGTCCAAATGCAGATTTGATATATCTTCATATGTTTGACATTGCTTTTGGCCAGTACGAGCATTAAAGTCTCCCAATACAAATACTTCATCCTTGGATTGATATCTTATGATATCTGAGTATAGGATACTGAAAGGGTCCTCCCTGCATAAATTCTGTTTGTCATAGATCTTGGCGTTGCTTGGTGCAAAATAACAAATTGCAAAATATAGATCTCGCCCTTTAATTTTGACATGTAACCAAATATATTGGTTATTGTCATCTTGCTGCACAATTTGGCATTCTTGTGCAAATTGAGATTTGCTGAAAGCAGCAATCCCACCAAAACCACGCCCTGCCCCTGGCAATTTGTCATTCCAGACATGTCCAACCAGATCAAACCCTGCCATGTCTGGAGGTATCTGGCGAAATTGGTGTGCCCATGTCTCCGTGAAGAAGAGCAAGTCCTGCTCCTGCCATACATCAGATGTAGCATTCACCTTTGCTTGGTTTAAACCATGTGCATTCCATAGGCTTATTCTCAAGACCCTGCTTTCCTATTGCCGCTTCCTGTTTGTGACAATTGCTTTCCCTCGATCTAGATAAGCAACAAAACCTGATGCCCTTGCCTCCTTAACTCTGGTCCATTCTTTCTTCTTGTTTCTCAACTGGGTTGGAGTTAGATCCACATCAAGCCAGATCTTTTTCCCTTTCAAAGTGTTTCTGTTATGGAGGATTCTATCTCTTGCTTCGTTTTCCAATTTAACCAAGATTGGACGAGTATACGATCCTGGCTTACCCAATCTCTTTGCAGATATAACCTTTGGTTCATGCAGATACATGGTATTTGCAAAAAAATTATCGACTATGGCCATGACGTCCTCCTCTTCAATTTTTTGAATACCGGAGATCTTGAGGTTATTAACCCTAGCCTCTTGGTCAGCCTGTTCTGCCGAGATGTACTGGTGGTGCAGTTTCATTTGTTCTTTTGTGGTTTGTGCAACCAAGGAAGCCAGGTTTGATTCTAAGGCTTCGATCTGTGTGTTATAGTCTGGTTCGGGTCTTTGGAGAGATGCTGATAAATTGGCTCTTTCTTGCCTAAGGGAGGCGTTCTGAGATATAAGTTCATCCATAGTTTTCTTCATGCCTGAAACTTCCCCTCTTAGAATAGTGATTTCTGTTTTCATTTCTTGCAACAAAGCAAGCAGGTGAGCTGCGTCCCCATCATCGATGGGATCCCCTTCAGAGGGTGATCCCGAGCCTTTCTTTTTAGGAGGCATACGAAAAAGGGATTGGTTGGCACCAAATGAGCATGGAAATGATGAGGTGGCAAGTAGGCAAGATGAGTTGGCAAAATGAGGATGACATGGCAAAAAGGGATGATGAGGTGGCAAAGAACTTGGCAAGGAATATTTTTTCTAGCCAAAACATGAGATGAGGTGGAGATGATGTATGTGACACATCCGTGAGGTGTTGGTGATGATGTGGCAAGATGATATGTCACCATTATGAACTTTAACAACTTGAACTTCAAGGTGTCTTCAATTCTTCAAAATTGTGTTGCTTGAATCACCTTCCTAGCATGCTTGTGTGATCCTTGTTGAATGTCCTCACCTTGGTCTTCAAGTCTCCTTTTCACAATGTGCAAAGATGCATTTTCCTTCAATGAATTGTGCTTGCATATCTGTGTTCAAATCAAAGTGTGAGCATGAAAATATCAGAATGTATCTTGCTCTTCTATGCTGCCATAGCATGGCAGCATCATGCCAAACTAAAAGAACAGGAGGTATGTTTGGCACCTCAATGGACCTGCAATGGATTGAAAACAGATGGTGATGGTAGATTTAAGTGTGATATGAATATGATCATGGAAGTAATCTGCAAGTGAACCTCAATGGCAAATGTGACCATTAGTAGATAATATGAGCTGCTGGATGGAACATACTGATTGTAGAATACAAAAACATGGGATATCCGGCAAACCATACTCTTCATGCTCCTATGTTTCAAGAAAAAATGCCATATCGACTGATGCAAGAACATCTCCCATCGAGTAAATCTTTTCAGCACTCAACTGGTTTATGTTCCACGCCATAATCCTAATGGCCTCCACTTCCTAATCTGAGACTTGCACCTTCCCATTCTTCCAAAATGTTTTTTTGTTCTCTTGCTTGGCTGCTTTGAATTTCTGGATTTCCATCTTGTAATTTTCATATCGCTCCTTTGTAAAATCTTTGTTTATCCAAATGTTTTCTCCTTTCAACGTCATCCTATTTTGCAACATCTTGATTCTGCTATGGCGATTATAAAACTTGACAACCACATTCCTTGGTTTAGACCCGTTTGGGCCAGCCCTGAACGCATCTTCGATTTCAATCCCCTCTAGCTTCATTTGTGCAGCAAATAGACGAGCAACTTCGCTCTTAGTATTTTCATTATCCGTCTTTGGTAAACCTGCAATCCTGAAGTTCAATTCACATTTCTGCCTTTTCTGTTGCTCTAGGATATCATTCATCATAGAGTTCAGTTTGTCCACCATTTCTTTGACGGTCCCTTCATTGTCTTCTTCCTCATCATCACTGAAAACTTCTGCTCTCTTTTCCTTTAAGATCGTAATCTCCTCCTTAAGATTTTTGTTCTCCTGTTTCAGTTCTACTCTAAGAGCCACGATCTCCTCTTTTAAGGATCTGTTTTCTTGTTTTAAATCAGACAATGAACTCGAAATTTGCTGCATAATACTTACCATTTCTAAGTCTTTTTTTGCTGCCTCCTTACGTATCTGGTCCAGTGTCTCCATCAATCACATCATCATCATATTCAGATTTGCAAGTAAACTGCCAAAATCATGATGCGATAGCCCATTCTAATGTAACATGCCAGATCCAAGCATCATCCCTGCATTATTCATGAACATTGTCTCAGTCTTAGCTCTAGAACCTCCCTTGGGCACAGCTCCTGATCTTTCAGATCTGCCAGAATCCTCTGCCTCTCCTGTAACAGAGGCAGACTCACAATCTGACCCACCACACTCAATTTTTTTTATTACTAGTTTTGGCCTCAGAGGCAGATTCGGCACATACATTTTTGCTTTTTTATTATTAATTCTGGAAGCTCCAGATTTAGGAGCTCCCTTTTCGAAGCCATCTGCATTAGTCACAGTAGTAACCGGATGATCAGCCTCCCCTGTATCAACAGATATCTTCGTCTTTCGAGTTTGTGCCATCTCATACCCTGCACAGATTCATGACCCTGCACAGATTCAGGGGCCCTTGCTGTCCAGATCTAGCGCAGCCTGGCACCTTACAGTAGATAGGCGACAGTTCCAGCAAATGGGCGACAATTCCAGCGGCTAGGGTTCCAATGGCTGTGTGTGTGTGTGTGTGTGTGTGTGTGTGTAATTTCATATCATATGACATGAGAGAAAGCCACTTAAATTCATAAGCTCATCATGGAACAAGTGCATCATTTGGAGTCATACCATAAAGTTGCATGAAATAATTTCCATTAAACAGCTCAACAAATATGTTTGCAGCATGGTTAAACTCAGCAAGTTCATAAGTGCAAGTTTATAAATGTTTACAAGAAGGATCTCACCACATCCTTAAATTTCAAAGAAGGATCTCACCACATCCTTAAATTTCAAAATACGTATCTACATTTTTGCTCAAGGGTAGAGGCGTGGTACCTGCAGACCATCCAGGAGCTTAAGTTAGTATAAGAATAGTAACTAGACCTGGGAACTGCAGGTGTCATAGCCACCACCCAGTTGTTATCCATGTCAAAGCTAAAATATAGATAAGAGCATAAAGAAAAGCTTAAGAATGATACTATCTATACTTTTTTAAAAAATAACACTCTTGGAATTTTTTCAGAAAACTATTACACCCTGCTCTGTTCTCTTGTACTAAGTTGTCTCAGCCAAATGTACATTTCATTTGGCATGTTCCGTCATGAAACGTGTTTACTATTTGATTCAAACATCTAGCATCCTTGTGTGTATTTCACAAGGTTTCTGCTAAATAGTGACGTGGCAAAGAAGCTAAAATGAAGCAAGTTCCACATAAATGGTCACGCAGTTTGAACAAGCTCAAAAGTAACCAACATAAAAAGACAATAGGACAAAGGAAAGAAGCAAACCGAGCAAGTTACAACATGGCAAGAAAGGACATGACTTAAGCATGCAAGGGCCTGAACATAAATAAACAAGCAGTTTGAAAAAAGCTCAAAAGCAACTAGCATGAAAAAGACTGAAGCAAACTGAGTACAAAACCAAGGAGCAAGCACTGCAAACATGACTGGTCAAAATGCTGGAGCAGAGTCTTGCTATAAAGGCATGGAGCATGTTACAACAGCACAGCAGGTTACAACATGGTAGGAAAGGACACAACTTATGCATGCAAAGGCCTGAACAAATGTTAGACTCAAGCACAGCAAAGGCAAGAATAAGAGGGCAAAAAATCAGCAAGAAAAGATAACGGCAGGAGGCAGGTTACACTGACCCTAAAAGGTGCAAGTGAACTACTGAAAGAATCAAGAAAACAAAACACAGCAGATTAAGGAACATGACTTATGCATGCAAAGCCCTGAACAAATTGTTTGAATCAAGCACATCAGAGGCTAGAATATGAGGAAAAAGATCAGCAAAATTAGATAACTCTGGACAAAGCAAGCAACAGATTGGCAAATTACAACAGGAAGAGGTAGGCTACATAGAGCTTAAAAAAGAACAAGTGCAGAAATGGCAATCTCCAAGAAATAATACAGCAAGGGAGGACAAAGTTTTGTGCACGTTAAACCACAACAAATAGTTAAAAATTAGCCTAATAAACTCAAAAAGAGGAGGGAAAACGATGCACTATGATTAAAAAAGAGCTAACATTTAAGACCAAGCACAAAGGCAGAGCATAGGAAGATACTTAAAAGCCATAACAAATTGCAAAAATGAAGCACACGAAAAGCAAGAAATTTAGAGGAAAAAACTGCAACAAGATCAACCTTGGAAAATGCAAACAATTAAGACTAGAAAAGAAGGCATGGTATATAAACTTAAGGAAAATCATGGAAAGCACAATGTGCAAGAAGTAACTGAGAAAAGCAACAAAGGAGATATCATATTGCAGTATGTGACGTTCCAAAGACAAGATAACGGCCCCGGGCGTACATTGTAATGCCACGCCACGCTGCATTACCGCCACCCGATTGGACGGTACGCCAACGGATAGCCAGGTAAGTAGCCCTAGGGGGCAACTTGCTAGGAGTGTTCATATATTATTAATGTGCACATGTGCACATTAATGAGGGCACACCTTTCCATGTTGGCATATTTTGCCACCTAGCCACTAAAGGCAAGTGGGGCCTTTCCAATTATCCCACATGCCAAATTGGGTAATTGGAAACCCTAGCCTAAACCCCATGTCTATTTAGGGTAGGAAAACCCTAGCTTGCTAGTTTTTCGTCCTTAGGGTTTTAGAGCTCTGGGTTTTTGGCTGCCCCAGAGCCAAAACCGCCTCCCGAGCATTTGCCAAGCGACTTAATTGCATCGGTTTCCACAATTGATCAGCTCGAGATGGTTGAACTCAGGTCGGGAGGAGCCACTCAAGGATCAGGTATTTGGTCAATTTAATAGCTTAAAAACCGTCTTCTAGTCATAGAATCAGAGGTTTAGACTATTAAAAATTGCCCATAGTAGTTATCTAGATCTTAGATCTGGGACACTAACTAAAGAACCTAACTCTATGATTGGATCTAGTTCTTTAGTTCTTACGTGATATATTTGGACGATGTATTTCTGTGAACTCCTTGTATTGGGAAGGGGTAGAGGCCCTAAAGCTTGTAGTTGATGCTCCTAGAGTAGCCTCTCTAGCACAATCTGTAGATTCGCCTGTGTGTACAAGAGCCACACACGGTTGTGGGGTGAAGGGGCCGGCCGGATAAGAAGGAGGTTCATGTCTCGACTCTTGAACGGTCTCCCCGTGTGTAAAAGCCTACGGAGACCATTGTGACTAGGTCTAATGGCTTACCACCGAAAGTGCGGGTAAGGCATGGGCTCGACACCCGTGAAGTGGTGTACACTTTCCAGTGGGTTCCCGTCCGAATGCAGGCGGTGGCCCTCTAGTCACCTTGAGTTAGCATGTAGATCTCTCGAGGGAGTGATCCCTACCGCCCCATCAACCTGGGAGGATGAGACCGGAATAGCCCCCTTTGGCTATGCATCCCCGAACTACTGATCAGGTCCCAACACTTTTCAGCCTACTCGCAAAGTGTGCACAGGAGGGGCGGATGGAGTGGACAACCCTATGCCATGTTCTTATGCCCGGTAATTCCATTGCCATGAATTTCATGCACCCAAACTTAACTCGAGACCCAAGCCGCCGGTTATCCTTTGAGTCCGAGCCTTGGGTAGGATCCCCTATGTGACGTCTTTGATCTTTGTCTATGCAGATATGAGGAGGACCATCCTTGAGATGGTCACGGGATGTTGATGTATGTGCTACCGACATGTATGTTTACGCCTTAAGCCTAGGTAGGCCCCGAGGGAGACGGGGTAGAATGACACCTTCACTCTTCCCAATCGGACTGCATTATGTGCAAAGGATATGTGGAGGGCCCAGTATCGGCGGAGCTGGTGTGGGGAAGAACTCCCTGTTTGTATACGCGGAGTGCACCGTATAACAGTAGGGGACGTCCACAAAGGGTATCGAGCAATGTTCTTGGAGACCAAGAGCAAAGCACGACCATGTTCCCGATAGTACTAACTTGATAGGATCCTCAAGCCTCGAAAAGTGGGAAAATTTTTCTCACCTTTGTAGTTATGCTAAGCTAGTAACAATTAAGTGAATTGGAATTTAACAAGATTAAAAAAGAACGAGCCAAAATTTTCCAGGTGAGGTGGTCTCACGCTTCCGCCGTCAAAAACTAACTTTTTGTTTTGAAGCGGAGGCAAAGCTATGAGACATCGAGCCAAGAACACCAAAACATGATGAATTTGAGATAAATCAATGTGGTAAGGCTAATTCTAAGGTAGGAATTAGTTAGAATAGCATGTTTTAATTACCTAAAACCCTAGAAATGTATGAGATCTCACACCGCTACCGGTCGCAAAAACTAAACATTAGTATTGGAACGAGGCGCAAGTCGTGAGACCAATAGGTAGAAAAAAGTCCTAAATAAGTATAAGTTTTAGATAAATTGGTGCCTTAGCATGTTAAACGAGCAACTTGAGTTTTGACCTAAAATTCCCCAAGCTATAAATAGATGTAGAACCCACTCATTTTTTCGTCCAAGCCCTAGAAATCCGCTCTTCCCAACTTAGGCGATCTTTCGGCGCTTTTATCCGATTGACGATCCGTAAAACATGGCCCGAACCAAACAGACCGCAAGGAAGCGTCGCCCAGGCGAAAACACCAGCGCCACTGAGACAGAGATCATTCGGAAGATGCTTCGTGAGAGGCTAGCAAGAGGGGGTCGTTCGCCTTCGGACGAAGAGCAAGACACCTCCGATTTGATCGATGTCTTCAACCGCCAGGGAGGACGAGGCCACATCACCAAACTCCATGGACGACGAGACGAGGGAGGTGTATGAAGAAATAGAGCGGAGATCCGACAACAGAAACAAGCGTGATGAGCAAGTGATGTTTGGAGCCAGCGGAGGTAGCAGACCTTAGAAGATTCATCAGGAAATACGAGCGCCGGCAGAAGAGAAGGGAGGACAAAAAGAGGAAAAGGAAAGAAGAGGAAGAAAGCGCAGCAGAAGAAAAGAAGAAAGCGAAAGGGAAGTTCGTGGCTGGCGTAAGGAGAACAAAGGACTGCCCGCCAAGGAAGAGGCCGAACCCCAACATTATCATCAAGGAGCGCAAACCCGACGAACCCCCAAACCCTTCCGACGACTTTTTCGATGGGGACTTCAACCCTAACGCCGCAGTGGAAGCTCTTCCAAGAACCCGTGTGACGAGCAAGAAGTACCCAGAAAGCAGGTAAGACCCAAAGCAACCCCAAACAAGACCAAGTCACGTAAGCCCCCTCGAAAATTCGCATGGGATAGAAAGAAGCAACCACGACCTACCGGAAGCCTACGCCACCGGCGGCAAAGTGAAGATTTATGAGAGAAAGATGAGGGAGCACGAGGCCTACATGAAGAAATGGGAGGCCTATAACAAATATTATGAAGAAAAACAGAGTTAAGTTCATCGAGGGAGGGCGACCAACGGCAAAGAAACCTTAAGGCCGCCACCACCGGCCCAAGGTTCCCAAGCCGCCACCCGTGAAGAAAGCCGGATAGGAAGGAGGTAGAGAGAAGAGCGTTAAGGGAGATTAGACACTTCCAAATAAGCAGCTTCGGTCTCCTAATCCCCCTCGCCCCCCTCTCGGTTAGTGCGTGAAGTTATGCTGAGTGCCTATAGAACGGACTTTAGAGTCACGTGACGAGGCGCCGCTAGCAATGCAAGAGGCGGTTGAGGCAAAGATAGTGCAACATTTTGAAGATTCAACAGCCCGCACTATCCACGCCGGGTAACCTTGATGCGACAAGACATGAGTCTTCTGCGACCGCGATAAGGAGAACGCCCTTAGAAACTTTATTGTAAATAATTAAAAATTTTGTAATATAGAGCAATTTTGTCTACTTTGATGACATAAACTTGAGTAATTAGAGCAAATTAATAAGTTTTAGCTTTTATCTCTCGAGAAAAATAGGACATTTGGGGCCCGAGAGACATGATGTCTCACATTTCATACCTCGTCCTTGAAACAAAAGTTAGGATTGAAGCGAGGCAAAGGCTGTGAGACCTCCCAAACTTGACCAAAACAAGCTCCAAATCGACCAAATAAAGGGTCGATTCTGCCTAATTTGATGAGCCCATCACCCTTACACTATTAGTTTACCCAAATTGGACACCTTTAATCAAAATGGGACTGATGTCTCACATTTCAGCGCCTCGTCGCGAAACAAAAGTTAGGATTGAAGCGGTTGGCTAAGTCGTGAGACCTCTTACCAATTCTTCACGGGGACTTGTTGAAGTCACCTTCAACCCTCTTGCATAGCATCTTTTAGGTAACCTAGCCTTGTTCAGGCATCTCCTATAGTCCTCAAACTCCTATTTTGACCTCAGATAAGTTAGAATCACCCAATCCTAGGAAATTTTCAAGTCATCCAAAAATTAGGGTTTTCCCCTTTTCTATAAATAGACCCCTCACTTCTCAGATAGCACCCTACAAATCTGCTCCTGCCCTTCTAGCCGATTTCCCAACTCCCTGAGGCGCTCTTGCAACCGTTTGTTACCCTCTTCTGCAATTAATCAATGGCAACTTCTGATTTCCAGAGATGGTACAGCGCCGGCTCATCTTCTTGAGGCCGGCGTCGACCAAATCTTCCGAGATCTTGGGGAAGGAGGTAGGCGTCCAAGCAACCTTGCACTTACCCCAGCTTATAGTAGAGTCCTGACTGAGTTTCAAGCTAGGGTAGAACCAGCGCTAGTGCAACTCCCCCCTTGTATAGGATATTTTGTTCCTAGAACAGGTCCTGCGGCGGCATTAGGCGATATCCCGGGCATCGCCAAATACCTCACAAACAAAGCGCCACACCTGAGCCAATGGTCCTAACTGTCAACAGGACCAAGTACTTCTCTTTCAACACTGCCCTGGCAATCTTTCTCACCCACCGTGCCGAGAACATCGTGGGGGAAACCTCCATTCCCCCCATGGACGTAGATCCATTAGCCGTAGCAGCAGAACAACGGCTCCTCACCGCGATCTGAGCGAGGGCGGGGAAGGGAAGAAGACTTCGGATGAACAGGAATCCGAGGAGGAGGAAGAAGATGTTGAGCTCGACCTAGCGAGGAGCAGCGACAAGCGGGCGAGAGTGGCAAGACGAAAGAAGCCGGGAGACTCTCGAGTCAGCGCCACCCCCGGGTTAGGCATCACAAGCCTAGCTCCCATTATAATCGAAGGTGAGGAGTTTCTGCTCCTAGCGACATTCAAAACCTCCCTGGAAAAGGGGGAAAGGGAATACCGACCTGAAGAGTTGCTGCACCAACTCCAGAAGAACGGACTTGGGCGACTTCATCGTCCTAGGAGAGTCGACTTCCCCCTCCAAGTAAGGGAAGCCGACACTTACACGGGAGAGTTTACCTCCGGCATCCAAGCCTACTGACAACATCAGGCGAGATCATGGAGGCGCACAAGGCTGAGAACAAGCTACCGAGCGGAGGAAGAGTTCCTTGCTCTCCAGAACAGATGGGGATCCGTTATGCGACCTCAAACATCCCTAACGGCAAGCTTCGTCCGCAAACCTCCCGGGATAGGGCCCCGAATTCGACCTCGGGGAGGGCTTCCCTTGATCAATGACTACATTGGGGAGCTCACCACGGTGGAGGTTGATGATTTGAGGGGCGCACCGAGCTGGATACCGAGTGGCCGGGACCCGTCTCGCGTGACGGTCACTACGCTATTACCTTACTTCGATGGATGGAAGAATAAGCGGTTATCCACCGCAAGTTCACCCCCGGCGAGGAAGGAGTAAGCGTTGCTGATTACACTCTCGTGATTCGGCCGGCATGCACGGTTACCCCCAACACCGAGTATGCAATCCCGGTGAAGAGAGCGGTAGCACTCGGCGTCTTCGACTTCGCCATACCTTACAAAGCGGCGGCGCAAGAAGGCTGCCGCTGACAAAGAGCTTATACCTCCCACCGAGAATAGAAGATTTAGCAAGAGCATTACGGGGTGGATCTCCAGCCAATGTCCTTAGGAACTTGGGCCATTCGGTGGGAAATGACCCAAGTGAAAAAGTTCTTGGAGGATAATCCATCTTACCAAGCATCAACGAAGTGATTAGCGGTAGTTGCAAGCTCTTGTATTAGTGTAATATAAAATATAAATATAACATTCTCTTGCACTATAAATGTTTTGTTGATATATTTTGTGCCCCCCTCAACCATGCCAACAAACATAAATAATACAAGAAAGCAAGGAAAACTAACCATGTAGATATGAACCACTTGTGTATGCAACTAGAGAGGCCCGGAAAGCCAGAGAATCCATAACCGGGAACTTACATAGGAACAGCAGCCTGTGCCACGCCCGTGAAGGAACCCGCTTGAAGAGTTTGGACAAATGACTCGGAGAAGAAGAAATATCGCAAATGAGGACGTGACCTCGAACGATAAAGGCCTTGCTAATGCGCACGCTGTGAGCGTGTTCGGTGGTAACGCCAATCCGCCGCAAGCATCAGCTCGAGAACAAGTAGAGACAAGAAGAGGAGCAAGAGAGGAAGGTCCCCAAACTGACTCCCCTCCGACTCAAGCTCGATTTCAGACTCGATTCGAGGAAGAAGAAGAGCGTAACCAAGGCCGAAAGCGCACGAAAGGCGAGGAACCACCACTCGAGGGACAAAAAGGGACACAAGAACCTCCACTACCGTAAGAAAGTAGACTCGCATTGGGAAATGTTTGGAAGGCCAGGAAGCTCGAGCAATTCTCGAGGCGAAACAGTCGTGCATGGAGGCGCAGGCTTGGCTTGACGAGATGGCCGAATACGGCAATGCCTATGGTATGAAGGATAAGGATAAAGCGGGGGTGGCAACAATAACCCAAGGGAGCAGCACGCATTTGGTGGAAGGGCTATGCCAAGGCTCATGGTTTAAGCAGGGACGCTTGCAGGTTCAAGAAGTTTGCTAAAGCCTTCAAGCGCCATTATGTCCCAAGAGAGCACAAGTCCAGTATGATGCAGCAGTTCTACAGGTTGCAGCAAGGCAACAAGTCGGTCTGAAAATACACAGGGAATTTATGAGGCTAAGGTCAGATGTGCCAAAGTTAGGAGAAAGCACGCAAAGGAAAGCTACATTGAAGGTCCGAATGAGGAGATCCGCAAAGCTTGTAAGGGCAATAAACCCAAGAACGAGATCGGCCCGAGTCCAAGGCAATAAGTTTGCAAGGAAACGGGACCTCGAGAATAGTGGGCGAGGCGGCAAAGATTACCAAGATAAAGGCAAAGCGCCAGGCGGTTCGGCCGAAACAACGGCCAAATTTCAGACAGCTAGAGCCCCATATAGTGGCAATCAAGGGAAGCAACGGAGAAGAAGCGGTGTGTCCAAAGACAAACAGAAGGGTCAAGCTACTCCAAAGCCGTCGCGATCCTTCTGCGAGCCATGCCCAAGGAGAAGAGACAGGAGTGCATAGAAAAGCGGCTTTGCTTCGGTGTTTCCAGCCAGGGCCATAGAACAAATGAACCCCCCATATGTCATGAGTCTGGCCTTAGCGAGTTGGGAGATTGGGACACTTTGATCGACGACGACGGGCGAGGCCCGCGACTACATCTCGTGGTGAGTGTCATATCTTTGCCGCAATAGATACGAGCAAAAGCGAGAGAGCCGTGATAAAGTAATTTCCACATTGGAAAGGCCAAGGCCAAGTCATTTATAGTCCTAATAGATTCGTGAAGTAGCCATAACTTTGCATCTCCAAGAATGGTTCAAATGTTGAAGTTGAAACCATTAAAGTCAAAGCCAAGGCCCGTTGTCTTAGCAAGTGGAGCAATAAAGGCCGACGGCGGTGTAAAAGAATCAACTTTGACATCGACTTGCCGGGGATTAAGATCCGGATAAGGCGAGGGTAATGGGCATTGGCAAGGCACGACTTGATAATAGGTATGGAGTACCTTGGACCAGCGAGGGCCATTATTGATTGTGGAAGCGGAAGGTGACCTTCCCAACACCCGACGGCAAGATCATTGAGATAACAGGTAAAGAAGTTGTTCCCATCATGCGGTGTATGTCTTCTAAACGGCCGTTCAAGTGCATCAAGAGTGAGCAGTAGCATACATCTTCAAGCTTGAGATTAGCGAGGAATTGGAAGGAAGCAAAGAAGACAAGATGCTCGCCAAGTTGCCGAGGCAAATAGCTAAGTTGATCCGCGGAGTTCCACGATCTCTTTCGAGATGAGATCAAGCGGCTCCCTCCTTATAGGGGAGTCGAGTCTTGAGATAGCACTTTCGAACCGGGAACAAAACCGACAAGCAAGGCTCCATATAGAATGACAACGCGAGGAGTTGTCCGAGACTAAAGAAGCGATTCACGGGGAGGAGTGCTCGACCTAGGTTTCATTAGACCTAGTGTCTCGCCGCTTTGGAGCGCCCATTCTTTTGTCAAGAAGAAGGATGGATCTTTGAGAATGTGCATAGACTATAGACGCAGTTGAATAAGCACACCATTAAGAACAAGTATGCGCTTCCAAGATCGGGGCGACTTGATGGATCAGCTTCAAGGAGCAAAGATCTTCTCCAAAATTGACTTAAGGTCGGGGTTATCATCGATAAGGATAAAGGAGGAGGATATCCACAAGACCGCCTTCACGCCTTGTATGGGCATTACGAGTTCCACGTGATGCCTTTCGGCTTATCAAATGCCCCGCAACGTTCATGAGGCTCATGAACGATATCTTCAGGGAGTTCCTGGACACCTTTGTGATTGTTTTCTTTGATGACATTTTGGTGTATAGCAGATCCCTTGAAGAGCACGTGCAACACTTGAGAAGGGTGCTAGAGAAGTTGAGAAGACACCGGTTATGCGTAAGTTGTCGGCGCCACTTCAAATGAGAAGGTGGAATACCTTGGTCATGTGATCTCGGCGAAGGCATCTCGACGGACCCCCGCCAAGATTGAAGCAAGGTGATTCAAAGGGGTCGGGCGAAGAATGTGCACGAGGTCGAAGTTTTCTCGGTCTAGCTGGTACTACAGAAGTTCGTGAAAGAACTTTGCTAAGATAGCAGCCCCGATTAATAGACCTGACGAGGGCGAGAAGGTGAAAGATTGGGTAGAGCATTGGCACAAGAAAGCCCAAAAGGGGTTTGAATTGTTGAAGGAAGCTTTAACAACAGCCCGATCTTAACCTGCGGACCGGAGAAGGATAAGCTTGTAGCAACAGATGCGAGTAAGATAGCTACAAAAAGTGCGGTGCTTATGCAAGAAGAACGGTGGTAGCGTATGATTCCGGGAAGATGAACGACGCCAGACGCCGCTACCCAACGCCGATCGGGGAGTTGCTTGCGGTTGTCGGGGCATTAAGAATATGGAGGCACTATCTCTTGGGAAGGAAGTTCCAATTGGATACCGACCATCGAGCCTCCAATATGTATTCACGCAACCACACCTCAATGGCTGCGGCGGAGATGGATGGAGTTCCTCGAAGAATATGACTTTGATATAGTCTACAAGCCGGGGAAGCTCAATGTGGTAGCAGATGCGCTTTCAAGGCACCCCCTGACAACTAGAGTGCATTGCAACGCAATTTCAACGCTCTCCAGCGACTTTGGTAAGAAGATTGAAGAGTCCTTGCCAATGGATGTGGATTTCGGGGAAGTATGGGTAAGCCTCTCTAAGGAGGCTAGAACAGATAAAGAACGGAGGCCTTCAAGCATTATAAGAAGGAAGGCAACCTGTTATACCATAAGAACAAGTTGTGCGTGCAGAATCATCGTGTGTAAGGAAGTTGATCCTCCATGACACGCACAACAGCCCAATAGCTGGCCATGCGGGATTCATGAAAACATATTTCAAAGTGCGCAGCAGCTATTATTGGCCAGGAATGAAGAAGCAAATAGCTCGCTACATCAAGGAATGTCAGCTATGCCGCCAGACGAAAGGCGAAGCAGCTTAATTCGAGGGCATTAGAGCCATTAGCGATTACCAAACGCTAAGTGGGAGGTAATCAACATGGATTTCATCACAGGACTCCCAAGAACGGCCGAGAGGCAAGGATGCCTTGATGGTAGTGGTCGACAAGTTGTCAAAGATGGCACATTTTGTGCCTTGCGTGACCACAGATACTGACTATGGATACAGAAAGAAAGCTCTTCACCAAAGAGATCTTCGGGCTTCATGGCATGCCAAGGGAGATTATCTCCGACGAGATCCGGGTTCATGAGTGCCTTTTGGCAAGACCTCTTTGCGACGATTCGCACCAAGCTATCCATGAGCACGGGCGCATCATCCTCGACGGATGGCCAAACGGAGCGGACCAACAAGGATCTTAGAAGACATGCTACTGAAACTATGTCCGAATAAGCAAAGTATGTGGAAGAATTCATTCACTTGGTGGAGTTTGCATACAATAGCACCAAGCGTGAATCGTCCCCATGTGTCGCCATTTATGATCAATTATGGCTATCGATTGTTTAACTCGCATTAACTTGGCACAACCCCCGTCAAAAGTAGAAGTTTCGCAGCCAGATGTTGGCCGATATCGCGGCAGCTTCGTGGAAGAGGTTCGAGGGTATCTGCTAGCAAAGAAGAAGTCGACAAAAGAGCATTGCCGATAAGCATCGAATCGGTAAGAGAGTTCAAAGTTGGAGATGATGTTTGGCTCAAGATCAAGGTAAAGCAGGTGGCTTCGAGATTGGGAATTGCAAGAAGCTTGCTCCAAGGTGGGCTGGACCCTTCAGAATAATCAAGAGAGTAGGTAATCAATCCTACAAGTTGGAATTGCCAGCACACCTAAAGATCCATAAGGTCTTCCACGTGAGTTTGTTGAAGAAGCATACCCAAATCCGCATTTAAGTCTTGGACACTCCAACGTTGTTGGAAATGACGAGGAGCAGCTGGAAATAGTTCCGAAATGATTCTTGATAGAGCTTTTAAGAAGACAAGGAGGTCAGAATTCCTCCAAGATTTGGTCAAGTGGAAACACTTGCCGTGGAAGACGCCACGGGTACTTAAGAAAGATTTAGTAAAGCAAGTACCCACAATTTATGGAGCAATGGGACGGCAAGGTCATCTCCAAGAAATCGGCTCGTGCATGTCGATTTGTGTAGGTTAATTCTTGTATAGATTAATCCACGATGCAACCCATGCTTGGTATGGATCGCATGCGTTGTTACCGATGATGAGACCACTACGGTGATCTCTAGGGCGTGGTGTAATGTCAATGTAGGCATGACCGCTAAGTTTCCGCTTGGGCGAAAGTGGAAGGTAGATTAGAAAGTCTACTGCCCCCCCACGGAAGTAGAGACGACCTCGAGAGAAAAGAGGTCATTAAGGAATGCATTGATAGGGAAAGCACCTTTAGCCCCATATATGTTTTGAAAGGAGGAATCCATCCTTCACGCCCCCACGCCGAAGGATATCCTCCACGCCGGGCAACTAGAGGTGTAGGCATGAGTGGCATATAGGCATATAGGCGCCTCTCCGGCCATTATGGAAGATTCATCCTCTTCCCACGCCGAGGAGATTAGCCATGCATTCATGCAATAGGTGGGTTGGTCACCATATAACCAAAAATTTTAATTAATAATTAATGGTACTAACGTAGTGTCGACTCAGCTGCCCGAGAGCTCCTGAGGGCAAGGAGGTCGAAGATGAAGACTTGCAACACAAGTTTTGTTGGAATGTGTTGCAAGGAATGAAGAGTACCTCGGACAAGAATTATAGATATGAAATGTTGAAATTTTGTCTAACTTAACATAGTGAATAACTTGTTAATGGTGTTATGAATTGATAAGTATTCCATAATATAATAACGTAATAATGTTCTAAAAAAGTAATTACCTTAGAGTAATCGTGATAAATGTATAAAGATTATATTGTAGGTATCACGTTGATTGCGTGGTGCGAGTTAGGAAGATCCCAAGGTGGGGAGACCCACGATGCTGCGACGACATCATTTCAAGGTGGGGAGAATGTGACGTTCAAAGCCAAGATACCCCCCGTGATCCGGGGCGTACATTGTAATCGCCACGCCACGCCGCACGCCACCCCATTGACGGTAACACGCCAACGGATAGCCGTGGTAAGTAGCCCTAGGGGCAACTTGCTAGGAGTGTTCATATATTATTAATGTGCACATGTGCACATTAATGAGGGCACACCTTCCATGTTGGCATATTTTGCCACCTAGCCACTAAAGGCAAGTGGGGCCTTTCCAATTATCCCACATGCCAAATTGGGTAATTGGAAACCCTAGCCTAAACCCCATGTCTATTTAGGGTAGGAAAACCCTAGCTTGCTAGTTTTTTCGCCCTTAGGGTTTTAGAGCTCGCTTTTGGCTGCCCCAGAGCCAAAACCGCCTCCCCGCACGCCTTCAAGCGAATTGCGCCATCGGTTCCACGAATTCATCACCAACAGGATGGTTGAACTTCAGTCGAGGAGCCACTCAAGGATCAGGTTTTGGTCAATTTAATAGCTTAAACCGCCTTCTAGTCATAGAATCAGGGTAGGTTTAGACTATTAAATTGCCCATAGTAGTTATCTAGATCTTAGATCTCGGACACTAACTAAAGAACCTAACTCTATGATTGGATCTAGTTCTTTAGTTCTTCTGTGATATATTTGGACGATGTATTTCTGTGAACTCCTTGTATTGGGAAGGGGGTAGAGGCCCTAAAGCTTGTAGTTGATGCTCCTAGAGTAGCCTCTCTAGCACACTTGTAGATTCGGCACATGTCAAGAGCCACACCACAGTTGTGGGTGAAGGGGCCGGACCGATAAGAAGGAGGTTCATGTCCCGACTCTTGACGGTCTCCCCGGTGTGTAAAAGCCCACCGGAGACCATTGTGACTAGGTCTAATGGCTTACCACTGAGTGCGGGTAAGGCATGGGCTCGACACCCGTGAAGTGGTGTACACTTTCCAGTGGGTTCAGTCGAATACGGGCAGTGGCCCTCTAGTCACCTTGAATATGTAGCAAAATAACAGGGGGTTCTAGGGGGATTTGATATAGATATAATTCTTAAAATCATAGACCATATCCCTAAAACAATTCAATGGGTTATTATAAAAAAAAACATAGATTTAAGATAAAAAATAGTCACATGAGCTCACTGGTTAGATTGGTTAAAGTAGTCTTATTAGGACATTGAGTTATTTTGGTAGCCTGAGCATAATCGAAACGAGAGGTGTCCAGAGGCTCCAACATCTGATGCCGGGCCGTTTGATTGACAGATCCGGACGACCGTGGGTAGTCCGGTGGTGCACCTCGTTTAGAATATGTAGCAAAATAACAGGGGTTCTAGGGGATTTGATATATAGATATAATTCTTAAAATCATAGACCATATCCCTAAAACAATTCAATGGGTTATTATAAAAAAACATAGATTTAAGATAAAAATAGTCACATGAGCTCACCGGTTAGATTGGTTAAAGTAGTCTTATTAGGACATTGAGTTATTTTGGTAGAGGTTCAATCCCCGATTTCATATCTAAAAGCTTAAGCTTAAACCGTATAGAGGCTCGATATACCATCAAAACCTTAGGGAAACTCATTATTCGACATCTTAAAATCATAGGCGCCCCCAATCATAATTGAGCATAATCGAAACGAGAGGTGTCCGAGGAGGCTCCAACATACAGTCCGGGCCGTCCGGATTGACAGATCCGACGAATTGTGGTAGTCCGGGTGCACCTCGTTTAGAATATGTAGCGTTAGCATGTAGATCTCTCGAGGGAGTGATCCCTACCGCCCCATCGAATCGGGAGGATGAGACCCGGAATAGCCCTTTGGCTATGCATCCGGCTGGCTACGGTCGGGTCCCAACACTTTTCACCTACTGCGCAAAGTGTGCACGAGGAGGGGCGGATGGAGTGGACAACCCTATGCCATGTTCTTATGCCGGTAATTCCATTGCCATGAATTCATGCCTCGCGAACTCACGGAGACCCAAGCCGCCGCGGCTATCCTTTGAGTCTGAGCCTTGGGTAGGATCCCCTATGTGACGTGCTGATCTTTGTCTATGCAGATATGAGGAGGACCATCCTTCGAGATGGTCACAGGATGTTGATGTATGTGCTACTGACATGTATGTTTACGCTTCCGCAGCTAGGTAGGCCCTGAGGGAGACGGGGTAGAATGACACCTTCACTCTTCCCACTGAGACTCGTTACGGGTGCAGTGATATGTGGAGGGCCCTGTATCAGCGTGGAGCTGGTGTGGGGGAAGAACTCCTGTTTGTATACGGTGAGTGCACCGTATACGAGTAGGGGACGTCACACAGTAGACAAGGTCTGCTACATAAATTGGAATAAGTATGGCAAAATGTTGAGAAAGCACATTAGATACAATCAGGAAAAGGACCAGAAAAGGCACAAAGGCTTTAAAAGGGATGAATTCACAAGGAAAGCAAGCATAGAAGAATTTAGAAATGAAAGAAGTTATGGAATAAGATCAATTCGGAATAAAGGAAATATAAACTAAGAAGTCCTGCTTTAAGAAAGAACAACATTAGAACGAAAGAAAGAAAGAAAGAAAGAAAGAAAGAAACATACCTTAAAAACGTCCAAGGAGAAAGGAGTTCGATGACGAATTTAAAAGAGACCAATAACACAGGGATACAGATCACCAAATCACAAGAATAGGGCACAATAGAAACTCACGGAAAAGATTACAGAACAGAGGAGGCTTGTCTCCAAGAATGCACGGATATTAAGAGTAACGAGAAAGGAAAGAAAATGGTGGAACAAATGCACGTCCAACCGAAAACCATAAAAGGGAAACCACTAAGATACATAACGAAGGCTAAAGAAAAAGACAAACAAACATAACCAACGAATCAAGAAAAAGAGGAGGGAAAATTGTTAGTCATGCAACCACACAAAAAAATTGAAAAGTTAAAGGAAAAGGACGAAACATAAGGTAAGAATGAAATATAGTAGGCATCCAAAAAGGAGATAAATGAAGGTATAAAGAAACAATGCTATAAAACCACAAACCAAAGAAATTTTAAACCCAACCACTTAGTAAAGGAAAAATAAGGCCAAATCAATCTTCTAGCCACTAGAGAGAGAATCATTGTAGTAGCAGTAGTGTCTAGAGAGAGAGAGAGCCGGGGTGTATGAGAGAGTGAGATTGTGTGTGTGTGTGTGTGTGTGTGAGTGTGTGATTGTGTGTGTGTGTGTGTGTGTGTGTGTGTGTGTGTGTGTGTGTGTGTGTGTGTGTGTGTGTGTGTGTGAGAGAGAGAGAGAGAGTGAGTGAGAGAGAGAGAGAGTGAGAGAGAGAGAGAGAGAGAGAGAGAGAGAGAGAGAGAGAGAGAGAGATGAAATGAAATGTTTTTTATTACATCTACTGAGACCATCAGGTCTATCAGACGATAGTACACTTTAATCATCAATCCAATCATTTGATAAACTTCCACTATCAGAAGTATCATCGCTCATAACTTCTACATCTCTCTCATCGTTCCGCAGGAGGGTGTCTATGCTAGAGATATATGATGTCCTGACCTTCATAACCTCGATGATGAAGTTTCCCACAGCTGATGGATGCAAATTGAACAGGTCTTTCAAGGATCCGTGTACTCCATATCTATCCCTTAGTGTTTCATATGCCGGACACAATAAAAGTGTGTGCCTCTCGTCTTCTACCTCGTCATGCCACAAACCACATGTTCGTTCGCTTTCCCTCTAATCCTTTTCCATCTCCCCTCTTCTATGCTTAGATGGTGTGAGCTCAGCCGCATCGTGATATTTTCTACTCTTTTCTTCCCTCGACACATGCGTTTTTTAGATAACATGCCTCAGCCAACAAAGGGTTCATAAATCTTTGGTAATCTACCATTTTCTTCCCTGGGTTTTTCCACATTGTCTTTGTCATCCCTTCTTTCACCCAATCTCTAATTTCTTTTTCTTTCTTAGGACAATCCTCTAACTTCATATCCCATTTTGTTAACCAGTCTAAGATATTCCTGTACCAGCCATTTGTTCCCCTTTCAACCATGGCTAGGTGTGGCAACCTATCATCATCCAATTTCTGTATCTTATTTACATATGCTAGTGTCTAGGCAAGGGCTTCTCCTTCTAAAGGTATCATTCTGCATTCAATCAACATCATCTGGTATGGTGTTTGAGTTTTCACTCCCAATTCCGTACATAAAAATCTTTTTTGAATCTTTTTTACCTGACCCCATAAACAATTTGGTAGTCCTAGACCCCAAACTTCACAACTGTACAAGACTACTGACTGTACTAAACATTTGTATAACATTCTTTTCAAGTTCATATTCAAAATATATGCTTTTCCACAGCTTCTTTGCATAGCATACAATGCCCTTAGACCAACGTTTATTCTTTGTTCGATACACCTGTTCCACCTGAAATTTTTATCCAAAACTAAACCCAAGTACTTGTATGTATCAATGGAATCTATCTTTTCTCCCTTATAGAAAAAGTCAATGTTTTGAGCCCACTACCATCGAGTTTGTTTTTGAGAGATTGACCTTCATTCCCATGGTGTCACAGAAATCAGCAAGCACATCAAGATGTGTTTGTAAACATGCCTTCTCCTTTGAGAGAAGTACTACATCATCAGCATATAGAGGGAGGGCCAGTATATATCCAGTTATATTAATCCCTGAGCCCCCTAGATTCAGGATCCATTCTTCTAGTTCGTCTATGAATAGGCCAAATAAAGTGGGAGATAGTGGGCAGCCTTGCTTTACACCAACATTGCTTAGCACTTTCTCGTTACATTCAGTGTTTAGGGGAGAGGACAGCTGCACTACTACCTTTTCATATATCCTCCTGGTTGCATCCCTGTACTCTACTAGAATATTTAATTTTCTCATTCTTTCCAACAGGCACTCCCTAGGGACCATGTTAAATGTTTTACTAAGGTCAATGAAAACAGCATACAAAGGCTTCTTCTTCCCTTTTACTGAGTCCATGATTACTTTGAATGTGACTAAATGGTCAATTGTAGACCTATGGCGTCTCAAACCAGCCTGCCCTTTGGCTCTCACATCATGCTCTTCTGCCCAATTTGCTACTTTGTTTTCCAAAATGGATGCAAAAAGCTTGGAGAAGATGTTACTTACCAGTATTGTTCGATAGTTAGTGGCCTCGGCTTTATCCCCTCCCTTAAAGATGGGCACAACCCGATTAATTTGCCATGACTCCGGGAAACTCTCTCTTACTGCTGCATTAAACATTCTTGCAATAGGTTCTACCAGTTTCTCCCCTGCCCATTTCAGCATCTCTGCTACTACTCCACCTGGATCAGTCGCTTTACCGTTTGCAAGCTTACTTAGTCCTAAGTCCTATAGTAACATCCTCCTCATATATTATAGGCCCAAACACTTGCTGTTCCATCACCATTTTTTTTTTTTTTTTTGAGGGAATGAGTTTTTTTTCATTAATTATAGATTAGAAAGTACATAAAATTCAAGTATTTGACCATGGGTGATCAAAATACTAGAACAAAGTTAAGCAAAATATAGAGTGGCATATCACAACGTTTTAATGCCTGTCCAAAATTAGAAAATCCGAGTGATAAGCAGAATATAGCAGAAAGAACTGTAGATTTCAGAAGTGATCTTGAGCAGTAGACATGCTGAATCCTTTTTGTTGATGACTGAAGTATGCAAGGGTTCCCGAACCATTATAGTTGCCAATTACACGAAAAAGAAGAAATGAAAAATGTCTCGCAAAGGCGGATTAGATAAGAAGAAGCGGTTTTATAAATCAAGGAATGGGAAGTGATCGTAAAAGGTCGGTGATAAGATAAAATTGGTGTGCACCCGCCTAAGCATTCCAAGATCGAAACACAAAGAGGTGGCCATCGAAATCAACACATTCACATATACATCGCCTTTTACACCCGTGATGATAATAACATTCTACGTAGTATGTAAACCGCCTCTCGCCATGTGCATGCTAGTAGTCTTCAAAACCGTAATAAAATGTACATCCGATAAGTACTTTTGCGTAACTCATAAGCCCACCGGATCTCCGGGACAGGAACTCTTCAAGCCTCGGAAGATTCTCTCATGAATTTTAGACTTCCAATAGAAATCTTGGAATGCATTGACCTGTGTATTAATCTGACCTTTGTATCTGTTGGCTTCACTTAGATCAAAGCTAGTGTCCAAGTCCCTCTTGCAGAAGTCCAGATATTCTAGCACAGTCATAGAAAATGTTGCTGTTAGTATTGGAACAATGCAATTGAAATAAATTAAATTTTTTATAAAATCTTCCAATGTTAGTCCATTTTCCATCGAGAGAATCATTCTGCCCTTTTTGGATAGTGGCAGTACCTTGCAATTCATGGATGATATTTATTTTAATCCAAAAGATAGACATTTGATGATTCCCATACAAACACCTGTTCCTGTGCTTCCAAATATTCCAGAAAATAATGTGAAGAATAGTGTTGTAAACATCATTGGTTAGGAAATAATCAATGAAGGAATTTTCTTTTTTAACATTGAATTTATCCTCACACCATTCCCATAAACCTTCTAATTTCCTGCAGTGAAAGATATGAATCATTGTCTCCACAGAGTCTTGACATAAAGCACATATAGAAGAAATTGGGGCCGGACCCTTTTAAGTCCTAGGATTGTATAATTTAGCCACAGATTCCAAATTAGGCAAACTCTTATTTGCCATTAACCAAATGAAGTAGGAGATCTTAGGAGAGCATAGGGAAAGCCAGATATTCTTGCAGAGTTTGGAATCTTGCTCCTCATTAATGTTCCAATAGTGCTTAGCTTTAGAAGGTTTTCCATTATTAGCTAGCGGGCTATATCTTCGTAGAGACCTTGTAGATAGGCTTATTTCCACAAATCCAGTCCCTAGGAAGGTTATTGGTACCTAGATTAAAGTTAGCTAAGACAGCTTTGATAGATCTAAAGAGCTTTTTATCAGATATAGTACCATTCACTTTCCTTTTCAAAGCAGTCCAAGAGATCCATCTATTGTCAGTGATAAGATCTCCAATGGTATTAATTCTAGCAGATTTCCATTTTTTATATATTCTAGGATGCTTGAAGGCAAGAGGTGTGCTTCTAGAATTTGACAGAGTGGAGTTCCAGACGATAGAGGTTTGAAGGCTAAATTTGCAAACACCCTGATGTTCAAAGCAACCAGAAATTTTATTCCAAGCAATGATGATGTTCCTCATAATTGGAGAGATATCTGGAGCTGGCTGGATTGGAAAGAAGGCAGATGAAGGAAAGAAGTGCTCAAGAGAAGGGTGACCTTTGAATTTGCATTTATCCAACCAATACTTGATGAAGACAGTAGCTGGGTTTTTTTTTATGAAAAAGGGCTTTCCAAATATATTTGCCTACTAAAGCTGAGCCCTGTAAGAAGAGATTTTTACACCCGATTCCACCTTTGGATTTTGGATTAGTAAGATAATTCCAATTTATAAGATGTTTCTTACCCCAAATAAAATTTCTCACAATCTTCTCAAGCTGCAAGTAGATTGATTTAGGTGCAAGCAAAGCTGAGGAAAAGTAGATGTGAGAGCTTGCAATGACATTATTTACAATTAGAGTTCTGCCTGCCATGGAAAGACAGCTGCCATAGTAATTCAGCTTCCTCTTGATATTAGCAATGATAGGATTCCATAAGCCCTTAATGTTATTGTCCAGAGACAGAGGTAACCCCAAAAGTTTAGAAGCTTGAGAAGAATTAATGCAATTAATCCCACATATAGATTGTTGACCTGTCTCCCCTATGATGCTACACTTATTTAGGTTGAGAGAGATCCCAGAAGCTGCACTGAAGGCTCTAACAATTTCAAGATAAGAAGAGATATTAGGGACATCATTATGAAGGAAACTAAAGGAGTCATCTGCATATAGCAAGATATTCAAGTTTGTTGAATTGTCTGGAATAATTAGACCCTTTATTTTCCCTAAACTTTGCTGGTGATTAATCACTCGAGAAAGAACCTCAGTCACACAATAAAAATGTATGGGGCTAGAGGGCAACCTTGTCTTACCCCTCTGGCCAAAGGGAAAAAAGTAGTTGGGGAACCATTTATCAGCACAGAGGATTGAGATCGAGAGTTCAATCCAAGAATCAATTTAATAAATTTATCTGTGAATCCAAGATAGTTCAGAGCAAAGCTGATAAACTTCCAATGAACAGTGTCAAAGGCTTTTGAGAAGTCTAATTTCAATAGAACACAATTTTGGCTGGTATACTTACTCCAATGAAGCCCTTCAACAGCAGCAATGTAATTGTCAAGAATGTACCTATTTGGCAAAAAGGCAGATTGAGAAGGGCTAATAACATTCTGGAGATGACCCTTAACTCTATTGGCTATAATTTTAGCACATACTTTGTAGGAAGTGTTGGTCAGAGATATTGGCCTCCAGTCTGCAAAAGATGTAGGATCCTCCTTTTTTGGAATTAGAGAAATAAGACCAGCAGAGATAGCTGAATGAAGATGATTTGATAGCCAGAATCCATGAATCATTCTAGAAAAATCACATTTGATAGTATCCCAAAAGTGTAAATAAAAAATCGGATGAAACCCATCAGTCCGGGCTTTTCCCCTTAGCTAAAGATGATAAGGTTTTAAAAATCTCATCAACACTTGAGGAAAAAAGGCGATTGAAATCCATGGATACATTTTCAAAAGTGTTGACAAGTAGGAATATTCTTAACCATATCATAAAAAATGTTGGCCATATTTATAGAATTAGAATCACCAGGATTGTTGGGAGAATAATTGACATACTACTTGTTGAAGAATCGGGATATGTCGAATGATTATCAAGAATGGTATTGTCATCCGAGATAACTTTAGAGATATTTGATTTCATGAGCTTGTTTCTAGCCACTCTAAAAAGAACTTTGAGTTTCCCTTGTCCAGTTGGCATGATATTTGAGTTTCTGAGGAGATAGCAGCACCCTTAGCTTCAAATTCCTCAATTGATTTAATGGAGTTTTCCGTTTCCCTCAAAAGGTGTAAATTAGGATTCAATGGATCAACTTGCAGCTGCAATCTGACATTTTTAATATCCTGCAGATATTTATTCTTCTCTGCATTCTTTTGAGCCTGGTGATTTTTGGCCCAACTCTTAATCCACCCCTTAGCAGCTTTGATATTAGCATAGAATTCCCTCATAGATGTAAAATTGTTTAGGCCAACCCTTGGTAGATTGGAGTAGAAGGAAATGAATTCAGCACAAAAGGCCTCAGATTTCCAAAGAGAACAGTTGAATTTGAAGGGAACATTGCCTTGTCTCTTAATCAGATTGTCATGCTTAATGGATAAGAATTGAGGCTGATGGTCAGAAATCGAAGTACATTCATCACTCGTGACCAGACAGTTGTCCCAAAAGCCATTAGTTAAGTTGGTAATGTAGAACCTGTCTAAGACACAAAAAACTCTTTTACTGCCCTCTTGTTTGTTGCTCCAGGTAAATTTAACAGTTGAAGAAGGAATATGATGTAAGAGATGATTGTCAATGAGATTTTCCCAGGAGATTTTTTGCGACTCGCGAGTCGAGAAAACTAGTTTCCTATTTAACGTCTCTCATCATTTCAGGGAAATCGAAGTCAACGACTCCGGATCTTTGACAATATCTAGTGGCGGTTCACATCACGAGGACACTGCATTCAACAAAGACAATCAAGAGCAAGACACTGCGGGCAACAAGAAAGGAGCTGAAAAAATAATGATCCCGCATATGGATCCCGATCAAGGGGAAATCTGGTCAGAGCCAAACTCCAACTGGGATCCAGATGGTCCCACCAAGCTTGTAATATTTGACGTCAATGGAGTATTAGCTGCAGTATACCACGATAAAGATGTTCCTGAGCTTAACACCTCGCAGATCCCGACGAAAACGGACCATAAAATCATGTATCCGAGGCCTAGAGCAAAGGAAATTGTTGAATGGTGCCTGGAACGGGGATTCGAAGTGGCCATATGGTCGTGTATGGCAAAGAAAAATATTGTCAATGTCCTTGGTGTTATCGGCCTTCCAGTTTTGAAGTTCAAGTTTGTTTGGGAAAACGAAAGGGTCGAGCATGTGTCAGACCTCGATCCAGTCGTCACAAAGGGGAAGCCTATTATGGTGAAAAGGCTGGACAGGGTTTACGAACAATTCCCGGACTATGGCAAACACAACACGCTGATCATAGACGACTCCAAAAATGGTATTATGACAAGTATAGATGCAATAGGCAGGCAAATGAAGAAGAAAATAAGGTAAGGGAACTGAAAAGAAACAAATTTCAAAACAAAAAAAAAAACTAATAACTCCCACAAATCTAGATGCCACTTCTCAGGCCTCCAGTCATCAGCATTCTTCCACTATTCCTGCCATCAAAGAACTTCCGGAAGAAAGCTCCCATCAACGTCCTGAAGAACATCCATCTCCACCTCCTCAAGAGCCTCACCGCGTCATTAATGTCCCTTCTTCTCAGTCTACAGAAATTGAAAATTCTCATTCTCAGCAAGTCTCTCAGCGCACGACCTCTATCATTCCAAGGCCCTCTTTGCAAGTTCAACCTCTACCGCCTCCTCAGTCTCGACGAGCCCTGTATCAATATGAGCAGGATGTCGCTGAATGTATGATTCGGCTTCAAGACTCGCAGGAAAACTTCATGAATGGCGTCAAAGAGTACATGGACTCCACGGATACTCTTCACCGTGAGTTCCAGGCTGCTATCACTCAAGTTCAAACTTTGGAAGACATCCTTCAGCGTAAGCACGGTGCCTTGGTTCAAATCTGTGAGGCTTTGAAAGATGAGCAAGACATGCGCGCCACTTTAGAAGACCAGCAAGTTCAGCTTCCAAGAACTTCTGACACAGCTCAAAGAAAAAGATAAAATTCTGGCTAGTAGTCAAGATCTGTACAAAGGGCTATATAATAATTACACTCGTCAGCTTCATCTTGTTACTGGAAAGGTTGAGCTGTTTACCCACCTTAAGATCCCAGGATGGGGTATTATTAAAATCTCCCCCCAAAATCCAAGTTGAATTGCCATGGATTGACAGCCAACTGTCTATATTCGACCACATAGATTCTCTAACTCTTGAATCTGTAGATGCATAGATATTAATGATGCCAAAATTATTCTCAGAAGAGGAGAAAGTAACAGCCTGCCAAGAGTTGCAGGGGCTATTGTAAATTGAGGTATGTTTAAGGTTTTTCCAGATAATACATAAACCCCCCGAGGTACCTGTGGCTTCAATCCAGATAGATGCACAGCCTGGAGATATCCAATCAGCCAAATTGGAACATTCAAATTGGGGTAATCTCAGTTCCTGAAGCATGACAATGTCAGCATTATACTGTCTAATTTGGGCAATGGCTCTTCTTCTTTTAAGAGGGCCTTTTATACCCCTTAGATTCCAGGACAAGATCTTCATGAGAGAGCTATAAAAAAAAAACAGCTAAGATCAATGATTCCTTAGTTTTTTCTTCTGCCTAGTATTGGCTGCAGGGGTTTCAGATAGGATGTGGCCTTTCTTATGTTTAACCTTTTTCCCCTTTTTATGTTTCTCAGGCAAAGTAGAGTTTGAAGAGTCAGCCTTAATCCCCTCAGATTTATGAAGAAAAGAATCATCTTCCCAGTCAACTTCGGTAAAAGCAATAGGAGCTGAATTTTCTTTATCATTATTTGGATCCACTAAGGAGTGAGCACATTCCCAGAATTTAGAATTACAACATTCATAATTTAATAAAGAATTAGAGATTAGATTTTCTGGGTTTAGAGTTTTGGGATCTTGCCTGGAAGAGAGTTGCTCCAAGTCCACTTGAGATGCATTCAGTGCTTGATCTTGTAGAACTTTGTCTTGCAAAGACTTATTGAGCTGAGCATCTGTACTTATGATCAGATCTAAAACATGAATATTATTCCTCACTGTATCTGTATTCCTACAATTCCCTATACTGTTGACCATACAGTCCATCTCCAAAATGTCATGAGTTCTGAGACCACTGCTTTCTTGGGAGTTGTCTTGAGAATCCTTGATGACCAAATCATGTAAATTTATATCCTTTTGAAGCTCTGCTATCTGGTCTGCAATTACTGGGGATAGGCCACCAAAGTTATCAGGGGGAAGTGACAAAGGATTTGTGTGTGGAGATAGGTCAATTAGGTCCGGTTCATGAATGATTGAGGGAGGAGGTTCAATGGATGAAGGGACAAAGGTAATTGGCTCCAATGTGTCTGCACAAAAATCCTCAGATAAGTCAGTAAGAATATTGAAACTATTTGAACAATAGACCTTTGAAGAAGTCTCATTGGTTGAGTTGGTCGAAATATCTATATGAGTTGATGAAGATATATCTTGTGTTGGTGGGGCTTGCAAGTCAGAAGACAGACGTAATTTTGAGCCAAGTTGCTCATTTTCCCTGTTCTGCTCAATATTTTGCTTAATATTCTCACTTTCCTTTGCTTTTGAGCCAAGGTGCTCAGTTTCTTTGTTCTGCACATAACTTTCTTCTGGACTTTCCTTATCTATAATTAATGAAATCTCATTTCCAATGGATTTAGCTTTTGCTGTATTTTTGTCATTGCCAGTCTTATCTTTGTAAACTAGATTTCCACTGTGCTTGCTTTTAACCTTTGAATATGGACCAGTACTTGAGTGTATGACAATCCCTTTATTATGCTGATTATGAGGCAAGATATTTTTACTGAATTCCAAGATGGAATTCAAGGTATTATCTGAGATCATCGATTGCTTGGAACCAAGTGGAGCCTTTCCCTTTGCAAGTGATAAGCTCACGCCACCGAATCGTCCTTTCAACTTAAAGTTCTCAATGGGGGCAGGGTTGTTGGTGAGAGAATCCATATTGCCCCTGTTTAATATTTTAATTTTAACTGAAGGCTGAGACAGAGATGAATAACCGGAGTAACCAGATGAATAATTATGAGCTTGAGATTGATCAATATTTAATGCCAATTTTCCTTGGGCCATTGACTTTTTTTTTTTTGAATTCTTTTCTGGCTACCATTGACATTGACTTTCCAAGAGTTGTTTATGTCTGCAGTCTTCTTGTCTTGAATCACCAAATGTTGAGCTTGTATGTCTGAGGCCTGGACTGAGTGTCTATTCCTGAGGTCTGTGTAATCTCCCTGTTCCTTTTCTACTGATATTGAGCACTTAAAACAAGCAAAATGCCTAGAGTTGCAAGCCTGGCATAGATTTGGTAGATCTACCCACCTTAATTGAATAGAAGCTTTAGATCCAAAGAAGTCAATGAAAGGAATGGCTGTTGGAATGGGCTCAGAAAAGTCAATTTGAACATAACATCTCGGTGGTTTAAAAGAAGAGAATTCTGTTGCAATGTAAGTTCCAATAGAATTGAAGATTTGTGAAAAACACTCTTCATGCCAGTAAATTGGGCTAAGGTCATCCATTTGCACATGAGCAACACAAAGCTTTTCGAAATCAGGAAGAGAGAGAGTAGGACTCCATTTAAGAAAGTTTAACTGGAATGTATCACAGGTGAGTCGACTAGTCTTGAGAAAGAAATTGGCAGTTCTAGAGGATCCACACTCTATCATGATGTAGGGAAAGTTTAGCCAGAAAATGGAGTTAATGATAATCCCTTTGTGAAGCTTTAAAAGCTGATCCCACAATCTCTCAATTTTCAACCCAACTTTGTCAACCCTAACCACTACAGCAGAGTTTTGCAATGACTGAATTCTTGAAGCAATGACAGAGGAATGAAGCTTAATACCTTTGAACAGATGAACAGAGGGCGGGGTGTCAGCTTTCATTCGATCTAGATTGTTTGCGAGATCTTGATCAGTCAGCATTTCAACAATTGGCCTTTGGGGTCCATTACGAATGGGAATGCCATTTGCATCAAGGGCTGGGACGCCATTGTATCCAGGATCCTTCGAAAGATCATCCCATATAGGAGTGGAGCGATCAAGGTGATACATTCCTTTAAGAAGGCTGCCAGAGTCAGAGAAATCCCCAAATTTAATAAAGGAAGAAGGATTTTCATGGAAATTACTTAACTGGGAAAGAAGATCGGCTCGATCGCTGGCGGGTAGGAGCATAAATTGGTGCAGAAGAGAGATGGAGTTAAACTTTAGGGTTTTTGCAGAGGTATATTTCTCTTTTTTTGAAATTTCGACCGAAGCCATTAAATTCAAGAAATTACAGGAGGAAACAACAAAGGAGGCAGAAAGGATGGAGAAATTGCAGAGAGGGCTAAAACTGATAGAAATAATTAAAGGAAGAAAGAATTGAGAGCTGAGAAGCTAACTACCAACTAGAGGGCCAGAAAACCAAAAATTGCCAAAGCTTGCAACCAAGGCAAAGAAATGAGCGGTTTATTGCTTTCTAATAAACTTTCACCATTATCTTTTCTTACGTCCATTCACAATTGACTCTAAATATACCCATTCGCGTAGATATGCTTGTTACCAATGAATTCTTTTCAGCCAGAGTCGAGCATTTGAACTTCAAATTACGTGCAACTTGGGATGAAAGTGTATTCTTTTCCGAAAAGAGATGATCTCGGAAACCACCGATTGACAATTAAAGAATTCCACAGTCGAGGAAGAGAGCCACACAGAAAACCACATGTAAATCTGTCTCCCTGTTTGACAATTGAGAAAATTTTAGTATCCATACAGAGCTAGGATCGAGGAGAAAACAAATTTGCTGACCCTCTACAGGGCCAGCTGATGGATCACCCAGAAATTTCGATCAGAGATGGCTCAGATCGAGTTGTAGGCTCGAATTTTTGTCAAGAAAATATTTGTACCAGAAAAGGAGGGAAGAGACAAAAAAATCAAGAAATATGGCGCACGCGACATTTTCCCCCGTCTCCCATCACCATATTTGACTCTACCCATGTTTGCTGGTAAAGGTTTCGCACATGCTGCCACAGTTCTGTGACACTGATTCCCAGCATATCAGATTCCCAGCGTATCAGGTGATCCCTTATTCATCCTTCTCCAAAAGGACTTTGGTTTTGTAAGGAGCTAGAGAGAGAGAGAGAGAGAGAGAGAGAGAGAGAGAGAGAGAGAGAGAGAGAGAGAGAGAGAGAGAGAGAGAGAGAGAGAGAGAGAGAGAGAGAGAGAGAGAGAGAGAGAGAGAGAGAGAGAGAGAGAGAGAGAGAGAGCGCCTGACTGAGCTAGTCCAGACAACGATGCTACTAGCACTCCAGACTACTTCAGTCAATCCACCGATAACCTTATCATCCCATACATGGACCGAGCAAATTAAAGATGGCATATCTTCTATGTGATCCTTAAATGAAATATGTCCATGACTTAGAAACACGATCATGCCTTAATTCAGCTATGTAATTAAAGCATTCAAAACTAGCTATCAGCATGCTATTACATGTTCATTTTGTATACCATCTAGGTTAATGTATTCTAGTCATATATACTTAGCATTGAAAAATTCAAGAGTTAAATGCATTTTGTATTATAAAGACTACCAATCTAGGCATCAAATATAAACTGACAGAAAGCTAGCCATATTTGGAATCAAAATTTCTAAGATTTTTACTCATGCATTAACAATTTATGCTGAGAAAACACTGAGATAACAACATATATTGAGTACCTTGTTCGAAACAAAAGAATATGTTGTCTCACTTTCCTTTATTCAATAAACCTGTATGCGAACCAAAGGATGTCCAATTAATTGCATGGACTCCAGAAATTCTTGTAAGCTAGAAATGCAGCTGGGTAAAAGCATGCTACGGAGTACCACTTTTGGAACCCTCAAAAGCACCTACACTGGGTACTTTTAAAACTGGTACTTTCTGTTTTCTCTTTCCATTAAAATCAATTGAAATTTTTTGAAAATTGAAGGTCAATAACATGTCAATAGTACTAGAGGATAACAATACTATTAGAGACTAATATAAATGAATTAACTCTCAAACTTATTATTTATTGCAGCATTTATGCAAGTTCCCAGTACCCAGTGCTGGGTACTTTTCTGGGTAGTTTCGCACTCCCTTAAAAGTACTTTAGATGGTACACCCTAGCATGCTTTCACCCAGCTTGCATGCTTCCATCATCCACGTATGCAAAAACAACTTGACCTAGAATAAGAGAACCACATTGAGAGGAGAATATCCGTACCTGTCGCCAAACGAGCAAACATTAGCACGAAGTGGTAATAATGCAGGGGCCAAAACTTACATTGGGTAGTCTCGGCTCTTCGCCCTTCGCCCAATGGATTCTCTTGCCCTTTGTTAGTGTAAACAAATGGAAAAAAATAGAATGTAACATAGAAGAACAAATTCAGTCCTAAACTATAAGACAAAATGATGTCTTATGCAGTAAATTAGTTTTTCACTTTTGAAAAACATATCTTGCACGTTGTGGAACATTTCTCAAGGTGCATATGTATATACACCAAACATGCAGAATGGCACTTTAAATGAAAGATAATGTAGCTTATAACTTTCTGCTGCTTCCTTTTGCTAATAAAAAATTATAGGACCAAGATCAAGTTATATGAAGTCCTCTTGGTCAAACTTAGCCGGCCCTTCCAAGAGTAGAGTTTGCTTGTAAATGGGCATCATGACTAGAAATCATGAGGGGAAAGAATGAAACTGTTTTATTTTTGTAGTATTCTTTCTTAAGCATCTCAATCATCGGAGCATTGGAGTTCATAATATTGCAATTTGTAATATCTTGCTCTGTATTGGATACCCCAACCTGTAGCATATCTTGCTTAAAGTTACGCTTATTCTCAAACTGTATTTTTGAGACAGATTGGCCATATTGCATCTCTGCTCTTTCTTGATAATCATATCAGCATATATGCTTGCAAAAATGGACAAAGCTTGGATTATCTAACCCCCTTAGTCCATCAAACACACTGGTTGCCGAATCTTCCAAGCAAACCGACACTGATCTTCAGAGCAAAACGAGCAGTTATTGTTCAAAAAACCCGATAACGGCCCTTCTAAGCTACGAAATATCCATCTACTAGTGGGTTTTTTTTCCAATAAAAACCAGAATCTTAGAGGTGCTCAGGCTGATCTAAGGTCGATCTAAGAATGCAATGGCAAACCGATGGCTGCTTGCATCAGAAGGTATATCCTTCTTGGGCGTAGACCTTAGCTTCTCGATGTAAAATGAACTTCTTCTTTTTTTTTTTGTTTATCCCATAGGTCGACCACAATCCAATGTAAGAGTCTCAAACATTATATTGAAGACAAGCCCAGTTCAGACTATCCGCCTGCATCATAAAGAAGGTTTTTCTGATTAGATATGATGTAACTCATTCGATAGATAGATTTTTTTTTTTTTTTTTTTTTTTTTTTGTTTATATTGACTATTATGTTTTTTTTTTTTTGAAGAACGTGTTTTACTTCATATTATACACTCAAAATATTACAAAGTACTTCCAGAAGTAAGAAATGTCCCTGAAGCATCAATCACTTTTAGATGATCACTCCATATTGGAATTTTAATACGATCAGGCCAATTGGCGATCTGAACGCATAATTATACAACTTCTTCACGAATTTCTTGAAGCACCACGAGAAAGAAATATGCTTATCATAAAGACCTTTCTTAGCCCGCTTCCATACACTCCATATTAGCCAAGACTTTTGCCATGTGAAATGCAATCCTTTTAGAAGCAAATCCAATGATTTGGATAAATACCCAAAAGAAAGTGTTGACTATCCAAAGATACTCCAAAAAGAATGCCCGGGACCTAAGACTACTCAACTCTTGACACAAATATAAACATTGCTCTAATGTTTCAATGCACTGCTCACACATTAGGCGAGTGGGCTTACTCCCGCTTAAAGCGATGAACCATCTCATTAACTCTCAAAGAGCGATGAATCACACCCAAAGTAGAACATTTACCTTTGGAGGATTATATTTAGACCAAACAAGGTTCCAGGTGGATTGCCATTGAGAAGGCAAAGTCTATAAGTGCCATTTTCGAGAAGGTGATAAAGTATTTGAGGAGGTAAGCAATCTGTAGCATGAACTTACTAGCATCTTGCCTTCTTTAATACCTTGAACAAAGTTCCAGCATCTCTTGTTAGCCACCTTCTTAATTAGAGGAAGAGCACTTGCTACATAAGCCCATATACTGATATCTTTATCCAACAACCCATATGTCTCCTGAAACCATTGCCAAGGAGCAATGTCAATACCAAAATACCACTGTTCAATAGAAATAATACCTGCTCTCCTCCACCTCGCTTGGGAATGCGCATGCATAAATTCTACAACTGGGTGTAGTTGTCCATGAGTATACAAAGGCAACCACAGAAAGGGGGAAGATGCCTGGAGACAAGCTTCCCAATCAAATGTAATCACATGCTGGACTATTATGTTGCTGAGTTATGCAAGTGTATATTCTCCTTAGTCTAATGTTTCTATTTTACCTTTTTGGAAACGGATGGTGTTGTGATATTCTTACGCCAGATTCCCTTGTTCCTATTGGAACACTATTCTAGACAGTATATCTTCAGATTGATTTCATAGTATAGGCTACTATATGTGCTAGGATTGCCACTGTCCCAGCTATCTCTCATCTTAATAATTTGTATTTTCATAACCTCTAAGTATATGTTCATACCTCATATCCATGAGTTTCAAGTTGGAATTGCTTCCAAATTTTGTAACCATTGGATCGAATTTTGACCATTGGATTTGGTATGTAACTTATTAATGTTAAATAATAGACTGATGAATCTTCATAAAAGCTTGCCCCCTGTGGTGCTTGGTAGCAAAATATCTTGGACACATATCCTATACCAAAGAATGTCCTAAACACATATCCTATACCATAAACCTGTAGAACTTCAAATATCTGGCATCTTTTGGTATTCTTTAAGCTTTTAAACTCCAGGAGGTTAGGTCATGCTAACAATAAGCAGAAATATCCTTTGGTAAATATCTTTGCCAGTTTCCGCCAAATAATTATCAGACAATTTGAGTAGTTACAATTTTAGCAATATGAACTTTTTTTCATTGTGACAAGAAACCCTGATATTCATCTATATTCGAAATAGTGCTTGTCTCTCCTCTAGGGTTTCAGAATTACCTTAGTTGTTCACGATGGCAGCACCTTCGTATCTTCCATTCCGATCTGCACAAGCTGGCATCTATGCCGTCTGCCTTACTCTTATTTCAGTAAAGATGGCCGTTGGTGTATGTCTCTGCCTAAATAGCTGTGATCTTCCCTTATTTCATGCTAGCCCATATACAGAATGACCACAATTTCTGGAAGGCAATGGCCGCAGGAAGGCAATCGGCATTGGCTCAGTGCATCATGTTGCGAAAGAATCAATGGAGCAAACAATTTGGATACTCTTGTATGCTTGCTTATAGATTCCCAGTCTATCTTAGATGGTCTAGCTGTTCGTGTCGCAAACATACTCATGCATCCTGGCAGCACAGCGAATTGGGCAACATAGCGAATCAGGTTCTTTTACAGGAAGGAAAAACATATTCCAGGAAAAAAAATTGGTCTAGGAATCTTCTCAAATACCTGATAAGCGTACAACAAATATCCACACTTACCATACATCTGGATGAGAAGATTAGAAAATAGCGTAGTCGAATGCAACTCATACTTCACAACATGTAAATGATTCTTTTTGCCTTGCTGTCATGCCCATGTAGATGAACATACCTTTAATGTGCAAATAATGCTTTGCCTATCTGTGTGTTTCACTACTAGGGCTGTAAGATGCCCACCGCGAGAGGTACCTGCTTATGGAGCAGCCTACTAGCAAGAAGAGAGTAGCAAATGATATGAAGCAAGCACAAGGGAGTGGTCCACAGCGAATGGGTTATGAAAACATGGCCAATATGATGTAAATATTATTCCTAAGGTCATTTAGTAGCATAAAGTTACCGAGGTATAATATCGAAATTAAGGGACACTTCCAACAAAGTTATAATCATGCAAGAAGATAGCTCATGTATTAAAGGGGTCGAGGCACTATCATTGGGGTGATTGTTAGTTGAGGGAGCAGCCCATAGATAATATCCCATATGATAAGTCATGTAATCTAATTAAAGGCAAGGAGCTATTTTGATATAAAAGGCAAGTGTTAGCTAAAAAGGGCTAAAGTCGTAGAGAGATCTAAAAATAGATGCTAAACTTCAGTTAGTCGTATCTCTGCAACCAGAGCTCCGATTGAGGCAATCTTTACTTTGTTGGAACCCCTCGGAGTCTATTTTTTAATTGGATAGCATTTATAGTTCATCCGTATGAGGGAGTAATGACCAAAAACGTGACAAGGGGTCACAAATTACTGCTACGACGACATTACAGCTTTGCAATTGCTTTCTGATGAGTGGCTACTTGGAGTAGCGAGATTAGCTTGGAAGTTCAGTAAGCCAGAAGCCAGAGCTTTATATTTGCCACGGTGCTTGTGTTTGCCATAACTCAGTGGATCCGGATGGGTGGTTAATTTGCTCTTATCTGAAAGCCTCAAATGAATTCTAGTTTTCCAACACATAACAACCATTGATTAACAACCAACACATAACTACCATTGACATTAATTAACACAACCATTGGGTCCAACACATTTAAATTAAAATCCCCCTTAAACCCCCTTTGGTTTGGGTGCATATTCACACGGGGGGTGACTCCAGGCAACGAGAGCTGTTGGATAGGCATATTCACCCCTTATTCCTTAATCTACACCGTACGTAAAGTTCCTCGTTTGTGGGGTATGCAAGTACAAAATTTGCTATATCTTGTATAACAAGATTAGCAAAATACTATAAGATTTCAAAGCGGAATACTATATGGTGTTGATTTTGTGCGTGCAAAATACAATTATGAGGGCTCTCGCCCTACCCTCGTCACCCCCGTGAATATGCACCCAAACCAAAGGGGGTTTAAGGGGATTTTAATTTAAATGTGTTGGACCCAATGGTTGTGTTAATTAATGTCAATGGTAGTTATGTGTTGGTTGTTAATCAATGGTTGTTATGTGTTGGAAAACTAGAATTCATTTGAGGCTTTCATCACCTGTAGCTTTTGAATTTCATCACAATAAAACAAATAGAACATAAGTAAAAGTTACCATAAAGATAGAGCGGATTGATCCCATTATTCTGAAAGTCATAAAATTTGCAACACCCATACACAAACATTTTTCAACCGAATTTAACAAAAACCTTTGGCCTCCATGGATTCTTGTGGTGAGAAACCAAAGTGGGAAACTTTTCTGCTTGTTAGCACAAGGATCTAGAAGCCTTGGAATTTGCTTAATAACTGCCTCAAAATCTAAAAATGCATGGTAATTTTTTGCAACCTTCATTGGGAATGAGCCATAAAACAATATCCAATAGCGCAATCCTGTATTAATCAGCTGGTAGGATGTGAAAGCCTACCAAACCCGGCCGAAAAATTGCTGTTTTAGCATAGATAGCTTAACCAAATATATCCATATCATACACTATCAAAAAGATCTCGGAGAGAGCTTTCCAACGCAATAAAAATTATCTCAAACAGAGCTCTGGATCAAAAGTTATAATAAGAAATGTGTTGCCGGTAGGGAAACTGCATTACATGCGCCCTTCAAGCCCTTCATGTGCCCATTATGCACCACACACACAAAAAGAGGGCTTTTGTTGTGAGCCATTGGTTGTTGACCATTATGCACCACATGCACAAAAAGAGGGCTTTTGTTGTAAGCCATTGGTTGTTGATCATTGTGCACCACATGCACAAAAAAAGGGCTTTTGTTGTGAGCCATTGGTTGTTGACCATTGGAAAAAAAAAGGCTAAAATCAATGGCTCAGAAATGATGCACTCTAGATGTACGCATTAGTACATCCATTTGAATACATCACGAAATCATAGGAAAACCTTAGTGAAAAGCGTACAAAAACACAAAGAAAACCCCCTGTTATTATGCTACATATTCTTCTTGTATTCGAAAGACTCTCTCTTTCTTGAGCTTGTTCAAAAGTGGTGATGATGTTGTGATCTTGTGAATTCAAGTTGATCTTGTTTATCTACTAAAATAATATTTCAAGACTATATAAGTATCTCAAATACTATGAGTCGTATCAATTGGTATCAGAGCGGAGGTTTGCGATTCATTTGGGATCTATGGGCAGTAGGAACTTCAAAGGACGTTGAATTCACTGGAAGGAATCAAAGAATTCAGGAGCAGTGGTTATGGCCATGGTCATGGTCATTTAGTACTTTTAGATTGGTGAGATAAATATGCAATGGCATCAAGCTTGGACGATCTTTTTTGAGAAGGGATTGATACGGATCAAGCACAGAGGAGTGGTCCACAGCGAATGGAAACATGACAACTATTATGTAAATATTATTTCTAAGGTCATCTAGTAATATAAAGGTGCCGGATGGTCATGGTCATGGTCATGGTCATTTAGTACTCTTAGATTGGTGAGATAAATATGCAATGGCACCAAGCTTAGACGATCTTTCTTAAGAAGGGATTGATACGGATCAAGCACGGAGGAGTGGTCCACAACGAATGGAAACATGGCAAATATTATGTAAATATTATTCCTAAGGTCATCTAGTAATATAAAGGTGCCGGAGTCTAGTAATATAAATGCTCGGAGTCTAGTTTCTGAGTTGGGATGGCACATCTCGTAGTTCATCCATATGAGGGAGTAATGGGTGAAGACGTGACAAGGGGTCACCGATTACTGCTATAACGACATTGCAATTGCTTTATGATGTGTGGCTACTTGGAGTAGCGAGATTACCTTGGAAGTTCAGTAAGCCAGAAGCCAGATCTTTGTATTTGCCATGGTGCTTGTGTTTGCCATAACCCAGTAGATCCGGATGGGTATTTAATTCTTGTATCCGAAAGGTTCTCTCTTTCTTGATCTTTTTCAACAGTGGTGATGATGTTGTGACGTTGTGAATTCAAGTTGTTATTGTTTATCTACTAAAATATTATTTCAAGACTATATAAATTCCCAAATACTATGAGTCGTATCAGCAAACCATTTATTGAAATATTTTTGCAACCGAATCCATAATTTTGGTCCCAATAGTTGGCGTCCGCATCATCCCCGAATTAGGAGGTCTCTTTGGCATGATCATTCTTTGACTAGACGTTAACCGTTGACCACCGTTATTTCCTCCCCGTTGAAATTTTAACAGACGTTAACCGTGCTCGGGGGGAAGGGATAAATCTTAATGTTAGTTTAGGATGCTCTTAAACAAGCATTTAAATTTTAACGTAATTGAAATATATCTAAATAATGGCTATAAATAATAATTAAATTAACGTTTAAGATAACTGATACAATTAAAATTTAACCCCTACGTTTTAACTAAAACCCTAACTCTATTCGTGAACTTAAAGGTACACGGTTAAGTTAAGTTAAATTATGGTTTTTAACGAAATTTACATTTGCACTACTGGTTAAGTTAGCATATAATTAAGAAATCTAGTTAACTTTTTAAACCAAAAACACTAACGAAACTTTTTTTTGTTTAAAAACAAGGTTGGTGGGACTTGCACCCACCCGATGGTAGCAAGTGGGTTTTAAACCTTGGTGGGGGTCACCCCAACCCAAGGCCTTACCACTAAATCACCATCGCGATGGGCATTAACAAAACTTGACTTGGCACCCTCTTCGGTTAAGTTACTAAAAATTAACTAAATTAAAAATTAGCACTAAAAGCTAAATCAACCCATAGAGGTCATTTTAACTTAGTTAAATGTGCTTATAAATTTTTATGCCTTTGGCTAACTTAACTAGACATGTTCGAAAGCATTTAGTTAACTAGTTAAGTTAGTTTTTAACCAAAATCTTTAACTAAACGAGTGCAAAATGATTTTTCGTTAGTTTAGCCTAACTAAAATTTTTAACTTGCTTTGGTGTGAGGGGTTATTAACTTAATTTAATGGTAAAAGTTAGCTAAACTTAACCATGAGTGCTTATAGACCCTAAGTTAATTAAGTTCAAATTTTTAACTTAATTTTAATTTAACCCTAGTGTGAACCCGCCTAGGTTGAACAAATTATGTCAACATTCCAAAGAAAGCGGAGAGCAGAATGGGATATGAACTGCGCAGGCGGGTAGATCCATCCCATCACAAAATGCCGCTGTAACCACGCAGAATTTGAAATCATGGCCGACAAGATGGGATCTCCAGAAGAGGAATTAAGAGCTGAAAATGTCCGTCTAGTGACTGAAATGAACTCCATGAAGAAAAAGATAATGGTGGCCATGAAGAAACAACAGACCGAACTTCAAGCTCGAATTCAAGCTGCCGAGGAGAGGGCAGCCGCTGCAGAGGCTGCACTTGGTCTTGTACTCAAGGGGGATCAGCAGAAGACCCGTGGAAGCGAATTAAGTCCACTAATAAGACCTGAATCCGCTTCTGGAGAAGTTGCTTCTTATTCCTCACATGGAATGGAAACCAGGATCGATGAGGATCTCACACTCGACATACAGAAGCTAACGGAGGAATTAAGTGAGGAGAGACGGAGACGGATGGTGTTAGAAGAATCACATGCGAAGGAGAGAGATCTGATGCAGGAAGAGATCTCCAAATGTAGGTTTTTGGATGCATATTTTCTGCAATAATATGAAATTTAGGTAGGCACATCCCAATACCTCTCACCTATAGGAGAGAAACGGTACAAAGTCATAACTTGCTGGAGAATAAATACTTAATTACACCTATTTCATGTGCAGTGCAGCGGCTACTTGCAGTGGAGGAATCGAGAAGCCAATGTGGGGCAACACATTATGAAGAGGTGAACAACAGTTCTATACTGCATACATGCTTAAAAATGTGAACTTCATATGGCTTGATGGCAATTTCAAAGTGCAATTATAATCTGCTGAAGTTAATATTCTTGTTTGGAACTCCCATGTTCCTCAGATTCCAAAGCATGGAGTTCTTAGAAAAAACGGACTTGTCCAAGAGTGGTTAGATGCTGAGTTTTTGGAAAGAAAGCAAGAAATATCAATTACGTCTACTGAACACATGAGATCAAGTACATAAAACATTTTGAACCTGCAAGGACACAAGCCTCCGAGTCATTTAATGTATTTGCAAACAATCTATTAATGAAAATCTGCTTAGAAAATGTTGGACTCTGTAAAGATGTTATATTTGCCATTCTGGCTGCTCCATGATGTCAATGTTTGGGATCTTTTTCGTTATCAGGCTTGTTTTACCTCTGTAGACATCCTGTCTAAACATACAATTATACTGACATATCATTTCCATCTGGCTTTTCTTATGCAGAAAAAGGAAGAAACGACTGGGGACCCTAGTTTGACAATATTTCAAAAACAAAATGAGATGCTAACCGAACAGCTCAGGGAGAAAACTTTTCTGGTTGAAACCTTGCGAACTGAATTGTCAAGTTTGCAGAAAGATTCAGAAGCAAAAATCATGGCAACAAAGAAGAAATGTGAACCTCAACTGGTGGGGAGGCTGGAAAATGAGGATTTGAGAACGGATCAATTTGTTGCAAATGAAATTAGTGAAATAATGCCAGATTGCATGCTTGGTTCTGATGGCTCGATTCGGACCCTGGATGACTCTAATCAGCACATGGTAGAGGTCATTAAGCATGAAATTGCAGACATTCCGGTGGCAGAAAACGAGTCTGAAGCTTCAATACTGGGGCTTGCTGAAGGTAACTGTATTTTCTTCAACCATGTTATTATTCCTTCTTTTTCCAGTTTACTGCAGCCTGAGAAACCCATAACTGCATGCAAAGGTATAAGAAGTTTGCAATTCAACCATTCCCAGTTCCATCCATGATCAGATTTAACCTGAGTGCAATGCGCTTCATTGTCAGACTCGTAGAGATGGTTGACAAGCAGCAAAAATACCCTTTAAGCTCACTTTGACTGAAAAAGATTACTAGGTAAATGGTAGCTCAACATGTCAGCATACGTATGCGCACAATATATGACATGGGCCTCCAAATGAGCTGCATGGCTTGCCCTTTTTCCTTCCTACAACTGTCATATGTGTCAAGCCTAACTGATCCCGAAACTTTGAACACCAACTCACTGGCTTAGTGACACTGGTGTTAACATGCTTTGCTGCCAATATGAGAGAATTAATAGGTTGCTTTCAAGAGAGGCATATTTTTAAGCATTAGAATATTATTTGTTGAAGCATGCCAAGCTGCATTTGTTCACGAATAAAGCAAACCCAAGTGTCAAATTGTTTGTATGAGCATACCACCTGCTGGCATCTTTAAAATGCTGTAATCTTGAATAACCACTACAAACCGTAGCTGGCTGTACATTAATCTGTAGATTCTTGAGGAATCAACCATATTACCTCTGTTTTCAAAAGCATAGCCTCTATTTTGACCACATTATAGTACTCTGTTTCTTTGATCTGCCCAAGTCAACATATTGCTCCCCCAAGAAAGGACACGGCCTGTGGTTACCTGCTAAAGTCCAGATCACGAGTCATCAGTCTGCATTCATATAAGCTTGAGCTGATTGTACAACCCCTGTTTAACGAATCCCATTAGATGAGCAAGACTTTCCTGCTTTATAATAAGACAACCTTCATAACCTACTTAACATCCAGCGGAGAATAAAACATCAGGTTGAGAGACACTTAAATGGGTCACATAAAGAGCAGTGATTACACTCTCTCGGCACATAGTATAACCTGAAGCTTGGTAAGGAAAACATTGCTGGCAGACATGTTTCCATATGAAGTTTAGTCAATAACCTTTAATATTTTCCGTTGTGTGTGTGACTGTGTGATGTGTGACGTAAACACCATCTCCCCATTGCCATGGCGCAATACCCAGGTGGTTATGATTAATCTTAAATCTGTAATCTCAAAAGCATTTTGCTGCTTGTCTGGTATACTGAATGGATAGGATCACCCGCATGATCATATATCAAAATATGAAACAACAATGGAGATAATTAACTTGGTGGTGTTTATAGTAGATATTAGAGCCTGCTTTACTTCTGCTATATTCAACTCCCTTAAAAAAACTCCCAGTCTTTGCATGCCAGGTGGTTCCAGCTCGTCTTCATATTTTGTAAGTCTTGAAAGCAGTCCATATAAAGATCCTCCTGCAAGTTGCTTGTCAAGAATGAAGACTTCACATCCAACTGGCTGCCAAGGCTCACCACTCCCATATGTCTTGCTACTGAAACACCATCCTACTCTAAGCTGGTGACCAAAACGGCAGCAACATAAGATGAACTAATTAAAGTGTGGCATGACGGACCTTTATAGTATAGGCCATATCAGCAAGTATGCTCAGCAAGTGACACATCAGAAAGTCAGATATGGCACATGTCAGAGTGTATGTATGGTCAGCCAGATGAATCAGCAATGTACAGTCATTTAACATTCTTGACACAGTGTAGTTTAAATACTTTTCTATGTGTACGAAAGCTGGTCCTATATACACCCTCACATACATTCTCTTCATATTCATTCTTAGTTGGCCCGTTTTCTTGTGTGCTTAGCTTCTACGCTCCATTTTGTGCGCATGTTAGAGTACGAATTTTTAAAGATCCTAACTCCGTCAATCATTCCTTTGATGCTGTTCAAGAGCATCTCATTAGATCTGACAATCATACTTTTGCTCATTCCAGCATGGATGGATGTTATTTGTACTTCAGGAAACAGATGTTCCCGCCGACTAATCATCTGCCTCTCACCAAGCTGAGTAAGATATGAGTCAGTTTTTTTGTGGCTGCGCCCAGTTGTTTACATACAAAAACTTCCATTGTAGCCTGCAACCTTTAAGTACATACACCCCTTAGTGTAAACCTAAATAAACTTTAAGGATACCTTAATTGGTCCCTTCAGGATTAGAATTCAGTTTCAACCCCAACCATGGTGTTAAAATCAGACATGCTGTTATATTTTGAATTGCAGTCTTCAGAAACAGCAAAGGTTAAGACGAAATTTCTGAAATCCTTGATCTCTGAAGATTTGAAAAAATAAATTACATTTGGCAAATCAAGTGTCAACTTATCAGATCTAAGCATATCAGCCGGCTATATCAAAATCTTGACAGATCTGACATGTTTTACTGAGAATTGACAAACCCACTGGAAACCTGAAATACATCCAAGAATACAGACAACATCACAAGATGCCAACATTAGCCCCTAAATTGCCTCAGATTCTTTTGAGACAGAAAGGTTCTAGCTCCAAACTTCAAGAGTCTGAATTTTGATCTGACCTCTTAAATATCAGGCTTTTAGTTTGATCGATTCTAGCTATAGATTCTAGGACAGAACCATCTGGCAACGAAGGTCCTTGGTCTGTTCCTACTAAGAATCATATCATTGGCAATGCAAATACGGCCATTCTCATGCTTATAGTTCGAATAAGGCATCTTCTTCATCAGAGCTAAAAGACAGGTTCTGGACTGGTTCGTGGAGTGTGAATGCGTTCCATATGAAATTCAGTTAACGATTCTCTGCAAGAAATGACAGAGCCATTTCAGGTTGGTGCCTTGGTAAAGAAAAGTCAACTAAAACTAAACACTCTTCCTCACAGGAAAGTTGTAAATGGCAAATCTTCCTCTTATGTGCCTTCACAGTCAGGAAAGTCTAGTCTGATACCATCTTAGAATCCCTAAGTCACTAATCGGAACAATAGAGACGTTAGCAAAACAGTGAGCACATTGTAGCTCACGGAGTCAAGAAGGATTGACTATCACAAGTGGACCTTTTTAAAACGAGGTTCTACGTCAGCGTGCCATGACAGGTCAGCATACTTGCAGTATAGATGTAAAACGTGTATCCAAGAGCATTGTTAATGCTACTAACTGTTTTCACATGCGTCTGTCTTTGCCCACTAAAAAGTTGCATTACATTCAGGGCAATCAAGTGCATCACACATGTACTTTTCTTGTGTCCATCTTACATTTTACACCCGACAGTTGTGGTCACCTTAGCGCAATTTCTCTTACCACTATCAGAGTGCAGGCTTTCTAAGTTTCTGCTTTTAATGCAAGCTTTTCCGGCAGAATGCAGGAAGCTAAAACATCAAATCAATGAGAAGGAGGAAAAACTTGTGGAGCTAGATGCTAAATTCAGCAGGCTGCAGAAGCGTGCAAAACAACGTATACAGGATGTTCAGAAGGTATTATTGCCGTCCTAATGATGCTAAAGATCAAGGATCCCATTTGATACAATTCTATCCCTAAGTAAATGTTAGAGAAATAAGAATATGAACTTCGGTATCCTACCATAAAAGAACTAAACATGTGTTATTGCAAGTGCTGCTGCACGTTCCTCAAAATCTAAAATTTTCTGATGTTATCTGGATCACAGGAGAAGGAAGAAGTTGAAGTTCAACTTTTGGCTGCTAATGAGAAGATTACACAAATGCTGTCAAGGCAGTCATCCTTGCAAGATGAGTTGGATCGTTTTAGAGCTAACACTACTGAAGCAATTCGATCACTTGACGGGGAGAGGCAGGCACTTCGTAATCACATATTAAAGTACACCATTGACTTCCTATGAAAATGTTGATATGCATGTTACTATGTTGGTTTGACCTTGACATATGATCTTACAACAGAGCTAAAAGTATTTAATGCCTACAGACTTGAAGAAGAGATCCGGGAACTGACTCATAGTATTGATATAAACGAAAATAACCTAGCAGAATCACAGCGGCTAGCTTCTGCAAAAGATCAGGTATGTAGGCCTTGAAGGGGCATATTTTTGTAAGTAGAAGGGTCTGCAAATATCAATTGATGAAAAATGTTCATATTTTTATCTTTACTGTGCAAGATGGTGCTGGATTTAACAAGTAAGTTGAAAGAAGCAGAGATGCAATATGAAGCTTCAACCACAGAAGTTACAGAGAGAAATGCGAAGGTATTTGCCTAAATTCTGTCGGTCTTTTTATTTACCATTGTGATTAACGCCTTGTATGCGGATCCCCTTTTCTCAGATGATAAAGAGCTTACAATTTCAACTAGCTGATGCAGTAACTGAAAGGAACAACTTAACAGAAGCAATGTCTGCTTTACAGGTGTCTACTCTGAATATGTTTTTGACTTTTATAGTCTGTATGTGTTTCGTGCAAAGAGAGAGCAAAAAGGAAAAACTACATGACCTGCTTGAGAGGTCCAATATTGAAACTCAAAAGGATCAGATTCTGTGTCTATAGAAACAGAGCAAGCCCATGTTAGTTTTATAAGAAAAGGAGGTAAATGCATGGAATCACTTTGAAAGCAATCTCTATAAAGTTGACCTGGGCAGCTAATGTAATCACAGCTGGTGGAGAATGAGCACTTTGGCATAGCTATGACCTATTGAAGAATTTTGCTCAACACGAAGAGGCTACCCATAATATTATGACAGTAAAGATGTTTGTGAGTGGAGAAGCAATGTAAGTTACCATTTTGAAAGGGATCTGATTATAGAAAGAAAGAAAGAAAGAAAGATTATATTAACGTCTACGAAAGACCGCTTGGGTCTATGAGACCATATATACATCAATCATGTCCAGCTAGGGGCGCATTTGCAGCCACCTAGAAATATTGTTTAAAAAGGAAAAAGAAAACTAAAACAAATGAAGTTAAGAAACTTTTGTCTTCTTGGCCACGTGCCCAAAGTATAAAGTGATGCCAGACTTGTTTTCTCTTTTGAAGGACTGCTGGAGTTGGTCCATGCAGGGCTTTGTGGTCCCATGCCATCCGTCGGGGCTTGGCGGTAGAGCATCTTAAGAATCAAAATCTTGCCTTGGGCTAAAGAGTCTATGAGCCAGTTGGGTGCAGAGCTTCTGATGAGTTGGGCGGAGAGCTTTTGATTCATAGTTGCTGGTCTGTCTCTTGAATTTTGTTAAGAGCAAGATGGTCTTATTAATTGGGGCAGAGCAAGATGATCTTATTAGTTGGTACCAGAAAGAAAGAAAGATTGTATTAACGTCTACGAGAGACCGCTTGGGTCTATGAGACCAAATATACATCAATCATGTCCAGCTAGGAGCGCATTTGCAGCCACCTAGAGATAGATATTGCTTAAAAAAAAGAAAAAGAAAACTAAAACAATGAAATTAAGAAACTTTTGTCTTCTTGGCCACGGGCTCAAAGTATAAAGTGATGCCAGTCTTGTTTTCTCTTTTGAAGGACTGCTTATGTTTTTCCTTTACTGTCCGCTTTCTTCTTCTAGACACTTTCATGGTTACTCCTTTGGGAAGAGAACCTGCCTTTCGTTTATTATCATTATCACCTCCAATGAGAAAGAGAGTGATCAGCCTTTGTGTAGGATCGTTTTCATGTCCCGCTCTTTCCCCAGCTTGCTCCTTTAATATATTTCTTCTATGCACAGTCATTTGGTGAAGAAAAAGAGCTATACATTTCTGGTCCTCATAGGCGATCAGTTTGGAGAGAAATAGGCAATGGAAATCTGCCCCGTATTTCATAATAGACTGGACATGTGAAGATGAAATGTTCCTCCAACTCAATTTCATTCAAGTGACATAGTCTGCAGATCCGCTTCGAGCGCTCCACCTTGGGTCTACTAGCACGAGCAGCTTCAATCTCGAGCTGATGAGATGAGACCCTGAGCTGACCGATAGCATGTCTCACTTTATGTGCAAGGTGAATATTCAAATATCCTGGTCGCTCGATGAAACCATCTTCATGAACTCAAGGAAGTGATCTTTGTAAAATTGCATCTTGGTAGGAAGATCACTTGGAGTTAACCATGTCTTTGGTATGTATAAAATTTCCAGATCGTGCCGTATGAGCTAGTTCTTATCTTTTTCAGAGCTAGGCTGCATTTATTGTTAGGTCAACCTATTATGATGACTCAGCAAGCAACTTTTTCCACGTGTGTTGGTGACATGGCCTATCTATAAAGGCCATAGTCACGTAGGGTTTAGTGGTTCTTTCTCATGCATGCGTAGAGCAGCCTACGTCCCTTTTTCCGTCTTTCTCTATTCCTTCAATTCTCTCAGTCACAGAGCACTTTCATGGTATCAGAGCGCTGGCTTGGAGGAAAGAGTTAGCATCAGTCTACTTAGTTTATTTGTAGATTACATGGAAAAGAGGCTTATCTAACTTCAGAAGAATTGCTGAGGCTTCTCAACAATCCAAGATTTGTCTGCATCAGAAAACCTCACAGGATTTCTTGCTAGCTTTGCAAGAACAGAGGAATTTGCCAAGAATTGTAAATTCTGGAGCAAAAATAGTCAGATCCCTTTAATTCTTGCTGCACTGGGCCGTTTTTGAGGCTGAGCATGGATATATGCATACCCAAATTCGAAATTACACAAAATTTTATGGCATTGAGCCAGTTTGGGTCAGATCTGAGATCCCAGACTTCATAGTCTTGAAGCAATTTTTTTCTAGACTTTTCTTTCCTTGTTAGATCTCTCTGATCTGAGTGCTTGGAGTAGATCTGAGTGCTTGGAGTAGCCATATTAACAGATATATTCAAATTTGTTCTACCCAAAATTCTTGAGCCACAAGCATGGCAGCCAGTCATGAACCTTGGAAATATTTCCAGCATCCAGTTCTTGATGGTGATAACTATTTCACATGGAGAGATGCCCTTCAAACTCATCTTAATTTGAAGGATTTAGGTGATGTATTGGGCAAATCCTGGAATCCTCTCACCCCTGAAGACATAAAGAAAGACTTCTATGCCCTCAATCATTTGAGAGCATGTGTATCGCCAAAATTCATGCGTGATATCAGAGATAAGACCACCTTTCAAGAAGCCTACAGTATTCTTCACAATGCATGTGTTCATGCAGATGATGGAAAGCAGCTCTCTCTTCAAGGGAAAATGAGTATTCTAAGGCTGCAAGATTGCACAAATATGAGAGATTATATTCAACAATTAAAGGAGTTAGAAGAAAAGTATCATGGAGCAGGTGGTACTATGGCTGAGATCAAGCTCATCTTATATGCCTTGAATGGTTTATCCAAAGCATATCAGCATGTCAAGGATTTTTATCAACTCATCTTATATGCCTTGAATGGTTTATCCAAAGCATATCAGCATGTCAAGGATTTTTATCAACTGCAGCCCAAGATTCAAGTATCTTTTCATCAGCTACAGCAGCAACTATATGATGCTGAAATCGAACACAAGAAGTCAGCAAATGAAGAATCAGCACACTATTCAAAAGCTAAGTATTCTCCTGCTCCAGCTAATAAATATGATAGATCTGAAAAAAGACACTAAGTCTTCTGATGCTGATTCTAGCTCTAAAGATCCTCTCTCGTGCTGGTATTGTGGCATCAAAGGTCATATGAAGCGTAACTGCAGGAAACTAAAGAGAGAGTTTGCTCAATATTGCAAGACTCAGCCATCTCCTCATGCACCTGCAGAAAAACAATCCACTTCAAAGCCCACTTCAACTACTGCTGCTCATGTATCACATATTGATATTGATATTCTGGAGACCCAATTTCTCAATCTGGCTGCAGAGACCTTAGCAGCAGATGATGTCTGGTTCATTGATTCCGAAGCCACTAAACACCTAGCAGGAAATTCAGACCTTGTTCACAATCTCAAGTCTTATGATAAGACTCTGGTAAGAATGGCAGATGGTCACATAGAACATTCAAAAGCCAAAGGAGCTGCTATCCTTCAAACAGAAAATTGTCTCACTTTCAGAATTGAAGATGTGATTCTTGTACCTGGCCTCCTAGTTAACTTACTCAGTGTAAGTGAATTTGATAAGAAATTAGGCTTGTCCGTGTTGTTCACAGGTGGATTCGTTCACATCTTGCAAAAGAATCCCCTGACCTATGTCGATCTCCAAAAGCTAGGAGCACAAGGATTTCTCAACGAGGAAGGACTTTATGTGCTTCACAATCACTCTGCCACATCAAAACCAGCAGACCATAACGTAATAGGCCCAAAGTGGATATTTCGCACCAAATATCATTCTGATGGCACCATCTCAAAGCACAAAGCTCGCTTAGTAGCAAAAGGCTACACACAAGAACAAGGATTTGACTATAATGAAGTCTTTGCTCCAGTGGTTAGACTGGATACTATGAGAGCAGTGCTAGCATTAGCAGCTCAGAAAGGATGGCCAGTCTACCAAATGGACTTCAAATCTGCTTTTCTCAATGGAGAATTAGCAGAGGAGTTATTTCAGACATGGCATCAACAGACATTGACCATCGAAAATGTCTATCATGGTATATTTCCTTTTTTGGAGGCAATCCCATTAGTTGGAAGTCACAAAAGCAAGAAACTAATAGCATTAGCACAACTGAAGCTGAGCTTAAAGCTCTCACACTTACAGTTCAGGAAATGCTATGGCTGGTACACCTATTTGAAGATCTTGGCATTCTCACAACCCCTGCAACGATTTATTGCGATAACATTGGGGCTATTCAACATGCCAAAGACTATCAGATGCATCTTCAAATAAAACACATGGACATCAAACTCTGCTTTGTTCGAGAACAGCTACAAAAAGGACAGCTCAATCTTTCTTACTGCTCCACCAAAGAACAACATGCTGATGGTTTTACAAAAGCACTTACAGGAAGACACTTTACTGACATGAAACATTTTTTGCATGTTGTACCTGCAGCCAGTACTCAAGGGGGACATTGATCTCTCCACTGTTAAATTCTTAAATTTTGTCTACTTTCAGCTATGCTGGTCATCAGGGGGGATGTTAGGTCAACCTATTATGATGACTCAACAAGCACCTTTTTCCACGTGTGTTGGTGACATGGCCTATCTATAAAGGCCATAGTCACGTAGGGTTTAGTGGGTTCTTTCTCATGCATGCGTAGAGCAGCCTACGTCCCTTTTTCCGTCTTTCTCTATTCCTTCAATTCTCTCAGTCACAGAGCACTTTCATTTATAATTGGGACTATTGGAGTAGCAAGCTTTTAGGGATTGTCTTTTCTCAAGATCCTGTCGAATTTTAGAGAGTCCCACACACTTGGCATGGGAGTTTGCACATTATGTGCCATCCTTTGCACCATTGTTCAAATGTAAATACGGTCTTGATTACCAACAGAGCGATGCCCTGAGCAGCCACCACCACTACGAGGAAGCAGATGCTCAGGTCAATGTTCAGGTTCAAAATAAAGCTGTCAATAAGAAGAACATGCTCAACAAGTGCTTAGTGAAAGTCGTGACGTTCAAGGAGGAAAATGCTAAAGCCCACACAAATCATCAGCTTCTCGGAAGTCTGGAGGAAATAGAACTTGAAAAGCTGCAGACATTCAGATTTGATGGAAAGAATGTCGCTGAAGATTGAAATATGGGATGGTTTTATGGGCACACCTTCTACTGCAGTTTGTTTAGAGTTTGCAAAAGATCATATCAAGCAAGAAGAAGAGTCGGTGGCACAATGTACAATGAAATTTTAAGCAGTGATACAGTGCATATGTTTTCGTTACCTTTTTCTGAAAGTCCAAGTTCACTAAAGCCATATATATCATCTCGTGAGATTTTGTCACTTGCTTCTGCCGCGGCTAAGGCTATCTTCAATTTAGGTAGGTGCATAACACGATAGTTCATCTTTAGGTGAGTTGATACACGCGTTTTTTAGTCTATTTTGATATGGCCTGGTCTATTAACCTTTTCAGGCAAGTGCTTGTTTGTGATTTTCCTCACTATGAACTTGTTACCTTATTCCATATCCCTAAACCTGCTGTAAAAGACAGACACAGCTGGTGGTTGGAGAATCGAACCTTACAAAGTTACATGCATCTTTCAATGAGGAGACAGCAGGCCTGAGGGCAGCTCTCGAAGCTGCCAAAGGTGATTTTTTTCGTCTGGACGAGCAATATGTATCTATCTAGTCCTATTGAGCGGAATTGGAAAATAGCAATGGTGTTTAACTATTATTAATTTTGATGTTTACATATAGAGGAATGAAAAATCTATCTGGGAGGCAGCTATTGTAAGCCTAAAGGATAGGTCTGAAGCAAAGGCAATGGCCCATGCGCAAGAGATATCATCACTCAAAGAAGCAAATTGTAAGTTTTATTTTCTGTATATAAGATACTGTATTTATGTATGCATTTGGATATATGTTGCACTATAGTGTTTGGGAAAGCAAAAAGGGTGGCACGAAATTTGCGTCATTTTCTTTTTTCGGAGGACTGCCAGAACCTTTAAAAGCACATAGAGTACAAATACAAGTTGCTAATCGCTGCAATGTGCTGCAAGTTAATTCTGATACTTAATTAAATGAAAACCACCCATGTATTGAACTGCATATGGAATGTTATGAGAGGGCAAACTTAGAAGAAAAGAAGCCCAGATGATGCAGTTAGGAATATCTTTGCGTGTGTGGTTTGAAGATTTTGATACTCACAGATGGGAAACAAAGATAGGGCTATCTCATGCAAGGAAGGAGTCAATACTAACGTTGCCCTTAAATATGGCAATCAATACTAATTGCAGAATATTTAAGTATTCAAAATAATCCCAAACATCTAAATGAGATGTGGTTCACACTATCTATATAATAAACTAAACTCCTGCATAGTACGAACCTCATTTATTAATACTGCACGTAGATTTCATGCTGATGTCCCAAATTTTTGATGCTTTGCAATGCTCAGAGGCTTCTCAAATACCCCAGCTACTTCTACATGATTTTCTCCCATAAAGAACTTTTTTATACAATCGGTATTATCACTGAATATGCATATAGGTCAATCCCCAATTCCATCCGACTTTTTGAGCCAAATTACGTGCTTTATATTCAGCTTCTACTGTCCTTAACCAACTGTGTTTGGTCTTTCAGTGACACTACTGATGGTCTATGCCAAATCGCCTTCTGGTGGTTGTTTATTGACCTAATCACTCTGCTGATACACTGCTGATTATTCGTCACCTTTCAAGGTTCCAAGCTCTGACATCAAATTGATAGAAACGTGTGGGAAAGACACGCTGAAGAGAAGAATTTCATGGAAAGAGTGTTGAGAAAGAAAGAGTTTGTTAATGTCTACGGGAGACCCTTAGGGTTAGACTAAATAGCTAGATAAATCTAGCAAGTAATAACAAACAATATACTTGGTGGTATAGCTTATTACAGAATCTACATCTTAATTGGTTCATCACCCCCCAGAGGCTCTGAAAAATGCTTTTGATATCTTGTACGCGGCTAGTAGTCCTTTTCTTCCTTTGGAGAGATTTCATGTCGAGCTGTCTAGCTTCTTTCTTAGCTTTTTTCGCCAATGTTCTCAATGAACACTTTTGATTTCCTTTTCCTGTTACTGACAAAACGCCAGCACTGTTCCCCTGAAATAGCTGGTTACCCTCTTTCTTCTTCCGAGTCTGGTAAGTTCATGTGTATATATAAAGCAAGACATTTATGGTCTGGAAACTTCATTAGCTGCCTCGAAGTAGTTGGGTCCCTGAAAGTGCTATCTTCCTCTTATTATATAGTTTTCAGGACATTCTGGTTAAGAAATACAAAAGAAATGTCAGTAATTATGGGCGATGTTTGTGAGGGTGTTGAAATTGCTCTAAAGGCCAGCACATGCATGCTAACATGCTGGCATGATAGCTGAGTAGCTATCCTGCCACTATGGTGTGCTGGGGCTGAACTACCCATTTGGAGAAACTAGAATGCTCTCACATATCTGCTGTATCTCCTAACAAAGAGGGAGTCACATAAACTGTTGTGCTTAAAATGTGGGAGTTAATGCTAACTGCTTAATATCTCGTATCCAAAATAATCTAAACTATCTAAATGATATATTTAGTGAGTCACATGACAAGTGATTGACTTATGAGCTGGAAGTACACAGGAAATAGAAGAATAAACAAAGAGAAATACGACGAGGAATTTTCATGTGGAAGTTCATTTCTGAATGGAATATTGAATCTAAATTCAGATTCAGGCTCAGAATGATGTTGATTTTTCAAGCCGGAGAACTTTTGGATTTGACATCAGTAAACTTCGGGGGGATTGAGAGAAGCCAGTTACATCATTATGCCCGACTACTTTATTTACTATCAAACTATGTATAGGCTTGAATTTTTCATTCAATTTTTTGTCAGCAGTAATCACTGAATAGAACTTTCACTGTTTAGGAAGTCGAGAATTGATTAATGCTGAATAGTCTATTCTTTATTGTTTGGAAACTGAATGTTATTACATTGGAAAAGGCCGGTTAGAGGCAGAACTGGAAGCCCAATATCAATCTCTAAATGCTGCTCAAGCTGATGTTGATGCTGCTAGAAGGGAGGTAATGCTTCCTGTTTTAAACTATATGATGATGTCTAGAGGTATTTGCATCGCCATTCCCTGATAACTACATTTGTTTGAAAACTTAGGCAGCTCAACTGCGGGAGGATTTTGCAGCATACAAAGTTAGGGCACATGCTTTGCTGCAGAGAAAGGATGCCGAGATTTTGGCTGCTAAGGATGCTGGTCTGGCTGCTGCTCAAGACTTAGCATTGAAGGTATGGTATAAATTTTGTTGCTGAAGCAATATTGTGTGGACGTTAAAATTGCACATTAATATTCCAGGAAGCACAGAGACAAGCTCAAAGTGCAACGATTGATAGAGAGAAAGCCTTAGCAGCTCTTCAGAAAGCAAAAAGTGAATCTGATGCACAACTTGTGGCTAGGTTTGTATATTTATGCTGCTTCAATGAAAAATATGCCCCTGCATCTTCTTTTTCTCAGTTCCTGAATTTGGCAGTATCCAAATACATCAGTAGGCTAAACATCTGGCTTGTTGTCTATCTTTATTTTTCTGACCATTTGGTAGAATGCAGAGGCTTAGTTAATGAGGCAGGCATTCTGGACAAAGAAATAATCTTACACAGATGAAATTACTTCCTTGTTTGTTGGGTAATAACAGCAACAAGTGGAACTCTTGCCCGCCACCTGAACGACCTGACCCTAGCTTCAAACAGACAGGTCATAGAAGTCTCTAGATGAGTGAAAGGGGCAAAAGGAATAAACGAACCTCCAAAACAGAAAGCAAAGCGCATAGCAATTGATATTTACCGCCAGCAGATGAAAGAAAGAAAGAAAGAAAGATTTATTAACGTCTACGTAAGACCCGAAGGATCTATGAGACCATAGCATAAACAGAATTCAAGACCTCCAGGAGGAAAACCCTCCTGTTATCTAAAGTATGGAAACAAAAATATTAAGTTTAACAATTGAAAATCAAAGAATCTGCTCAGATAGGGTTTGATGGAGACAGCCCATTCGTTCCTGTGACTGCTGTAAAGTACTTCATAATACCCCTTCTTGGCTTGCTTTGATGCTTGCTGCTTGGCCTCTTCTGGAAAGACTTTTTATGTTTCATGACTGCTGATCGTTCTTATTATGCCCTTTTGCAGTAGGATGGAGTGAATTAAGGTCAATTAGATGACGGATTCTTGCAAGGATATATGCCTTTTGCCTTGGAAAATAGGACGCAGCATCCCATTTTCCTGTCGAACTATGTTATTAGCAGATTGACTTCAACTGAGTAACACATCCTTCACAATCAGAACTGTTAGATTAGTATAATGTGATATATTGAACATGTTAAGTCATTGTAACTTAACGTTGTAACTTAACGTTGTACCCCATGGGACATTTTATATTAGCCCATGGGTCCCCCCATTCTTTATCTTTTTCCCTATTTGCCACCCAACATGAGGACGTGGCACATATATATATGTACATCTCATGAGTTAGTGTAATACATAAGTTTCCTGCTTCTCCTTTGTTACTTGGTGCGTCTCCTCTTCTCTCCATAGTGTTTTGCTGTTCAGATCATCTTCTCCACTCAACATTTGGTATCAGAGCGAGGTTTCATCCTTGGGTGCTTCATTCTGTGCAGGAGAGGAAGTATTTTGGGAAGGTTTTTCTGCCTTGTGAAAAACAGAGCAGATTTTAACCCTAACTTCTGTTTGAGCCTAGAGAGAAGCATTCTTAAGCATTCTTCTGTTATGGAGAGTTGCATGCAGCATTAACCAAGCTAAAAGCAGCCCTTGAGTGCAAAATCTGAAAGATTTCTTGCAGCAGCTTGCATATTGCCTTGCATGTTGAAAATAGAGTAGGGGTTTGCAGATTTGTGGCTTTGATTAGAAGAGGCTTGTGTTTTTTACAATGGACAGCCTGGAAAAGGTGTTCATGAATGAAAAGTTCTTGCTTAAAGGTAAGAACTACTCTATTTGGAAGGAGAAGATGACTTTGGCACTTGATCTTGCTGGAGTTTGGGATGTAGTAGCTGGTGAAGACCAAAATGAAGATGACAAATGGGAGGAGTTGAACAAAAAGGCTCTGCTGCTCATCAAACTTGCAGTGGATGATTCCATGCAAAGGCACATACTTGGAGTGAAAAGTGCTAGTGAAGCTTGGCGCAGATTTCAACAAATATATGAGACAAAGAATCATACAAGGAAGCAGCTGTTAAGAAATCAGCTTAACAGTCTAAAGTTAAGAGGATGTAAAGATGTTAGTGACTTCATTCTTGAAGATCACAGAAATCGCCGCACAATTGGCTTCTATCGGAGTTGAAGTTGAAGAAGATGAGCTACTAAATGCCATATATCAGGGAGCACCTGAATATGAGCACTTTCTTGATGCTTTTCAAGCACGGGAGAATGAGCCTAGTTTCGAAGAGCTTGCAGCAGCCCTGCAGCAGAAAGTTTTGAGATCACAAATCTTGGAACAAATGGAGCAGGTTAATTTCAGCCAATCAAGAAGAAATTTCAGACAATCAAGAAATAGGGGGAGCAGGGGTCGAGGAAATTGGAGAAATTTCCAACACCAAGAAGAAGGTACTCCCAAAAATGATTCTCAATCTCATCAGTCTCAACGAGGAGAACCTCAACGAGGAAGAGGCCATGAAAGGGGGCGTACAAATAGAGGTAGAGGGAGAGGCGAACGTTGGAGTTCATACTCCAACAAAAATATCAAATGCTATTGTTGTGATGAAGTTGGCCATATGGTAAATGATTGCCCTCTAAAGAAGAGTATATTGAAGATGAAACTTGAAAAGGAGTCGCATTACCTTGAAGAAGGGTAAGCCATCAAGCTCAAAGGAGAAAACCTCTATGGCTGCACAAGATTTTGCAATGTTAAGTAGATGAAGTCGATCATGTAAGATACAAGTCTGATAGGTGCGTTGCTTGTTTGGATAGTGGCTGCTCAACTCATGTAACAGGTGATGAATCTCTTTTCTCAAAATTCACAAAGTATGATGGAGATAAAATCCTTTTGGGAGATGATTCCTCGCTAGCAATAGAAGGGAATGGAAATGTAAGGGTGAAAGGAGAAGGAGAGCGCCATTGTGACATTTCAAAATGTCAAACTTGTACCAGTTTGAAGAGGAATCTGCTTTCTGTTGCTTGCATCACTCGTAAGGGCTTCAAAGTTTTCTTTGATGAAGACGAAGCAATAATTTTTCAGCCAAGTGAAGAATTCATGAAGATGATAAGAAAGATGAAGGTGATTGCTCGTGCAAGAAGAGAAGGCAATTTATATAAAATGGAGATTGTCCCTGCCCAAAATCAGGCCAATATAGTAGCAGGTAGCAGCAGCCAATCAGAGATTTGGCACAAAAGGTATGGCCATATCAGTTATGGAAGTTTCGCCGCGCTGTCCCAGCAAGAAAATGTGCATGGTTTACCTCAAATACATGATGAAAAACAGGTTTGTGAGCCTTGTGTTCTTGGAAAACAGCATAGGGTTCCGTTTCCTCAAGAATCTGAATATAGAGCGCAAAAAACCTTTGGAATTAGTGCATGCTGACCTTTGCGGCTTTATGCCAACAAAATCCATTGGTGGATCCTTATATTTCTTCTTGTTAGTGGATGATTACTCAAGAAGGATGTGGGTCTATTTTCTCAAAACAAAATCAGAAGCTTTTATCATTTCAAAGTCTTCAAGGAAGAAGTGGAATCTGAAACGGGGCAGAAAATACTCACCTTACGGACCGATAATGGAGGAGAATTTTTGTCCACAAAGTTTGAACAATTTTGTGAAGACAATGGGATCAAAAGACAATTGACAACGCCACGCTCTCCACAACAAAACGGAGTAGTAGAAAGGCGCAATAGGACAATTTCTTGAAATGGCAAATTGCCTAATGGCTCAATGGAAGATGCCGCGATCGTTTTTGGGCTGAAGCAGTACTCACTGCAGTGTATTTGCTGAATAGAGCAGGGGCGAGAGTCTTAGATGGAAAGACTCCACATGAGGTTTATTACAAAAGAAAGCCAGGTGTGAATCATTTGCGTGTATTTGGATGTAAAGCATATGCGCATGTCTTTAAGGAGGACGGCAGGAAGAAATTTGATGACAAAGCAAGAGTTTGCACCATGCTTGGGTATAGTTTGAGGGCTAAGGCCTACAGATTATGGGATCCTGCTAAGCAGAAAATAATTGTCTCAATGGCGTGGCGTTTGATGAAAAGAACACTGCAGGTCAATATCAGTCACTGATCAGCAAGATCAAGAGGAGGAAATATTTGAATTTCCACTTAAATGGCAACAAGATGAAGGATCAGATCAAAACAGGCCTGTTACACCTCAATGTGAACCAAGAGTTTGGCCCGATAAAGTGCTTACCTATGAAAGAAGAGCAGGTAAAGAAGTAGCAAAAGAAGATAATGGTGAAAAGCCAACAGCAAAGTCTGATACAACTCAGCTGAACGTAAAATCAGTCCCTAGTACCAATGTGGCACCTTGGGCACAAAGACCGTTTACAAGAAGTCAAGGCAATATTGAGTCGAAACAAAGCGCAGCAGCTCATCAATGCAATTTTGCCAATATTTGTGAACCCATTTCGTTTGAAGATGCTAGGCATTCTAAGGAATGGAATGATGCAATGAATGAGGAGTACAAATCCATACTAGTCAACAATACATGGGAATTGGTACCAAGACCAAAGGATAGAAATGTCATTGGATGTAAATGGGTCTATAAGCTAAAAGTATAATGCAGATGGGACTGTTCAAAGGCACAAAGCCAGGCTGGTGGCAAAAGGTTTTGCTCAAAGAGAAGGGGAAGATTACTTAGACACCTATGCTCCGGTAGCCAAAATGGAAACAGTGAGGTTATCGATATAAACTTGCAGCTCAATTTGGATGGAAGTTGTATCAACTTGATGTGAAAAGCGCCTTCTTGAACGGAGAGCTCAAGGAGTTGGTCTATTTGGAGCAACCCCCCGGATACAAGCACGAAGGTAACGATTTTGTTTGCAAACTGAACAAAGCATTATATGGGCTAAAACAGTCATCTCGGGCTTGGTATTCCAAACTTGATAGTTACTTATTGAGCAAAAACTTTGTAAGGAGCAGTGCAGATTCTAGCCTCTACATTAAGCATGATGGTGATGACATTACTTTGATTGTAGTATATGTAGATGATCTCATTGTCACGGGCAGTTCTCTCAAGTTGATTCAACATGAGATAAAACAATTTGGAGAGTACTTTGACATGACAAATCTTGGAGAGTTACACTACTTCTTGGGCATTGAAGTGAAAAGGGCTGCCAATGGAATTTTTATTTGTCAGAAAAAGTATGCAGCAGATCTACTAAGGAAATTCCACATGGAGACTGCCAAACCAGCTTCTACGCCAATGGAGGTTGGCATTAAACTTTCTGCTCATGAGAAAGGTGCAAAATCATTCGATGCAACACTCTACAGGGCATTAGTAGGAAGCTTGAACTATCTCACTGTGACCAGACCTGATATATCATTTGCTGTAGGAGTATTGAGTAGATTTTTGGCTAATCCTACTCAAACACATTGGATTGCTGCTAAGAGGGTGCTGAGATACATCAAGGGAACACATGATTTTGGTATCTTGTATGAATCAAATAGTCAGCTTGATGTAGTTGGGTACACAGACTCTGATATGGCTGGTTGTGTGGACACGAGAAGATCCACAAGTGGTTATGCATTCTCAATTGGAAATGGTGCTGTAACTTGGAAAAGTAAGAGACAAAGCACTGTTGCAATTAGCACTGCTGAAGCAGAATATAAAGGTTGTAGCATTGCAGCATGTGAATCCGTTTGGATTCAAAAATTTATGGAAGAAATTGGGATCAATGACAGCAGACCCACTTGCATTTTCACTGATAATATGAGCAGCATCGCATTGCAAACAATCCTGTTTTTCATGGCAGAACTAAGCATATTGAGGGCGACCTACCATTTTGTGCGAGAAAAGGTTGAGAATGGAGAAATTGACATCCAATACTGCAGATCAGAAGATCAAATTGCAGATATTTTCACAAAGCCATTAGGAAAAGCCAAGTTTGAAGATTTCAGGTTGGCTCTTGGCGTGAGGAAGGAGTCTGGAATATCACATTAAGGGGGGAGTGTTAGATTAGTATAATGTGATATATTGAACATGTTAAGTCATTGTAACTTAACGTTGTAACTTAACGTTGTACCCCATGGGACATTTTATATTAGCCCATGGGTCCCCCCATTCTTTATCTTTTTCCCTATTTGCCACCCAACATGAGGACGTGGCACATATATATATGTACATCTCATGAGTTAGTGTAATACATAAGTTTCCTGCTTCTCCTTTGTTACTTGGTGCGTCTCCTCTTCTCTCCATAGTGTTTTGCTGTTCAGATCATCTTCTCCACTCAACAAGAACAATAGCCATATTCACTTGGATGCCATAACATTTTAACTGAGTCTACCGTTGAACCATCTTGGACCTAAGTCTTGCTTGAATATTGAGAGTTCTTGGATTGGAAGGATAGCTATCCCAAGGAGCTAATACGCCTCTAACTTTTGTTCTCCTGAGTTTGTGCAGGAGGTTGACTTATTCTACAAGCTTTTTAAAACTTCTTGCAATTAGTATCATACTAGGTTCAGTTAGAAATAGAGCAAATAGAAATACTCTACCAATGACACTAGAAATAGCCCATAGCAAATATTTGTTGAACCTCGAGAAGTGGCAAACCAAGTTGTGAGAAAAATGAACATGTTTGGGAGGGCTGATCCCAAAACTTGTTCCAAAAATAAAAAACATTGTTAGAGTGATTATGGATACGTTGATAGTCTTTTAAACAAGTCTTGGTTCTGCCATATTGATTGACCAAATACTGACAAGGAAACCTCCTCAGGACGCTAGCTCTATCTGATGCCGAACAAAAGATTAGGGACCTGGCAGCTAATTTAGAGTCAGTAAATTGCATGCTGTCTTTGAAAGATGATGATTGGAAGAAGAAAACAGAGGAACTTGAGGCCTTTTGGGATGGTACGTTCTATAAAGAAATGTGCCTTTGATTGTAGGTTTAAATCGTGCTCCCAAATGTCTACAGGAAAATGTAAGGAGCTAGAATCAAGACTGTCAAGTTTCAACGATGGAAGTGCTATGGATGACTATACCATGCTACAACATAGCCATGACAAGCTTAAAGTAACTATGATAGTTTACTTAGTTATGTTGCAAAATTGATTTCTTTTTCACTTTTATTATACTCACAAATGCCCTAAAAGACGGAGCATAATTCATTTCGGGAAATGGTTGATTCTATACTGGAAGAGAAAGAGAAGCAAATAGCAAGACTTTTAAATGATGTCAACAACCTTCAAAAAACTACAGCTCAACCGGAAGTAAGAAAGCACGGAATGCTGTATGCTTGGTTTAATCATTTATAAAGGTTTAACTGGCTGTTATTGCCATTTCAGCAAATACAAACTGAGGAGGAAACTAGGCATGGTACATGTTGACCAATAATGCTGTTGTAGTAAAACCTAATTAAAGCATTTTATCTCAATAGTTGTTTATATGCAGCAAGGGAGCCAAATTCTGATGCCGTTGCAGCAGCGGAGCATCAAATATTGGTATATGGTTCACTTTATGCCCTTATAATCAGTTAGACAAATGAGATTTAGTTATATGTCATCTATGTGTGCAAGCTAACTCCACATTGAATTGACCATATAGTATCTAAAATTGACTGTTATAAAGTGCCATAGAATGTGGCAATCTGGTTTTATACAAAATCGTTAGTAAAGTAGTTGTTGTCAACTTTCAGACTTTAGCTCGAAAGCAAGCACAACGTGAAGAAGAAGTGAAACTTTGTCTACGTCAAATCGAAGTGTTGCAAGTATGTAGTTGATGATAGTGTTGTAGGTTGTACTTATTCACTGCCAGATTCAGCATGGGTTGTCTAAGCCATGCTTTACTTGGATGGCCAATTTGTCTGCTTGCTTACAGGAGGAGATATCCGAGCTTGAGCATGAAAATCGACTCCATAGTCAGCAGGTATCTAGGCATTCCATTATTATCATGTTCTTTTCTTGTTATATTCGCAAAGCTAGCTTTTAGGCCTGAAAGTTTATACTACTTCCTTTGTCTCGATTTGACCCCATCAATTATGTCTTCCCCCAGAATCAAGAGACTACTCCTGCACATTCCTGTTGCATTAACCAACTGGCCCACATTGCAGCCTAACCCGAGCTTCTGACCGCCTAATCATCCGTCTAATGGTAGGAGCATCCAAGCAGATGACTTCAGTCTCATTTCCCCAGCACTTGGAGCCAGCTTTCAATCTCTAGGAGGGCGTCAAATGTCTTAGAACACTTCCAGGACCTGCATCTTGTCTTAGAAACTTGTTCCAGAATCCTAGCTTGATTCTTAGTGGCATGTGCCAGCATCCTAGAGCTTGATTCCGGTCTTGAAGATTGGTCGGAAAAGTAACTTCATGACAGAGCCCTAACTGAAGAGTGCATATCCTTCTCTCTATGCAGATGATGATGTGCTAATATCCTGTTATCTAGCAGGTTTTGAATGATACGTATTGGCATTAAAGTATCTTATGGCAGAAAGAGAGGTTAAAGTGATTTGGTCAAAAAGGGGAAAAAAAAGTGGTGTCCAACACATCACGGGAGTGTTCCACTTTATGGGTCCACTATATTTGAGATTGTCTCGAAGTATATATCTGAAGAGCCCCATCCTTAACCAACATACAAACAAGGTCATTCTTCGCTGGCAATGTAGAAAAGACGTATTTTCAAGTTCCATTTCAGGATGTCTCAATAATTCGGTTAAACCAGCTGCCTTAGATGGGGCTTCGTTGGACACATGATGGCTAGGGAATGGACATACATAGACCGCCCTAAATATACTTCCTAAATATACTTATTGTTAAAAAAGTATAATGACCTAAGTGTTTGTTCCTTATCCTCATACGCATGGTTTGGACATGGTGGCTCCAAAGAAGCTTCCCACATATATATGGTTTGGACACCCGGGATCTAAAGAAGCTTCCCATAATACTATTTTATCGTTTTTGGATGTAGATGGTTTTAACCCAGGTTAGATATCTTTTTGGCACAAACTGAGACATGTCACTGGACAGTTTAGAGTCTCATCTCATGAGCCTGAGATTGAAACATGCCGTGAGGAAAGAAATTCTGCAAATTGTGTCATACGAATGAAATTGAATTTGAGAGTACTTCATTTTACATGCCAGAAGGCAGAGGATGATGAAAATTGCTTAATCTAATCAAGTCCGCCTTTTATAGGAGGCTCTTAGGTTTACAGGTTTATAACCAGCTTTATTATGAGCCCATAAGGTTGCGCTGTTGCCCAGAAAGGCTGGTTGCTCTTCTTGTGTCTTGGCAACCTGGATAATCAGGGTAGGTTGTGCTTTCTTGAGTAACAGAAGTTTCCGATACTATTTCTTCTCTATGTGTTGGGACTGCCTTTGCATCAGTATAAAGCATGATCTCTTGATCAATAGGCATGCATGACATGTTGTCATGCAATTCTTCATGTTATTCTGCGAGGAAAATAAATCTCAATCTGCCTTATTTCCAATCCTAAGCAGAGGGCAAAGCACTGACCTGAAAATAGGTGCTAATGTGGCTTTAACCGAGTGATCAAACCTGCAGCTGCATGGGGACGTCCGGTTGTCCGGTCAGTTTGAGGTTTTGGTTGTATGGTTGTGGATGCCTGAGGATTTGGTGACAGGCCTAGCATACGAGTCTCAGTCCAGTGGTGGTTTGCGGATCCTTTGGTGATAGGCATGGCTCACCACGTGTAGGTCCTAGTGATTATTGTGGTTCTTTTTGGGCTTCCTGAGTAGAGCATAGAACGTCAATTGGGCTTCTGAGGAAAGCTAGTAGTTTTGGGTTCATATATGTCTCCTTGTACTACATCAAACCTGCAGCTGCACCTTTTCATCCACTTATAATAACGCCAAGTAGGGATTGCTATCCGTGTCCTTTTTATTGCACAAATTGCTAAATCCTTGTTGCACAGATTAATTGTGCAACTTGGTGTTCCAATATTAAGAGGCTTGATCCAGTTATGTTGCTACAGGTTATACCCAACAAGAGGGCTTTGATTTCAGAAGTTTTTGTTCATGTTGCTACACGTATACTTGTAAAACTGTTATAACTCTTGCTGTCATGAAGACTGGAACCTATCTACATAGATTTCAAGTTTGTTTTTCTGAATTGTGCATCCCTTGAGGCTAAAGTTAAGGACATGCCAATGCTGACTTCTAACATGGTGACATGGCACACAAAGTGGAATAGATGACCAATCAAATCACATGGCATGATGAGCTGTCAAGTCACTGAGAATGTCAACTCCAGTTTAGTTTTCTCACTTGTGATTCCTTGCTTCTTAGATCCAATTGCCTGAGTTCTACCAGCAGCAGCCTTTTGACATTGTAAAATAATTGTTTTCGTCAGTGTTCCTTTCTCCCATCCTAGCGCAATCCTTACAGAGTTATCATTATGGTACCTTGCATGTTCTACATGAGTGCACCTGCCCAAGCATATTTTGCCCGTTCTTAAAGAAATAATAGCTTATATGCATCATGATGACCAATGTGGATAAATCATGTTTTGATGTGCACTCCAAGGATTCTTTTTAAGTCAAACACATGTCCAAATGAAGCCAGCCCCATGTCCCATGCATGCTTGCCACATGGGAACCTAACCAAGCATTGTCAAAGAGGAAGCCTCTGAAACCAAGCACATATGGCATTTTTGGGCCTGCAAGATAACAAGGAATGCAAGCTAGAGTAGGTGCCTAAGGTAACTCCCATTTACAGAGCATTTAATACTGCATGCAGGTTGGCGATCTTTGCTACTCGACCATAAAAGTATTCATGTTGCTAGTTATTTCATTGTGCTCTAACAGAAACAGATTTAGAAAGTAATATGTTTCTATTATGTTTTCCCTTGGAAAATGGTCTAATTATTTAGTCTAGGAGGCGGTGTTAAAAGAAGAGCTCCGTAAAATGGAAGGGGCAATCAAATAGGATGGGATTGACATGACATACTTGAAGAATGTCATTGTCAAGTTATTAGAAACTGGTGTGGACCCTCTTTCTATGCCTATATCAGTTCAGCTTCCTAGTCTTTGTATTCTTCATGGTTTCAAATGTCATTTAAGCATATATAGACCAGGCTTTTGCACGTGCCATGCTTGCAGGAGAAGTGGAAGTTTTACTACCTGTTATTTCAACACTTTTGCAATTCAGTCCTGAAGAGGTATGCATTTTCTCCAGCTCTAAGGATATTTTAGTGTATAAGTAAAATTTTCTTCCTTTTCCCGGAAACACACCACACCCCCCCCCCCCAAACAACCTGTTATTTCAACACTCTTGCAATTCAGTCCTGAAGAGGTATGCATTTTCTCCAGCTCTAAGGATATTTTAGTGGACAAGTAAAATTTTCTTCCTTCTCTCCCAAAAAAAATAAAAAAACACAAAAAAAAAGGCCATTAATCTGTCTAGTGCATGTGGCGCAGCTCCAACGTTGCCAGGAGGTATACAATGGATCTGGGCTTGATACACCACTTAGTGGTGCGGCAGCTGTGGTAGATGTTGCAGCATTAGCTCCACGGACCCTTCTTTCAAGGATAAGTTTCGGAAACTAATTCAATTATGGTCTGTTTCATGTGCTCTTTGAGAATAGATTTAAGGGAATTGAAGTGAGTGTCATATTGAACAAGGAACTTTTTTCTATAGGACCTTCAAAGTACTTCTCACATCAAGCAATTTTCGTGAGGTTACCGAGATCCAAGTTTATTCGTCTTTTTAAGGAAAAAATTTATGCTGAATTGATATTCAGCCTAGTATATCAGATGGCATCGTGGCCGTTGGGTGTTAAGTGGTTAATGTCAATTGTCCATTTTCTATCTATATAGAGCGGGCTATCCTTATATGATAATCGTATCTAGCACTTATTCTTATCGCACTCCTTATTCCGTTTATTATGAAACTGTCAGATTGGATCAAACTGGTGCTTCTATTGGCTCCCTTTTATGGGTTTGATTCCAGATAGGTTCATGATATTTTAAAATGGTGCTTCTTCCCGATTATGGTTTCGATTCCAGATAGATATTAGACTCGTTTGTTCGCTTCAATTCTGCGAGTGAATAAAAGGAATAGTGCCTAGCGTTGGGCATAAACTATGAACGGTAAATGATAAATTGGCGCAATTATTGAGCTAATTCACATTTATAAAATTACACAATGAAAATGTGCAACCATTTTTTCCTCTTCCCTTTTTTTTTATTTTCCATCGTTCTTTTTCCATGATCACATTCCAACTTTTCCCTCTTTGTTGTTTTCCTTTGGGGCATAAGTTTGGAAATGTAATTTACACTTTTGCTCCCCTTCATCCTCTTTCTCCCGTTTTTTTCCATTTTCTCTCTCTCTTTTCTTTTTTCCCTTTCACGTTTCCTTTTCCATTTTCTTATTTTCCCTTTTTATTTTTTATTTTTCTCTTTTACCCCCCTCCCCCCTTTTATTTGTTGTTTTACCTTTCCTTTTCTCCTTTTCCTTTTTGTGCTTCCCTCCTCTTCCATTTTTCCCATTCTCCTTTCTTTTTTTCCTGACATGCTTCCATTTTCTCCTTTTTTATTTACCATTCTACCATCCTCGGTATACCCTTTTTCCTTTTTTCTATTCTCTCCCCCCATTTTTTCTCCTTTCCTTCATTTTATTTTCCTCTTTTTATTTTTTTTTTTCATTTCATTTTCCATTCTCTTTCCTTTTCCCTTTTTCCCTCCCCTTTTCATTTTCTTCTTTCCCTCTTTCCCCATTCCTTTTCTCTTTTCGACTTCCTTTTTTCCCCTTTTTCCCCTTCTGCTTTTGCCCTTTTCTCTTTTCCCCTTTCAAAACCTTTTGACCGTGGGATTGAAGTGAGTGAATCTCGGCCATTGGATCAACGCATTCACACCGTCCAATAGGTTAAATCTCGGCCTCTAGGATGGGCAGTCTCATCTCTTTAATCTAGGGTTTGATACATGACATACACACTTATGCTATAACTATAATATAAAAAAATGATTGGTAAATTTGCTTCAATTCACATGAGTATTGTGTACATAGAATACCTAAAATAGTATTGCGTATCTTGAATATAAGAGCAAACAAAAAGTCAAGAGCTAAATTCGCGCTTAAAACCAACGCTTTAGCCAGCATAGCGCCATCTACGTTGATTATAAGAAAATTAAGCTTTACACAAGAACAAAATTAAGCTTTCCTCTTATGATATTGACTTGTCAAATATCCAAGTAAGGTATTCGACTTACAATTTTTTGGAATCTAATTCAATACGGGAAGCCAATATTTTGCCCGATTTGAAAGGCTATTTACGTAGCTTTTGCCACAAGACACAAGGCAATACAAAAGCTTTTATACAAGGTTGCATTAGACTCCAATTGGTTATGTCTCCTTGAAAAGCTTCTCAGGGTCTTGAACCTCCATAATTAGCCTAGGAGAACCTCCTTGAGGAGCTTCTCGGGCCTGTTTAATAAGCAGTTGCCCATCAATCAAGTTAGCCTAGCCTTTGTACCCTACAAGAAGATTGTTGATTCAAGATCCATGATAGGGCATAACAGACAAATGCAAACTTCATCACAGGCAATGAGCCCCAGATTTAGTCTTGGATGTTAATAATGTAGGCTATGGCTGCTTAGAAGCTGATAATTGGTAATCCAGTTGTGGGTGAAGAAGCTTTCTTGTCGAGTAAAGGGGATAAACGCCTCCGCTTGACCCTTATAGAAAATAAATGTGCGCCCTTGTGTGGTTGCCTGTTTATTTGCTTTAAGAGGCTCGTACGGGTGTTTACTGCCTTCTCACTTGGATATAACTATAATCGGACATCACCTATAACAAAACACATATAATAGCCAGCCATCAGGTCTACGTTGTGGTCATCAAAACCAAGTGGGTATAATCTGCAAATGGGCGAGGTATGTTTACAAAGAATATGAAACATTGAAGGACCCTTATTGGAACTACATCTAACCATAAATCAGACATCACTTTCAAATAACCAAACAAATATATTGGCCTAGCCATGTTCCAGGTTGTAGTCATCACAACCACGTGGGTATAATTTGCGAATGGAGGCACGTTCACACGAGAATATGACACGTTGGAGGAGCTTGAATCCTCACTCTTCTTCTTCTACATGATAGACCTATATTCTCCTATTCTTCTTCCCAAGATGTTCAATAGGCAAATGTCCTAAAAATCATACATATCGTATCTATCATAAACATTCTATCTCTCGTAGCACAAGCCTTTTAACACAATCTAAACTGGCTGTTGATTTGGTTATGGTACAAGCTCGTGGGAGTGGTCTAGATGTTAATTTGGTGAATTAGCATGGGGGGCTAAGGTAAGCTAAAATATGGCAAGGAACGAAAAAACAATACAAAATAATACAAGCTTATTCTTAAATAGGATGCAAAACAAATAATGTTCTCCATATTAAAAGAGAGATTTATTACCTTGAGCCTAAAGTTATCTAAGTCACGTGTATAGCAAAGTCACATAAAGGGACAAATAACTTGATAAGTTTAAAAGGTTAGCCGAAAAAGTAATTGAATTGAATTGAATGAAATGATTTTATCGTCCATGGAGATCAATCGGCCTATGGGGCCCAAGGAAGGAGCGTAGCAGATATATTACTGTCCGGATTAAAAAACCCTCATCCAAAAGGGTTTTCGAGGGAAAATCCATAGCAGTAATAACGATGCTAACAAATTGTACAAATATACATCATAAGATATTATAGCATATGTGAAGACAGTGTCGAGGACATACTTAAGCCCGCATATCTATCACCTCTTGAAGATATGATCCCAGCAATTGCACTGAAACCGTGCTTAATATCACATGCAACGACTGGTTGGGCCTGACCAACCCAGCGTAAGCATGCTCGGATGTGATCATATGCAGGACAATTCTAAAGAGTGTAACATTCTCAAAGGCTCCCACTTGTGACAGCTGCTGCCACATATTGGCAGCATAGAAGAGCAATGCACACAATGTGCACATTTTGTCTAACATTTGACTAGTACATGTGTGCATGAGCTAAAGGTTTGAAGACTTCCATCTTTGAAGACTCCAAGTTGACACTATGATGAAGAACTAAGGGTAGGACATTCATTGGATATCATGCAAGTATGGCAAGGAGGTTGAGATTCAAGCAACAAGAATTGAGCTTAAAGAGAAGATCCCTTAATATTAGAGTTTGGAAGACCCCTCAAGATTCTTTGGTATGTGGCTAGATCCAAGTCATTTTGGCATGAATTCTATTTCCCAAGGCTTCTTTCATGTTCCTACTACCTCAATCCTATCCATGAGACACAAGTGTCACCCACCTCATCACCTATTCTCAAAAAGTTTTGACCTAAGAAAAATTATTTTGATACCTTATGTGACATGTCATCACTTCATTGTGCCACATCATCATCCAAGTACATCCACATCATCATACACATGTCATCCACATCATCACCACTTCACAAAAAGTTTTGACTAGAAAAAAGTCATTTTCACCTTGCTTGACACATTATCACCTCATTATGCCATGTCACCATCCATTTGCCACATCACTCCACAAACTTGCCACCTCACCAAATTTAGCCCCGTTTGTAGCCAAAAAATCAAGATTCTCATTTTTTTGCAAAAAAGATTCTTCCATCTTATAGAGCGTCAAAAAAACAAATTCTGTGGAAAAAAAACAATTTTTGAAAAAAACCTTGTTATGACCTCCATTTTCCATTTCTTAGAATTCGTGCCAAATTTGAAAAAATAAAAAATAAAAAATCCTATCCCCCCCCCCGGGCCTGGCCTAGTCTCTCCTTTGTTGGCTCCGAGCGTGTGGGGTGGACAACACGTCAACTTTAATCATCCACGTGGATCACTTGTTATATACCCAAGGTGGAGTTTCCAGAATAGGCCTATGAGATATATCAAAGGATTTTTCAAGAACCCTGAAACTGGTTCAGGCCAAGATCTGAACTTTTAGGTCGATTTGGCAGGGCAACCATGACTAAAATCTCCCGAATTAACCCATTCCACACCAAGAAACACAAATCTAAGCAAAAAGACAAAGATTCGGGACAGATTTGCCAAGAACTCAACGGAACAAGGGATTTTCATAAAGGGGCTTTTTGTTACAGAAGAATTCGAGGGCTTTGGGCGTGAGATTCGATCAGGACACTTGTTTGACAGGCCAGATTGACCCTTTAGTGCTTGAATCTGCCTTCCTTGCTTCATAAATCGATGGATTATTGAGGCACATTGCTTGAAATTACCGGTTATAATTATTTTTGACCCTGTACCCAAGACCACAGTTAGGATTGAAGACTCTATTGTATGATATTCATTTGAATGTGAAACCGACCCTTGGTAAAGATCTCTATGCATTTTTACACTTAAAATTTTCAAGACAAGGTAAATTCTGAAGATAGCATTTAAATTAGGCAAGTAAGACATTATTGGTTATTTTCTAAAGAGGTTGCACTCAGGTTCAGTAACTGTTGCATCAAAAAGAAAAGAAAAAAAAGCCATGGTAAAGAGAAAGGAAGGAAGTATATTTTAACGTCCGCAGAGGCCAAACCGGCTTATAAGACGGTATATGTACTATACAAAGAAGATAAAAGCCACATCGAAGATACAAATGCTACTATACAATGTGTCCCTATTACTGGGATGAAAAAACCTCCACGTGGGAGGAAAAATGTGACGCTCCTCGGCTCTATACGATGCTCCCATCGTATATCATCTGCAGATGCTAGTTCTGTACCTGTTACAGATGCTACAGTGGATACAGATCTTGATTTTAACCCAGGCAAGTGCATGAAAGAGGAGGCCCAACAGGAAGAGGTGGATGTTGAGTCTACTCCAAGGAGGAAACAAAAGTAGGTTGCTGCTGTAACTCCAAGAGGAAAAAAATAGGTGCAGCAAAAAAGAACCCTCCAAAAAAGAAATCCCCAGGCAAAGCACTACCACCACCAAGAAAGAGGCATGTGCATGATTAGCTAATTTTGTTAATCATCTCAGCTCTGATAATTAACCACAGTTTTTTTACATAGAACAAGATCACATGTTGAAGTTAAGGATAAACCTGCGACTGAGTCAGAAACAGAACAAGAGGACATGCGCGAGCTTAATGACATAGCAAACAAGGTGCAACAATCCTCAAAAGATGCAGAAGGAGCAGCCTCTAACTCTGGCATAAGAGGTGGTGAGGAAAGAACAAAGTGAGTATCTTGTCCATTCATTACTTGTATAAAGCTTGTATATAGAATTGATTACTTGTATAAGGTTTGTTTGTGATGCTAATGTTGTCGTTTCCTTGTACAGTTTAGTGGACAGACTGGAAAGGTTGGTCCCATTCACTCCTTACAGGGACTGTCCACCTAAGCCTGCACCTGTCGTGTTCCAAACTGATGTCGACGAGTTCTGCTGGAAGCTTGACTTGACCTCAAAGATGGTATGGGAGGTAAGCTTTTAAACATTTTTCTGTTATTTCATTCTTACACTCATTCATTTTATGTAATAATCTGTCTTTTGGATTCGTGTGCAGTTACCTTTGCAGCTCTCTTTCATCTGAGCTTAAAAACAAGTTATTTATGTTCAAACCAAAGAGCTTCCTCAATTTTGTATAATTGCCCTTAAGAACAAGAGTTCTGCAGATGTTCAGAACACCCACATAAAAGAAGGGTTGGATGGCATTATGCTTGCACGATGTCAATATATTTTTGTCCCAGTTCTGCAAGGGCCAAATTTTGGTTTAGCAATATTTGTGCTTGCTGGTCCACTCAAAAACGCTCTCCCATATTTGGTGAATCCAACCATACATTTTTTGCCTCCTGTTAAAGGCTACGCAGTGGACGCTAAAGTGCTCCAAAATTAAGTATCAGTCTCAATTTCTTTTCAATGATTTGCTTATTCTCATGTTGCAATTTCTTATGCTTTGCTTATTCTCACGCTGCAATTTTGCAGGTTTCATAAGCTTATGATCAATAACATGATGTTGGTATCCAACAGCCTAAGCCATGGCAGGAAGAATTTTGATGCCCCTGTCGATCATCCCAAAGTGTCTGAAACCAGTAACAACACTCCTTGCACGTACATTGTGGCTTATATGCATGCATTCATCGATGCCATGGTTGTTGCATAGGCGAGCTCCATTTTTGTAAGTAGAATATAGTATTTTCTTATTGATTCTTTGCTAATACAGTTTTCTAATACTTGTGAGTCGAAGGCAAGATGAACATACAAAGTGTTATTCCTACCATAGGTAGATAGTCTCTTGGCCATGTGAATTATAGTTTATTATGAGCGATGCTCATTTTTCTTTGTATTCAACAATTAATGGAAATATGACTTTCTTATGTCACTTGTACGTGTGCAAACATTAACTGTATAATTACACGTATTTCACTGTAATTATATTTCTTTCACTGTACAAACATATGACTTATATAAATGTGAATCGACTCTCAAGTGTTTTGTTGCTGACAGAGGTGAATCATCTGAGTCAATCAGGAAGCTCATTGTATTTGACTTAAATTATGTGTTGGGCAAGAGCATCACAAGATTGAAGCTGCTAACTCAAGATACCAGAGGATTCAAAAAGACGAGATGAAATTCGATTTAGGAAACATGGTGTTTTACTGTAGGCCAGGGTTAGCATCACTGTTAGCATTTGTTAGAGAGGGTTTTAATATTGCCATTTGGTCATCACTCACATCTAAGAATCTGCAGCCAGTCGTGAACCATATCTACAATGTCTTTGGCATAAAACTAAAAGTTTGTCTATAGTCAGGAGCATTGCTAGTCTCTTCCACACAAAATTCCTACTGAACTAGACAAAGAATTGTTTGTGAAACTATTAGTTGTAATATGGAAAGAGTATCCTAAGTACTATGGCAATACAACCCTAATCGATGACGAAAGATACAAGGCGACTCTGAATCCTGCAGGAAGCTTTATATGTCCTTCTACAAGTTATGTGAAAGAGCACCCAATGAATAAGGCAGCAGATGGAATGTCGGAGCATGTCAAAGGCATTTTGCTGGCTAACTATGGCAATAACTTGGCTGCTCTGCTTTCTAAGTTCAGTCAGTACATAGAGCAGGGAATGGAGAAATTGCCAAATTGTTATTGACCTCTCGAATGGCCTATTGTTGGTACAAACTTTAACTGATGTACATATTCTCCAGATGAAAATATATGACAGTCTTTTTGTTATTCAAAGTGCACATGAGTACTTGTTTTGGTTTCTCTTCTTTCATATTTGATATAAGTTTCAGTGTCTACACATATTTAAGTGATCTTAATTTGCTTTGTAGATGAAGGGATCAGATGCTCAAACCAACACGGAAAGCTGCAAGTATGTTGGGTTGGAAACTAATCCTCGCTACCATACCACTCTTCTCGAAATTTGGGAAAAGGTTGATAGTGTAGAAGATAAGGAAGAACGAGATGAAATGAAAATTTTGTTGACAACAAATCATTTGGTGCATAATCCTTGGGGACAACCAACTGTACTGGATGAGGAACGAATAGGATGGAGTAGGTTGCCAGTGGCACGTGCAGTTCCAGTAACATGGACTACTGCTTTGGAGAGCACTTCTACAGCCAATTGGAAGAAAGGAAGGCATGATGCAATAGTCATTAGATATAAGCCTCCTGAGGACATTTTGAGAATACACCATGAACCATGAATCTGTGGTGTAAATGTGTTGTATTTATTTGTACAATATGAATATATAAATTATTTTTCCATGAAAATCTGTTCATGTCTTATCTTCATATTGATAAAATGATATTCAATGCTTATGCATTAAACTTTATTCAATTCTGATCAAATGGGAGTATAAAGTTATTTCAATGTACGCTGATGTACAACAAATGTACATTAATGTATATAAATGTATGTTCACATTTACAGATGAGTTAGTCCATGACATCTACAATTGTTGGAAGTTGTGATAACAATGACTCATGAACTTCATCTGGCAAATGAAATGTTGTGGTTGCCTCCTTCAGCCTGTGAGTTTGTTGAATGGAATTCTAACCCCAATCACAAATTCAGCAAGTACCAAAACATTCTTACTAGGAAGCAGTTCATATTTGTTGTGGCACTTCAATGACACTAGTACCAGTAGAGTACTCATTTCCATAGTCATCAACCGAATTTTCTTCCAATGCATGCTTTTCCCTTGTACGTATTACAACATAGTATGGAACACCTTCCACATTGTCTGGTGCTGCAAATGATACAAAAACATCAGAAACTCCTACAGTGTCATCGAAATCAGGCTCGTCTTCTGCATACAACACATCCACATCATTTTCAGCTTCCCCACGAGAGGCAACATGATCTTGGGCGCTAAACTTTTCAGGGACCATTCACCGCAATGTTGTATGTTCTCACAATTCAGCCAATCGGAGTTAATGCAAGCATCACAGAAGCACGAGAGTGGTCTGCAAAGCAATTTGGTTGGGTCATTTGAGTTTATGACTGAGACGGAATGTATCATTAAATGCTTGCTGCTTGTCGACATCAGTTTTTCTAACCTTCCAAAATATCCTTTCACACTCCGAGTCCTTGGTCCTTAAAGCTACACAAGCTGTTGCTGCACCTGCCACTAGCATGCCATTTTGTTTTCTTTGCTCACTCTCAAACCACAACTTGGCTATACCAGCCTCTCCATCATGTGTGTCTTTCCCATGACCAGATCCAAAGAAATTCCATATCACTCGAATTTTGTTTTCAACATGGCATCTGCAGATTCCATACCATGCCCTTGAAGATTTGAATTGAGATGCACAACCGTCTGACCACACATAATGAAGGTTTATGTCACTGCCTCTATTATTCTTAAGCCACTCCAAATGTAATTTAAAAGCATGATGTACAAAATGAATGTCATGCTTACTGTCATCTGAAACAAAGAAATGCATTGTTTTTTTAAGCTTGCCTTCTTTTTTCATCATTGAAACAAAATCGTAATCTGATCAGGATTCCAGTGCTCTGATTGCACTTCTGTCTTTGGCTTCAATGTGTAATTTTTTGCAAAGTCAACAATAGACAACACACTCTTATTAGGGAGTTTCTCAACACATCTTTTGAACTGTTTGCTCTGCTAGTGTGCAGTAAAGTTATGACGGTAAACTTAACAAGCTGATTTTTCATGTTCTTTAACAAGACAAATGCTTTGTCATGATGAGCAACTAATCTAAGCCTTCTGGATGTATCTTTCTTGGAAGGCTCATTGACATAAGCATATACTTGCCAATGACATCCTGCATGAATGTTCCATCTTCCTCTTTTGGACAAATGTCTATCTTCTTCACTCCACATTCCTCACATTCACCTTTGTTACATTTTAATTTATGTCATTCATTTGTCACATATTTCTCACAAACTGTTGACCTCCACAAGATGCTTACATTATTAAATGTCTTCTTGTTTGCTTGACATACTCTATTGTTTACGTCTGGAACAAGCAATCAAAGTGGGACGACTACATCTACTTGGTGGAGTTTGCATACAATAGCACCAAGCAGGAGTCATGTCAAATGTTATTCATGATCAACTATGGCTACCAATGCTTGACCCCAGACACTTGGCACGATCCCTGTCCAAGGTAGAAGTATCCCAGCAGATGCTAGCCGACATGCAACAGTTGGTGGAGGAAGTGCGAGGATATCTTCTTGCAGCAAGGAGCCGGCAGAAGACCATAGTCGATAAGCACAGAACAGTAAGGGAGTTCCAAGTAGGGGACAAAGTTTGGCTGAAGATCAGGGTCAAACAAACGAAGCTCCGCATCGGTAATTGCAAGAAGCTTGCTCCAAGGTGGGCTGGACCATTCAGGATAACCAAAAGAGTAGGTAACCAATCCTACAAGTTGGACCTGCAGCACACCTGAAGATCTATAGTCTTCCACGTAAGTCTTCTGAAGAGGCACACTCCTAATCCAGAGGAAGTGTTGGAGACAACAGAGTTACTGGAAATGACGGACAATCAACTCAAGATTGTCCTAGAGGTTCTTCTTGACAGGTCCTATAAGAAGACAAGAAGATCCCAATTTCTCCAATACCTCGTGAAATTGATACGCTTATAAATGTGGAAGACACTAGGTGGGTACTACAATCAGATTTAGAGAGGTAGTACCCTCAATTTATGGAGCAATGCAAAGGTCGACTCGTCACCGAAGTAGTCGACACCAGACCGATAAGTGAGTTGGAGGTAGATTAAGAAGTCTACTTCCGTTGCCACGAAGTAGACGAAATTGAAAGAGAAGAGGTCATATAGTTCATGCATTCAGAGGAAAGTACCTCTAGTCAATGTCTACTACGGGGAGGACACCCTCCTCCACGCCAAGAGTGACGAAAGTTGTAGGCATTAGTGATCATCCTAGGCATTATAGGGCGCTATCTCCACGACCACGATGGAAGAAGCATCCTCTTTCTATGCCAGGAGATTAGTCTTGCATCTATTTAGTTAAATTAATTGTAATTCAATGGGTGGTTCTCTAATAACCAACTTTATAATAATAAATGTGTACTAACGTATTGTTGGACCTGCAGGCCAATAGAAGGATTTAGACGGCAGGAGTGTCGCATTGCAAAGACTTGCAACAGATATTTTGTCATATATGTGTTGCAAGGAGACGAAATGGACCTTTAAATTATAAAATTTTGGAAATTTTGTGAATATTAAGTGTGAAAAATTATAAAACTTTTGTGGATATTAAATGTTAATTCTAAGTAAGGGTAGAGAAATTACCTTACTATAAGAAGTTATGAAATAAGAAGATGTGATTATAATAATTAACTTAAATATTACCTCGAGGTAATTGTTGGAATTGCATGCAAGGAATGTGTTGCAGGGATCGTAGGCGTCTAAGGTGGGGAAATCGTGATGCTGCGGACAATATCAATTTAAGGTGGGGAGATTGTGACGTTCTAGCATAATATATAGTACGAATACATATATTATACGGCCATGTCACTCCTACATGTCGTCAAGTTGACGATATGTACTTAGAATCGTAAAGGTTGCGCCCTAAGGGGCAACTTCCTATGTTGCACATATCTATAAACATGTGCATTTAACCCCTTTGCCACATGGCAAAACTCTACGTGCCCTTTTAACCCTAATGCTAAAAGGGTCATGTAAAAGGAACCAAAGGAAAACCCTAAACCTTTTCCCTTTTCGTATTCTGTAATGGACCTAGGATCTTGTTGTGAGTATATTATGGATTTATATTATTAAGGGATGCAAGGAAATAATAAAATTAAAATACCATATATGCAGAGTTTACACGTCGTATATGCATAGATTATATGGACAAATATGTTGGTGGTTAATAATAAATATAGTGAATATCTTGGTGCATGTGTTGGTGGAGCTTTTTGGAAGGAGACAGATTGTGGATGGATTGCTGAAGGAGCTAGTTGTGTGCAGTGATCTGGGAGCATTGCTGAAATTGCAGAAGGAGCAAATAGAATTTCTAGGTGAGGATCAAGACTTACACCTGGGATTTTCCATGTCTCTTCTCTTTGCCAAAAATCAGCCAAAACACAAGAAGTTCAGGCTGATAGGAGAAGTTTTGTGCAAGGTTGACAAGGAAGGAGTGTTGCTGAGGTTGTGGATCTTGAGGAGGCCAAGATGATCATTGAAGCATGCCATGAGGGTGTTTGTGGAGGCCATTTTGCTGCTGATAGAATAGCCAAGAAAATTTTGAGGTCAGGGTATTTCTGGCCTATTCTCTTTAAAGATTGCTATAATGTAATTAAGTGTTGTCACAAATGCCAGATATTTGGTAAAAGAGTATTGCAGCCAGCTCCTCTCACTGCTATAATATCTCCAGGCCCATTCCAAGTGTAAGAACTTGATTTTATAGGTGCCATAGACCCTCCATCAGCACAACATCAATTTATAAAATGGGCTGAGGGAGTCCCACTTAAGGAGGCTAATGTTTTTACCATTGCAAGGTATCTCCATGAAAACATTTGTGCTAGATTTGGAATCCCATTCAAGCTTATATCTAATAGGGGATTCCAATTTCTGAACAAAGTTATAGACACATTGCTATCTACCCTCAAAGTCAAGCACACTAAGAGCTCAGCCTTCTATCCTCAAGGTAATGGACAAGCTGAGTCTATCAACAAGGTTCTCAAGTCAATCCTCAAGAAAAACATTAGTGTCTCAAAAAGAGATTGGCACATCAAGTTACATGATGCTCTATGGCATATAGGACCACCATTAAGGCATCTACCAAGCACACACCCTTTAGTCTTGTGTATGGCATTGAGTCTATTGTCCCTATTGAGCTCGAGTTATCTTCTCATAGATTGTCATATAAAATTAATTTGGAAATGGAGGATGCACTAAAGGAAAGGTGTGTGAGATTACTGCAGCTAGAAGAGCACAGATTTGAGGCTAAAAATGCAATTCTTATCAAGAAAGCCAAAGACATAGCAGCCTTCAAGGCTGCTCACAAGCTTCAAGGTACTCTCAAAACTGGAGAATTGGTGCTTAAGTGGAACAAAGCAAGGGAGAATGTTGCTGCCAAGTTTGAGAGCTTATGAGAAGGTCCATTTGAAGTGATTGGAGTAGCATGTAAGGATTCCTATTGGCTGAAATCTGTTATTGAAGATAGAGAGTTACCAAATCCTATTAGCATCTTGCATTTGAAGAGGTATTGGCAGCAGCATATTGCCTTGAGCTTGTTTGAATAGAATTGAATTGTGTTTAATAGATAGGTTAGCTTAGGTTGCTCTTTGAGTTGCTGATCATACTAAAATCTAAAAAAACAGAAAAAGAAAAGACAAAAAACAAGCTTAGGCATGCTAGAAAGTAATGTAAGAGTTTGTTTGAAGAATTTGCAACAAATAGGCAAGATTTCTGAAAGATCTTAGGCTGTCTTACATGCTTTGGCAAGTCTATTGCTGTAACTAATGCAAAGAAAAGTGAAGTACATGCAGGTTGCAGCTTATACAAGACCATTCTCTCAAGTTCTCATTGCTAAAGTGATTGATTTCCATGTAGGAGCACTTGCCATGCTTATTCATACATCTCATTCTCATTTACACATCTTGCTTTCATCCACACATTCTTTGTCACATGCAGGATCACCCTCTCATACCTCCATTACATGATAATCTGCTCAAGAGTTGTCCTAGAAGTTTGAAAACTTCCATCTTTGAAGACTCCAAGTTTACACCTATGATGAAGAACCAAGGGAAGGACATTCATTGGATATCATGCAAGTATGGCATGGAAGGTGAGATTCAAGCAAGAAAAGTTGAGCTTAAAGAGAAGGTTAGAGTTTGGAAGACCCCTCAAGGTTTGAGTTTGGAAGACCCTTCAAGATTCTTTGGTATGTGGCTAGTTCCAAGTCATTTTGGCACGAGTTCTATTTCCCAAGAGCCCTTTCATGTTCCTACTACCTTAATCCCATCCATGAAACACCCTACATGTTTCATATTTCACATCTCCATGCCTCATCATCGTATTCCCTAGCCAAAGTTGGCAAAGAGTCTTTTTTCTAGTCAAAACACATCACACACTCATCATACATCCATCACCTTGAGAAAATGCAAAACAAATCCACCAAGTTTGGCTACTTCCGTGGTCTAAGACTATGTTCTCTTTCTAAAAACTAAGCTAGAGAGAGAAAGTGTGTGACATTCCAGCATAACATACGGTACGAATACATGTATTATACTGCCACACCACTCGCACATGTCACCTTGATGACATCTACTTGGAAACCGTAAAGGGTTGCACCTTAGGAGGAAATCCCTTATGTTGCATATGTCTATGAACATATGCATTTAACCCCTTTGCCACATGGCAAAACTGTATATGTCCTTTTAGCCCGAAACCTAAAAGGTCATGTAAAAGGAACAAAAGGGAAAACCCTAAACCTTTTCTATTTTCGTATTTCGGCTTCCTTGAGTCATTCCGGCCAAGCCAAGCTGCTAATTCGCATTGCCAGACACTGCCAAGCTACCTTTGCCGAATAGATCCTCAAGGTTCAGTCGCCTTCGACCCAAGCAAAGGCATGGACATGATTCAAGGTGTGGGAGAAAGCTAGAGATCAGGTAAACAATGATTCTGTTGTGCAATGCTGACTTTTAGTCCGGCAATGAGCTGGATTAGCATGCTAGATTAGCCTTACCAGCCTTATAGATTCTGAGATCACAAACCCTAACAAAGGAACCTAACCATGTATGTTTAGGTAGATAGATTAGATGTTATTCTGTATTTCAGTTCTATGTGATGATGATCTATTCCATGCGCACTCAGGTGTATTGGGAAGGGGTATAGAGACCCTGAAAGCTTCAATAATTGATGTATCTAGATAGCCTCATTAATTCCCAATTAATGCGGAATGTGCATAAGAGCCCGCCTAGCTGTGGGTGGCGGGGCTAGACTGGTGGATAAGGAGGACATGTCCCATTGCAGATCGGTCCCTCTAGTGTGTAAAGCCTACCAGGGATTTTAGCGGGCTAGGCCTAATGGCTTGCCACCGCGTGTGGACAAGGCATGGGCTCGACACCTCTTGGGTGATGCGTCACCTTAGGTTCAAGTCGTAAACAGGTTGTGGCCCTCTAGCCGCCTGGGGAGATGAAACCCAGGAGTAGCCCCTTGGTTATGCACCTAGCAGGCTCAAGTCCCAAGACTTATCAGCCTATTCTGCAAAGTATGCACAGGAAGGGCAGATAGAGAGGACTATCCAATAGCTACGTTCTTATGCCAGCCCAATCCTTGCCATGAATTCTGTCTGCAATGACTTCTGGAGACCCAAGCCATCAGTCCATTCCCCTTGAGTCTGAACCTTGGGTAGGATCTCCCCCATGATGATGTTGTTGATGTTCACACGTATGCTATGGTGAGCCACCCTTTGAGATGGAGCTATTTATATTTGATGTCATGTGCTCATGTTTATTTACGCTTTCATAGCTAGGACAGTCCCGAGGGAAGACGGGACAAATGAAACGTCTATTCTTCCTCATCGATTCCTTGCCAAGGGATTGGTGTCAGGTGGACGGCCTCTGTCAGCTTGGTTGCCAGAGGGATGAACTCTGGCTTCTGATATGATGGGAGCATCGTAGACGAAGTAGGGGACATCACAGTGGTATCAGAGCATGATCTTGATAGACCAAGATTGAGCATTGACCAATTCTCTGATAGGACTAACAGTAGGCCTTCAGTCTTGGGGATAATAACCCAAGTATGAACCTCGAAAATTGAGAAACTAGCAAAAAGGCATGCCAGAGGCCATAGAAAGTAAAGGCGCAAGAGAGTTAGGGCAAGGTAATTGGATAAAAGATGATTGTGTTAGGCAAAATTGTATTGAAATTTATTGTCCATGGTTGAAATAGCATATGTTGTTTATATGATGCCCCTTCGTTTAAGATACTAGTATTTCTTAGTTTTGGGAGGGCCGGATATGAGGTGGTTGTAGCCGTTGTTTGTTATGTTGTAAAGGTTTACGTAATGTCTTTCGTTTTCATTTGCTTTTTTCTTGCTTTTGCTTCTAAGAGGTTGATGTGGAAGTTTTTTTTGTACAATTTGTGCTTGTTTGTTAAGTTTGTTTTTTGTCCTACGTATTTCTTGTTGTTCTTATTGCACATTAGGTAATATATCTTTATCGTAGGTTGGCTTTCTTGCGTGAACGGCACTTCTTCCAGTAGTACATTATAGAAGAACTCCTCAAAATGATGTAGTGGATGGTAGTCGGTGAATATTACAATATCTTCTAATTCCGCTATTGTATTTCCATAGCTATCAAGTTCATCAGAGTCAACAGTTGGATTGGAAGTTGATCTTTTGTAATGTCCTGAGTAGATGCCTCTATCATTGTCATTGTCAATCCAACTCATAAGTAGAGTTAGGCAAAAACAAATTGGATGTATGGTAGTAAGCAACGATGCTCAAACTTACAAACACGAACACTTGGTTGATCAGTCAATACAACTACAAGCAAAAATTCCTATTCAACCATGTCATCTTTGACTTAAAAATGCCAATACCTATTCTATATGCATCAGATGTGCTGTCAGAGTTGTTCACCTGCATAGATAAAAGAAACATGGATAAGGAAACAATTTTGAGAATCCAACAGAGCATATTGCCATAAAATCCGCTATTTGAATGCAATCAAAGATGGGAAGACTAGTGATGATGCACCGGTATGACACTATTTAAAACATGTGCACCATCCAGGAGATGGACGAGACATATTAGTATGGCTGCAAATGCATATTAGTCAGGTGCACTGGCAATATTCCCTACAGTAACATTCATATGTTGTTTGTCATGGTTTCTTGCTGTACTTTTTAAACTTTTTAAACTGCAACGCACACACTCAACCAGCAAGTGTTATTAGGCCTTAGCTTCTATATTAGAATTTTCTTGGAAATTGTTACATATATATGCGATATTGTCTGCTGTCGTGTCAGATCATTTATGCGAGCCAACACAAGGCACCCAAAATTAAAACACTATATGGTTTTTCCCATGGTTATGACTCGAGAACCATTCCACAAAACCAATGCGTGTTTGGGGGTTAATTTCATTAAAAACCATATATGGCTAAACTAATCGTTTCTCGTGTAAGTTTTGTTAAGGTGGTATTGTGGCAAGGTAATTTCGAATGGCTTCTTTGTGGAGTTTATCAAAGTGGTATTACATGTAGGTAAATGGATGTGGTATAATTATAGTGATTTAAAGGTAGGTTTGTCCATGTGGTATAACATAATGGTTGTGGATATGGTTTAATATTATGCTCTATTCATGTGATTTTATGAAGTGGTTGGTTATTGTGGAAAACTAACTTGGCTAAATGTCATAGTAAATGCACATAGTTGACAAAGTATGTACGTGCATGGTTTTATTATGCATTAGCTTTACGGTTATCATTTATAAAGTTTAACCCTAATGATAACCAAATGATAACCACTATCGTTTTGTTGTTTGAAGCATTTCAAGTTTAGTAGACTAAAACCATTAAGGATTGTGGATGGTTTCTTGTATATAGTAGTAGTACTTTAAACCATTAAGCATTGTAGATGGTTTCTTATATATAGTAGTACTTATTTGTTGCTTGAAGCATCTCAAGTTTAGTAGACTAAAACCATTGTAGATTGTGGATGGTTTCTTATATATAGTAGTACTTTTTTGTTGCTTGAAGCATTTCAAGTTTAGTAGACTAAAACAAGGACTCTGGATGGTTTTTTATATACAGTAGTACTTATTACAGCTATGTTACTATGTCTGCTTTCCTCAATAGCAACAAAAATTAGCGAGCAAGGGGATTTGAACCCCAACCATTTCCAAAACTCATAAACAAAGATAAAATTATTACCAAAAGATCCAGAAAAAATTTAAATCAAATAGCAAACATTTAGTACAACTAGCCATCTAAAGTGAGAAACTCAACTGTTCAAGAATCTAGAAAAGCATAGTATAGAACATAGAAAATCTAGAGGCAAATATATGTTAAAGCGTTGGAAGAGCAGCCTCCAGGCAAAAGTCAAAAATCATCTCTGGTTCATTGGTAGCGATAGCACAATGTGGCCAAAGCTTAGGAAAAACACGAGGCTTTTTAGCATGCATGTGGTGCAAACAGCCAGCTGATCAACTCCAAACATATGGCCACATGAAATAGCACAACAAACCTAGAAAAGAAAGTCATCAGACTAGTTAAAAAACCTCCAATTCCAAGGGGCTACATGGAGTATGGAAGTAACAGGTCTTCCCAAGGATACCAGAAATGCTAACCTGGAGCAAGGATGGCAGTGATCAGAGGAATTAAACCCTCAATTCCAGATGTTAAATAAGGAATTGAAAATGTTGATGGAAAAGCCAGCAGCGTCATCTAGAGCCTAAATTTTATTGGGGATCTGAAGGAATTACACCAGGAAGTATCATGATCATGAAGATATCCCATTAAACATCATTCTCAATAAACATTATTCTCACATAAACTTAGATTCACATCATTTGCGCAGCTGTGCATGAAAGCATGCCTCTAAGTTAAGAAATAAAGATAAAGCCCACGATTGGGCCCAGCTTTGGTCTCCAATATTCTACAACATAAACATAGAGGTGAATGGAGCTGGAAGTCACTAACATGGCTATTTCAGATGGATCCAATTTAATGGCTGGAATACCTCTACAAAGGTCTTTCTTGTGAAAGCTCTGTGAAAAAAATGAGTCAGTTCAGACACACTCCATTCTCAGCTTCTATTTCTCCAGGATCTTGACTATTCCTCCAGGATCTTGATGCCGGGACTATTCGCCATGCCTTGAAAAATTAGAAATAGGGGACTTTTATCTCCTTCTGTACATCGCCAAAAAGCTTCAGAGAGCTTATAAACATAAAAAAGCAGGGGACATGGTTAGTACAAAGAAACGCAGGAAGGGTAGTCTACCATTGTATCTCAGGATCCACTTAGCTGGCTATTAATGGATAACTACATTTACAAAGCAAAGCATGCAAAAAAGGCATAATCCTCCTCAAAAACAAATCGTATGTAAGAGCTCTGCAAATTGGCATTCTAGAAGCTCCAGGGCCCAAATGAACAACAATCTGCAGGAACAATCACTCTTAATGCCAGAGCTGTAAATAAGAGTATTTTCCTGGGAAGCAAGCGGATATATGCAGCATATCAAATACAGACCCAGAGAGATTTATTTCCCATTGCTCACCATAGTTCTCCATAGCAGGTTCTTCAATATGCCATCATTGCTCGCCAAGTTTTCAAGCTCCATCATGAAGGCGATTCATCTGCAATTTTTTAAACAGTCAAGAGAGGATCAGAGAAGTGGTTCGTAAGCTTAAAAAGTACATGAATAGCAAATGCGGTCGGAAAGAACTGTGGGCGCCATGGCTGGAAAGAGATCGCCATCGCTGCAATGTTCGAAAAGGTCCCTATGTCGATCACGAGTCTACTCAATTCAAGAGACAACTGATACACACGAGCACACACGAGTAAAGATTCAGTAGCAGTTGCAAATCTCTCCCACCCATTTATCCACCACGATCCTAAGATTGGCCATTTTGGGACCTTCGATTGTGGAAGATTCCATGGAATCTTATATATTCACGGTTAGTGTATTTTCTTTGTTAAAAACTTTTTGCACAGACAATGGTGCAACAAATGGCAAAGGTTTAAGCCCTCGGAACCATTGTCCAAGCAACCAACAATAAGTGACCATGCCAGAAACCCTAGCAGAAGAATTCCAACATCCAGGTCGCAACGGCCTTACTAGGCCCCTTATCGGTCATGCAAGAATCATTGAATTCGACCAACTTACCTTGCCTCTGATTGAAGAATGATTCAATCCGACCTCTATGATTGATTGAAGCATAGCTCTATGAATCGGTTGACGCATGCACTCAGCCTTGAATCTGACCTGGGTGCCCTTCAGTCCAGCTCGATTTCGACCTCAATAGGTTTGAAATAGTGTACTGTGTCGGCCAAGGCCATGAGGTTCCAACGAAACCAAGTAGACCTCTAAAACGACCATTCCTTGCCCCAACCCCTGTTTCTCAAATCTGGCAAAAATCCAGGCCTGCCATTCCAAATTGCTCAGTTGCCCATTGATTAATCAATGGCCAGACATGTTGACATATCTATATCAACACATGCAAAACGGAGCTTTCCTTTAATACTATTGTACCCAGAATATGAGTCGCTGCCCATTCATAAAAACCCAACAAATGTTATACAACTTATAACAACAGTGTACAACTGTAAACTTGGCATCGAAAATGCAATATTTTGCCGTATTCAGGACTAACTCTTTGAAAAAGCACTCATCAGAACTGTTTATACGACCTCTGCTAAAAGAAAAAGTTCCCACTCCAATCGGCATGAAACTAGAGAGGAGGAATCATGTTGCAAGCCCACAGCATTCTATTTGCAGACTAGATGATATTTTTGTTCTGTAATGGAGATAATATTATCAAAAAGTTCAAATTGATTATATATTCATTTCAATACACACAATATGATGCTATTTATTGAGTAACAGCCTAATAAAGCCCCAATAAGTAGGTTAAAAGAACTGAAGCATCTTGCTCTGCATAATGTTTAATGCTTGAATCTAATGTGTGTACATTCATTATTCTTTTAAGACAACATCTTCATATGTAGCATAGAGTCGAAAAATGGCGATGGATGCTACTGCACTTCTGTCTTGTATGTAATGTTCGCAAGGTGGAGGTAAGAATCCCCCCGTAGTTGTTCATTTTATTTTTATTTTCTTAATTAGGGGTTTCTTTAATTATTTCTGGTGCTAGGGCTATATTCTATAATTAAATGCAAAGTATTAAAGGTCAAGGCAAATAAGTTTAATATATTTAAGGCCTAGAGATTAAGGGTTTGAACCTTTGTATTGTGCTTGTGTCCCCCATTGTGGAGATATGAATCCCTCCATGGATAAAGGGACTAACTTGGGTGATTTATGTGCGGGGAAGCACCTACTAGTGATGATATATTTTTATGTTCTCTTGTATTTTTATACACTATGGTGGGGTATGAATGCCCCTTGAGAAGTTTTATACATCTCGAGAACAACTCCCATCCTAAAGACCATGGGATACGAAAGCCCCCTTGATAACTTTTATACATCTCGACAATAATTCCCATCTTTTGAAGACCATTATAGCATGACCTCAATATATACTTGGCCATTGAATATTAAATTGATATGAAATTTAAAAAACCATGATATTCAAACCTTCGCTTATGTAAGGAGTGTGTGAACACAAAACTGTATATAGTTCTAGAAAATCACTATTGTGTTTTGGTTTTCTAAAGATGCAAAACAATCTTTAAACAGAACAAACAATGACAAATGACAAATTACAAATTACAAAAGACACTTAGGTATTTTCTCATCTATTTGTTTGATTGATATTTGATAAAGTATGACGTGCTTAAATTTTTTTTTTTTACAAGACATATATATAGTGGTTTGATATTGGTTAGTTATGATAATTGTTTTTTGGGTGCATTATGAGTAACCACTATGTAACATCCTTATAGATAATATCTATGAACAATTACTATGACAATTAACTCGGTATTGAAACCATACTACAAACCACAACTATTTTATAACGTACACCATGACAATAAAAAACTACAATGAATAACCACTATGGCATTTAAATGGGTATGAAAACCACGCCATAAACTAATTCAACTTTGTGACATTGAAAACCAATATAAAGAACCATTGCCATATTTTAAGTGGCATTGAAAAACCGCGCTACATACCACTATCATCAAGCTCATTAGAAAGCCAACATGAATGACCAGAATTGATGCTAGAAACCATATAATAAAATGAGTTGCTTTTAATAAACCACGCTATACTAAAAAGTCAACATAAATAATCGTGTATCAGTTACGAAAACCACTATGTTATGTGGCTTTTATTAAGAGTTATATTTTTAGCAGGAAAAACCACATCTATAGTGGTTTGTTAGTGCTTTCTTATAGGGTTTAAATTTTTGGGTGCCTTGTGCAAGGTTGGCACGGCTATCATAGGATAATTGGTTTGACATGCCAGATAAGCCTGTTTCTTGTATCCTGCTTCATCTATGAAGTTGACAACGTATATAACTGGCTGAATATTCTTATCTGAATGCATATTTATTGCAGAATTCTAGAATACAAAATACCGAAGCATAGGGTTGATAATTTTACCACTGATATCGTTGAAACACAGGTCCAATATTGGCCACGATGAAGATCTACCAATGTTAAAATCCTGCATTTGCAGCGTAGCAAGCCACTCTAGAATGCCACCCCTTAGTCTGCTCTGCAGTGACTAAGTGTAAGATTTCCCAACATTGGGAGTGTAGCAAGGCCCTGGATAGATAAAAGAACATGGATAATACAGGCAGTTTTCCATCATGTATACTTTAACTTTCTAACAAATACTACCAACGTTTTTTTATGCTTTTCTGTTACTATGAAGGTATAGCATCTCCAGAAAGAAAAGGGATCCCAAACTTGAAGGTATGTATCCACTAAGGATGTTTGAGCTCAAATCAAGATAATGAAGGTTTCCAATGTTTCCATTATTAGGTGGAATATTGCCAGCATTTGATTGCTACTTAAGTCTAAGTATTCCAGTTGCGCCAGAAAGGCAAGAGATCCATGTACATAATTTCTTGCAAGAATTAGGCTTTCCAAAATTGGCAATCTAGTTAAGGTGAAAGGTACTTCTCGTTCCAGGTGGTTATCATTAAGAATCAAAGTGACCAACCCTTCACAATCAGCAATATCTAAAGGAATTTCACAACTTATTAAATTGTACTCAAGCTCTAAAACCTGCAGATGCAGTTGCTGGCCAATGCCACTTGGCATCTTTTAACTGAATATTGACCAGATTCGAGCAATTAGTAAGGCTTAATGGCAATGGACCCCTCAGATAATTGTTTCCCAGATTAAGAGCAGTCAAATTTTGAATTTTTTTCTAATGTTCCAGAAATAAGACCAGTCAGCTGATTATGCCCAAGATTAAGAACGGTCAAATGTGAACAACTACCAAGCTCTTGAGGAATATTGCCTGAAAGATTGTTTGAGCTCAGAAACGTTCTTTCCAGAAACAACTTTAAGCATTGCCAAATTCCTCCCTTTGGCATCATATATTCTTGTCCATTGATTATTGTTGCATCACAATGTTGTCCTGAAAAAAGAATATAAATTGATGAGAACATAAAACACAAGTAGCAAATTTGCAATTCAGGGTTATGCTTAATTTAGCAATGCTTAATTTATCCCAACCATAGCATAAACATGGCATTGTGGAACTCTGGCCAAGTTCGATATAAAGCTAAGCAAAGCCAGCCATATACCTAAACTGGCAGATGCCTTATTTATGTCCATCTAACTAGGAGTTACTTGCAACAATACTTGCCAGCATGTACCAGTTATTAGAAGTGGAAAAATTCCTGATTCAAGCTGAACCATGAAATGGGTAGAGGAGAACACTGTGGTAAGATAAATAACTAGAAACGTGTGCCCGGCGATGCCGGGCATTAGTTGTAGATGTGTGATAGTCTAATGATGCAGATTTATTTTTAAGTAGATCAAGTGGTGTATCTAAAATAATCAAACAGGATGAAATACCCAATTCTTAGCAAAGTTTGCGAAGAAACAAAGCATACATTCCATATCCTCTATAGACCTCTTTCACTCACCTGTGATAGCAGCGATGGCCCTACATATGTATGGACCGCCCTCAAAGTGAAGTTGCTAGTTGTTTGGGAACTGAAATACCTCCCCATTCATATTAGAGCATCCCTTGGTATTTTGTATCTTAGGATTCTCTCGTTAGTTGATAAGTAGTTATGATATTCTATCTAGAGACACAAACACTAAACCCGAACAGAAAACCAAAGCCCCTAAGGCTTAACCCTAAATCTATAGTGTGATGATATGTTACACCCTAAGTTCTCTAGAATTCATGATAAAATAAATCCGTGAATCTAGAAAATAGAAAAATCAAGGTCTTTCGAGTTGCCACTTCCGTTAACATTCAAAACACAATCCATTGTGGATGAATGATTAATAGCGTGTTGACATATGTAGTCATGTTATATAATTTCTCATTAATTTTCTAAATTGTCCATCTCCGTAGCATATATTCCCTTTTAAATCCTAATTATATAAAGAGATTTTGGATCAATAATAATAATAATACATGGTTAAAATACATGTATAACTGGTTTTAAAATAGTACATGTATAACTGGTTTTAAAATAGTACCATCGAAAATAATCACTTCTGTATCTGTGATCCATGATGAAAGTAGCCGCTTAGATGTTTTCTTTCCATTCTCTCCGGTATTCTTTCCTTCCAACAGGTCAGGTATCATGACTTGCACTCTCTTTATTATCCTCCGTATCATGTTGAGGATTATATAAAGGCCGGTTGTAATGGGTCAAAACTCTCAATATCTCCCCACATGCAAGCACCCATTGTGCTGTAAAATCCCTCTGAATGCACAGTGAAGAGAGAACGTATTCACAAAACTGAACAAACTGAAATAGAATTAGGATAATAATGTAAGCATACCTCGCTTGAAGGACTGAACAATGAGACAAAAGAATCAAAAGGATGGGTCTTCTTGTTATAAATAAGAGTCCCATCAATGATGCAAGACAATAATGGATGAAGAATGGCATGTCCATGCTCTGGACGATGGAGAACAAACCTAGTTGTTTTCGAATTGAAGGTTAAAACTGAAACAACAGAATCTCATCCAGCACAATTGGAATCAAATGATTTAATACCTAGAACATCATCCAGCAGACAAGCTTCATTATGGGGATAGTGCGTGCGCACAAGCTGCCATATTTCATCAGCTAGATTAGTATAACTGTTCTTTACATTTGAACCAGTTACCAGTTAATAATATACTTACTTCGCCAATTTCTTCTACAAATGATTCTGAGGCTTCCATGTTATCATTATGTGCAGTAAACTGCCAGATTATATGTTGCATAACTTCAGATAGGTAATACATTGCAAAAATGAAGCTACATGTGACAGACATCCTTTAGCTCCTTCACGTTCAAATTCATAAGGCATCAACTGCCCCACAACTAAGTTACTCTTAGAACCACGTGTACGAATCAAAGCAAGTTTGACACAGATCTTACAAACTCATATGATGGTACTCTGACTCGTTAAGCTAGTTCTTACTGAACGTCAGCTTGACATCAAGATAAGAATTAACTCACTCTGTAGTTGTAGGATGCTCCTAACTACAGAAGTTCATGGAAACCTTTATCTTTAGCTTAGCACTATCTATCGCATAATGATTATCATACCTGGAATGGTCTGGAATGGTCTATGGTCCTGGAATGGTCCTCCGCATTGAAGGAAAAAAAGGTTCTCTGTGATCATTCAAATGCTGCGTAGATTTTGGTCTTTCTCCAGCAATGTCACTTGAACGTCATGTGTTAAAAGAGAAAATATGAAGTATTATATATGACTGCTCAAAATTGAGCAGGAGTCTGGCAAACATCCCATCCAGGCACCGTCCTTTAACAATAGGAAAAATAAAGAAAAATACAACTCTAAAAAAATGATAGCCTGTAGTGCTAGGAGATGAACCAAAACTGCTGGAAGATGAGCCAATTATAGTGCTTTTACAGAGTCACTTGCTTAATTGCCTTGACATTGCAAAATCTTGTGCAGAACCAAAAATAAACCCAGAGCAAGAAAATGTACCAACTCAATCTAGTATCTTTATCCAATGCACCCTTATAATGTCTACTGTATTCCAAAATGGAATAAGGATCATAAAGCTAAGATCAAGTTGGGAGTAAACTTAGCTTTGAAGAAAATCACACGTCTAACAGTGCATCTAGAATGCATGATAACAAATTCTTCATTTTAAAACATGCAAATAACATCACAAACCAGCTGTGTGCCTGCTGTAACAAACCTGTTGTTGCTTGCAAAGTCTGTAGAGCGCATATCAGAAAAAGACCTTAGAATCTTTGTCATAACTTTCTACATTTGCCATATCACTGCCAAAACAAATGAAAAAAGTGGTTGTCCATCTCAACATAGACAAATAGAACATTTTACCTCTTCCTGAATACAGTTCATATGACTTTGCAGACCTCCAATCCATAATTCGGCACACTGCAGATGCCAATCCATTGCTGCATTCAGACAATACCAGAATGCGAGATATCAGACCAAGAGAACTGGAAGGCATCCAAAATGGAAATGCAAATGTTGAAAGACATGTCGAAAGACTTCGATTTTGAAGAAGGGAGGCATGATATAATTATACTTCTGTTTCTGGAATAGTAGAATGATTTTCATTATTGTGTGGCTGCATCCTCGTGATAGCAATACGAACGCGTAAATTCCAATTCATTCCTTGAATGTCTTTCAAACCTGTAGTAATTGCCAAGGATTCCCTGCTGACACTCAACATATAAGCACCAACTATAGAGACAGAGGCTGAGTATAGTTTCTTCCTATTGAATACTTCCTGCTAATGCATAAAACGTTATTTTCCAGTCCCTAGTACAAAAGGCAATTCAGATATCTACACAAATGCTGACGTATAGAGATGCCAAAACCTCTTTGAAATGTCCGCAATGGATTTAAGTGGTCACCTGTAATGTTGCTTTCTACAAATGATGATGTCAAATGGGCATGGAGCCCTCCAAAATGGATGTACAACTGAAGTATTGGGCTGCCTCTGAGAAATCAGGCCCAACCTCACCTGCAGCCAAATACGATAGCTTGCTCCAAGAGGGCTCTGAAGTCTGCACTCTGCAACAAAGATAGAAACAGTCAGACTATAGCTTTTCATGCTTTCGAAGGCCAGGAAAAAAAACCTTGGGGTTCAGAGAAGAGCTACCTAAATCATCAAGGATCGCCAAGCTTGTGGTTCTTCATCCTTCCGATGGCTCCTATTCATGTAGGCCATACTGCTTCTTGTCCGCTGCAAACAAAATGGATAAAAAAAAATGAAGGAAAATGATGGAGGATCAAAAATCAAACCGGATAATGTGCAAGGAGCACTGGTGTTGCGATGGCGATTCGCAGCTTCGCATGGCGGTGGCCCGAAAGGAAAAAAACACAGCAGAAGAGATTTAGAGTAGTTTAAAATTGACGCACACGACCACAAAAAGTCCCGCGAGGGGGAGAGGGAACGCCGCATGCGTCTGCACATGCGGCGTTCCGGCTCGAAAATCAAAGCCATTTCATTTTAATAAAGAAGATAAGCAATATTTTATAATCGAGTAGAAAGCCATACTAGTCAATCTACTAACCACTTATCTGCATGTAATCTTGATACAGTTTTCCCAAACTTCATGTACACACTTTATCTCTATCAAAAAAAAGAGTGCAAGAGTAATGAGACGGTATTTGAGGATCTGAGAGAGGCTTTAGAAGTTCTTCTGGTGCTCTATTATCCTGCTGCAGGAAGAATACTGTACAATGACAAAACTGGCCATCCTGAGTTGGTTTGTTTTGCACAAGGAGCTATGATGGTGGAGGCTTCAACTCATTTTACAATCAAAGATTTGGGTAATTTTAGTGAAGGAAATCCTGCATTTAAGAAACTTGTTTGGCATTTACCTTTTGTTGAAGACAGCCCTGTTTTTGTGGCTCAGGTATGTCCCTTGACTTGCTATTCTTGTATTCAATATGTCACTTCTTTGTGAAATAAAGAGTTTGAGTTATTTTGGTTCTTCAACCATTTAGGTCACCAAATTTGCATATGGAGGATTTTCTATTGGGCTTGGAGCAAGCCATGAGCTCTTTGATGGTCCAAGTTGCTTTAACTTTCTTTCTGACTGGTCAAGGATAGTTAGAAAAGTATCAGTGTTTGAAATAAAAGTGCCTACACATAATAGAGAGATCATGAAACCAAGACCATCAGAAATGACACCACATGAGTTGGAAGAATGTTTCGTGAAGAGATTTGAAGGAATATCCGTCCTTAGAAACAACAAGCATGAGAAGCAACGGGAAAAGACAGTTGCAAAGTCCGCAAATGCAAAATTGGACTCGAGCACAAAATATGTGTCCAAGTCTTTTGAGGTGAATAACCAGATGCTCTACATTTGATATTCTGACAACTCATTCATGGCTTTCAAGGATCAAAGCACTAGAAATGAAACCTACAGAAAGAATATTGCTGCACTTTCCAGTTAATGGCTGGCCACGAACAAACCCGCCAACAAATGCAAAGTTCATAGGTAATGCATCCATCACAAGCTTTTATAACTCCACAGTTGAAGAAATATTGAAATCTCCATTTCATAGTATTGTAGAAATGGTCCAAATGGCTAAAAACAGAGTTTCAGATTCATATATTGGGACTTTGTCAATGCCATAAGTGTTATGGATAAGCAGGTCTGCCTTTCTTTGAGAGAAACCACTGTCGTGATAGACTGGACCAGAACACGTTTGGAAGCCTTTGACTTTGGTTGGGGAGGTGCAATATTTGGTACTATCGTTTATTTGACTTTGGATAAGATCTATCTACTTCCTGGCGGTCCAAGAGGCAAGGTTCTTGAGTGAGGTCATGGCAAAATTTGAGCAGCATTTTCATGACATAAATTCTGTAGGTCCTGAAGTTTCCATCTATTCAAAAACTGGATGTAAAGAAGAGTGACAGATTTAACGGAGTAGGATATGATCTTCTTGCCATGAAGACATATTCCTTCAGTATAGAATATAGATTATTTTGAGCTTTAAGTCTTAGCACTTCCTTGCTAAGCTGTAGCTAAAGATGTCACGTCAAATAAAGAATGCCAGCCATTAGTGCAGTGGCACTGCAATTGTTGTCTGGTTTACAAGATCTTACGTTTCATCTCATGATTGTCAATCTGAAAGTAATGCAAGCCATCACAGAGTCTTAACAGTATCTGCTTAACCACAATGTGTAGCAGCTTCTTATTGGAAGCTGTCTAGCATTTTTAACCAAATGTGAATGAGAATAAATAAGTTTGAAAAAGGGCTTTTAGGGCGGCCTGCATAATTGGTTCACATCAGAACAGATAAGCAAGCCCTACAAGGCATTCAGAAGATACAATTCCTTAAAGCAAGAAAGCAAACAAAAAAAAAACACATATTTTTACAACATACAAAAAAGCAAAAGCTAAGATTACGTGTTAGTTATTTCTCTACCGTCGTGGCCACTTGGCTTGATACTTGCAGATGTTGCAGCATGTAATTCTCAGTGCATATTTAGTGTCCAAACAATAGCAATGGTTTATTCTTATATTTGCTAGCAATATTGTTTTAGAAGCAGAAGCTCCTTTGAAGAGCGTGCTGATAAGGGCTTTAATCAATCAAGCTGCAAAGATGGGGACACTGCACACAATAAAATTCTGCTTATGCATGCATGGAAGCCCACAATTATAGCTCTGGCTGTACGAAGTCCAGGAGTAATATCTATGTTTCTGCTCTCCCTCTTCGTTAATTGATTGCAATGGTATATATTGCTGTTATTATAAGTCTTAATTTAATGCACAGCACAACAAATTGAAAACGAAGGTCCTTCAGCTACATTTTTCATGTGCATGTCACTAACCTGGCTGGTGTCAAAAAGATTGTAGACATATATTCCAAAATCACGTTGAAGCCAAACAATGTCCTTATCTGCTCCATGCATCACTATGTCGATTGAACAGTGGTGGCCATGGCAAACAGAAATCTATTCCATCCTGCCTCTTCTATTCTTATGCTGGGACACCACACTGATAGTGCCACTATGCTTAAAGAGGAGTGGAAATGGTTTCTCACCTAGAACCGTCTTGCTACTGTCTGCAATAAAGATAGTGAGGACAGAAGTTTTAAGATCACTGTCAAGGTCATAGATAAATGGTAATAATCTCTTCTGGGCTGTAACCAAGGGCAACATTCATGTTGTACGGACTCTTGATACTCTTAAAGTGGATTACATGAAGAGGAATAATGCAGGTAGGATACCCTTGTGACTTGCTCTCCTTAACAAACAACTCAAATTTGCAGTCAAGCTAATGGCGTGTCTAGGAAAAGCTTGACACCTGAGAAATGGAAGGAAGACATAGATAACTGGACAAACACATTCTAGGATACAATTGATCAAGATTTGATTAAGAAATCTAAATCCCAGGAACAAGATACTGCCAGGTTCATTCAAAAATTCAGTGATATATGTGATGCTGTGAATAAGATTGAAAAAATCACTGGCAGAACAACATTACATTGGGCAACAATATTAGAACAGAAGCAGATTGTTTACCTTTTGTGCAATGAAAAGGAACTCCAATCTTGAATATTTTAATGATAAAACCTGCTTAGATCATGCTATGAGGTCCAATCCCAAGTGAAGAAGTTGTTTCTGTACTAGCAGATAGAGAAATTGAAAGGCCATCGACTGTTCTTACACCAATCCGGCACCAACACATGCTTGCACCAACACATCCGGCACCAACCCTCTCTGAGGCAGACCCATGCTTGCATAACTTTGTTCTATTGCAGACCTATTACCAATCAAAGATTCAAGGAGCACAACAAGTACCGACAAGAAACAGATGGGGTTTGATAGGGGCCGACCTTTTTGTTTGAAGAGAACGTAGCTCATACAAGCTCTAGAAAGCCACCAGAAAGCCAGACCGATGTAATGTTCTTCTTTCCAATCCCAAATCTTCGTCCTATAATTTAGTCCATTTTCCGCAGAAGCGCATATAGAAAGATGAAAGGGAAGGATTGAATGCGTTAACAAGAAGGAAATCCGAAGGAAGCAAGAGAAAGGGGAAGGAAAATTGAAGAAGCAAACATCAGAAACGGAAAGAGAAATGGAAGGAAACTGAAAGCAAGGAAAAACAGAAGAGGATGGGAAGATGGAGATTCTATCCGCTTCTTTCTTCGGATCTAGGGTAGAAGAAAATCCGACGGAAGCTAGAGAATATGTAATGTCGGAGCGGAGAGATTGCGAATGACTCCATCTCTGTCTGTATTTTTCTGCCTTTTTCTAATTTTCATAGCGGTCGATCTGCAAATCTGAAGATCTTACGGCTTAGACCATGCCACATCAAATTCTGCTGACATGTAGTTGCTACGTGGATAGCCTAGAATTGCAAGGAGGGTTGCACGCTTGGTTAGGCTCGCGTGCTAAAAAAAAAAGATCTCATCTTTAGAACAATAAGCTAAGATAATCAAGAAAAGTAAAATTAAAAACATTAGAGACCTGAAATTTTTTGCCATTAGGAGTAACCTCTCACAGAGTGCACCAGGACCCTTAGCTAAATTTTAGTTTGAGGCTCTCGCGCACTGTGTAAGTGTTTGACTATTATTGGCCCAGAAAGATGCATAATTAGAGTAAACTAATAGCACAGGGCAGCTTAGAATTTGAATTAAAGCCAGAAAAACATGTTATAATACTAAGAAACTGTTTAGAAAACCTAAAATAGAGACAAAAAGGAATAACCCCTCATAGAGTGCGCTAGGGCCTCAAGCAAAAATTTAGAACATGCCTCTCGTGCACTGTGTGAGTGGTAGCAGTACTTTTTGTCTAAAAGAACCTAATGTCTTAATCCAACAAACACTAGTGCTTTAAATAATGGTATAACATGAAAATTGCAGGTCGGAACCCTAAAACTCCCAGACCTATAAATAGACCCTTAGGGTTCTTCATTCTCAGCGTACTCCTCCAACTTGCTGCTTTCCGACCAAGAAGGAAAATTTAAAGCGCTGGAAGGCGATTGCAATATTTCAAAACATGGCCTGCACCAAACAGATAGCTCGAGTGGTTATGGAGGATGGATCGACAAGTGTCCACGTGCTTGCTGTCGAACAGAAGGCGAGAGAGGCTCGAGAGCGAGCCAGAAATGAAGAGACCCTAAACTTAAACCCAGACCAATCAAACCTGTCAAACCCGGAGAACCAGGAGGATGGGGACGAGGAGGATGATATAGAGGAGAACCGTGCAACAATAGAAGAGTTGGCCTGTCGCATCAAGAAAGTCAGCAAGAAGAAGAGGGAAGCCAAAAAAGGGAGACTTGCAGAGAAGGCAGAACTCTTGAAGCAGAGGAAGAACAAGGGGAAAGACCCAGCTCTCCCAAAGAAACCCCAGGAAAACCAAGAAGACACCCAGCAACGGGGTGAAAATAAGAGAGAGGGAGTTCGATAGGTCGGCATCGTCCTCATCAGACACAGAGTCGGACGATGATGCTTGGACGATCCCCCGCCAGACGGAAGGATCGGGATCCTCCAATCCCGATAACCAGGAAGTTGCAACACCACCTCCCTACCCGACATGCCTGAAATCAGCTGCAGATCCTAAGAAGGCCAAGCCGGCACTGGAGTCGTATGTGCTCAAGCACGAGCGAGAGTACAAGAAGAAGCTGAGGGAGTACAAGGAATACATGAAGATATACGAGGCGTACTCCAAGTACTACAAAGAAAACAAGGGGACGTACGTGGAAGGAGGAAAGCCAACAAAAGATAACACCTTGAAGCTGCCCCCAAAAAGACCCATACCGCCAAAGAAGCCCATGAAGCGGAAGATGGACTCGTACTTCGCCAAAGCTGTTCGAGAGATTCGGCACTTCCAGAGGAGCTAAGAACTTCTCATTCCAAGAGCTGCATTTGCAAGACTGACCCGTGAGATCTTGCAAGGATTCGACAAAGAGAAGTGAATAACAGACGACATGTTCAGCTGAGCAGAAGCTGGTGCAACATTTTGAAGACTCTTTAGCATGTTCTCTTCATGCGAAGAGAGTCAAGTGCATGTCCAGAGATATGAAGTTGGCTAGATTTATAAAGAAGGAGGATTGTTAAATATGTACATATACATTCTTGTAAATATAAAAGTTGTTTAAATTGAGTTGCAAAGTGTAATAGTTGTATTGATGGCATGAGTAACTTGTATTAATTAACTTGGGTAAAAAGTGACCGAATAAACCCCCACCCCTCACAGAGTGCGCCAGGCCCCCTAGCAAAAATTTACGGGCCTCTCGCGCACTGTGCGAGTATTTGGCTATTGATCTATGATTAGACGTCCAAAACCAGAAACTAAGGCATAGCCCAGCTTGACTCTGCGAGATAAACATGATTCTACCCTCATACCAAAATTTTGGAGTCATCTAGAACCCAAATAGGAGCCCATCCCGCACAAAGTGCGCCCAGATCCTTAATTAAAATTTAGAACGGCCTCTCGCGCACTCTGTGAGTGGTCCAAATTAAATAGCCATAACTCACCCAAACTACCTCCAAATTAGATGAAATTTATTGCAATAGGATCATTAGGAAGTCTTTTAGATACTCATAACCTTAGACTACCTATCAAATATTTACCTAGACCTTGAAGTGATAGACATATCCAAACCCTAAAAATTCTACAAATTAGGGTTTTGCCTATAAATATAACCACGACCGTCACTTGCATCCCATAGTCTCACTCCTCACTCCAAGGCGATTTTCCTGCTCACAGAGGCGCTTGCACATCTGTTTGTTGATCCCATCCTTATCAGCATCATGGCCACTTCTTCATTCAGGCGATGGTACAGCGCCACTGCTCATGTGGCAGAGGCCGACATCAATTCTGTCTTTGATGTCTTCCAGAAGAAGATTGATGTGGATGCTACCATAAATGCCACACCATTCTACCAAGACATCATGAGAGAGTTCCAAGCCAAGATAGGCCCTTCATTGGTAGAACATCCCCCATGCATAGGGTAGCACCTAGAACAGCCCTTCGAGCCGCACCGAGCGATGTTCCAACATCGACAGGTACATAGAAAATAGAGCTGGTCGCATGTCTGATTATATGACCATATCCATAAACAGGAAGAGATACTTCTCTTACACTGTTGTTGTAGTCATCTTCTTGTCCCATAGACCCAAACTCAGCCAATGAATATAGAACCCACTGCCTCCACGGCAAAAGAGCAGCTGCTCTTGGAGTACAAAGGGTCAGAACAGAGGAGGAGGAAGAAGGCGGACAAGGCTATGGCGTCAAAGACCTCATCGATGTCGACCCTACCCAAGAACGACAGCAAGCAGAACAAGATCTTCAAGGCTTCGATGAAGGCTTGAGGATGATAAAGACAGCTCCTCCATTTGGGTTAGGCATCACCAGCCTAATCCCGGTCATCATCGAAGACTAAGAATACCTCCTACTACACGACATAAAGAACCTTTCAAAGTGCAGAGACAGAGGGTATAGAATGGACGAGCTCCTACACCTCCTGCGCCAACAACACGACCTCGATGACTTCATTGACAGGGAAACACAAGACTTTCCTATCAGAGGAACGTCCAAACCTATATCGGGCAGTCATCATCTGACATCGAAGCCTACAGCAATATTCGGCAGATGATGACACAACAAGAGCTGCCCTCGGAGGAAGAATTCATCCCCATCCAAGGACGGATGGGCATTCAGGGCAAGACAACGAGCGCACTCCTGCCCAGCTCTTCATCATCGGCGCCAACCAGGGTCGACAGAGGCGGGGTCAACTTGACCTCCTTCAGATCCATGTTCGCAGATTACAGGGACATGACAGCAGTGCCGGTGGATGAGTACTCTGGAAGGCACAGGGCTGGCATCAGAACTGGAGAAGAGGCATGAGAGGGAGGACATGATAAGGCCCTCAGGTTCTATTCTCCGCTCCTCACCGACGGAAGGATAGCAGTGATACATCGGCAGTTCAGCCCATGGGGAGAAGAAGGGATGTTCATGCTCATTGCCATCTCGAGATTTGGTAGACATGCTCGTATGCCTCAAAAAATCTAGGAGATAAAAGCTTTACTGGCAGAAAGAGCAGCAATAGTAGCAGACCAGAACATCCAGCTGCCCCAGGCACCTGCTCAGGGAACAGAGAAGGGAAGGAAGAGAAACTGGAGAAGGAGATCCCCCAGCACGGATGACTCCGACTCAAAATCAGAAGAGCAGGATAATGATCAGCAAGACCGCCAGGAGGGTCCAAACCGTGATAAAGGCAGGAATGGGGCCGACTATCAGAAGAAAGTCTACTCCGCACTGAGAAACTTGTGGAAAACTAGGAAGTTATAGCAGTTTTTAAGGGATAATAGGTCAAAAATGGAAGCCAAAGCCTGGTTAGACAAGATGAAAGAGTAGCAACAGCCAACCTCTAGGGAGCAGCCAGGATTTGGTGGAAAGGCTATGCCAAGGCCCACGAGTTGAGCAGGGATAGCTGTAGATTCAAGAAGTTCTCCAAGGCATTTAAGCGCACTACGTGCCAAGGGAGCATAAGTGCTATATGATGCAGCAGTTTTACAGGTTGGAGCAGGGCAATAAGACAGTGCAGAAGTACACCGAAGAATTTGTGAGGCTAAGGCTCTATGTCCCAAAGTTGAGCAAAAGACATGTAGTGGAGGGGTGTATTGAGGGCTTGAATGAGGAGAACAAGAAGTTTATGAGAGCTATCAATCTTAGTACAATGTCAGAAGCAGAGTCCAAGGCCGTGAGCCTGCAGGGAATAGGTCCCCAAAGCAGTGGACAAAAGCAGCAATATTATCGGGATAAGGGGAAAGCTACCGGAAGCTATGGACATGTTCTTTTTTTGGATGCATGTGTTCCTGTGGTTGGAGTGCATCTGTAGATGATTCATATTTATCTACCTTCGTTACATTTATGTGCATTTTTTGGGCATAGATCTATATTCTCTCTTTGCATGCTTGGGTCCATCTATATACATTAATGTACGTTATGTACATTTAGGTATATTAAATATACAACAGATGTAGGTTGATTGACCGCTTTTAATGTTACGTACAATTGATCATCTCAGCTTTGTTAATCATCTCAGCTTTATGATAATTAACCACAGTTTTTTTACATAGAACAAGATCACAGGTTGAAGTTAAGGATAGACCTGCGTCTGAGCCAGAAACAGAACAAGAGGACATTAACCACGAGCTTTGTGACGTTCCAGCACAGTATACGGTCCCAAGACGTATACTGTACTGCCCCGTCACGCGTACACGCCACTCCGACTGACGTGTACGCCAACGGATAGCCAGGTAAGTAGCCCTAGGGGCAACTTGCTAGGAGTGTTCATATATTATTAATGTGCACATGTGCACATTAATGAGGGCACACCTTTCCATGTTGGCATATTTTGCCACCTAGCCATTAAAGGCAAGTGGGGTCTTTCCAATTATCCCACATGCCAAATTGGGTAATTGAAAACCCTAGCCTAAACCCCATGTCTATTTAGGGTAGGAAAACCCTAGCTTGCTAGTTTTTCGTCCTTAGGGTTTTAGAGCTCAGTTTTGGCTGCCCCAGGAGCCAAAACCGCCTCCCAGACGCTGCCCGAGCGAATTGCGCCATCAGTTCCCCTGAATTCGATCAACTCAGCAGGATGGTTGAACTCAGGTCAGGAGGAGCTACTCAAGGATCAGGTATTTGGTCAATTTAATAGCTTAAACCGTCTTCTAGTCATAGAATCAGTAGGTTTAGACTATTAAATTGCCCATAGTAGCTATCTACATCTTAGAGCTCGGACACTAACTAAAGAACCTAACTCTATGATTAGATCTAGTTCTTCAGTTCTTCTGTGATGTAATTGGATGATGTATTTCTGTGAACTCCTTGTATTGGGAAGGGGGGTAGAGGCCCTAAAGCTTGTAGTTGATGCTCCTAGCGTAGCCTCTCTAGCACACTGTAGATTCGGCCTGTGTACAAGAGCCACACCTGGTTGTGGGTGAAGGGGCCAGACTGGCTAAGAAGGAGGTTCATGTCCTAGCTCTTGAACGATCCCCCTGGTGTGTAAAGCCTACCGGGGATCATTGTGACTAGGTCTAATGGCTTACCACTGAGTGCGGGTAAGGCATGGGCTCGACACCCGTGAAGTGGTGTACACTTTCCAGTGGGTTCAGTCGAATACGGGCAGTGACCCTCTAGTCACCTCGAGTTAGCATGTAGACCTCTGGAGGGAGTGATCCCTACCTGCCCCTTCGGAACTGGGAGGATGAGACCCAGGAATAGCCCCTTCGGCTATGCATCCGGCGGGCTACAGTCAGGTCCCGACACTTTTCAGCCTACTCTGCAAAGTGTGCACAGGAGGGGCGGATGGAGTGGACAACCCTATGCCATGTTCTTATGCCAGCCAACTCCATTGCCATGAATTCTGTCTGCAACGAACTCTGGAGACCCAAGCCGTCAGTCATCCTTTGAGTCTGAACCTTGGGTAGGATCCCCTATGTGATGTGCTGACCTTTGTCTATGCAGATATGAGGGGACCATCCTTCGAGATGGTCACAGGATGTGATGTATGTGCTACTGACATGTATGTTTACGCTTCCGCAGCTAGGTAGGCCCTGAGGGAGACGGGGTAGAATGACACCTTCACTCTTCCCCACTGGGACTCGTTACGGGTGCAGTGATATGTGGAGGGCCCTGTATCAGCATGGAGCTGGTGTGGGGGAAGAACTCCTGTTTGTATACGGTGAGTGCACCGTATACGAATAGGGGGACGTCACAAGCTTAATGACCACAAAAGATGCAGAAGGAGCAGCCTCTAACTCTAGCACAAAAGGTGGTGAGGAAAGAACAAAGTGAGTATCTTGTCCATTTATTACTTATATAAAGTTCGTATATAGAATTGATTACTTGTATAAGGTTTGTTCGTGATGCTAATGTTGTCGTTTCCTTGTATAGTTTAGTGGACGGACTGGAAAGATCGGTCCCATTCACTCCTTACAGGGACTGTCCATCTAAGTCTGCACCTGTTGTGTTCCAAACTGATGTCGAAGAGTTCTGCTGGAAGCTTGACTTGACCTCAAAGATGGTAGATGTGTATGGAAGGTAAGCTTTTATACATTTTTCTGTTATTTCATTCTTACACTCATTCATTTTATGTATTAATATGTCTTTTGGATTCGTGTGCAGGTACCTTTGCAGCTTTCTTTCATCTGAGCTTAAAAACAAGTTCTTTATATTCAAACCAGAGAGCTTCCTCAATTTTGTGAGTGCCTTAAGAACAGGAGTTCTGCAGATGTCCAGCACACCCACATAAAGGAAGGGCTGGATGGCATTGTGCTTGCACGATGTAAATATATTTTTGCCCCAATTCTGCAAGGGCCAAATTTTGGTTAGGCAATATTTTTGCTTGCTGGTCCACTCAAAAACGCCCTCCCATATTTGGTGAGTCCAAGCATACAGATTTTGTCTCCTGTCAAAGGCTACACAGTGGATGCTAAAGTGCTCCAAAAGTAAGTATCAGTTTCAGATTCTTTTCAATGATTTGCTTATTCTCATGTTGCAATTTCTTATGCTTTGCTTATTGTCACATTCATAAGCCTATGATCAATAACATGATGTTGGTATCCAACAGCCTAAGCCATGGCAGGAAGAATTCTGATGCCCCTGTCCATCATCCGAAAGTGCATGAAACCAGTAACAACATTTTGCACGTACATTGTGGCTTACATGCACGCATTCATCGATGCCATGGTTGCTGCACAACCAAGCTCCATTTTTGTAAGTAGAATATAATATTTTCTTATTAATTCTTTGCTGATATAGTTTTCTAATACTTGTGAACCATGCAGATGACATCCAACTGGTTCAATTAATGGAAATATGACTTTCTTATGTTACTTGTATGTGTGCAAACATTAACTGTATAATTACATGTATTTCACTGTAATTATATTTCTTTCATTGTACAGTCATATGACTTATATAAATGTGAATTGACTCTCAAGTGTTTTGTTGCTGATACATGTGAATCATTTGAGTCAATCAGGAAGCTCATTGTATTTGACTTAAATTATGTGTTGGGCAAAAGCATCACAAGATTGAAGCTGCTAACTCAAGATACCAGAGGATTCAAAAAGACGAGATGAAATTTGATTTAGGAAACATGGTGTTTTACTATAGGCCAGGGCTAGCATCACTGTTAGCATTTTGTTAGAGAGGGCTTTAATATTGCCATTTCTCTTCCACACAAAAATCCTACTGAACTAGACAAAGAATTGTTTGTGAAACTATTAGTTGTAGTATGGAAAGAGTATCCTGAGTACTATGGCAATACAGTCCTAATCGATGATGAAAGATATAAGGCGACTCCGAATCCTGCAGGAAGCTTTATATGTCCTTTCTCTTGGACACGAGTTCTAGAGGCCCGAATGTGTTAGCTCTGCGTTACTAGGGTCCAAAAAAACCCCTTCGTATACGAAAATTCTCTAAGAAAATCCCATCTGATACATTCTATTGTTTCCAACTTTTGTCTATCCTATATCGTATTTATATGATATTTTTTTGTAGTACCAATGATCCTCCTCGTATAAATACAAAACGCATCTTGACATATGACATACCCCTTATCGTATAAATATTGCAAACGAATCATGGATAATAGATTAAAGTGAACTAAAAAGTTAAAGAATGATTTGTTCAGTATGAGTATGTATAGAAAAGGTTTTCATGATCCTAAGTTAACACATAACTCAAAGACTTTTGTAGGTAAATTATGAATCTATCATGTTTCAAGACCCACTCCTTCCTAACTAGAAATTCGAAGATTAACCCCATCTTGTGCCATATGAAAAGTTCTATCTCGCCAACAATGACCCCTAGTCGTACGGATATGGATTCAAAACCAAATATCCTTATTTTACTCATACGTATATGATACGTTGGACAACAAAAAAAAAACCCCTTATCATCCATGCACATGGTAGATACCCCCAGGTCCACAGGGCGGCAGATTGCTTGCCATGGAACTAATTTCCTGGCTTAGTGGCTTAACAGTTGCTGCAAATGCTACAAGTTATGTGAAAGAGCACCCAATGAGTAATGCAGCAGATGGAATATCGGAGCATGTTGAAGGCATTCTGCTGGCTAACTATGGCAATAACTTGGCTGCTCTGCTTTCTAAGTTCAGTCAATATATGGAGCGGGGAATGGAGAAATTGCCAAATTGTTATTGGCCTCTCGAATGGCCTATTGTTGGTACAAACTTTAACTGATGTACATATTCTCCAGATGTAAATACATGACAGTCTTTTTGTTATTCAAAGTGCACACGAGTACTTGTTTTGGTACAAGTTTTTCTCTTCTTTCATATTTGATATAAGTTTCAGTGTCTACACATATTTAAATGATCTTAATTTGCTTTGTAGATGAAGGGACTAATGTGTAAAAATCTATTAAGTTGTTAAGGGAAAGAATTTTGTGCGCTCGGATGCTCAAACCAACATGGAAAGATGCAAGTACATTGGGTTGGGGACTAATCCTCACTACCATACTGCTCTTCCTAGAATTTGGGAAAAGGTTGATAGTGTAGAAGATAAGGGAGAACGAGATGAAATAAAAATTCTGTTGGCAGCAAATCATTTGGTGCATAACCCTTGGGGACAACCAATTGTACTGGATGAGGAACGAATAGGATGGAGTAGGTTGCCAGTGGCACGTGCAGTTCCAGTAACATGGACTACTGCTTTGGAGAGCACTTCTACGACCAATTGGAAGAAAGGAAGGCATGATGCAATAGTTGTGACGTCCCCTACTCATATACGGTGCACTCACCGTATACAAACAGGAGTTCATCCCCCATGCCAGCTCTATGCTAATACATGGCCCTCCATGTGTCACTGCAACCTTGATGAGTTCCAGTGGGAAGAATGAACTGTGGAAGCGTAAACATACATGTAAGTACAAATACATCAACATCACATAACCATCATGAAGGATGGCTCACCACATATCTGCATAGACAGAGATCAGCACATCACATATGGAGATCCTACCCAAGGCTCAGACTCAAAGGGGATGACTGACGGCTTGGGACTCCAGAAGTCATTGCAGACAGAATTCATGGCAAATGGATTTGGCTGGCATAAGAACATGGCTTAGGGTGGTCCACTCCATCTGCCCCTCCTGTGCACACTTTGCAGAGTAGGTTGAAAAGTGTTGGGACCTGACTGTAGCCCGCCAGATGCATAGCCAAAGGGGCTATTCCTGGGTTGCATCTCCCCAGTTCCGATGGGGCAGGTAGGGATCAATCCCACCAGAGGTTGGCATGTTGACTCAAGGTGACTAGAGGGCCACTGCCCGTACTCGACTTGAACTCCATGGAAGGTGTCCACCACCCCAAGAGTATCGAACCCATGCAAAGCCCTCACGCAGTGGCAGAGCATTAGGTCTAGTGCACTGTAGTCCCCGATAGGCTTTACTACCAGAGAGACGTGATCATGAGTCAGGACATGAACCTCCTTGTAAGCCAGTCTGGCCCCTTCACCCACAACCAGGTGTGGTTCTTGTACACAGGCCGAATTTAATAGTGCATTAAGGAGGGCTAGCTAGGAGCATCATACTACTAGGCTTTTAAGGCCTCTACCCCCCTTCCCAATACAATGAGTCCACAGAGATCATCATCACATACATATCATAGAAGAACTAAAGAATAAGATTTAATCTAAATCACAGAGTTAGGTTCTTTAGTTATGGCTTGATATCTAGAGGTCTAGATGGCTGCTATGGGCAAATCAATAGGCTAAACCTACTTATTCTATGTTTGGGAGGTGGTTTAGACTATTGAATTGGTAAAATACCTGATCCTTGGCTTGCTCCTCCTGCTCTGAACGCATCCATGCTGTAAAATTGCTTGAAGATGGAGCTAGAAAGGGAAGCTGATGAGCTAGGCTGCTCAGACAGACTTCGAGAGTCGAGATTGGCTCTTGGAGCAAGAAAAACGGAGTCCTAGAAGGTTGTGGACGAAAATGGAAAGTTAGGGTTCCTATGCCTTATATAGACTATAAGTTAGGGGTGGGCTTCCATTATCCCTTGAGCATGTGGGATAAATGGGTATGGCCCACTTGCCTATATTAATTAAGTGGCTAAGGTATACACATGAATAAATGTGTACATATGAATAAATGTGCACATGAATAAATGTACACACACTTGCAAGTTGCCCCGTAGGGTGCTACTTGCTTGGCTACACGTCGGCATGCACGTCAATCGGGATGGCGTGTACGCGTGACGAGGCAGTACAGTATACGTCCTGGGACCGTATACTGTGCTGGAACGTCACAATAGTCATTAAATATAAGCCTCCTGAGGACATTTTGAGAATACACCATGAACCATGAATCTGTGGTGTAAACGTGTTGTATTTATTTGTACAATATCAATATATAAATCAATTTTCCCCAGTTTAAGAAGAACATAATTCTGCTTAGAGGTCCTATTCCAATGGAGACCCTTCATAGCATCAACATAATTATCCAGAATAAATATCTTGGAAAGAAAAGCAGATTGATTAAGGCTGATATTCTTCTGGAGATAATTCTTAATTCTAGAAGCAATGATTTTAGCACAGAGCTTATAAGTAGTGTTTGTTAGAGAGATAGGCCTCCAGTCTTGAACTTTGGTAGGATGATCGATCTTGGGAATCAAGGAGATGAAACCACTAAAAATAGAAGGATGCAAATGCTCAGCACTTCAGAAGGCATGCACAAGAGAAGTAAGATCATTTTTAAGAATATTCCAGAATTTAACATAGAATTCAATAGGAAGGCCATCTGGACCCGGGGATTTTCCATTGCTAAAATTGTTAAGAATATTAAGGATTTCATCTTGTGAAGGCATAGAGATCATAGAGGAATCCATTGTATAAGGAAGAATACTATCAATGAGAGACTTAAAAGCATTAGCATTCTGGAGATCATCGGAAGGAATAGGCTTACACTGAAAGAGATCCTTGAACTTTTCATGAAAAGTGTTAGCAATATCCCTTTGAGAGGTGTGAGTAATGCCATTATCATGCATAACCTCAGTAATGGAATTCCTCAACAATCTACTTTTTGCAACCCTAAAGAAGAACTTTGTAATACTAGAATCCATATCATTTGTATACTTGATTTTGCACCTGATAGAAGCACTTTTTGCCTCCATTTCTTCAATATTTTTGATTCTCCTCTCTAAAATATCTTCTCCCAACTGCAGACTTGAGTTATAGGGATCATTTTGAAGCAGAAATCTAATTTCCTTCATATACATCAGAAGCTGATCCTTTTTCCTACAACATTCTTCATGCTTAGACTTAGACCAATTCTTGATCCAATCCTTAATTTTCTTTATCTTTAAATAGAAGTTTTTCATAGATAAGGAATTATTGTCCAATCTGTTGTTTTCCTCCAGATCCTCATAGAAATTTCTGAATTGAGAATACAACTTCTCATTGTGAAGAAGAGAAACATTAAATTTATAAGGAATGTTTTCAATTCTCTGAATTTGACTGATCTGAGAAGTATGAAGAAACTGAGGCTGATGATCGGATATAGAGGTACCTTCATCACTAGTAATAAAGCTGTTGTCCCACATAGCAGAGGAGGGATTGGAGACATAAAATCTATCAAGAGTACAATAAATTCTAGCATTATCCTTCTGCTTATTAAACCAAGTGAAGGTTAAAGTTGAAGGAGGAATATAAATAAGACTATTATAAGATATAAGAGTTTCGCAATGCATTTTTTCAGTTTTTTTCATATTAATCTTATTCTCCAATTTGAATTCTACAGCATTCACTATCAAACAACACTCGATGTCCCAAAATCGTTGCCACTGATACAAGATTAATTATCAAATCAGGTACCAATAAAGCATCATAAAAATGCAATCCATTTGACATAGGAATTCGTGCATCTCCTACTCCACCTACAATCTTCTCATCACCATCTCCAACTCTCACCGTAGTTGAAGTGTTCTGCAACTTATCAAACAAAGCACGAGATGAAAACACATTGTTTGTTGCACCAAAATCAATACACAAATGACTCCTACTCTATCTATCGCAACCTCCACAACTTTCAACCCAATCTCTTTATATCACCTGAGAATGCAACGTTTGTTGCACTACTTGTTGGAGCAATATCATTCACATTTTGGCTCTTGTACTCAACTGACAATCTCATCAAATCATTTTTTCTTTGTCTACATAATCTTTGTATGTGACGCAACTTATGGCAATAGTTACACTCGACATTGGCAAATCTCTCATCATCACGCCAACGTCCTCCATGACCATTACCATCTTCTTGTGTGGTACCTCTACTTGTACTTACACCTTTTCGGCCACCACGACCACATCCACGATAGACATAATTGCGACCTCTTCCACGTCCACTGCCTCATATTGCAAGAGCCACTTCATTAGAATTACTCCTATACCTTATAGCTTGTTGTGTCTCAAGCTTAGCCTTAATGGAACTACACGCTTCTACAAAATTACCTTTATAAAGTGTCCTTACAGACATCTTTAAAGGATCAAGTCTTTGAGAAAAAGCTTTTGTGAAAGCTATTACTTGAGCCTCCTGGGTCTTAGCTTGGTCTGCAGCAGCAAACTTTGCAAATATCTCATTGAAAGCTACAATGAGTTTTTCCACGTCTTCTCCTTCCTTATACTTCAGAGTATCTAACTTTGCCTCTAAATCAACAAGCTCTACAGAGGTTAATTGACTATACTTTGCTTCTAATGCCACCCAAAGATCATGTGCAGATGTGAAGGAAGTTGGTGAGATAGATGATGAAGATATAGAACTACTTCCAGGTAACTGTATTAATACACCACTAGTGATAACATTTAGAAGAAATGCTATCGCCCTTCGATCTTTCTCCTTCCAATCATCTGTCAGAGTTCATGGTTTAGACTCTCCTATCACAGATCAACAATCATCAGCTTCCAACAGACCCTTCACTTAAAATTTCCACGAATGCCAATGCGTTCCATTAAAAGGCTTTAGAGGACTCAATCTTCATAAAGTTAGACATCTTGAACAATGAGACAAAATCAACCTACAGCTCTAATACCATGTAGAGAATAGATAGAGGAGAACAATAGACAAGATCCTTCACCAAACCAAGACATTTCCTCCTTTGTTCACATCCAAAATATATACAATGAATAAATTTTAATGGGCATATTATTTAAACGTTATGCGTGCAATAACATGCGTGCATGCGCACGGGCATGTACATGCATGCAATTTAATGCATGTTTCTACAAATCAAATATTCAATTCTAAAACATTTACCCCCATTTTTAGCAAGATGCTCTTTTTTGCAAAAAAAAATTCTAATCCTGTAGAGCATCAAAAAAGATTCCTTGTGGATTTTTTTTTTGAAAAAGACCTTGTTATGACCTCCATTCTCCATTTCTTGGGATTCGTGCCAAATTTGAAAAAAAAAAAAAAAAAAAAAATCCTGTCCCCTCGGGGCCTAGTCACTCCCCTACCCAATCTCCTCTCGCCATGTGGTGCCTTCGGGCATGTGGGATGGCAACGTGCCAGAACCAACGTGGAGGGCAACACATCAATCTTAATAGTCCACGTGGACTCTTTCTTATACCTCCAGGTCAAACTTTTTGGGCCAGGCCTGTGGGATGTTTTGCTTAGATCTAAAGAGCCCTGAAAACTGATTCAGACCTTGGGATTGAAGATTCTTCTGTACAGTGCTCATTTGAATGTGAAACCGACCCTTGATAAAGACTTCTATGCATTTTACACTTAAATGTTGTTCAAGACAAGGTAAAATTTTCAAGAAAGCATTTAAACTATGTAAGTAAGATATCAAAGGTCATTTTCTCAGAGATTTGCATTTAGACTCAGTAGGTATTACATAAGAAAGTAACGGAAAAAATATGGTTAAGAGGGAATACATTGCAAGAGTTAGCACTTGTCAAGCATAAAACCTTAAGCGCCATCAACATTAGGAGAATTAGATAGCTTCTACCAGTGCATTTGTAGAGACTTGAGAGGTGTGACATTCCTCAAGAAAATTCAAAAAATTTTAAAGAGAGCAAGAGAGCACTGAAAAATTTAAATACATTTATCTCTCCAATCATGATAGTTTTCATGTGAAAAATAATAGATCCTTGAAGGAAGACTGGACTTTCCAACCCAAAAGGTAGTTTCTCTTATTGTGCAGGTGTTTAAGAACCCAAGGAGGCTCAAACAATAAAAAAAGACCATCACAATCTCACTCTGCAGAAATTACCTTAAGTCGCATTTAATTAAAGTGGGTCACATGCTATTCCCACTTTTTTTTGAAACCCTGTTATTTTACACGAAAAGGACGAGGGAAAAGCTTTGAAACCCCTTTATTGCTTTAGAAGATGCCTTTTTTCCTATGTGGAAAAAAACGTTAAGGAAAATTACATGGTCTACTTTTCTCAGTTAGCGAGTCGAGAAGGTAAAGAGCACATCTAAAACCAATGAAAATGCTATCTCGCTATAAACAAAGTGCTAATCTGCCCTAAATTTTTATACATAAATAATTTCGTTACATTGTATTTTACAGTGGTTGAAGAGACCATGATGGTCGGGCTGGCATAAATATTACATCATCTTCGCACATAGACCACCTACTGGGAACAACGTGCGGAGCAAGGTCCGAGGTGTTCGAAGCCATGAGAGCAACTTGAAGAGAATAGAAATCTGAACGCGCTGGCTTGTCCAATCCATGTCCTCAACCTCTTCTCATCCTCTTTCTTCAATGAATGGGTCTTTCCATGGCTCCTGATCATGTCCTTTCTAATCGCGATCTGTACTGGAAAGGGCAAAATCAAGTTAATGCAATTGATGTGACAGAGTTCTAAGGGCCATTTTTGAAGAAAGCAGGTCTGAGGGCCTTTCTCGGCTCACGAGTCGAGAAAGGCAGCTTAAAGTAAAAACTGCAAGTTTGATGCCCTTTCTTGACTCGTGAGTCGAGAAAGGAAGCTCAGAATAAAAAAAGCAGGTCTGAGGGCCTTTCTTGACTCGTGAGTCGAGAAAGGCCCTCAGGACCCCTCTGAAGGCCTTTCTCGACTTGCGAGTCGAGAAACGTAGCTCAGAGCCCAAAAAAAAAACTTTTCTTTTCGTTTAAGTAAAAAGAAAAAGTTTTTTGAGGGCAGTCGAGACGAGAAAGACCTTCAAGGCCCCTCTAGTGGCCTTTCTCGAGAAAGGCAGCTTAGAGTGAAAAATACAAGTCTAAGAGTGAAAAATACAATTTTCAGGGCCGGAGTTTATTTTTGCAGAGGTACCATTGGTTCACAAAACTTATTAAACCAATCTAAACCTACACACTAAACCTATGAAAGCTATACATTAAAAACATGTAAATCTATGTAATAAACCTATGAAAGCACATTGAAATGATTAAACCAATGTAAATCTGTGCATTAAACCTATAAGAGCCTATTAAACCTATGCATTAAATCTATTAATATGTAAACCTTACGTTGTGTTAGGAACTATAGAGGATGATCATGTGCATCAAAGAGTACTTGTCCCCATTTTGTATCTTACTTAAACCTTCAAAATGGATTAAACAAGGTGTAAAGTATATCATGATCTTTGAAAAGTAAATTATTACCTTAGAATAAAAAATATCTACTTAGAAAATGTGCACCATGGCAATATAATGTGAAACGTGTGAAAATAGTGGCATACACATAAAAAGAGAAACTGGGGACGTATAAATATACGTCAAATTATAATCCTATATTAGCATTTATTTTACACTCGTATTTTTTTATCCCGCTTTTTTTATGTACCCCGCCTTTTTTTTCTGCCCATGCTTGAAATTTAAAATTTGGTACATACCTTTGAGACGAAGATCCTTTGTACCACTTGGACTCTTTATTTCCGGAAGAAGCTCCCATAGCCATAGCTCCGACCGGAATTGACCCCCAGATGATTCCACCAATTTTTTTCTTAGATTCATTCGAAATCCTGCCGCAGAGATGGCAAATTTAACCCTCAGTCCCAAAGCAGGAGCACCCCTTTCTCCGTCTTCTTTGTTTGAGAATGCACTACTATCGCCCACAAGGCAGCCGAATTTGAGCTTGCCTTTCAAATCCATGGAGAAAAGCTCCGCCACAAAAAAAGGTGCAGAAGGGCGGTTGGGCAGGCAAGGGCCGCCGCTGCAGCATGCGCTGAATCAAGCATCCTCTACGACATTCTGGGCGTCCCCAAAAACGTAGATTCAAAGGAAAGCAGCTTACGGACTAGATTGACGCATCCCGACGTAGCTCCGGCAGATCAGAAGGAAGAATCGACCAAGGCTTTTCTTCAGCTTCATGCCGCTTATGACGTTTTGTCAGATTGATGTTTTCTGTATATTCCAATAGGCAGCATTTTCTGGATTATCATGTGAAATCCGTCGTGCACGATTCTCGCCGGAATTGTTGGCGACTTCGATTTCTGGACACCACCAAGCCCATGAAAAATTAAGACGAGTTGAAAATTTTCTAAGAAGCCTTCTAAGAAGCTCGGCCCAGCCATACCTTCCAAGAAGCCATACATAGATCCTGCCCAGCTGTCGGATATGCACAGAGGTTGATTGACGGCAGGGTTGGTTTGAGGAAGGCCATCAGGGCGATTACCCCTGCCATTCTTATTTCATATGCCAGAACAGCTACAAGGATCGGAGGATGAACACAGCGGGAGCAGCAATCCGAGGGGAAGGAAAATGAACGGAAACAATAGACTGATTTCAAAGGGAGGTAGCATACAGCATATGGGCGAAGGCGGAGTGCTAAGGAAGCCTAAGACGAATTGGCTTACAGATGCCGCCTTAGCTTGGGTCTACTTCTCCAGACTCTAGAGATATTTGATCAGATTTTACAGTAGGATTTTACAGAAGCTCTAGCTGTCTGAAACTCCAAGCCATCTCCAGACCTCTTCTAAGGCTTTTCCCTGATACCAAAGGCCACTGCTTCCTTAGTTTTCAAGTGAAGCCGAAGAAAACTTCTGGCTGAGCTAGGGGTTCCCACAGCCAATGATGTCTAGAATTGGTGCCTTCTGCCAGGTTTTTTGCAAAACGCCCTGTGCATGCTTTTGTGCTTTGGTGGGAGTTCCTTATCGCGAAAAAAGGTCATGGAGCTTCCTGACTAGGTTGAAGGCTTGGGGAGCACAGAAGGGAGGAATCGTGCCCATTCTCGCCTCGTGAGGCGAGAAAAAACTTCTCTAATTATGCATTGTCTAAATTGTTTAATTATTTATTATCTAATTAATTTAATTAATTATATTATTTAAGCTGTCTAATTATTAGCAGGGTTGCCTAACCCCCCCGCCCACTTTCCTGCCTTCTTAGCTATGCCACGTGTCTAGCCACGTCATCTGTAATCTTTTTGGGCCGTCCGATTATGTAATTTCCGATCGTAGGGCCAGAGAAATTAGAAAACCCAAGAAATTCTCTGCCCGGAGTTTGGCGCTCGATCTCGATCTTGGCACTCGCCTTGGCTATGGCGGCCCGTCCTGGCATGGAGGCTTTTTTTTTTTTTTGGGTGTACCTGTTCTCCAGAGATCGAGAAACCCATGGTCAATTTTCGTCCGGGCCTATCTTGGCAAATCTGGAACAGTCTGATAGCATTTTGGTGAGTTTGTACGCCGAAACTGGCAATATATGAGTAGAATGATCGAAAACTGGGGATCCTATTGGTCTATTTGCCATGAACTGTTGGTGTTGTTGGCCGTTGCAGCCGATTAGGGCATCGATGTTTGCTCCGATATTCAAGAGCCGAGAGATGGAGTTTTACATATGATATTCAATGGCTAGAGATGTTGCTCGGTGAAAGAGTGAGTATAGGTATGCAGATCACAACTAGAATTTTGTACTCTATGCAGCATTCAATAGAACAACTAGATCACAACTAGGACACTTGGTGGACGAACTTCTTACATGGAAATGAAAGGTCTTGTAAATGGATGATGCACAGACTTCGTTTATGTTTCCATTGTTTTGTAGATGTATGCTTATGATTCTACAATATTCTTCTGAGTGTGCATATTTGCTACGATTCTACATACTTGATGGAATAAATTCACATTTAATTACCTATGTGTGAATAATTCTTTGTACACATCTGCCGGGTTCCCATGTGAGCTTATTAAGGTGATTTTCGACGAGGCCAAGTCTACCAATCTGAAAGGTCATGTTGTAGCAAAGTCGTGTAACAAGCGAAGATCCCGATGATGGTTTTAAACCAACAACTGGCAAAGTTCAGGTATTAATGCTTTAGTTGTAAAAGATGCTTTTTCCAGATGATTAATTAATTAGGTTAGTTTGCAGTTTCTAGAAATCTTCAAATGATTTTAACATCTTAGCATCAAGTCTCACGGTAGCAAGGGTCTTAGACTACATTGGTTATCTTGAGAAGTGCCAGATTCCACCAAAGGTGTGTTGCAATGTGATTAATTTATTTCAAATCATGCTTCTGTATAGATGCACACCTGCTGATTATAGGGTTGGGATTTTGCAGAATCTTTCCCTTCGAGATGGGCCGCTGTCCAATGGAGTTCTCAGAGCCAAAGCTGAGCCTGTCATGCATGAAATATTAGGTGATTCTTTAAGGTACATGCCATGCATAGCAGAAGTAGACTACATTTGAACAGATATTAAAAGCAAGGAATAGTAATGTGTACAAAAGAAGTTTTTTTTTTCTTCTTAAGTAGATGTATAATGGCCCTTGTCTATGTTGAACTGATCTAAAATGCATCTTTGGTTAGATGGTACTATCATGTGCATGCATGCATCTTTGTTCTATTACTGAAACTAGAAAAAGTGCCCAGCGTTGCTGGGCTTTTCGTTGGGATTAAATTTCATGGTTTATAGCATGTAGTTGGACATTTCGTTGGGATTAAATTTAGAAAAAGTGCCCAGCGTTGCTGGGCTTTTCGTTGGGATTAAATTTCATGGTTTATAGCATGTAGTTGGACATTTCGTTGGGATTAAATTTCATGGTTTATAGCATGTAGTTGGATATATATGGCCGTTCCTTAGTTCTGGGAAGGATTTGTTGACGCGTTTGCTATTTGTCTACAAATATCTCCCATGTTCATATGTCCATGAAATTCAATAGGGCCAGATTTGTATCTCCCATGTTGATATGTCCAGGAAATTCAATAGGGTCAGATTTGTTGACGCGTTTGCTATTTGTCTACAAATATCTTCCATGTTGATATGTCTAGGGAGGGTCTGTAAATGGCTCTTTTGCCAAGCTCGATGGAACCATGCAAGATAACCAATGCTTCGAAGAAGATATACCTTATTATTGTTTGGTTCACAAATATTGTATACATGTTTGTTCACAAATATTGTATACATGTTTGCAAAGATGAGCGAAGCAATGCCAAGCATCAATTGTATGTCTATATTATATGTCTGTCTACACTATAGTGTATTTGCCATTGGTCTGAGAGGAAAATGCAAATGCGTAACATTCTCTTTTGTCTACTTATTTAAACTATAGATATTCCTCAACCTGGGTTAATCTCAGTAATTTTTTTTAAGTTTGGAATTGAGACATCTGCAATCACCTACTAATGAAACAAAGAATAATAAAATGTCCAAGCCTAGTAGAGATCTTGTTGTGATTGTGCAATGAACACCCAGATTTATACTATATATTAACACAAGCAATATCAATCTGGATATTCCAACAAATGCAATGATTTGAAATCCGGAATGAACACACGCCAGCTTATACTATTTTAAGAAATCACATTTCTATGGCAAATACCGATGGAACATTTTGAGAGCATCTTTTAAAATTTCACATCTCGATACATGCACGTAACTAAGGTCGCCACATATATATATCCCGTAGCTTGTAGCATGGAGCGATATGTTCCTAGATGTCTTCTCGGCTTTCCGGAAGGAGAGCCCCACCGACCAAGATGGTGAAGGCAATGACCATACAAAATTCTTGCAATTCCAATTGCTTTTATCTCACTGTAATAAGATTGTCAGTATGCGTGCACCGGGATAGCGTGGTGCAAGGAGAAACCGAGAGTCTAGGTGTTCCATCCCATCAATCAAAGCAGATCGATAGCCAACTTGATTTTTTGTATCCTAAGTGAAAGTCGACAATTTATTATTAGTATGAACATAATGTCTTCACAAGAGCCTCCTTAAAAATCTCAATTGCCAAAACCAAAGGGAGAAACCCAATGGCTACCTTTGCAAAAGATTTACATCAAGAGGAAAAGCGCACTCTACTCAGAGCCTTGCCTTTGAGATTTTTGGTACCTTCGCAGCGAAATATTTCTACTTGAGCGATTATACCTCATTGGCTTTTCACAAGTCGGCATGCAAAGAAGAGCGGACATAAGAGAAAGTTCTCCAAAGAAGAACTCCACCAGCCACCACCTTTGCCAAAGTTTGTGCATTCCCCGCCGGGCATCTCATTATTAGACCCCTTCACTCCAAGCAAATCCAAACAAGCCGCTTGAGAAGCAAGTTGTGTGCCACCACCAACTGTGCCAACCTCAGAACATTTCATGCATAATGTTAGCGCCAGAAAGTTGTACACTATCTTCTACACATTAGCATACAATAATCATGCAAATTCTTATGTTGACTCGCAACCTAACATTACCTCGATTGATGGCATAGTAACGAGATATGCAAGTCACGCCCACCATTTATTGCCTCCATAACGGTGATGCGGTGTGAGCTCTCAATGTTCTCGAAGCAGAATCTTGGCAGGGCTTGCTATAACAGGCCGATACAAATATTGGATGCATGTGCATTGAAACCACCAACTTATCTAGCCATATACAGATCCAACAAGATTTTTAGCGTTGTTCAGCTCTACAAGAGCTGATACATCGAAGTCTTCAAAATCTTGGTTACCACCTCTTCCTTTATGATAGCCTCACATACTACGATTTACCTACCCTCAATCCAATTTATTGTTTGTAGGCTTTTATCCGCACAAAAGTTGCCTGCAAGAGAAGCATATCCATAAGCACAACCGATAGCTAAGAAAAGCAAAATAAGAGATGCAAGTTTTCCCCGCTTTTAGAAGAAAAAACACTGCTTTGTTTCGTAGTGTTGACCCTAAGTTGTATGTACACTTTCTCTTATTTGAGTGCCTTGGTAAATACTCAAGTTTACATTCCACTCTACAACCAAGAATATAATTTGATTTTAGAAGGTCTTTTGCAACGTTTAGGTCTAACAGTTTAAAAACTCAAAATAAAACTCAAAATAAATTATGCATGGAAACCATTTTGTCTCGCTCTTGACAAACTCAAAGCCGAAAGAATTACCAGAGATGTTGATAACTTCCATGTCCGGAAATAGATCCTGAAGATAGTCCAACACATTCGGACACCCTTGGATATTCTTTTCCTTCAAAATGTCCTAACCAAAGCATTTAGTGTGTGAATGACAATTGACTTCCATGGCCCATGGTTAGAACATCCAGGATTTTAAAGCTCACGCTTAAAAATTGTACTCCAAGAACTCTCATCATCTTTATTTGGATAGTTGCTTCTCTAGAAATATGTGAAATGCATAAATATGAACCAAAGCTAGCATTCAAAAAGGCCTTCTCCAGAATTCTCTCTTAAGCCATATCAAACTCTCGTGTTCTCTATATTTGAAGCATTAGGCTTGATGAAGAATGGAAAAACCTGAGAATACTGAACTCGCCCGAATGCGACAGATATATGAAGCCCTTCTCTTTCATTTGAATACCCTCCATTTCCGTAAGTAATTTCAACTCGAAAAAGGCATAGGATAGAAGAAAATAAGGCACGAGGGCTTAAATGAGGGCTTTGTTCCGGCATGAAAATTTTAGGCGTGCATTACATCAAAGATGCAAAAGAAAAGAAGCGTAATCGTGCCAAAAGAAGAGTTTAGACTTGAGAAACCCACTTTATAAACATGGCTATGGAATCAAGCACGAAGACATGGCTATGGCTATGGAATCTGAAGCACTAACGCATTCTTCTTCGTCAAAAAACAAAACCGTGAATTCAAAAGGGAGATTTGTTAACAATATTTCTCGTAGTGAAGAAATGTAACAGCGACTAATTCAAAACCAAGAAAGAAAAAAGAGGAAGGAAAGGAAGCCCACCAAGGCCAACCGAGAGGATCTCGAGATGAGTTTTTTCGTGTCTTTGAAGGCATCAAGGGGGCGGAAGACTTGCCCATGAACAAGCACTTGGCCCTTTGCCGCCTGGTTTCCTACGACTACCATCGCTTGGAAAATGAAAGGTAGGGGCGAGGGCGCCGGGCCTTCAAAGAAACCAATCTCATGCTTTAATCTCAACCATTAATTTACATCCAATATCAACGGTAAAGATATAAGGGGAAAAACTCAAGACGTATTTGGACGGCCCACAACAAAAGTTAAAGAGTCAAACAAAATTAACGGTCAAGATCACAAGACAAACTATCCTAAAATGGCTTTATTATTATATATAGATATAGATGCTATGCATTTATGCTTTCATTAAATAAATCACGTTTTGTCTGTTTAAAACATGAATATGATTTCAACATGAACATGATTTCGTTAAGATATCCACAAATTCATAACTATAGCTCGCTTTTTGGAGCAGGATAGAGAAAATTGAGTATACAAATCCACCGAGAGAATTCATTGGAATTCATCCTAGCGGAACAAGGATATGACGTCCGGATGGGTAACCCGAGAAGCACAAGTTGGCACATGGTTCCATCAAGTAGTGCTTTTATGCCGTGTTTAATCCTCTGCTTTGAGCTGTCCCGATATTTTCCTTCAACAAGATTACCGCGGGGGCTCTTAGGCAAAATACATGTCGCCTATGATCTACCCGCAATGATAAACTTAGCGGATACAAAACAATGAAGTCTCAGCTTTTACTACATTGGCCATTCTCATTGGCTCAAATCAAAGTTCAAATTAACTTTGTCTGATAACAGGGTACCGTATACCTTTAGCATTTGAATTAAGGGCGGTCGCGGTTCATTCTATCTACCACTATAACCAAGGTGAAAATCTATGATACGATCTTGCAATAATCGAATCATTTGCAGCCACTGGCATAGAGCTCATAGTTGGAACGAAAAGATGAAAACATCCAGATATTGCTTGATGCGCATTACCGCCCCAAAAATGGGTGTCCAGAGTAAAATGTTGCAGTCGACATGCCTACATCAAAGATCAATATAATTTCTGTAAGGAACACTCAACTAGTTCCTGCCATGCAAAACATTCATGCTGCATTCTGGACCTAAGGATTGACAACCTAGTGAAAATTTTACACCAACGAAACTAATGATCCAGCTTTTTACGAGGAAACAGGGGCCTTTTATGGTCAATAAATATTCATATTTTGCTTACATGCGTGAGTCTAATCATATCTCTCTTGCTTATGCCATGTTCCTTTAAAATGGTAATAGGTCTTCATTATGCCAATTAGCTCGACGCAGCATATGCCATGAAGAAAATGGGATTCCCCTAATGTGAATAGTATTGTGTCTAAAACTGTAAATTTGCAGCTATCATTAGGTTAATTTGGATAGCATATTATACATGGTGGTACCACCACTCTGAAACATCATAAATTGAGGTGGCATTGCCGGCTTGGCATGTGACAAGGCTTGCCACATAGGGTATCTGCTTGGGATACTGCCATGTGGAATGCATTCAATAGCCTTTGGGACGTTAAGATGACTGCCACTTAGATTATTTGCTACAGACAATGGACACCCTCCCCTATGGCTTCTCCCCGTATCCCCGAGACACCATATAGCCTTTTATCCCCGAGACACCATATAGCCTTTTCAGATTAACGTACTTACCAAGTATGCCTTCTTGAAGGTTTCAAAATTCTACTACAAGACCCTGCTCGACAAATAATAACCCTGACTTTTAAGCCTTGTATGGTTCCATATTCATAAGGAATGTGTTTGACTTCTTGGTAGCATTACCGACATTTACTGCCCTTATGAAGGATGAAGGTGCCACCTCATCTTTACTATCAGCAAGAATTCTTTACTTTATGGGATCTGCTGTATTGACTGATCTCTTCGTCCCATCTTTCTGATTAATTTCCAGCTCGTGCATAAATGTTCGATAACAGAACAAAGGCTCCCGTTACCTCTTGATGCAAGTCGATCACAAAGTCCAAAACATGTTCTGAATTAAAATCAACCCTACATGCCCGAAGAAAAGATTTCCATACCACAATGGATGCTTCAAATGGCATTTTTTGAATAAGGTTTCCAGCCTGATCAGCCCATCCAGCATGGCCAAGGAGATCAATAACACAAGCATAATGAAGCTCACATGGGACGATGCCATGTTCTGAAGCCATGGTAAGAACCTAGTGATATCCTTCATCTAATAATCCTCCATGGTTGCACGCAGAAAGAATGGCAACAAAAGTAACTTCATTAGGTTTTGCGCCTTTTTGCTGCATGCTCTTGAACAACATAATGGATTCTTTTGCATCCCTATGCTGACAGGATGCAGTTATGATCGTATTCCATACAACCACATCACATGAGAATATCCTATCAAATAATCTACGTGCATCATTTATACCCCCACATTTTGCATACATGTCAATGAGTGCACTATGAATAAAAGTATCTGTTTCATATCCATTTGTCTTCTTGATCAGTGCGTGGATCTTCTTTCCTTGTTCCATATCTCGAATGCTAGCACAGGCACTGAGAACACTAATAAAAGTGATGTTGTTTGGCAGCACACCTTCTAGACACATTTGCTGAAAAATGAGAAGTGCTTTCAAGCCATCTCTTTACTGATCATATCCTGCAATCATTGCACTCCATGAGATGACATTCCTTCTTTCATTCTTTCAAACATTGCTTGTGCATCACCCATGCTACCACATTTGCCATACATATCAATTAGAGTGTTCTCCACAAACATCTCTACATCAGAGCCAACTTTAATACAAATATAGCAGGCATGCACCCATTTACCTAATTCAAAAGAAGAAAGATTGGCGCAGGCATTGATGACTAGGCCAAACATAAGATTATTTGCATGAATACCTTCCTGTTGCATTTGAGCAAAAAGCTTCAGAGCCTCTTCTGCATTTCCATACTGTGCATATGCCGCAACTATTGCACTCCAAGACACAACATTTCGTGTAGGCATTCGGTCAAATACATCACGTGCCTTTTCCACACATTCACATTTGGCATACATATCCACAAGTCCACTACCTACAAAGATGTCACTACCTACCGCACCCACTTTTTTCAATGAGGTGGTGCATTTTCATTCCTTGTTCCAACTCACCCAAGCTTGCACAGGCATTGACCACAGAGACAAATGTTACAGCATTTGGTTTCAAACCGTTGCTTGAAAAGCTTTAGTGCCTCCCAACCTGATCCATGCTGTGCGTAACCTCCAATTATTATTGTCCATGTAAATATATTTCTTTCTTGCAGTCTGTCAAAGATTTCTCGAGCATCTCGAATTATCCCACACTTAGAATACATGTCGACAAGTGTGCCACTTACAAAGGTGTCTGATTCACATCCTCTCACTATTACGCGAGCATGAACTCTCTTGCCATGCTCCAGAGCTGATAAGGTAGTACATGCACCAATGACAATGGTGAAGATCACTGTATTTGGTGCTATTTTCCCATCCTCCATTTCTGAATAGAGCTCAAGTGCTTCCTTGCCCACATCATCGACATCATCGACAGAGAGGAAGCGCTCCGCAAGATCGACCGAAACACCACGGTACTGTGCACCCACCACGAGGACGTCCGGCATTACAACGCGATGGCCATGATCAAGATGTTCCCCAGCGAACGTGTCCACGAGGTACGAGTGCAAACCAACGCAACGCCAGACGACGGGAGATGACATTCCTTCTTTCATTCTTTCAAACACTGCTTGTGCATCACCCATGCTACCACATTTGCCATACATATCAATTAGAGTGTTCTCCACAAACATCTCTACATCAGAGCCAACTTTAATACAAATATAGCAGGCATGCACCCATTTACCTAATTCAAAAGAAGAAAGATTGGCGCAGGCATTGATGACTAGGCCAAACATAAGATTATTTGCATGAATACCTTCCTGTTGCATTTGAGCAAAAAGCTTCAGAGCCTCTTCTGCATTTCCATACTGTGCATATGCCGCAACTATTGCACTCCAAGACACAACATTTCGTGTAGGCATTCGGTCAAATACATCACGTGCCTTTTCCACACATTCACATTTGGCATACATATCCACAAGTCCACTACCTACAAAGATGTCACTACTTACCGCACCCACTTTTTTCAATGAGGTGGTGCATTTTCATTCCTTGTTCCAACTCACCCAAGCTTGCACAGGTATTGACCACAGAGACAAATGTTACAGCATTTGGTTTCAAACCGTTGCTTAAAAAGCTTTAGTGCCTCCCAACCTGATCCATGTTGTGCGTAACCTCCAATTATTATTGTCCATGTAAATATATTTTTTTCTTGCAGTCTGTCAAAGATTTCTCGAGCATCTCGAATTATCCCACACTTAGAATACATGTCGACAAGTGTGCCACTTACAAAGGTGTCTGATTCACATCCTCTCACTATTACGCGAGCATGAACTCTCTTGCCATGCTCCAGAGCTGATAAGGTAGTACATGCACCAATGACAATGGTGAAGATCACTGTATTTGGTGCTATTTTCCCATCCTCCATTTCTGAATAGAGCTCAAGTGCTTCCTTGCCCACATCATCGACATCATCGACAGAGAGGAAGCGCTCCGCAAGATCGACCAAAACACCGCGGTACTGTGCACCCACCACGAGGACGTCCGGCATTACAACGCGATGGCCATGATCAAGATGTTCCCCAGCGAACGTGTCCACGAGGTACGAGTGCAAACCAACGCAACGCCAGACGACGGGATGAGCAACTGGACCGATGACCCGACGTTCCACCAGATACCTTACGTCGTCGTGGGATGCAGGGTTGTAATCGTCATCCATATCGACATACCGGGAGAAGTAGTCAACGGAACGACATGAACAGTCGCGTACGTAGAGACGACGAGCAGACGGGGGAAGCGATAGGCATCACGGTCCGCATCGACGACTCCCTCCACCACATGCACGTCAAGCGAACGCTGGTCGAGTACAGGCACCAGGGGCCCAGGACCATCTTCAAGAAGAGGTTCCCGCTCGCGGGGGCACAAGAGCCAGAGCTCCACGATAGAAGACAACGCAATCATGGTCGTGAGGAGGGCATTCACGCCCGGGCTGCTGTACGTGATGCTCTCGCGAATCAAGGACAGGAAGCAACTGTCGATCATGTCGCCGATCACGACGGCGGACTTCCAGCCGGACAAGATGCTGCTACATGGACACACGCTGCTAATGTAGCCGGTTCAAAACCTGTCGCAATCAAAAGGTCAATAATTTAGAGTTTTGCTTCAGTCTATGTAAATAAGTTGCATGTTAATCATGTCCAGATGCTATATTTCGGTTAATCAACACACGCAATAAAAAACCTGTGATATCTCTCCTATTGAAAATTAGGTGTGCGACTTATAATGTCGTGATACTTGTTACATTCGTTTGGAGGATGAAGTTTGTTACATCTGCTGGATGTTTATCCAGCAGATGTTGGGCAGTAGTTGCTTATTGAGAAAGCCCAAAATGTATATATTTATTACTGCTGCTATTGCAACCACTGCACCCATGTAAAATATGGAGGCTGGTAAAATACAAAACTACCAGAGGCATGTAAAATATGACATTTGATGGAAGGTTGGAAAGCTGCATCACCTTCAAATCCATATTACATTAACTCAACTAACAATGAATATATATTGTCCCAACCCATATGATGCATTGTATTTTATTGAGAATAAAATTGGATTCAAGCATGTATAAGCTTTCTAGAAGATCCTTCTGCCGATCTTCGAAACACCACGGACGAAAAACCAACGCGAGCCAAACTGCCTAGCCTTCTTCCCCAACCCTGCAGTTCTGCTAGTTATTTTTTTTATTTTTTCAAATGGTTGTTTAGCCATGGAACCCTCCCTCCCTTCTTTTGTCATGTTTGCCCTTTTGCCCCTCTTCATATCCCACCCCTTTTGCCCCTTTCCCCCTACCCATACCCCTTTCCTTAACCCACCCCCCCTTTTGCCCCTACCCATACCCCCCTTTGCCTCTTTGCTCTCCCCCTTTGCCCCTCCTTCTCTTCCCCATGCCTTGCCCCTCCCTTTGCCCTTCCCCCTCCCCTCCCCCATTTTCTCGGCCCCTCCCCTTTGCCCTTTTGCACTCCTCGTGCTCCTTTGCCTTTTTCCTCCCTCCCTCCCCCCCCCTGTCTCCCCTTCCTTCCTACTCTTCTTTCTCCACCATCCCCCTTCATCTTTTCAGATTGTCGTATGTAAATGTTATTCTTATTTTATCGAGAAAAAATCTAATAATGATTCAATGGCAACTTACTTTGTTTTTGCATGAGTTCCATTTTCAGCCTGAGACCCAAACGTCAGGATCTGACCCACTTTAATTAAATGCGATTCCTTGCTTCCCTTTTTTTTTTTGCAAAATTATAGTCTTCTTGCTAAAAATCATCATTTTCGACCATTTGAGCATAAAATTTTGTGAAAAGTGTACTTGCACCTTGCATGCAGGCCTGTTAAAGTTGTCAGGAGTTGTCAAAAGTCAGAAAAGATTGCTAGAACTTGATTTGCAAAATTTTGCTTGCTGGTTTTGCATTGTGACAGTCTTCTTGCAAAAAAAAATCAAAATTTGAGGGCATTTTTGCATGCTTTTTTGGAAAAAAACTTGATGCACCTTGTTTTCAGTCTGTCAGAGTAAGAATCAAGTGTCAGATGTGAAAAAAGAACTGTACTTTTTCATTTGCAAAATTTAGCTTGCTGCCAGGGATGTTGACGAACTTTTAACTTGGTCAGGATTGCAAATTTGAAGGGCTTATGCATATTTTCTTGCATCTGACTTTTGAACATAGATTCTTCAAGTGTTAAAGAAGCTTTTTGTATTGGAATCATGTCAAAACTCGAGTCAGATAGCAAATGACATAAGTTTTGATGAGGTCTTTTCTCTAGGTTTGGGAAAGTATCTCTAACTCAAAATTGAGCTTTCTTTTTGCAATCTTTTTGCTCAGAATGATTGCCTGAAGCAACCTGGAGGTTCTAAACCACTGAGGTTAAAGGTTTGCCAGGAATGCCTTCAGCATCCACCTTCAGGTTTTTGGGAAGTGACATAGAAGATTTCAAATGGTCAACTACGCCATCAAAACCACCAGCAATGGGAGGCCTCTAATGAAGAAAGTCGACCTCTACATCGAGGAGGAGCCGAGAGTCTCAAGCAACTCGAAAGAGTGTTACCTTGCTGCTTCAAGAAGGCAACGAGCGGATGAGCTACTAGCAAGATTGAGGAGCTACGATCATATAGTCGAGTAGGATAAGTATATGGATGATAACATCCATAATGGGATTAGAAGGTATTTCTAGATATTCTCATGAAAGGATTGCTTCAAGATAGAGCTAAGCGTCAAGGATTGGGACGGAAATGCATAGGATTAACTAAAATTATACACGGTTGTTAACAGACATCATATTGCTAAGAAAGAATCATTATGAGGATACTTGTTGACCATGTATAAAGCTAGTACCTCCAAGGAATAATCCAACCGAATGAAAAGAAGTAATCTAACAAGTCCGACTAACTTCTTATGATGACATCAATTCAATTGATAGGAATATTCCAAGAGAGTAAATAACTAAGAAAGGGGGAATATCTAGAATATAAAATTGAATAGTACATGAAAGGTACATCTAAAATAAGAAGTATGTTAATCACATAGTTTTTTGAGACAAAAGGAATGATCATGATGACAAAACGTTGCAGTTTACTATTGTTCTAAATAATTAAATAACCCATCGCTTAGGGATCGATATGTTAAACATGATGGCTGCATCCATCATAGACGGTAAATATGTTAGCTAAGGCTAGTAAATTAATGCGTTAGGTAAAAAGCATATAACCTCTTAAAAGTAGATAGAATAGCTATGATGTTAGGCGCAACATCAATTCGGGGGATAGGGTGCGTTGGATAACGCCATTGGAGAGGTGTATTTTCTTATGAAGAAAAGTGGGGGCTCAATCTTAGGACTGAGCCTACCTGCATCTTAGGGATTGAATCACCATCAAATTAGTCGATCCTTAGAATAGAGTTCCTTCCGTAGGTAGCCAAAGCAGATGGAGCATACGATGGATAGATGCTTAATGGTCATGTGACCTTCAACATGCAAGACTGAGTAGCCAACTGCACCAAAGCGGGGGAGCGAATTAATGGAAGCAATGTAATGGCCAAGTCATCTCCAAATTAGTCGACACCGGCTCAATGGGGGGTATATTCTAGCCTTAGCATGTGCGACAGCTAAGATGGGGAGAGGCTTTGCATCTAAGCGTAGATAGAATGCATGATCCTTGCTTATGCTTACGGTGGCCATGAATAGTGTGGACTGAATCTTGAAGCCTTAATCCTTTTCTGCAAAGGGTTCAATAGTAGCAGATGTCATGAGATCTGGCCAAAATAAATTGTGTTTCCTTGGGTCATGCTTGGTAGATGAATTATTTTGTAGTTTTGGAATGATTTGACTGAATTTCGAAGCATAAAACAATGCTTAATTCTCAAAGAACAGTGCTCCAAAAGCTAAAATGATTTCGGTTTTATTTATTTGAAAGGATGTCACAGTATATAGGTTTTAGATTTTTGTCTACATTATGCTGGAAGCAAGTTTTTGATCTAGTGCAACTAAAGGCATAGCTTTGGGGCTTTGATTCCAGAAAAGGGGAAACTACTAGACTAATCGATTTTAGAAAAAAGGAAAAACCTTGTATCGAAACTTTAATCAATTTCAGGAAAGGGGAAACTAAAATACTGTAGCAGAATTGGATGAATGGGATACCTTATGTCTCCCATAAATACCTTCTAAATTGTTTATTTATGCATGGGGCCTGTTTCTAAAAAAGAACACAACTTCATAGCATCTCTATATATTTTGTAGAATAAGCATGCTGAAGCTTTCCCCTGTCATATCACGATGCTGCAACATTTTTTAAGGAGACTGAAAAAAAAGATGCATGAAAAAATCAGAACTTCTGTAGAGCCAAAACTCTTATAAACAGCCATTCGTCTCAATAGCGCCAAAACTCGCAGATGATAGTCAAAACCGACAGAATAGAAGGCCGAAGAAAAACTGCTCTGTTCACTCTGTCTCACGGGGCCCTAAAATATCTTACGACCCCTAAAAAGCAAGCCCAAATCTAATAGGCCAGATATAATAGGAACACCCCTAACAGCAGTTAGGGGTGGATTTACTCTCAATGCGAGAGTCCATTAAATGGACTCAATGGACTCCCGCATCACTCTAATTTTATCTCCTCGCAATTTATCTCTCGTTTTATCTCTCATGATCTCTCCTCAAGCATGTGGCCAATGCCCCTCCCTCCCTCCCTCCCTCTCTCTCTCTCTCTCGCATCACTCTAATTATCTCTCCTCGCAATTTCTCTCTCGTTTTATCTCTCATGGTCTCTCCTCAAGCATGTGCCTAATGCCTATTGCGCCGGCCACATGCATGAAATTCTTTTATCTCTCGTCGTATACAGCGAGAGATAATTTTTATACCGTATGTGGTGAGAGAGAATGAGAGGTAGTAATTTCTCGCTTATTAACAAGGCCCGTTAGGCCAAACAAAACAAGATATGCTGGATTTTTGTTTTTTTCATGCCGAAATTTTTTTTGGTTCCCCCTCTCTCTTTCTTCATGAGCGCAGGTGAGCCGGCTATGGTTGCGCTTCTCTAGAAAGCACTGGTTTTGCCGGTTGCTGCTTCCCTATCGACTCTAGTTTACACATATTCTCTGTGTACACAGAGTTTTTATGCAACAGGGTCACCGAGCATCCCTGTTCTCATATACTCATATCTTTACAAAGATTTTTCGGCTCCATCTACCCATTTTTGTGCCATTGTTCTATAAAAAAGGGCCCCTGCTTCGATTGCTTAACAAGGTTACATCCGTAATGGATTAAGATCCATTTCATGGGCGCACCGGAGCGGAATTGGAAGCTGAAAATGAATTTGAATTTGCCTCTATAGCAATATCCGATACAAAATCTATCTCCTATGTTCCTGCGGATGAATTATTTTTCAAAGGAAAGGTTCTTCCTTTGGAACAAGACGCCAAAACGGAGCGCAATTCCAAAATTCTTCTGCAAATACTCAAGCAGAAGCAACTCCGGCTGAATAATTTAAATATTGGATTGAATGGGGACTCAAGTGGTGCTTTAAGATCGCCCAGAACACCCAAATCTTCAAAATATACATTCAAGGGAGAATATCATGGGTTGAATTCGGCGATGGCGGATGTCAGAAAGCCCAAAACTCTGAAAGGGGCAGAGCCCACAAATTCAAAAGCTCCGATTAAATTCGGCAACATGAGTCACTCCAATCCAGAACCATAGGATCTGTGCTTTTCAAAGCTCGAACAAGCTCCCAAAGATAGAAAGTTAAGGGATTTTGGCTCGCATGCAGGTTTCATGACGGCTATAGCAGATGCAACCGCCTCACACCTCGAAGCTCCAACCATGAATAGTCATAACCTTGAAGTAGGATGCATAAACTTTTGACGGGACCGAATTTTTTTTTTGGGGGGCTTTCCCTTTAGCTAATAAATAATGAAAAACGCCCCTAACAACAGTTAGGGGCAATTTGTCTCTCGGGGGGAGAGTCAAAAATTTGTCTCTCCCCCTATCTCTCGTCATCTCCCATCTCTCATTATCTCTCATTTTATCTCTCGTCATGCATGTGGTCAACGCATCCCTCCCTCCCTCCCTCCCCCTCTCTCATGGATGCTGCCAATGTGGCATGACGTAAAAAATACACCCCCCCCCTTCCAAAGTATATGCAACTATTTTTAGCAGAGCAAAGTGTCATCAACATTGTAGCACCATCCCAACAAATTATTGCTCCTTTACTTTCTTAATCTATGAGTAAACTATTAGCTTGATTTGATGGCAAATCCACAAGGCAAGTTAACGAAATATATAACCAAGATTATATTGTAATGTAATGTAATGTAATATTATTATCACGCCCACTTTGGACCTTGAAAGGCCATGGAGCGGCAAATACACAATATTCATAGTTTCAGTACTAGTGAACGGTGTGCTTCTACAGCTTTAAAATAGTGACCAAGCAGCAAAGGGTCCTTATCAAGTAATGTCAGAAAATCATTAGCCTGTACTCCCTTATGTGCCAACAAGATTCTTGCTTTTCAAGCTAACACCACCTTACATCTCCATCATGTCCACCCATATATATGTCATCTTGTCCCCATTTACTTTCCATTTACTTTCAATTAGCACCTTGTTCCTTTAATTCGAGCCAAGTTCCCTTAGACCATTTTGCCTTGCCCTCTGTTAAGGGGCAATTTATTTATTGGGGGGAAAGACGGGTTTAGGCATTTTGAGGAATATTCTAGGCATATCTAGTGATATAATGGCTATAATTATTAATTTATTTTCTGACGGTGAAAAAACATTATTATATTTTTCAATGGCAATACAGGCTAAGGTTTTTACCTTTTTTGCACCAGGAAATTTCAACATCCACTGAAAACTCATTTTTTCCTAATATTCTAAATGTGAGACTCGGGATATAGAAGCTGGCCGAAATCTTAACACTAGAGTTGTCCACTGTACCATCTGTGGTCCATGGACCAGAATTGGTCCATTGAACCTCTGCCACTTAAACCCATATATCTAGAGAGAAATTTCTTCGTTTTGCAATCTACCACACCTTTTGAATCTTCACTTGATTATTTATGATCTATAGCAATTTCATGACCAATAGATTCACCCATATGTGTTGAAGGTGTTCCTGGCAAAACCTTCAACCTCAATGGTTTAGAACCTCCAGATTGCTTAAGGCAACCACTCTATGTGAGAAAATTCCAAGGCAAAAAGCTCAAACAACAATTTTCAATCACTTTCCCAAATTAGTAAAAAGTCTGCCTCACAAAAGATGATGCCCTATGCAAACAAACAAGGATTTGCTCATGATTTCTAATGCCAAAGCTGCTCAAGATCTTGAGGAATGCTAGGTAAAAAGTCAGATGTGTTATGATTAGTGCAAATCATTCAAATATGCATCTCTGACTAGGTCAAAAGTTGGTCAATATCCCTGGCAGAGTGATTTTCTGCAAATCTAAAAAGATAGATTTTTTTTTTGTGTTTTGATGCTTGGACCTCCTTTCTATATGCCTGCACATAATAGCCAAGTACGCTTTTGCATAAATAGGTGCAAAATATCCTGATATCTTGGATTTAGGTCTGACAGACTGTCACAGACTGTGAACAACAAGTTGAGCTTGGGCAAATCGATCTTTTGTGGGCTCTTTTTTGTTTTTGAATAAATCTTGATGCTATTTATGGTTTGCAATTGAGGGAATGCAACTTAGCAAGTAAAGGATGCAATTAAAGGCTAAAATATCCAAATTCTTGGCCTAATTATGAAAGCAGGAGTTTTTGTGTCAATAGAGTGTGTATGCATCTTAATCATCCTTCACCTATTATACACTTACCTATGTGCAACTTTTACTGCAATTATTTCGTGCCTATGAGCAAAAACCTACTGTCATATCTTCAGAATGCCAAAGGAAAATTATTCTCAAGTATTTCTCCAAGGATCAGAAGAATCACACAGCAATCAAACAGAATCCCAAACTCTGTGTCTTGGGTACAGGCTCAAGTCAAACTTCAATTCAGGTAATAAAGTGAAAATATTAAGAAATGACAAACTGATGCTTGGAAGACAAATTCAAGCTCGAATCATCAAAACCGGTCTTCCTTCAAAAAATCTTGATCCAATACTTCGCCTAAAGCCCTCGAAAAAACTCTGTGCAATCTTCCCCCTTTTTAAAATCCCCTGTTCCGGCCTGTTCTTGGCAAATCTAGGCCAATATCTTGTCCTTTTGCTTGATAATTGAGTTCTTGGTGTAGATTAGGCAGATCCGAAGTGTTTCATCATGATTAAGTGGTTAATTCAACTCAAACTTCCGGATCTTGGCATAATAGAGCTTTTAGGGTTCTTGGCAAAATCCTCGATATATCCCACAAGCATTTTCGGAAAAGGCAGATCGGGTATATAAGGATTAGCACAGTCAGTATTATTAAACTGACGTGCTATGCCCACGTGGGATTCGGTCCATTACCGCCTCACACGCCCGGGTGTACCACGTGGTGGGGGTGATTGGACGGGAGAATCTAGGCTTGGGGGGGTAGATAGGAAAAAAAAAAAAAAAAAATTTATCTCATAGAGTCTGGCACGTTTCCCAAAAAACCAAAAATGTAGGTCTAAATGGGCCCTTTTTTTAGAATAGTTCCCTTAGACCTTTTCGCATTGCCCTCTGTTAAGGGGCAATTTATTTATTGTGGGAGGAGGGGGGGGACGTTTAGGCTTTTTGAGGGATATTCTAGGCATATCCAGTGATCTAATGGCTATAATTATTGATTTATTTTCTGGTGGTGAAAAACATTATTGTATTTTTCAATGGCAATACAGGCTAAGGTTTTTACCTTTTTTTGCACCAGGAAATTTCTTTTTTTTTTTTTTTTTTTTTTTTTTTGAAGAAGGAGAATTTTTGTATTATATATAAAAAGTACAGAGTACAATGCTTCAATCTTCAAGGAGGAGTACTACAGGAGTAAACTCAACCTCTTCGTCCTCCATGAATTGAAACTTATTCAGATGAGTAGCACCAGGAAATTTCAACGTCCACTGGAAACTCATTTTTTCCTAATATTCTAAATGTGAGACTCGGGATATAGAAGCTGGCCGAAAGCTTAACACTAGAGTTGTCCACTGTACCATCTATGGTCCATGGACCAGAAATGGTCCATTGTACCTCTGCCATTAAACTTATCACATCGATCCGAGCCATTATATCCCTTGACCAATACTTGGATTTCTTCTCTCTTATGCAGTTGCTAGTTCATCCTAGTCCTTTGGAACCTTCCAGTCACAATGGCTCCATTCTTTATGTCTAACTTGAAGGTTGATGTAGGTTCATTATAGGCTAATATTTGTTGAAAGTACTTATTTGTGTGGTGCGTAACGCCAGTATACATGCATTGTTTTTGCAAGGAATGATGGTCAAACGTGTGGCATGGAGTTTAAGATGATTGGGGCATTTATTCCTAACTTTTAAGGCATTTTTGCATGGTTCTAAATTCCTTATGACAGTGTTTTCCTATGGGGTTGTTCTGGATGTGTGTCATTCCAGTTGGTTTGGAATTTCTTTAGGATGATGGGCATATATATATATATATATATATATATATATATATATATATATATATATATATATATATATATATACATACATACATATACATATGCATATGCATATGCATATGCATATGTATATGTATATATATATATATATATATATATATATATATATACAAGTGAGTGTACTATAAGGGAGTACACAAATTTTGAGCCATCCAAACTTAAGATTCTCTTAAGATTCCCCTAGATTCTCAAAGATTATCCCAAATTTTCTCTACATTTCTTAAGATTCTATATAAATTCTCTTAGATTCCTTTAGGTTCTATCAAGATTCCCCTAGAAAAACACACTTAGTGTAAAAGATTCCCTAAGATTCCCTTAGATTCTTAGGATTCTACAAAGATTCCTCGAGATTTCAAACGTTATCACAAGGATCCTCTAAATTCTTTAGAATTCTATGTAGATTCTCCTAGATTTTGTTAGATTCTATAGAGATTCCCCTAGAATCTTGAAAATTCCATCAAGATTCCCCTAGATTCTCAAAGATTTTAGCGCTTAGATTCTGCTAGATTCTGAGCCATTCAATGAAGATTCTATAAAGATTCACTTAGATTCTTGAAGATTCAGGAAAAAGTATCCTAGATTCTCAAAGATTTAAGGAAGATTCCCTTAAATACTCTTAATCCCATAAGTTACTTAAGATTCTCTTAAGATTCAACTAGATTCTCAAAGATTATCCCATTTTCCAAGATTCTATATAGATTCTCTTAGATTCTATCGAGATTCCCCTACTAAACACACTTATTAATGAAAGATTCCTTAAGATTCCACAAAGCTTCCCCTAGATTCTTAAGATTCTATAAAGATCCCTCTAGATTTTCGAACTTATCACAAGAAACCTCTAGAGTCTCCAAAATTCTATGTGGATTCTCCTAAATTTTGTTAGATTCTATATAGATTCCCTTAGATTCTATAGATTTTCAAGGATTCTCAAAGATTTTATGAAGATGCACTTCGATCCTACTAGATTCTCTATGATTCTCTTGAGATTCCCATAAATTCCCTAATTTTGTTGGGGTTCCTCTAGCCTCCTAAAGATCATCTCAAGATTCCTCTAGATTTCCCATATTTCTATGTAGATTCTCCTAGATTCCCTTAGATTCTATGAAGATTCTTCTACATTCTCAAAGGTTTTATAAAGATTCCTATAGAATCTCAAAGATTCCCTTGCGATTCTCATAGATTCCCAAAGATTCTCTTGAGCTTCCTTTAAATTCCCTAAAATCCTATGGAGATTCCCCTAGATTCTTTTAAATTCGCATAGATTCTGTAAAATTCTAAGTTTCCAAAAAGAAACTTAGTATTCGATCACATTAGCTCCAACTGCGAGGGAACGATGCCAAAGCACCACTCATTGGGAAGTTCTCGACGAGAGGAATCCAATGGTGTGGGTCTCACCTTCATCCGACCCCTCATCAAGTAGTTATCTACCTTTGAAGCTGATTATAAAAAGAAGCTTCCTAGAAAGTCCATCTATTAATGTTGGTGCCACCTCATTACCTTTTTATTAAATAAGGGTGCCACCTCACCTCTTTTAATAAAGAAATTGCAATTTAATAAAAAATTTAATGGTTAGGATTTTTCCTCCCCCTTTTGATCCAACGGTTAAGATTGACTGCACCAAAAAGCACCTTTTAAGGGACCTTCCTTGCATCTTCCCTTTAAAAAATCAAGGGCCAAGATTTCACACGTGCCCGATCAACGGTTCATGGATGGGGTGCATGGCCCATGCATGGCCCATGCATGCCCCCCATCAAATCCAAGGGCCATTTAAGTGCCACCTCAAAAATTAGACGGATAGGATTAATCTCTACCCACATTCAACCCCCCATAGGACCCATCAAATAATTGTATATATATAAGAGATATATATATATATATATATATATATATATATATATATATATATATATATATATATATTTTTTTTTTTTTTGCCGTTGATTTCCTTACAATGAAAGGGTTTTATGATATTTTTTCAGCTCTTGTAATAGGTTCCTCTTGTATACGTGCAGCCTCCATTTGCTCAACTCAGTTGACATCATTTCTGCCTTTCGGGCTAATTTTCTTATCCATACGTTGCAGTTTCTATTTGCATTTGGTTTTGTTTGATGGATTTCTCTACTAACAATATGTCATTGAAATTGCTCCATTTGCTCAACTCGGTTGACATCATTTCTGTCTTTCTAGCTAATTTCTTATATGCATGTTGCAGTTTTTTATTTGCATCTGGCTTTGTTGATGGATTTCTCTACTCACAATCTGTCACTGTGTTTTCATTTTCACTTCGCATATACCTCTTTTACCTTATTATCGCCAACCATATCATGTTTCAGGTCATTGTGTTTTTAATTTGCCAATTTCTTCACTTGGTTATACGGCTACCCTCATTGCATTCCATTTCGACATTCGCCCTCTCAAACCCATCTCTTCAGTACCCTTGGCCATAACCTCACCTTTCGACAACCTTGACTCTGCCTTTGTTTTTAATCACGACTTCTTCCCTCCCTCCCTCCCTCCCCTTACGGCTCAATATATTTCTTGACTTTCGTTATTCTCATCTAGAGGCATGATATTGCTCACATGCTTTTGTTTTCTCTAGGTCTGTAATCATGGGTTCTACATCAAATTTGTTTCTAGACCACATCTTTATATATATTATCCTTTTTGCCCAAGTCTAGCAGATCTTATATATTTTTTCATCTGTGGCAGTTGAAGAGACCTTGGATTGTTTTGGTCATTATTGCATCCATATTTAGCATCTTAGTTCTGTCATTGAGCATTACGGGTTATATATTTTGTTCTTCAAGTTGTTTGCTAGTCATAGACCTTGGGCTATATTTTATATGTTTATATATTTCTTATGAGTTGCGGCATATTTGAATACTTATCACACTATTGCATCATCATTTCCATATGCCTTTGCCCTTTTTTTTTGAAGGACGACAAACTTTATTGAAACTCCAAGCCAAAAAGCAAAATACAGATGCAGAGGTGGGAATAAAGTCTCAGAGGATAATCATGATCCACTGAGTAGAACCACCAGCCTATGCATAAGACAACACACTCAAATAGGACTCAAATATCAACTGTCGCTTGGCAGGAGCAAGCGAAGAGCAATGATAAGCCTTAACAATTCTAGCTTGTGCGTCTTGGAGGACAACTGCAGGAGGAATATCCAAACCCTGAAAGATAGACAGTCTTCTCAGGCTTCCGGATGGACCATAACAACCATCCCGATGCTAAATGAAATGCTTGGCTCATAACTTATTCCAAGTATCCTGATAGATAGACCGTAAGCACTTGTCGACTTGTCAATGTCACATGAAAAAGAGAAAGCCCAAGACCGCATGCCGGATATGAACACATAAAAAGAAACAATGCTCAATGGTCTCGTCCCTTTGCTTGCACAGTGGGCAGAGTGCTGACACTTGAGGATCAAATCTGTGGACAAGCACGTTCACACGAGGACATCTGTGAAGAATCTGCCACCAAAGCACAGCCACCTTAGGATGGAGTAGTTTATCCCAAGCCCAAGTCCACATACGTCTCCAATTAGGAGGTGAAAGCTGAAGGGACCACCTAGTGGATGGCGGAAGGATATCACTATTGACAAGCAGCCTATACATAGAATTCACAAACCCACATGCACCCTTCAATAGCCTCTGGAGCAACCAATGGCAGAGTACTAGCAACCTTTTGCCAAACAGGTCTGTCCCATCGAGACAATGAGAATTTTGTTTGAAAGATTTGCCATGTCGCTAACTGGCCAGAATCATACCATGCCGCAACTGTCAAGATTCCTGCTAACCTCCAGCACCGTTGAGTTAATGTCGTCGATTCGCGTAGCGAATCGGCATTCTTGCTCAAGACGAGCATGCATGCATTGCATGCGTCGCATGCATGCATCGCATGCGTTTTGGGCCGTTCTTCCGGTTGGGCGTTTGCTACTTATTGCGGAATTCTTCATCGACGTTTCATCGGCGCTTCCTCTTCTCTCAGCAGTACCTTATTCTCTTTGAATTGTTTCCAGGCAGGGGCGGGGCTTCTTCCTGCCTGGTTTGGCCAATTTGGCGTTGCTTTCCTGCTGTCCTTTCCGGCCTTTAGCCTTCATCCTGTGACCTTCGTCCTCGATCCTAGTTTGTTAAGGAAGTCCTTTGGTATTCGGGCGCTTTGTTGGTTTCATGCGAGTCGCAATGCAAGAATGTCGTCGATTCGCGTAGCGAATCGGCATTCTTGCTCAAGACGAGCATGCATGCATTGCATGCGTCGCATGCATGCATCGCATGCGTTTTGGGCCGTTCTTCCGGTTGGGCGTTTGCTACTTATTGCGGAATTCTTCATCGACGTTTCATCGGCGCTTCCTCTTCTCTCAGCAGTACCTTATTCTCTTTGAACCCACCCTCCCCCCCTTTCTTTGTTTATTATATTTTGTACAAGTTCTGTTTTTCATGTTTTTCCACCCGGTGGGTGATGCTTTTTTTCCGCCCACTGGGTGATGCTATTCTCTGGTATGTTTTTCGTTTGTTGTGTTGGTGATGTGCAGGTACAGGTTGGCGAGCGCCATCCGTTTTGACTTCTCCATGCGGGGGTTTTTGGGAGCGATTCTATGCCTTACGTTTGTCTAAGCCCCTTGCCGAAGGCTTATCACTAGGGTTTTTCCTCGAAAACCCGAAAGGGCGGGGTTTTTTAATCCCGGTGATAAGCTTTCAGCAGGTACATCAGCCACTCATCTATTAGCATTGTATTTGTTTTTGGGGTCCAAATGATATAATTGGATTTTCCCTTTATTTTTCGTGGGTAGTTCGCATGTGTGCGGCTATCCACTGTCCACCATTGTAGAAATCTGCTGAGATGAATGAGAAGCCTATTCGGGCGCTTTGTTGGTTTCATGCGAGTCGCAGTGCAAGAATGGATGAAACCGAGGCACAAAGTGGAAGATTATTTTCCACAGGTATCCACCAACAAGGGGCCTTTGCCCTTTTGCTTTTGAGTTTAAATATTCTCGGGATATTGATTCTTTATCATTTTGCTAGTACCTTATATTTTCTTTTACCTTGTCTCTTTGCATTTTTTATGATTACTTTGGGTCTCCTCTTCGTTTTGGCCCTGACCTTAGCTGTGTTCTTGACAGGATCTCAATCTTGCCCTTTTCCACTTTGACTTGGCCTTTTGCTTGTGTTTTCATGTATATCCATTCATATCCTTCTACCGAAGTTTGATCTCAGTTAGTTTTGACTTCGATTGCCGCTCCTTTGCACCTAACCTCAACCTTGATTTCTATCGGTTGTTCGCTTGTCTATTTCCACATAGGCCTCTTACCCATTCGATTGATTTGACCTCATTCACGAGAAGCAGTGCATCTTCTCTAGTACCTAACACTTTCCATGGATAGCTTTACTACTAATATGCCACTTCACGTCGTCACTGTGTGTTTGGTCTATTTATCATGTCCATTACTTCTTTTGCTTTATCATAGCAGCCCATATGTATTTTCCTCACTTTATTGATGATATGTCATTTTACCTAGCCATTATGTTTTCATTTGTCTTTTTCTACCATATGGCTAACCTCCTTGCACTCCACCCCAACCTAGGCACTTTTGACCTCCATCTCCTCCTTTTCATTGGCTGTAACCGCAATTTTGACTTAAGCCTCATTTTTGTTCGATTTACGTTGTGATCCGCATTAATTTTCATCTCAATTTCCTTCTTGACCTTCCGTTTGATTAGTGCTAACATGTCTACATCCTCTTCCTCAATCTCGTCCCTCGTTTGCAAAAGTATGATTCATATTGGGGCCTTTATTCCTGGCTTTAGGCATATGGTATTATTTGTCTTCTGACATCACCACACATTTCTCCTCTGCTAACCTGCACCACACCTTCGTTCTCCGAATCTTATTCCAAACTATTTCACAGCTCTGGACTATGTTGGTGTTTGTCATGCATCTGGTAAGCTTAGAGAACTTGCTTTTTATGTTATGGGATGTGGTTGATATTTCTGTAAGGAAATGAAGGGAACTTGACAAAACAATAATGTCTAGTAAGATTTTCTTATACTTTTCTACAACACCTTGATCTTGTAAGAAGCCAAGATATGGTCTCTAATTCTTACAAGCATCAATTCCACATCTCCTTTACAACAATGAAAACAACTCTCAAGAAGGTAATAAACTACCACTTTTGCTTTAAGTCATTTCCTTGCTAACTTATGCCTTCCTCAATGAAAATATAACCATTGAAATTATAATGTCCTTAGCACTGTTCATCGAGGCATTGACTCAGATCCTGTAGCCGCGTTGACTGCAAGACGTCGATGGCCTTCAATCAATTCCTGAGGTTTTCGACCATTGATCTGCCCACCCGAACATTCAATCACATCTTTATATATTAGTTTTTTTCCATTCCGGCGGTTTTGGGTGCGGATCAACTTGCCAATCCTGGTTGAGAACTTCGTCTAAGATATCCCACAGGACTAGTGCACAAAATCGGCCTTTTGAAAATATCCCACATGCCCGTTATACGAAAAAGGCTTTTGAACCATTGACACATTTTTCTTCTATCTCCTTCCCTTAATCATAGATTTCTCATGATCTCTTAATCTTGCAACTTGCCAACAATGTCTAGGAATAAATCTTCACTAATGATCTAGCAAGTCTGCCCACTGCCACTGCTTCTCATAGGCAGACACTGTTTATCATGTGCATATGTGCTTCAGAGAATGTGAACCTATATATAAGTTTGCAACCATCACTTATATGCTGCTAGATTGTAGCTTAGACTTATATGCTGAATCCCTTCACTCCTCCTTCAGCTTATAAGTCTATATTTTGTCACTATTCTGCAACATTTAATCCTTCTTTGAACTTTGTGAATTTTGCCTCTGATAAGGCTTTTGTAAAAATGTCTGCTATTTGGTTATTTGTATCCACATATACCATCTGTATAACCTTTTTCCCAGCTAACTCTCGTCTGAAGTGCAGATTAAGTTCAATATGCTTGGTTCTATCATGGAAGACTGGATTCTTAACTATTGCAATACAACTTTGGCTGTCTGTCCAGATTTCTGTTGGTTGTTAACCTAAATCATCCAATAATCTCCTTAACCAAACCAGTTCCTTAGCAGCAAGAGAAGATGCAACATACTCTGCTTCTGCTGAGCTCATTGCCACAGCAGCCTGTTTTTTGCACTTCCAATTTATAACACCTCCTCCTAAAAATACTGCATATCCAGATGTTGATCTCCTTGTTTGCAGGTCGCCTCCCCAGTCTGCATCAGTGTAACACTTCAAGGTTAGATTTTCAGAATTGAAACATATACCATGAGTTGGTGTTCCCTTAAGGTACTTGAGAACTCGTTTGGCAGCCTCCCAGTGGACTTTGGTTGCATCATGATTTCTTCTGCTTAAGATATTGACTGCATAGGCTATGTCTGGCCTAGTACTATTTGCTAAGAATAGCAGGCAGCCAATCAATGCCCTATATGGTATCTTCTCCATTTCATTTATCTCAATGTTAGAGACATCTCTTATTTCTGTCAACCTGTGTCCAGCTGCTATAGGTAGTTTTGATGGTTTAGCCTCTGCAAGTTTAAACCTTTGGAGCATATTTTCTATATGTGTTCCTTGATGAAGTTTTATCCATTTCAATTCTCTGTTTCTTATAACCTCTATTCCCAGAAATTTTTTAAGTTCACCTAAGTCAGACATTTGGAACCTGGACTTTAAGATATCTTTGCACATGTTTAAAATCTTCATGGAGCTGGCTGCCATTATACAATCATCAACATAGAGTGCTATGATGCAATATTCATCTTTTTGTCCATACCTATAGAGATTTCCATCATTTTGTAATTTTTCAAACCCTTGTTCTTGCAGAAAATGATTGATACATAAATACCATTCTCTTAAGGACTGTTTTAGCCCGTATACTGCCCTATTAAGCTTCCAGATCATGTCCTTGCCTTGAGAATATCCTGGAGCTTGTTTCATGTATGCCTCCTCCTCAAGTGTAGCATTTAAGAAAGCAGTTTTCACATCCATATGATGTAACTCCAAATTCATTGCATTTGCCATGGCTAGCAATACTCTAATACTTGTAAGTTTCACTATAGGTGAGTAGGTTTCATCATAATCTCTTCCTTTTTTCTGAGTATATCCGTGGGCCACCAATCTTGCTTTAAATTTCTTGCTTCCATCAGGATTTAACTTGATCTTGTACAGCCATTTACTTCCAATAATATTCTGTTTACCATTAGATTTGACAAGCTTATAAGTATTAGTTTCAGCAAAAGACCTCAATTCATCATTCATGGCCTCAATCCATTTTTCCCTGTCCACACTTTATTGAGCTTCTTCAAAGCTTTGTGGAATAATTTCATCCTCCAAAATGGCCATGATTTGTTCATGCTCAATTGCACCACCTCTTCTGCTTCTTCCTAACTCATTTCTTCCATATAATTTACCTTCTTCTAATTTTGCCTCCTCCATTAGTCTTTCTGCTTGAGTTTTTCTCTTCCTTTTTCCCATATGATCATTGTCTAATTTCCTTTGTTGTTCCTCTGCTGGTATGGTCACTTCCTCTGCAATTCTGGTTGTACCTTTTTCTTCAGATAATTTTGTCTCCTCAGAAGTTTCAGTGGTGTCAGATTCAAGTGAGCTAGTACTCAAATTCTCATCCTCAGTTTCATCTAGGTCATCTGTTTCAAATTTAGCTTGCACTTCCTGATTTGCTTCAGCCACTTTAATTCCCTTTTTATACCTATCTTTGTATTGAACATGTTCATTGAATAGCACATCTCTGCTGACTATAACAGTCTTAGTTCAGGGATATACACCCTATATCCCTTGGATTCTTCATCATAGCCTACAAGGAATCCGATTTCTGCCTTATTGTCAAGTTTTTTCCTGAGCTCTGTTGGGATATGAGTATACACTAGGCATCCAAATGATTTCAGCCTTTCATAGTTTAATATTTTACTAGGATTCCACATTAATTCTGGTATGTTGCCATTTAAACTGGTTGAGGGCAGCATATTCTGTATTTGAACTGCAGTTTGCAAAGCCTCCTCCCAAAGTTTGTTTGGCAAGCCACTTCCCTTTATCATGGCTCTGACTGCATCCATTATGGTCCTATTCTTCCTCTCTGATACACCATTTTGTTGTGGAGAATATCTGCAGGTGAGTTGCCTTTTAATCCCATGAGCTATGCAAAATTGTTTAAATTGCTTGGCCAAATACTCACCTCCTCTGTCTGACCTAATACATTTTAATTTGAGACCAGTTTCTCTCTCCATCTCTGTTACATATTATTTGAAAGCACTAAGTGCTTGTGATTTCCTTGTCAGGCAGTATGTTTTACATTTCCAGCTATAGTCATCTGTGAATGTAATGAAGTACCTTTTATTATTTCTGCTTTGCACGTTTAAAGGGCCACATAAATCAGAGTGTACCAACTCCAGAACTTGCTGGGCCCTAGATTTACTTTTTGGAAATGGCAGCCTGTTTAATTTCCCTAAAGCACATCCTTCACAAACATGTTTATGTGCCTTGCTATCATGAAAGGTTATGTGCCCTTTCTTCAACAGAGATTTCAGATTTTTGGAATTTGTATGAGCTAGTCTCCTATGCCACAAATCTAAAGTATCCTCTTGTATTGCATTTATACTATGATGCATCATATTATCCATTTCAAATAGATTTCCAACCCTTTTTGCCAAAAATCTTAATTCATCTTTCATATATACATTGCATGTGTCTCCTTCAAAAACAACTCTGTAACCCAATTCACATAATTGACTGACAGAAATTAAGTTTTTAATTATAGCTGGCACACATAACACATCTTCAATGTTTACAGCATTCCCTTGAAGATCCTTTAATTGCAAAAGTCCTCTCCCTTTAACTTCTTGAAGAGCTCCATTCCCCATTTGGATTTTTCTAGAATTTGTAGCTGCTATGTTCTTCAAGAAATCAGTAGACTGCACTACTGATCTTTCAGCTCCACTATCAACTACCAAATGATCAGATGCATTAGTAGCAGTACTTTCATTTGTAATAGCAAATTCAGCATTTACCTCATCTTCATTTTCCTCCTCTGCATCTTTTTTCAGTGTGTTCTCATGTTCTTGAGCTACATAGGCCCTTTCATACTCTCGACCCCTCCCTCTTCCAAATCTGCCTCTGCTTGATTCTCCTCTTCCCCTTGATTTTCCAAAATTTTTAGGGGTTGGGCATTTTGATGCAACATGCCCCCTTCCACCACAATTATAGCAATTGAATTCCTTCTTAAGTTTAGGACATTCATTCTTAAATATGTAGCATTATAACAGGGGTTTTTTTTTGTGATTTTATACGCTTTTTGGCATGGTTTTCATATGATTTCATGGGCGTATTGCACGAGGCATACTAATCAGTACATCTAGAGTGCACCAAATTTTTGCATGCAATTTGTGCAATTTTTGTTTCATCCTCTTCAATGGTTAAGATCAGAGGGCTTACAAATAAAGCCCTCTTTTAATTCAAAATTATCCAAGGGCTTATAATGAAAGCCCTTATTCTCATGAAATTCTAATTAGGGCACGTTTAGGGTTTGTAGAATCGATGATGGCAGGCCCTTGGAGACATGCATAGCGGTGCCCAAAATGAGAGAGATCCTTCATATCCAGGGCAGCCAGTGCGGTAATCAAATCGATGCCAAGTTTTGAGAGGTTGTATACGATGAGCCAGTGGTGGTAGATATGGTGCTGTTCTTATGGATTTGGAGCCCGGTACTGGGCAAAGGGCATTATACGGAAGGCGCTGAGTTAATTGATTCTGTTCTTCATGTGGTACGAAAGGAAGCCGAAAATTGCGATTGCTTGCAAGGTTTTCAAGTTTGCCATTCTCTTGGTGGTGGAACAGGCTCTGGCATGGGAACACTGCTTATTTCAAAGATCCGTGAAGAATACCCTGACAGAATGATGCTTACATTTTTTGTGTTTCCATCACCTAAAGTCTCCGACACAGTGGTAGAGTCATACAATGCCACTCTTTGTGTCCACCAGCTGGTCGAGAATGCAGACGAGTGCATGGTGCTTGACAATGAAGCCCTTTACGACATCTGCTTCAGAACCCTGAAACTTGTTACCCCAACTTCCCTTTCACTGCCATGGAAGCTGCAGTGGCTCGAAATATGGTGGAAAGCCTTTCAGTTCCCACATTCAGGGTTGGGTACGCTATCAATACTAAAGCATTGGATGCACTTTACAAACGGGTATGCTTCTCTTCTAACCTTGATGCTTGTTAGATTGTCATCTGATTGTGCAACTTACTGGTTTCATTTTACCCGGGGAAATGTAGGATGAAATCTTTGTTTGGAAGCATTTGGTCTGTCGTGCAGAAGCAAAAGATGCTACTTTTCTGGACTTGAAACTGGCAATGTAAAAATACAAAGCAAGATCCGTCCATGTTGCCAACCATGGTTCCATGTTGCCTGACCATGGTTAATCGCTGTGTATTGGCAGGTATTGGGATGCTCTCAGCCCCTTTTGCACTCCAACAGGGTGGCTGGCTTGGCCTCGGCATTCTCTTATTTTTTGCATTAACATTTTGCTACACAGCATATAAACTTGGAAGGGTCGAGCTACAGTTACATGCTTCTTGTACGTGGAAATTTGTGCAGTCCTTGTTGGTTACACGATATCTATGGGAGATAATTTAGCCAAGCTATTTCCTGCAGCTGCTCTCAATACATCATGGATAAATCTTGGGCCTTCCCAACTGTTGTCTATTATAGCAATTCTTTTTATCTTACCAACAGTTCTTATCCGCGACCTGCAATTGTTTTTTATCTGTTGGTGGAGTGGTAACATATATGTTCATAGTCTTTGCAGTAATATGGGCTGGTTTGTTTGAAGGGATTGGTTTTAAGGAAGCAATACCAGCTTCCAGAGTGTACAATATTCTGACTGTAATTCGGATTTATGCAATATTGTTATTTTGGACGTGATATTTCCAAGCACTATATACAAAATCTCGTAGTTCTTGGCGATCGGAAGATAGATGCGCACTATTCCTCGGCATATCAAGCCATCAAAATGGCCACATCTTTTGGCATATGGGACAGGCGTAGTGATTCCGGTCCGGATCATTCCATATTTGTTGGAGATCTTGCACCAGATGTTACAGATTATGTGCTTCTAGAAACAACCATTATGTGCTTCTGGAAACAACCATTAGGGAAATAATTTGTTTGTCTTGATGTTATTGTGCTTTTTAATAATTAATATTTAGGCCCATAAAGTTTACCTATGTTTGCTTTAGTTAGGGCCCGAAGGGCCCAAAATTTTTTTTAACATAACAATCAACACACAACACCATTAACATTATTAACATAAACCATTGCATTTAACACATTTAAATTAAAATCCCCCTTAAACCCCCTTTGGTTTGGGTGCATATTCACACGGGGGGTTACGTAGGGCAGCGAGAGCCCAAAAACATATTTACAATGCATGTATAAAATTAATACCATTAAGTACATTCTCTCAAACCTTATAGTATTTTGCAAACTTTAATATACAGTATACAAAAACTTGTACATGCATACCCCACAAACGAGGATCGCTATGTACGGTCCAGATCTTGGAATAAAGGGGTTATATGCCCATCCGACAGCTCTCGTTGCCCGGAGTAACCCCCCGTGTGAAAATGCCCCGACTCATGACAATTATAACATGTAACTTTTCCTTTCCTTTTAATAACCAACACTTCTGGAGTTTCCTCATTTTGACTTTGCCTTAAGATTTTCTTCTGTTCCCATTCAGTTCTTAATGTAATCTCAGCTTCCTCCCTGGATCTGCATGAGTTCCTTATAAACAATGCTAGAGTTTCATTTTCTCCTATAGCTCTAGAAATTTGCAGGACTTGGCTTCTTTCTGAAATTACCACTCCAGCCCCATTCAAATCAACAATTAGATTGTCAAACTTGCTGAAAAATTCTCCCACATCCTCATCCTCTCTTAACTTCAGCCCTCTCAATTCATTTTCAAGTAAGTCTATTTGGGAAGAAGTTTTTTCCTCATAATGCTTTAACAAATACTTCCACATCTCTCTAGGGCCTAGAGTTCTAAGCTTAAGACGAATTGAGGGACTTACCTTGCAAGATATGATCCCTTGAGCTTCTTTGGCTTTAGCTTGTAGAGATTTCCCTCCACCAGCACTACCAACTCCACCACCTGACACACTGGCACTTCCTGCTGTGGACTTAGTTTCTTTGCCTGCTGCTGACTCAGTAGAGTCTGCTCTATTCAGAGCTCCTGATCCTGTTTCAGCACTAACAGTACTGTTGGGATCTACCAGATCCCAGAGGTCTTCTACCTCCAGAACATACTTGATGGCATCCTTCCACACCTGGAAGCCTGAGCCACCCTTATACACATCAATAGTGTTTAATAAACTTGCAGCAAATCTACTAGACATACTCAAGCTCTGATACCAATGTAAGGAAATGAAGGGAACTTGACAAAACAATAATGTCTAGTAAGATTTTCTCATACTTTTCTACAACACCTTGATCTTGTAAGAAGCCAAGATATGGTCTCTAATTCTTACAAGCATCAATTCCACATCTCCTTTACAACAATGAAAACAACTCTCAAGAAGGTAATAAACTACCACTTTTGCTTTAAGTCATTTCCTTGCTAACTTATGCCTTCCTCAATGAAAATATAACCATTGAAATTATAATGTCCTTAGCACTGTTCATCGAGGCATTGACTCAGATCCTGTAGCCGCGTTGACTGCAAGACGTCGATGGCCTTCAATCGATTCCTGAGGTTTTTGACCATTGATCTGCCCACCCGAACATTCAATCACATCTTTATATATTAGTTTTTTTCCATTCCGGCGGTTTTGGGTGCGGATCAACTTGCCAATCCTGGTTGAGAACTTCGTCTAAGATATCCCACAGGACTAGTGCACAAAATCGGCCTTTTGAAAATATCCCACATGCCCGTTATACGAAAAAGGCTTTTGAACCATTGACACATTTTTCTTCTATCTCCTTCCCTTAATCATAGATTTCTCATGATCTCTTAATCTTGCAACTTGCCAACAATGTCTAGGAATTAATCTTCACTAATGATCTAGCAAGTCTGCCCACTGCCACTGCTTCTCATAGGCAGACACTGTTTATCATGTGCATATGTGCTTCAGAGAATGTGAACCTATAAGTTTGCAACCATCACTTATATGCTGCTACATTGTAGCTTAGACTTATATGCTGAATCCCTTCAATTTCATGCTCTTAATTTGATCTTTTCATTTTGGCTCCTTGATCATATCACTAACCTCATGACTTCCACTCTCCCCTTGGCACTCTTGGTCTTCATCTTCCTTTACTTGGCTTATAGATCGGCTTCCTTTATAGGGTGCCGCCGCCATGTGGCTCTTTATGTTTTTCGTTATCAATTTAATTAACTTTAACGTGGTTTTATGTTGTCTTGTGGAGTATATTGAGTTGTTGTGCATATTATCTTGGGTGCATTCTAATTTTGTGCTCATCTCAACTAAACCTTCCTTTTGCACTTTCCTCTTAATTTGTGCTGACATATCTGCCACTTCTACCTCAGTCTCCTCCCTTATTCATCGCACACATATCCTATTTGGCAAGTTGCAGTTTGGCATCATGTAATTGAAGTTCTTCTGTACAGTTTACGTTTTTCCAGCACTATCATTATACATCATTTGCATATTTGCTCTTTAGCTGTGTCTGGATGTGCCAAATATTGCGTTTGGCACTCCATTGCAATTTTGTGACATGGGTTTCTATTGGATCATTTTTTATTTTTGATGCTTATCTTTCTCTAGATGTGGCGTATATTGAGTTATTGTGCATGAGGTATTATCTTGAGCGCATTCTAATTTTGTGCAGGGTGCTAGTCCTGCCTAATTCTAGTTGTCTTGGGGAATTCATTTCTAGCTGGTTGTTGAGATCTTTTTTCACTGTACCTTGTGCTATCATTGTGCATTGTGCTATTATTATACATCATTTGCCGGGGAATTCATTTCTAGCTAGCTGTTGAGATCTTTTTTCGCAGTGCATTGTGCTATCATTGTGCATTGTGCTATCATTATAAATCATATTTGCTATTTAGCGATGTCTGGATGTGCCAAATATTGTGTTTGGCACTCCATTGCAATTTTGTGACATGGGTTTCTATTGGACCATTTTTTGTGGGTGGTGCTGTTTATTTCCACCCTGATGGTGACGCAAATTTCTGTTTATCATGTTTTTTCTTCCACCCGCTGGGTGACGTTTTTTCTCCACCCTCCGGGTGATGCTATCTTCTCTTTTTCATGTATTGTTGATTTTTTCCTCATTACTAATCGCTCACATCGATTTGAGTGCTTGTTGTTGTGCAGCGTGCCGCTTCACCGTCATGCACGTTCTTGTTCTCCTTAACCGCTAATGGGTGCCTTCTATATGTTCCAATTCTTCTCGCGCTCACGGTCGCTAGCGCTCCTCTTTTTCTCTCTTGCTACGTGCTTCGTGACCCGACTCAACACTTGGAGATTTTGCGGCGGCTGGGCTTATAGTTTAGGAAGTTCTCTGGTAGTCGGCCGGTTTTGTGTCTCTTGCGAGTTCCTTCCCAGAATCGCATCGATCCGAGCTATCGGATCGTCGTTCTAGGCAGGGACGAGCCATTATATAAGGCTCTTCTCCATTCGGGACCGGTTATCGGCGTCTTCTCACAGCAGCACTTCTTCCATTCTCATTGCTTCCCTCCCTTCCCGCCCTACTTGTTAGGGGCGCGCGTCGTTTTTTCACATATGTTTGTTCATGCACTCTTTGTTGTTATTCACCTTGGGTGTTGCTATAATAATGTTTTTCTTTTTTCGGCATCATGCTGCATTATTCTGTGGGTGATGCTGTTTATTTCCACCTCGAGGGTGACGCATATTTCCTTTCACATGATTGTTCTCCACCCGTTGGGTGACGCTTTTCTCCACCCTACGGGTGATGCTATCTCCACCTGCGGGTGATGCTGTTTATTTCCACCTCGATGGTGACGCATATTTCTTTTCACATGATTGTTCTCCATCCGTTGGGTGACGCTTTTCTCCACCCTACGGGTGATGCAATCTCCTTTTTAGCTATATTCTTTTTCATATGTTTTCATCGCTCCTATTGTTGGGGGCTTGTTGTTGTGCGACTTGCCTCGTCATTGCCATGCATGTTTGATTTCTCTAACCATTCACAGGTGTTTTTTAGGGTTCTTTGTATTGCTTGCAGGTTTTACGCACATGAAACTCCAGGATCCACCACATCTCAGCAACACTTCTTCCTTGTCAACTTTGCACAACACTTCTCCAATTACCCTGAATTTCTTACATCTCTCTTTGAATCTTCTTTCTTGACTGCTACTCATATCCTTTGGCAACTCATTGTTCTCCAAATAGTTCCTGATGTCAAACTGCCAATCCCAATCTTTAACATGAAAAGCAATCAAGTTGATAACATAATCAGTCTCACTCAATCCCTCTTGATTCTCATGTTCAAACAAAGCATAAGGTAAATATGAGCTAGAATTTTCAACTAAATTCACCACCTTGACAGTAATTTTGTAAGCCTAAATCTTGCAAGCCCATCTACATAATTTGGCATTTGGCTGCTTTTTTGCAAACAGAAGGGATAAGGGATTTTGCTTCATGTAAACTTGAGTGTCATTATTTTGCAAAAGATGACCTTGCCTATCTATTAGGAACATTAATGCAGCTGCACTCTCAGTGTCAGACCACATCTTGCTGGCAAAAGAGATAACATGGTCTGCCTGGAGTAATGCCACACCAATTGCCTTTTTTGTAACACTGATGTAAGCTTTAAAGGGTTTCTCAAAGTCTGGAGGTTTCAGCAAAATAGAATGACAAATAGCATTAATAATTGTATCAAAAGATTCTTGGCATGTCTCATTCCAATCAACCAAAATATGCTTACTCTCGTGTAAAAAATTGGCCTCCCCCTTGTTTGGCTCTATTCCCTTGGAAGGTGCTTCCAGGTAATGTGTGTACTAAGCTGTTGGGTATTCCCTTTGGAGGGGATGTTTCCATGGGGAGGGTGTGGGATGAGATTTTGCAGGGGTTGTAGAAACACCTCAATTGGTGGAAGGGTAGCAAGTTGTCCATGGCAGGTCAGTACTTTGTAGCACTCATGTGTATACAACATCTGCGATGTTAGCTCCTGAGGGTAAGATACAGGCTTTGGATAAGATTGTTCGAAATTTTGTGTGGGGCGGGGATGACGAAGGGGCGGTTGTTAAAGTGGCTTGGTGGAAGTGTCTTCGCCCCCGGGAGGATGGGGGCTTGGCCATTCTGGATTTGGCGCTGCATAGTAAGGTGTTGGTCTCCAAGTTTGTTTGGAGCACTCTGCGAGGATGGAGCATCTTCTCACAGTCTTGGCGTTGTTGTTGCATTCGCCATTGTGTGGCATTTGGGAAGCCGTGCATTGCATGTGGAGTTGCCACAGGCATCTTTGTTGTATGGTCTTTCCCACATGCATCCCCTTTTCTCCGCGGGGTGTTGCGGGCTTGGGATCATGTGCGTGAGATTATGCCTCAGTTTATCACCACTCTTCTCCTTTCTTGTGGGTTCCTCTACCCCTGCGCACTTGCCCTTAGGCGCCACGTGCATGCTTTCCGGATGCAGGCCCGTTGGAGGCGAGCTGCTGTGCCCACCTTGGAGGATTGATATTGGGGTGGTCAGCTAGCTTCGTGGAAGTTCTTTCGAGCTCGTTTTCGCCGAGGGGCGGTGACCCGGGCTATCACGGGAACAAGTGGCGGGGGAGTATTCCGCTACACATACCTATAGTCCCTCGGGATGATGTGGTGGTGCAGGTTTGAAAGGTTCATCCGGATGTTGTGTCTTCTTGTTTTTTGTGCGGTCTTGTTACCGAGTCTTTGGCTATTCATGACACTCTGCCCCTTCCGGCAAGTGATCTCTGCAGCTTCGGGTTCTCGATGGCGCCGGGTTTGGGCGTGGACATGGAGCTCACTTCCCCACCAAAGGTTAGGGTGCTTCGTGGCGGTGGTGCACCGCTATATCGTGGTGAATGTCCTTGTGAGTCGGTTTAAGGCTGGGTGTGAGCCCTCTCGCCCTTTGTCATGGCCTTCATCGTTGAGGCTGTGGAGCATTATGCGGTTTTATGCCCTCACTTGCGGGCTACACGGGATTGGGTGGGGCTCGTTTCGGTGAGATTGACTAGCCGCCATTCTTTGCTTCATGTATATCACGGTGCTTGACGGCTCTTGCGGCGGCAAACCCTTGCATCTGTCGCGTGGCTTGGTTGGTGTGGCTGATTTGGAAGCGGCAATTGTGGATCTTCGAGGGATTGACGACTGCGGCCTCTCCGATTCCTCGACTCAGGTACAAGCTATTTCAAAGCTTTCTGGTGTTCCCGGGATTAGTAGAGTGGAAGTTTGCCATTTGGCGGGACTTCTTGGGTGTTGTAGATGGTGATGGTCGATTTGTACAGTAGTAGTTGCAGTTTTTCTGTGAGTTTGTTGTGGAGTGTCGAGGTATCGCTGTCTCTTTGGGGCAGTTCTCCTTCCTCCTCACTTGCTTTGTAACATTACCATTCTTTTAATATGTTGATGACACAGTTCTTCGAAAAAAAAAATGAGAAACATACATTCCCAAAAAACTAGTCATTCCTATGAAGCTTTTCACCTGTTTAAGTGCCTTGGGAGAAGCAAGTTTCTTCAAAGCCTCAATTTTATTCTCTGCAACCTGGATACCTTTTGTGGATACTTCATGCCCTAACAAATCTCCTTTTGAGCATAAAAAGACACACTTCTTTGGATTTAGGCTAACATCTCCTTTTCTCTACAAAGCAAATAATTTTGTTAGATAATCAAAGTGATCTTTACAAGAAGTACCTAAGCAAAGATCATCCAAAAAAACAGGAAATGTTGTTGGTGGCATATCCTTGAAGATAGCGTCCATGGCTCTTTGGAAGGTTGCTGATGCATTCATCAATCCAAAAGGCATTCTCCTCATTGCAAATGTTCCCCATGGTGTGATGAAAGAAGTCTTTGGCCGATCCGCTTCTTTAATGCTTATTTGATTAAAACCTGAGAAACCATCTAAGAAAGAATAGATCTCTTTCCCTGCAACAACATGTAATACTTCTTCCAAGAAAGGCAAAGGGTAACAATCTTTAATAGTAGCCTTATTCAAGTCCCTGTAATCAATGCAAATTCTTATGGTTTTATTTTTCTTTTCAACAGATACAATGCAAGATAAGCATTCTGCAAACAACAGGGTCCAAACCTTGGTAAAATCAGAAGTAAATGATCTTAAATGATAAAATATATATATTTGCATGTTCCCAAGGTTTTTCACTATTATATGACATTAGATGAAGTTGCCAAACCCTATTTTGCTCAAAAGTAGGTCTTTTCAGATACGCAAATACTTAATGATGCTTGTAGTCACATTGTAAAGGCGTATAAGTGTTCTTCCTTAAAGGATGATGTCAAGAGTGTCATTTGGGAGCGATATCTTCATATTCAGGTTTACTCATAGCAAACAGTTGTGCTCGTGGTGATATGTATTTCTGTGTTATGTATGTGGTGGGTAGTGTTGCTCTAGTGGACATCTTCTCCACTGGGTTTTGAGTCCCCCATGTACTCTTTGTATTCTTTTGAGTAATAAAGGTCCACGTTCATTAAAAAAAAAAAAAAATAGTTCATCTTTCATGATATGCTATATTTTTAATGAATGCAAGCCTTGGCAGCATAGATCTCAAATTTCATGTAAAAGTGACATAGTAGTTGCAAGATTTGAATATAAGTAACCATGGACCATTAATAGTCGATACTTAGACTTGTCAAAATTTGAGTTATTTAATCAAGATAACTCTTTTTCAACTCACATATGATAACACGTGTGCATAGAGGTTCTTGATGTCATATATTGCAAAAAACACAAAGAAACCTACTTCTTTCTTACTATCATAAATTTAGTACTGTGTTTGATGTCAGAAGAGGTCCTGCCAAAAAAGGCCCTTCATCGGCTTGCTCTGGAACTATGGATAAGCTGTTAGGTTTGTCTATGCTGGGAAGGGATGCCTGGATTGTAAGGGAAGGTTGGCAAGGGGGGAGTGGCTTGGCAATTTGTAGGGGCTGAGGGAGGTGTTTTGGACTTGCACATAGCAGAAGAGTGCTTGCCCTCTTTAGTTTTGCCAGTAGCAGTTCTTAGTTTTGCCAACAACATTGAGCCTGAGATGGGATTGCCAGTGTCAGAATTTTGCCTGTTGTCTGCTTTACAGGTAAAGAAATTCATGTGCATATTCAAGAAGGAATATGCCAGTGATTCCAGTTATGTGGCATGTGGATTGATGGAAGGCTCCTCAGCTGTGCTCTTTGATTGCTTGATGGTGGAATGATTTCTTCCCGAGTCTGTGTTTTACTGGAGGCAGTACAGACACATCAGTCTTTTCTTGCATCAACGAATTTTCCTCGAAAATACATCGGTTGTGGAGCAGTGGTTCCAATTGATACGCTATGGGTGGAGATATATGGGTGATGCGGGTGGTGAAGTGGAGTTGTACAATTGGAATCCTTCAGAACTGGGCAGGTTTTGCAGTCATGTTGGCTTTTGTGCATATGGGCTCAAGGGCTTTCTTTGGCAAAAGGATTCATGAGGAAGTTTCTTCCAGTTGCATGTAGGGGGTTTGTCTGCAGGGAGCGTCTTGGGAGGCTGTACTTTCGCACCATGCAAGCCTGACATGGCTGTGGCAGCTTACGTCAATCTGTTTTATCTCTTCTTTGCTATTGGGTGTTTGGTTTTTGTATGTACAGAGGTTGTAGAGACGCTGTTCTTTGTGAAGCTTCTTCTTGAGGCTTCTTTGTGAAGCTGCCTAGCTACTTTATGAATGCAGAGGTTTCAGGTTTCTACATGTAATTTTGAGTTCCTACATGTAATTTCATTTCTGTCTTACAGTTCTGTACATGTACCATGTCTTCTAAAGAATGTACTTCGCCAAACAGTACAGACACATCAGTCTTTTCTTGCATCAATGAATTTTCCTCGAAAATACATCGGTTGTGGAGCAGTGGTTCCAATTGCTACACTATGGATGGAGATATGGCTGGTACAGGGGCGAGGTGAAGTGGAGTTGTACAATTGGAATCCTTCAGAACTGGGCAAGTTTTGCAGTCATGTTGGCTTTTGTGCATATGGCCTCAAGGGCTTTCTTTGGCAAAAGGATTCATGAGGAAGTTTCTTCCAGTTGCATGTAGGGGGTTTGTCTGCAGGGAGCGTCTTGGGAGGCTGTACTTTTGCACCATGCAAGCCTGACATGGCTGTGGCAGCTTACGTCAATCTATTTTATCTCTTCTTTGCTATTGGGTTTTTGGTTTTTGTATGTACAGAGGTTGTATAGACGCTGGTTCTTTGTGAAGCTTCTTCTTGAGGCTTCTTTGTGAAGCTGCCTAGCTACTTTATGAATGCAGAGGTTTCAGGTTTCTACATGTAATTTCGAGTTCCTACATGTAATTTCATTTACGTCTTCTGATTACGTACATGTACCATGTCTTCTAAAATGAATGTGCCAAAACAAAGATGCTGAACACATCGATCTTTTCTTGCATCAACGAATTTTCCTCGAAAATACATCGGTTGTGGAGCAGTGGTTCCAATTGCTACATTATGGATGGAGATATGGCTGGTACAGGGGCGAGGTGAAGTGGAGTTGTACAATTGGAATCCTTCAGAACTGGGCAGGTTTTGCAGTCATGTTGGCTTTTGTGCATATGGCCTCAAGGGCTTTCTTTGGCAAAAGGATCCATGAGGAAGTTTCTTCCAGTTGCATGTAGGGGGTTTGTCTGCAGGGAGCGTCTTGGGAGGTTGTACTTTCGCACCATGCAAGCCTGACATGGCTGTGGCAGCTTATGTCAATCCGTTTTATCTCTTCTTTGCTATTGGGTGTTTGGTTTCTATATGTACAGAGGTTGTATAGACGCTGGTTCTTTGTGAAGCTTCTTCTTGAGGCTTCTTTGTGAAGCTGCCTAGCTACTTTATGAATGCAGAGGTTTCAGGTTTCTACATGTAATTTCGAGTTCCTACATGTAATTTCATTTCTGTCTTACAGTTCTGTACATGTACCATGTCTTCTAAAGAATGTACTTTTTTGGTAGCCGAGTTATGTTTGCAATGTCAATGCAAATTTGTCCAATCAATCATGTATTTCTATTTCTCTTTGTTACGTATGTGTATGCATATGAATACATGTATGGGGAGCACTGACTTCTACATGGGTGTGATGTGGAAATTCCATAATCCTTCATTTGGCATATTCGTGGAATTATGTGAGGATCCAACGATCCAAAGTGTGCAATATAGTTTGCCCAATTCGTTTCGTATTGCGAAAGGGTATTTTGGGAATGGTTAGGTCTAAGATTTTGGTATGGTATTATATAGAAAAGGGTATATTTAGCCAACTTTGGGGAGCTTAATTGGGTTGAATGAGTTTCTTCTATTTTGGGTGGCGTCTGTAGTTTATACCTTATTTGTAGCGAATTTTCCAGAGGCCCTATATGGAAATCCACGAGCCTTCTGGATCTTCATCGGCCACTTGCGCGGCAAACAGCCTGAGGGAAGCCCATCTGCATGGTTTAGATGCCTGGCTCAGATGGCTGGAGGCAGATGTCCACATCGTTTTATTACGATGGGTCCAATCCAGCCTGGCTATGGCAGCTGCAGATTTGGATGGCTCGCCAGGGCTTTCGATTCGGCTCCAGGGGACTTTTGAGTCTGGTTTGAAGCCTGGATTCTTGTATTCTAAGTGCCCTTCTCAGTAGGACGTGTTTGTTATGTAAATATATTGACCGTTTGTAGTCTAGTTACTTTGGTACAAGACCTTTTCCTTCTCGGGAAGAGGGCATTCCCTTTTTTTGAAGCTCCAAGCTATGTGAATACAGGATTACTCTCTTACTCTTTCGGGCGCCATGCTCTTGACATTTTTCAGAGGCTCAATTTGGAAAAGAAAGGATCATGTCGGATTTTGAAGTGTTTTATCCTATTTTTTCCTGCGCTCTTTCATCCCGCTTTGCAGTTTGTGTTAGAAATCCTCTGTTAGGGATTCGGTGGGCTACTATGTTGAAGCTATGGCGGCTTTGAACAGGGCAGGCGCTATGGCAGGAATATTATGGCAGGATTGGGTGCGGCAAATTCATGGGCACCATTGGTTTTTCTTTATTTTGCTTCTTCTTTATTTTTGCTTCAACCATAGGTTCGTTCTACACCATTGATATTGGCATGCATTTTTTCTCTCAAAATTCTACTAGCCATTGATCTGGCACAATACCAAGAATGTCCGTAAGATCAATGTTAGAGAATAAAACTTGAATGTGAAATACTTGAATATAATCTATCTACACATATAATTCATTCTCCTCAGATTCGATTCCTTTTGTGCCTTACTATTTGAGCGACACGTATACAGTCTTTTTCCTGGGTACAATCTCCGGCATGATTTTCAGGTGAATTTTTCTTGCATACAAAACAATTGGTGAAATTATTCCTAAGGCAGTTACGGGAGGCCACATTACCTTTGGGGTTTTGCGGACAAGGCAAATGCTGCACTGGGGGAGAATGCTATCAACGGATCTGAGAATGCCATCGCCGGATTTGGGGAAGGTTGCTCCTGCATTAGCTCTAGCTACTTCTCGCTATGCCGCCATCAAGAATCTGCAAGGACCCCATGTTCAGAGACAAATGCGAAATCCAAACAGAACCACTCCTGCATGTCAATGAGTCCAAAATCCGGCCCAGATTATGTGAGGTTTCATATGGCCAGGAGCATAGAAGAACGCAAGCCGCCATATGGCTTTCCCCTTTTTACATGCAATCTTAGATGGCTTTTGTGTTATGTTGGCTATGGCGGCACTATACACTAGCTTTGCAAAGAGATCCGGTTTTCGTTTTGTAGTCTTGCATTCAGGAAGAATGCCGGTCTCTTCTTTGCAAAGAAATCACGAGTTCTAGGTATGCGTGGACCGTGTAGCCTAAGTTCATTGACCATTCGGATAGTTGCCATATTTTTTTCCTTGAAGACATCTGCATTTGTGACTTATTCTCTGTAGAACAGATTTTTGTGCTATTGCATGCTTTTGCGGTCTTTATTTGCTTGAATAAAAAATTTTCATGCATTGATCCTGCCTCATAGATGAAAGAAAATTTCAGGAACCTGGAACAATATGGCATTTCCCTCAACATCTGTATTTGGTTTGTGTTTGTTATTATCTTCTCACCAAGTATTATTTGGTGCAGGGTTTCCATATGATGATCCACTTAGTGATATTCCACGTGACATTCCACAATTCTGCATTGGTACAAACCACATGAATACAATTCAAGTAAATAGGCCAAGCATGGTATCCCCAGTTTTGGACGAGTTCTACAAAGAAATCCGTACCAAACCAAATCATGTTGACACTGGATAGGCGCTCTATCGGAGATGTCGAATCTTATTGGTTAGTTTTGTTTAAGGGCAGCTATAATAATATTATGAGTTGCCTTTTCTATTTAAAATGTTTGGCTGGCAGGTTAGAACTTGATGGCCATGTTTGGGAAGATGCTATTGGAAAGAAGGTATTATTTGTTAATGGATACTTCATTAACTTTGTAACTAACTGCTATTTGTCTTGCAGAGGATATCTAAAACAGGATAGCAGTGCCACCACTGTGCACGGTTACTTTAGTATCACTCAATCTGGTATTCCATGCCCCTTTATAAGTTGGATTCGCATAATGCAACACCTATTATATTATCAAATCTTTTTTATGCTGTCAACATATGGCAGGAGGCTATAATAGTTAGAAAAAGATCTAAAGCAGGCTCACAACTATAGTTTGCTTGTGGTTGAGGACACAACCCATGTTGTAGAGCATTGGCAGTCGTGTTTGCTGTAGGGTGGAAGATGCATATTCTCTGCTTTGAATTGAATTTGATGGAAACAACATTTCAATCTATTCTGTTTTTTCCATTGATGTGATATGATATGCTTCTTACATTGAAGCTTTTAGCCATTGCTAAGAACATACGGATCCAAAACACCGTGTTATACAGGATAATGACAAGAAAAACATTCTGGCAGTGCAAACCCTAAGAAACTCGATAATGGCTTCAACCCTAATGGCAACAACAACCATACTTTTGAGTTCTGGAGTAGCAGCACTTGTGAGCAACATGTGCAGATTGAGGAAAATAGACCACATAGTTGGATCGAATGGAGGATTCACCTTGATGATAAAGCTAGCATTACTACTACTCAGTTTTCTTTTTTCTTTTCTGTGCTATGTGCAATCCATCAGATTTTTCAACCATGTAAACTACCTCATAAACGTTCCAGTACAGCAGCAAGAAGAAGAGGAAGAACAGATTGTAAGCATAACGCCGAAGTATGTTGCTCATGTGCTAGCTAGAGGATCCAATTTTTAGACAATGGGGACTAGAGGTTTTTACTTTGCCTTTCCTTTGCTGCTTTGGTTCTTTGGATCCATTGCTATGTTTCTTTGTTCAATTTTGCTGGTTCCTGTCCTTTACCATCTTGACATGGTGCATCATAAAGCTCATGTGAGTGTCAAGTGACATTTCTTTCCAAACTGCCAATTGTAATTTAGACCAATAAAAGATCTTTACAAGAATCTGTTACTTTAGCAATTGAAACTTTGAACAAAACTGAAGTATTATTTGATTGACAATCAAGTATTTTGATGACATTATGTCGATTATCTATGTGGCCATTGCGGCATCGAAATATTTTGTGAATTATTTACGTCCTCTAAATTTGGGCACCAATTTAACAAACTTACAACTTTGAGTAAAGTGGCATCATAGTGCATATCATCACCTAACCTTGAAATAAATTATCACCTAACCATGAAATAAATTGTGAACAACATTGAACCTTTTTAGACTATTATCGGACAACAACAATTTCAACTCATTGCACTTTCTAGAAATTTTTTAGGGCCCTCATATCGCAAAGTTGTGCTTGAGCTATTGTAGCACATGTAACCTAATTGTATATAAAGCCACTTAAAAAAGTTTTATGTGATCCTTTAATTCAAATAACGCTTGGAACTTCTATAGAACACAGTTGGAAGTTGATTTATTGATTCTAAGGTTGTGATGATGTCATAATATCCCTCTATCCCCTAGTCTTTTAAACACAATTGTAAAGTCCAACTTTCATCATGCATAAAGCTGTATCTTTTGCACTGGGTGTCTTTCACATAATCTCGAATGGTCACAGTTCAAACCAGTAAGCGAGCCAAACAAAAGAAATGTTCGCGGCGGCCTTGGCCGCCGTGATAAATTTCTTGTAAAGATAAATATGTTAGCAATAAGGAGTGGAATGGTTAACGATGAAAACCCGATGGTTCTAAGTACTCCCTATTTGGGTTGGGCTCCCATGGAAACCCTTCCTATTTTCCATGGAAACCCTTCCAATTTTCCATGGAAAATAGGAAGGGTTTCCATGGAAACCCTTCCGGCTTTCATTAAAACCAGGAAGGGTTTCCATGGAAACCCTTCCTATTTTCCATGAAAAATAGGAAGGGTTTCCATGGAAAATAGGAAGGGTTTCCATGGAAACCCTTCCTGATTTTAATGGAAAATTGGAAGGGTTTCCAATTTGAAAATCGGAAGGGTTTCCCCGGAAAATGGGTAGGGTTTCCTTTTTTTTTTTTTTTTTTGGCGCACGCACGACGCCCAACACGGACGCCGCCATTAATGGTGCACGCTTATGCACGCTCATAAATATGCACGACAATCAAGAATTTAAATTTTAATTCAAATGGAAACCCTTCCTATTTTCCATACCCATGGGAAAATAGGAAGGGTTTCCACAAATGGGGGAAAATAGGAAGGGTTTCCATGTTTCTTCAAAAATTTTTTAAGGGCTCTTGGGTAAAAGCATGTTAGGGTGTACCACTTTTGGAACCTGCAAAAGTACATACACTAGGTACTTCAGAACTGGGTACTTTCTCATTTTTATTTTCATTAAAACTAGTACAAATATCCAAAATAAAAGTCAAGGACGCATTAATATTCAAAATTAAGATAAAGATAATGCTACCGGAGACCAAAATATATATAAAAGTTCTAGAATGTACCTTTTATTGGGATATTACACAAGTACCCAGTACCCAGTCCTGGGTACCTTTTTGGGTACTTTTTTGGTCACTAAATAATACTTTTTAAGGGACACCCTAACATGCTTTTACCCTCTTCTTGCGCTTTGCTCTCCGCCATTGCATCTCAAAATTTTTAAGGGCGCTTCTTGCGCTCTGTTCTCCTCCATTGCATCTCCTTATGGATCCGGAGCTTGACGCATTTGAAGAATGCGAGGAGGATGCTTCTACCGATTCATCACTATATGATTCGGACGAAACTGTAAGTGATTTTGCTTTTGAAAATATTGACAATGCTGCAAGTTTTGAGGATTTACAAGATGAAGACAATGCAAGACCAAATGTGGAGTATGATCCCTTGGAAGAGGAACGTTACATTCAACGGTTTCCTCCTATTCCTGTTATCGCCTCTGCTGAGGGCTACATTTTTAACGAAGCTTCATATTATTTGATGGTGCATTGTGTCGAAAATTCCCTCCATCCCTCTGTTCAAGATGTCCTTCAAGCAGATCCTAATTTTCTGCGGGGTATGTTAAACAAACACAAAAGCCACGAGATACACAAATCATGACGAGGTGGTCGAGCTTCGGAGAAGTTGCAAGTCCATACGTAATCTCGTCTTCTCCTGGCTTTGACCTTTGGCAAATGGCTCTACATCCCACCATCATGGATGTGGAAGCAAATCATTTTCAGAGCTCATGTCGAAGGTGGTCTACGCCACTTGCCTATATGTCCTACCCTAGATAACATCAAGAAGGTATGGCAGATTGGAGCCAAGTTTCATGGCATTCCAGAAGATTATGTGAGGCAATGCATAGAAGTATGTGGGTGCAGTTCCCGTCCGACGAAGCCTACGAGGAGACAAGAGTTATTCAATTATGAGGAGATAGTGCCATATCACTCCTTGGAAAGTCGAGTGGGAGCAGATTACAAATAGATCACGTGGTCGCTTGATTCGACGCCATACTAGGGATTGGATGAATGATATGATATGTGTTGATTACATTTGTCATCGAGGGGGAAGTGCACGGCGTGGTGCGGTCGTGGAAGAGGCGGACAAGAAGGAGTTTCAAGATAAGATCGCGGGTTTCGTCTTCGCACGCGGTGATACCGAAAGCAATCCGAAGTACAGATAGTTCTGCCACAATACACATTCGTGTTGGGCATGATGGACACAACCCGTGGTCTGAGGATGACGAGTGGTCCCGGCCCTTGCATCCCTCTGTTGCAGAGGTGACTACCAACATGTTTACTTTGGACACGAGATTTCCAAAGCGTGTGGAGTAATATGTTGGAGAGAGGAAAGGAGTTGTGTCGCACCACCACACCCGGTGGAGAGAGCCACTTATCGCTTCAAGGTGGCCCACGAGGACATATGGCACATTGGTTACCACTTACGTATAAAAGGTATGTACACTTATCGAATATGGAAAGAATGAAATAAGTTTTTTATGTTTTTTGGGTTACCACGCCTATTGTGTTGCAGGAGCATTACTCGGGCCAGATTGGGATGCCGTAGAGAGTGGGATGGATGCTTGGGTTAGATCAGGAAAGGTCATATACCACCAACCCTATGCACCCGACCATGATGACCCGACTAGGCGGCCTTGGATTGTTGTCATCCAGGACAAATGGATGCTGGAACAAGCTATAAAGTACAGTCCAAATGGTGGTTGGACCATGGATTCCACGTTCAGAACTAACATGTATGGTTGTCCACTATATGCTTTTATGTCCCTAATCTCAATGGTATCGGGCGTGCTGCTTTCTACATGATGTGCACCATTGTCCCCGAGCACCATGAGAGATTGGCATTGGGAGTGGCCTGCGTGCGATCTTTGCCGCATGGGCGCGTTCGACCTAGGGCTATTACGATAGATCTCGATAATGCGAAAGCGGCGGCGTTAGATGATGTCATTCTCGAGGACCCGCATTTGGCTAGGGGAGACACAGGTGAACCCTTTATGGGAGTTATTATGTAATGCATATCATATCGCGTAATGTATTGTCTGCCGAGATCGCGATGTTCGATTCTTGCGTGTTGGTTCCATACTGAAAGCGAGCGTGGCTAAAGTATCTGGCATCAAGGTAATTCCTCCATTACGTGTACATATGGTATCACCTCGAAGTCGTTAATCGCTATCCCCTTGCGGGTTCGAGGTCAAGCAAGAAAGAAAGACATCTACTCTCGCCTTTCTCTCATGATGACTTGCACCAAAGAATGGGACTATCTCGACCATCTACACGAGCTTATGGAGAATTACAAGGATAATGAGAGTGTTATGAGGTAACCCATGTATGGTTGACCACGATTCTTCGAAAATACAACTCACGGAAAAAGTGATTGCATGTAGTTATCTCAGCGCCACAAACCGGATACTTGGAGGACATTGGGATGGCAAATGGCGAAGCATGCTAGGATGTTCTCTCACTGCATTGCGACACCACAAACTTGACAGAGGTGCAATGGCGAATTTTGAAGGTGCAGATTCTGCAACGCAACGTGAAATGTTCGCATGTTCCACATGTTATCCACCTTGATTGGTTATCCAGAGGGAGGGGTTCCCATTGGAGGCTCCATGTTGGAGTTGTCAAAGCAGCGCCAAGAACTTGGTATGCACTATTTTTTTTAAGCTCGCTTGAATTCAACTAACTAGTATATTCTCCAAGCGCCCCTATAGACGCCCGATTAAGCGATTTGGAAAAGCGCTGTAGCAAGCGATTAGCAGCAGTTGAGCGCCTATGCAAGTTGCAAGAAGAGCAAGGAGATGCAATTGTCTTGACGGATCAAGAATCCATTGTGCTTCATGTCATTTCCGAGTCAGCTCCGAGTCATTTGGACACAATACATTTGGAGTTCTTGATTGGGTTAAAACCCAAGCGTTTCTAATATTCATCAAAAGAAATAAGAATGTCGTAGAGGATTCATGATCTACCCAATTGGTAAATGCGCTCCACCTTCAAGCATTAAAGATGAAAAGGATTCAAAAAATTTTCACTAGAATGAAGCTATTCTTCAAGGAAATAGATGCAATTATTTACATGCTAATTACATGCGCTAATTATCTGTATGCTATAATGATATTGCAAAGGGAACCTGTTCCAAGCTCAGCAAAATTTATATGCCATATAAAATGCAGTATCGTCACTAAACAAAATACTTACCAATTTCAAGCAATACTGTGCAAAACCGTGCTCAGAATTCCTCCAATTCGAATTCAATTAACCTGGGGTTTTTTCAATCAGTAAGAAAAGCAAAAAACAAAAGAAATTCAAGCAACTAGAATCTTAATGCATCTTCAATTCTTTACTGTCGGACTGAAGCATGAACTGACCTTGGAATCTAAGCTTCTAATCTAAAATGAGGGGCAGAAAATTAACCTCAAATTTAAGCTTTTAATCTAAAGCGCCTCGGTTCCACTAGAATCAGCCCGGAAAGCCTTATCATCTTGCTGCACTGGGAATTCAACAAAAGGAATTCATCCGACCAGGCCAATTCTCGTCATTTTGTAATCTTTTCAAATCAAAGCTATGCTCTGGAGTCAAGAACTCTGAAGGTAAGCCTTTCCAATCTTTGTTTAATTTCCCTGTTATGTTAATAATCCTTGTAGTTCAACGTTACAAAAACGCTTTTATGAATGCAAGGGCGTAAGATTGGCTTGGCGAAAGGCAGCAAAATTGAAAACAAGCAAAAAGGATTGCACGGATTTTCAGACAGGGAATCTTCAACAAAGGGCAACATGGATCTTCTGCTCATGGCTTTGGAAAGTTGCTCAGATCTTGGGAATGAAAACTTGGAAAGAAACGGCGGATCCAAAAGAGCACCACTTGGTAAATGTAGCGAGAATCCGGATTCAAGGTCACAGTCTTTGCTCGATTTTGAGGATGGCAAAAGCAAGAATGGTTTTAGAGACTTAATGTTTACTAACGGAGAACGATCTGCAGAAGATAAACCTTTTGCGAAATGGAAACGGTTTGCGGGGAAAGCAGCCCTAAAGCGTTCGATTCATACCTGGTAGAGGGATTTTTCCTCAATCCTCAATGGCCGCTTTTGCATCACCGCGACCGGTTTGTATTTTCAAAGCCCAACTCTTTCCCTTTGGGTAGAGTCTATCGCCATAAGCTGCGCTTGCGCTTCGGCTCTCGGTTTTCTCATCCCCGCATTAGGCTAGCGTGTTCTTTGCCATTCTTGCTCGTTTTCAAACAAAAATCAAGCTCGAAACTCGAATTTAGGGTTTGGACTCATAAAACTTGATATGGGCTTCTCAAAAAGCAATCGATCCGAGCCAATTTCGAAAACCGTTTGGGCCTTTTGATTCTTCATATGAAAATTTTACACATCAATCGATCCGTGATGAGAACACTCTCGATTAGGTAATAGAACACGCCGATTTGGTAAGGAAAATTTCACATCAATCGGTTAATCGCTTAAAGGAAGCAAAAACAAAAAATTGAAGCAAAATCTAGCCTACACGGCTTTGAACGAGCCCCGAACTACCTTTGTTTCCCTCTGACAATTTTCTATAAAACGCCTCCTTGATCGCAAGAGTTCCTCAATCCGACTGTAAGAATTTCTTAATCGATTCAATCTCCATGCAAGAACGAAAATTGATCCGCCTGAGGAAGAGGAAGAACGCAAAAAAAATTGCTTTTCTTGAAAAGGTGTTAAATCAAAGCCGTAGAAAATTAATTACAAGCATTAATTAACGGCGGTTGCGTTGGATATCTAAAAATAAAATATTTTTGCGGAAACCCTACCGTGCTTCAGTGGAAACCCTTCCGGTTTTCACGGAAATTTGGAAGGGTTTCCCATTTTGAAATTTGGAAGGGTTTCCAAATTTTTTTTAATAACCCCAATCGGGGGGAGATAGTGTGAGCGATGAAAACCCATTCTATCATTTTTTTCCTGGGGTTATTAGTGAAGGGCCCCGATTGTAGGCACAAGGTTTCAACAGTCGCGTCTAGGGTTTGGAGCGAAATCTAGGGTTTAGGCAAAACGTCCTCAAACTTGAGAACTGGGAATGGAAGGCAGGTAAGAGGTGAGCGGCTATGAGTCGTGGTTGTTTTAGATTGGTAAGCTCTGCTTCTCGCTTTTATAGTGGTTTCATATTCCGTGTCCGTCAGATTGGCGCTGGTCAAGCTTTCAATGGCACACCATTTGTTTATGAATCTTCATGCTTTATTGCTTCCTATAGTACGAGCAAGATATCTAACAGATTAGAAGAAGAGACTCGTGATAATGCATCGGAAGAAATTCCTAAGAAACCTTCTGGCAAACTGCAGAGGATTGTGGATGAGATATCAAATCTTACTCTGGTTGAGGTTGCAGACGTGTCTGCCATGCTTAAGAAAAGATTGAGACTACATAATGAACCTCTGATGCAAGTGGGTATGGGGGTGATGCCGGGAGTGTCGATGCCCGGGATGTATTATGTTGTAGGAATGCCTGATGGGAAAAATGAGAATGGCAAGGCTGGGCAGCAAAAACACCTCAGGCTAAAAGTGAGGACCGTTGAAGAACTAAATGACCACAGAAAACATTTAGAGGAGTTCCTAAATGAATCGAACCATGATTATGTACTCGAAGTCTCAAAACCGGAGGGTATATTTAGAAGTAGCATTGATGACTGCAAGCCCTCTAAGGAAGCCCTTGAGGAGCATGTTGTGAGTAGTAATGGACAAGAGTCAGAAACAGGCTCTCCACGCCAACGAAAAAAATCAGAGAAGAGCAGGTCAATTAGAAAAAAGTCGAACGAGGCAAGGGAAGAGAGAGACCACGATTCAGAAAAGGGCCATACGTTACTCGATATAAAACTGGAAAGTTATGATTCTCAAAGGATGAAGCATGTTCTGAAAATTGTAAGAAGCTACATGAAATTGGAGGCAGGACCTGCAAAGAAACTTCTATCCGCCGTGCCTGTTTTACTTCCGAAGGGATTGATGGAAGAGGATGCTGCCCGAATGATAGAAGAATTGGACGCAGTAGGAGCCATTGCTGTGGTTGAATAAGGATCCCTTTTATGAGAAAACATTTTGTTCACTTTCTTTTTTTCTTGATAACCAACCATCTTATCTGTTTGGTAGTTTAGAGCATTACAGGAAGAGATGCATGATGCATAATGCTGCAACCCTCATATGCACGCATGCAGTGAAGTATCTTGTCCATCTGTTTAGCTCATTTTTATGCAGGGTTGATTGATTCATCTTACTGTGAACACAATGCACACTTTAGCATCTGTTCTATTGTGAGGCGTGCATAAGAGAACTGCATGTATTTCCAGAGGTATTTAATCCTTAACCAGATCGTCAATGGTCTTCAAGAGCAATAAATCGCAAGGCCTTACGAAATTCCATTTTCATAATATTAGATTGTGGTGATGTGGCCTGATCTTGGTTCATACATACGTAATGTGGAGTATCTCCTCGTTTGCGAACATTTTTCTTGAGAGGGCAAGAAGGAGAAACAATGTGCCTCCTACATCTTGACCTATTCGTAGATATTGAATAAACATGGTGCAAGGTGCTGTTGCACAAAGGGTTGCCCTCATGGAGGGGAATAAAGATTTGTATGTGCCAATGAAGATTTTGTATGTGTCAATGAAGATTTGTATGTGTCGAAGAATAGAATGACCTAAAAGTTGATAGGTCCACACAATGCTAGATATATTAGGCGATATAGTAGTCATGCAATATTGAAGAAGTTATTACAATATTAGGCAATGTAGTAGTCATGAAATGTTGAAGAAGTAATTGTAATAGGTAAAAAAAGTAAAAGATAGGAATGTTTAGAAGTATGAAATTACATGTTAAAAAGAAAAAAAAAAGATGCCTAGAGACATGAATTTGCTTCATGTAAGAAATGGCCCAAAAAAAATATGCCATTTAATAGTTACAAACTTTTATACATATAGAGGTAAATGAAGTGTAGAATGTAAGCCTTCTTATATATCATAATTGAGCTATACTCACATGAGAGAGGCACATGTGATACTAATGTCCTACTCGAAGTTAGACCTTCCCACCATGTTTGTTTTGTAATCAAAGATCATGAAGAATTTGTCTTTATTTAATTTGCATGATATTCATTACGTTAAGTTATGCAATTAGTAGTATAAGCTCATGTATATTTTACATCTCAATCATGCTATTTTAAGGTGTTGACACCATTAATATTTGGATGGACATGATAAGTATCACCGTCGTTGCCATTCTAAAGAACTCTCTGTTCTTTCAAGTGGGCGTTGAATGGAATATAACCTCAAGTTACTGCCTATAAATATTTTTCAAAATTTGACTTGAATGGAATATAACCTCAAGTTGCTGCCTATAAATATTTTTCAAAATTTGCAGTCAAAACTATGTATAAAAGCTGTGGGATAGAGAAACTACGGTCTTTCCAGAACAAGGACTTCACATGGCATCGTTCATTGGTGGTACATTCTCACCATTGAACTTCAACGAATGCTTGATCAAAAAGTCTAACTTTAAAAGTCACAATTAGTCGGTTCGTCACTGCAGCTATGCAACGGTTTTGTGGTCTTTATGAAATAGCATGCTAATTTCATGAAGACTTGGTATTGGACCACTTTAATTAAGATGGGGCAGGCTAATATTATAAGAAAAGCTTATTACATGCATTTCCATTTTGTAGAAGAACAATGGCAGGTCACTACGACTATGTCAACGGCCATCAAGGCACCCAATTCAAGAACCCAATTATGCAAATTATGAGGAGTCACAAATTATTTTAAAGCCATTAGACAAAAGTGTAGTTGAATCAAAGAAGAAAAGAAGTCGCAAATAGAATTGATTACAATGAGTAGGAATATACATATTTTGGCAATATCTTCTTATGTAATAAAACTACAGTTTGTAATTGGCAAATTGTAGAAAGAACCAAACTTTATGAAAATAAAAGAAACCCAATATAAAATTAGGATGATATAAGCATAGGAAGGAAATTTTGGAATCAAGTTTAATAGCTCAAACTTGAAGATGGAAGCATATAGTGATGCAGATTGGGAAGGGGACTTAAGTATGAGAAAATCAACCTCTGGATATGTTATTTTTCTCAGGTGGAGCTATATCTTGGAGGACTAAAAAGCAAAGTGCAGTAGCAATGTCTTCAGCTGAGGCAGAATATTCTACTGCCTCTTTAGCATCTAAGGAAGTGGTGTGGCTTAGAAGGTTATTAGAAGAGCTAGGGTGTATTCAAATAGAGGCAACAAAGATTTTAACAGACAGTCAAAGTTGTATGGCCATTGTTAAAAATCCAGTTGACCATGAAAGGACCAAGCGTATAGAGCTAAACATGCACTTTATGAGAGAGCTAGCAGGAAAGAAATACATCCAGATGGAATACATAAGCACCTCAAATCAACTAGCAGATGTGTTTACAAAAGCACTGACTGAAAGCAAATTTGTAAAATTCAGAGATGTCTTGAATGTATTGAATACAACATAAAAGTCTTTCTGACTGCAGACATATATGATAAAGGAGGAATATTGAAGTTGATTATAATTATCATATATGTTAAGGGATTTTGCAGAAGTTCTCAGAGTTAAGATCCTGAAGTGATCTAGGTCAAGTTGCAATGGCACATGGTTTAGAAACCATATACCCTAGGGTTTACTCATTTAAACTATTTTTACAGGTTATTCATTATTCCAATGGTTAAAAATGTTGAAGTACTTGTAGTAAGCCTGTGGGATATTTGCACATGGAAATCAAAGGCTAAACCGACCGATCCGGCACCGAGATCCGAAACCAACAGCTAAACCGATTGCACATGGACTATTTAGTGCTGAGAAGATTGCATTGAAGATATATGGGGGCAAAACGGTGATCAATTGAGGTCGTGAAGAAGGAAAAGAGAAGTTGCTCGATGAATACATAAATTGGTTCATTGAATTTACTGAGTTGAAATCTAGACCATTGTAAAGGCAACAATATATTCATTTGGTTTGAGTATTGCAGCACATAAGCAAAGTCATTGTTTGAGTCAAATTTCATATTGAACTATTGTTGTTCTAACAATTGTCTGACACAAAAATCTCAAGCTCTAAGTGCTTTCAAGCAATTTGTAGCTGAAATGGAAAGGGAGACTGTAAAAAAAGTAAAATGCATTAGATCTGACAGAGGTGGAGAGTATTTGTCCACAAAATTCAAATATTTTCGTATTGCTAATGGGATTAGAAGGCAACTAACTGATGCCGGATTCCCCAATCCGCATGCATTCGGCCTTCAAAAGGCAAGGATGAGATCAAGTAGGTGCTACTACTCAAGGCAAAAGAACCAAGAAAATGTATGATTTTTTATTTGTTATTTTATTTTTTTATTATTATGAATAATGTGGAATGCTAATTGCTTTTTTACTTGGTGAAAATGGTATCGTGAAAAAGAATTTAAAAAATATTCATAGGAGTGGACAAATTTGACTAGATATAGCAAATAATGTGGAACGCATGTACATTTGATACAAGGGTTTCTTTGACTCATTACACTTGTGATGAGTTATGAAAAGGTGGCAAATACCACCATAAAGTATCTATGGCATGTTTTGCTTACCTAGGATATTATTTGCTGAAGGAGGATGTATTATATGAATTCTACAAGCAAGGTTTGGGTTAATAATGAGCTCATGGACTTGTAAGACCACGACATCTTGACATTGTGAGATTCATGGATTCTTATGGTGCTCATGGACTTGTAAGACCACGACATCTTGACATTTGAGATTCAAGGATTCTTATGGTGCACTGCCAGAGTTATGATATACATTGTTTTACTCCATACAACATATATGACTAGTATTTGTTGGGTGTAGAGCAATGGATGGTACAACCCTTGGTTTTGTAATGGTTTTGTAGACCATGTTACACAAATGCAATGCATGTATTCCAAAAATTAATACACTGGAAAATCCGAAAAGGTAGAAAAGCTGGAGGCTACTATTTTCGAAACCCTATCAAGCTGGTACAGATAACAAGCAACTGGCATCGACCATACAACTGGATTCAATCCTGAACGATTAAAATAAGGTATGGTACGGACAAGGATTAGGTTTTCTGATGATATAATAGGATTCAGAACCATGGGCTAGCGTCTGGCAATGCTTTAACCCTAACTAGGTTTCTATAATATAGTCCCAGTAGCATAGATAACTGTCTGATAGCAAATTCGAAATGCTACAGTGGATTGGAAATGCTATAGAGTGAATAAAATCCAGTGTTTGTAGAAGGAAAGCATGGCTAGGTAGAAGGGACTGGAAGAATGAACCCTCTGATCCAGGAGCCCTCTGATCCCTCTGATCCTGTAGTCAAATCAGTGCAAATTGCTATGCCATCTGCAGATCAGGCTAGCAATGCAGAAGATGTGGCATAAAATTTAAAGATCTGTGGAAGACCATATGGATGAGAAAAAGATCCATGGAAATTGCTGCTCACAGGACACTGATCTGGAAATTCAAGCTTATCAGGTTTGAAATATATTTGTAATATTATGCATCTTAATTTTATGGTCTGATTCCTTGTGTAGAAACTGAAATAAGTGTATAAACAAAAGAATGATGCGCTCATTGGGATTAAGTAGTTATAATTTTGAGAGCCTGAGCCATTACTCTTAGATTTGGCTAGTGTGCTAAGTCATATTACAGATCTAGAGGAATTTTTTAGCTTTCACATTAGCTTTTTCATGTTGAGTATATTTCTTACCTGAGATCTAGCTAGAGATTACAATATTTATGAATGAGTAGCCTTGATATTAGAATCTATGGGTCGCAAGAAGAGTGGCTTAAATATAGCGATAAGGAAGAGAATCAAGAAAGAAAAATATAGATCTACAAAGAAGAACAAGGTTTTCTAATTCTGATTGCCCCTGGATTGAATGTGATCTTGGAAATGCAAAGATTTTGGCAGTGTTGAGAATTCTCTGTTGAGTTTTGTTGCAAATTCAGTGGTTAATGCATTGTAAGCTTTAGGCTTTGCTAATAATTATGTGATGAATTTTGTGGCAAATTCAGATAATGGATTGCAAGCAACTGATCCAATTTCTATTACTCAATGCGAAGCAGAAGATGAAATGCAGAAAAGCTGATGCATATGTGAATAAACAAGACATTGGTGGAGCTACTAGTAATTTACATATCAACAACGAAATTGAAGGCAATAATGTGGCACAAAGGCTCCTCTCAGGTCTGACTAGTTTCATTTATTGAATGCTTCTAAGCAGTATGTGTTTTAAATATGATAAAGCTTGAAATTCAGAGCAATTTTGAATCTTTAGTGAATAATGCTTTAGAGTACGCATTTTTGTGCATACGGGGCTGCAACTGCCTATAAGGAAGAGCCATGATAAGGGATGTCATGATATTTTCTGACTCTTTGGGTAACTTATCTTCTATGACAAATTTCTGTAGTGGCAGAGGCACATATAATATTTTGCATAAGTTATCTAACAGAGACTAATGGCATATGGGCTGGTTGCTTGTACTTAAAGACTGTGCTTATTATAAAATTACAGTTACTATGCTTTTAATTGCATGGCCATAGAATATTCCTTGGCTCTTAAATTGGTAGAGAAACGGGATACCAGAACAGGCTGCTGAGTATGCATTTGGAAAGCCAGGAATAATTAAATTTGTAACTATAGAGTGGTTATGCTACTATTCGCTTCTTAGGATATCCATTGCTAGACCTGTTCATAGTGGCAATTATAGCTTCTTATAGGCTTACAAGGTGATGCCATATTTTGGATTTCAGTATTTCTCTGGTTTTTAGATCTTAGCTTCTATTTACTGTATGTCTCACTAAATATATGAAAACTACTCTAACATGTACTGAGCTTTTGCACTATCCCTTGGTGGATTTAGAACTGACATGAAGTTAAGAGGAGATTTTAAGGTAACAATAGAGTAGACATGTGGATTTTATTGGGTCGGCATGGGATTTCTCCACTGTGCTTTATATTTGAGACCATGCTTAGCTAAAGAAGGTGTATTTGAGGTCTCTGTTGGGCCTGAGCAGTGTCAATAAATGATGATCTGGTTAATAATTGAATGTTAGCACCTAGATCTGGCTCTGTCCACTTGATGAGAAGATTCAGTGAATATAATGGCTAGAATATAATGGCTAAAATACTCCTGCTTAAACCTTAAGGTGCTTCTTAAAGTTGTGAACATGCTAACTTGATTCTGAGACAGGATTGAACAGAAAGCTTCAGTGATCTGCATGGTGGACCTGCAAACTATTTTTCTTGAACCTGAAGGTTGAAAGAACAAATGCTGGTCTAATTAGTAAATGTGCTAGTCTAATTGGAATTTTGATTCTATTGAAGCAAACTATATTCTTGTTGCAATAGGAGCTATGATTGTTCTCTTGCTAGTTTTTTATCCTGCTAATATGCTCCGAGTTCCTGAAGATATCTCATGATCACATGTTGGCAAGCATTAGATAGCAGAAAATATTGCAGTTTCACACTTTAAGATGGCAATATCTTTTCCAGATTATCAATTTGATGGAATATATGGAGAATATGCCACGGCAAATGAAGGCTTCTGATCCCTCGCTATAAAGTCTTACATAATTGTGAAAATTGCTCCACTACATGGTGATTTGATAGTCTACAGATCATTAGAAAACAGGGTTGGCCTTAGGGTTAGAGTATGAAACTATTTGTTAACATTTCTGTATGATGACGCAGCTTCACTCCTTTGGAACAAGTGGCTTCTACGTGCCATTGGCGTGGTTAACACTAAGAATTACCTGGATTGAAGCTTCTAAAGTTGGATCTAGCTATTTGGAATGCCTCTATTAACATGTATGCGGAGAATTACGAATGCACTTAGATTAAATATTTAGGGCAGGAGCTTAGATATTCTTTGCGGATAAATTTTTCCTGTCTATTGTGGTTCTCTATCTATTGTGTTTATCTTAACATGCAAGATGATGGGCATGTCTATGGTGTTTATCTTAATGAAAGATGACGTGCAGGTTCATTATTTAGGGCAGAGTTACTTATACATCCTCTGCTTGATAAATATGCATGTCTATTGTGCTTGTGTTAACATGCAAGGTGAAGGGCGATAAGCCCAAGGAATCTGTAGCTTACCTGTTAGTGACTTAGGCTCTTACCTTTCTAAGGCTAACTGTCCTCTGGTTTCACTGCAGGTAACGGGATTTCTTGCTCCTGTGTATGTTCTCCCATTTATTCAAGTTGGAGAAGATGACATTGAACTCACATTTTTGACAAGGCTATTGAGATTTAAAAGACAAGTAAAATTCTAAACTTCATGTTCAATCTGATGTTATTTTCGGCCGGAAGTGGTCTTTGCAAAAGTCCATGGAAGGTAAAAGTCCGTTGAACAGATTCTAAAAGGTCTCTTTTTTTTTTAAGGAGAATCAACAAGGCAAGGTCTCCTCCAGTGGCCCTCTCCCCAGTGCTCGAAATGACCTCCAACCTCACGGATCCTCGGATGACGTACACAAGTTTGTCACCGTTATAGACAAGTTTGTCACCGTTATAGACATAGTTTGGTGCAAGCAAGGCTCCCTGATGGCACAACAGTAAAGCATGATTAAAACAAACCAAGCAAATTTAGAACATAATCCTTGCACTTCCTCCCAGGAGTGATATGCTCACCCCTTCCAAGCATAGATAGCGTGCTGCCATGCCCATACGTGACAAGAAGGGCATCCTCCTCCTGCTGTTGACCTCGTAGAGCTCTTACCGTTTTGCAAGCTGGTGGACAAGGTGGGTGGCACCTACGTTCAGGGTGGACCTCCGTGGCTGCATCTCTTCCCTAGAGACCCTGATAATACCACTCTGGTTTTGCTGCCTCTCCACCAATTCCCGCACCCTTTGCTCGGATATTTCCCATGCTTGAGAGAGAACACTCGGACTAAATGCAGTGGCGACATTGAAAAGGTCAAAATCCTGCACATCCAAAAACATCATGCTGGCGTAATTTAGTGTTGTGTGTGGGAGAAGCCAACGCCAACTATTTCTGCCCGCTCTTCTTGGTTGTTGTAAAACCAAAATGCATGCCCCCTGGGGTATGACTCACATTATAACAATCTCTAAACAATGTAGGCCAATAGTACCCAGATCTGAGAATTTTTTTGGCAGCAGCAAAATGGCCACCACACACACCTTCATGACAAGCCTCAATCACTAGCTTAGCCTTTTCCTTGTCAACACATCTTAACATTATTCCTTCTTTGTCAATCCTGCACAAAACATCACTAATTAATCTAAATTTATTGCATTTATTTTTAAACCTTTTTTGCTGGTTTGTATTCAACTCCTTGGGCAACTCATCATACTCCAAATATCTCCTGATTTCTTCTTGCCAATCCGTTTCTTCCACAATGACCACAACAAGATCAGTTTTCATATTTGAATTTTCATCGGCTAAGCCTTCCTCATCCTCATGTTAAAAAAGCATATATGGCAATGCTGCCATGCTATGGCAGCATGGAAGAGCAAGTCACATTTCACATACTTATGCTCACACTTTGACTTGAATTTAGAGACAGAAGGAGAATTCATACTTGCACACTTTGAAGACTTGAAGAGCAAGGCGAGGACATTTGACTAAGGTCACACAAGCAAGGCATGAAGGAGAATCAAGCAAAGTTTGAAGAATTGAAGACACCTTGAAGAGTTCTTGGTATGTTATGCTATCATTTGAGTTCTTGGCATGATTACACCCTTGGATTCCCATCCTACATCCTCCATACCCTTTGCCATGAAGAAATGCTCATGAGATCTCTAGTTCCATGCCTACATTTCATCTCCCAAAGTCAAATTTGGCCTTGAAGATTTTTTCTAGTCAAAACTTCCCCTTTTACATGTCATTCACATTCCACACACTTGCCATGCCATTGCCATATCACTCAAAGCACAAAAATTCCACTTGACTTGGTCATACACATGGTCAAGGGTCAACTTCCTCTCCCTATAAGTCAAAAAAGGAGAAGAAGAAGAAGAAGAAGATGAAGAAGAAGAGATTTTAACGTCACGCCACAAGGCAGCGTCCTATCGGACATGTGACACTTTACAACACACCCAGATGGGTCCTGCCCCCACCACTTTACATTGCTGAAGTGGGTCCTTCCCCCACCAACTTTACATTGCAAAAACTCCTAAGGGAAACACCCAAAGTCAAAATTTGCCTAGAAGATGCAAATTTCATGCATTTATGCCTAAATTGACCTATGACAACACCCCAAAAGAGGCAAGTCACCATACATGTCACCCACATTGCCATGTCATACCATGCATGTGTCACCACATTGAAATTCTATTTTTCGCAAAAGTTCTTCAAATCTCATGTTTGAATCCATAAGGGAGACACATCATAATGACACATCATCACCAACACCTCCACGTCATCATCTACATGTCATACACATCATGTCCACCTCACCCAAAGTTTTGACTAGAAAAAATATTCTAAGCCAAGTTATTTGACACCTCACCACACTTGTTTGCCATGTCACCATTACATTGCCAACTCATCATGTTCTCTTGCCACATCACCCTCCATACACACCATTTTAAGGCCAAAATTCGAAAGTGCTCATTTGCAAAAAAAAAAAAAGATTCCAGAATCTTCTAGAGCATAAAAAAAGATTCCTTTCGAAAAAACGAAAATAAAAAAAATCGTTCATTTTGGCCTTCAAATTCAGTTTCTTGGAAATCGCGCCTTGGCCTATGTCGCAAAAAATTTGTCTTATCTACCCCCAAAAAAAAAACCTATTTTTTTCCTTAGCCAATCACCCCTTGCCACGTGGAACATCCCGGCATGTGGGGCGGTGGAGGTACCAAGGCCCACGTGGATATTACACGTAAATCTTATTAATAATGGATTTATTTGTTGTTATATACCTTGGGCCCTGAATCAAATTTGGCCTGTGGGATATTCCGCCAATTTTGCCAAGAACCCTAAATCCTGTAAACGCCAAGATCCGCCTAATTCGCCTGAAGTAACCACCTAATCATCATTCTTAGCAGCCGAATTGTCTTGTTTAACACCAAGATTGCATCGCATAAACTAAAGGACAGAGAATTAAACTGAATTTGCCAAGAGCGGGACGAAACAAGGGAATTTTAAAAGGGGCTTTTGTGCTCAGAGAAGATTCGAGGGCTTTGAGTTGAAAAAGAGATTGATTACCTTGAAGAAGGACCGGCTTGCATATTTGGAGCTTGATTCTGCCTTCCACATTTGATATTCAGCTTGAGTTACTAACAAATTCATGCAAATGCTTTGATTGTATACCTATTCTATCCTGTGCCCAAGACTTGGAGCTTGGGATTGATATTGTTTGCCTGTGTGAACCTGATTCAAATGAAAATCCGAGCCTTGTTATTAAGATTATGAGTGTCCCTTATCAATCTGGTGACAGAATTCATTCTGCTTGCATTATTATCCCTTTGCATATTATTCTGAAGAAAAGAGCAGTTCAAGCATTGCATTTAGATACCTAGAATACAAGCATTTGATGGCTACAATCTTTGCTTGATCGATCATCATAGATCTAAGTCTGTACTTAGGGTCATTGAAGCATAAATTCGCTCATTGCTCAAACACCAATCATCAAAATCTTTTAGAGTCATTAGTTGATCATGGCATGCATGGATATCACATAAAAAAGCAAAAAAGTTCATTTATTCTCTCAAGCAAAATCATTTTTTCGCTTATGTTCATGTCTTGTGACAGTCAACCATTCTAAAAATCAAAATCCGAAAAAAGTAGATTTTTTCTTGCAAAGACCATCAAGGAACATTGTGTGCAGACACTTGGGGGAAGGCAAAAGCATTAGATCCCAAAAAGAAAGCACCAGCATCGAGTTTTGAAATCTAGCTCTCTGCCAGGGATATTGACCAAAAATTGACTTGGTCAGGAGTGCTTTTTTGACATATCTGCCCATATCAAAGTCTTTTTTACTTTTGTCCCAAGATACTTCGAGGTCTTGTGCAACTATGGAAACAAGGATCATGATCAAAATCCCTTTGGTTTGCATTTGATAGACTTTCTTGTAGGGCAGACTTTTTACCCTTCAGGGAAAGCTAAGTCAGGCAATTGTTTGAGCACTTTTTTTGGATTTTTCTCACTCAGAGTGGTTGCCTTAAGCAACCTGGAGGTTCTAAACCACTGAGGTTGAAGGTTTTGCCAAAAACACCTTCAACATTTTGGAGGTTCTACCGAGATAATTTTCCTGGAATTTGAACTCATGGCTCCCATGAGAACTAATGAGACATCTGAGCATGCTGAAGCACAGGAGAATCATGAAGCCTCTGCTGCAACACCTACTGTGATTATCGGGTATGCCTTGCCATTACTTTGAGTTGAACATGCCAATTCCTGTTCCTACTTTTGATCCAAGCATGAATGCTAACAATTTTCTAAAGAATTTTGAGGAGTATTACCAAGAATATGGACACAAGAAAGGTTGCAAATTCTCTGAGTTTAAAAAATGTTTCAAGAATGATGAGGTTAGAGCTTGGCTTGAGTATCTTATGAGTTTAGGAGCTAACTCTTGGGATGAATTGGTCAAGAAATTCTTGGCAAGGTTTGGTAAGCTTTTGGATCCTCAAGATTTGATTTTTGAATTGCAAACCTTTCATATTAAACATGGTGAAAGTGTTCATCATAATGTGGAAAGGTTTAATCTTTATCTTGTCAAGTGTCAGATCAATCAAGTTCCTAACCATACTCTGCATCTTGTGGCATCTTTTATCAGAGGTTTAAGCAGTAGACCAAGAATACACAGGAAGATGCTGAAGATTCAAAAACAAGAAGGCTTTGACACAATACATAAGGCTTTCACTAAAGCTACTGAAATTGCAGATATGATTTCCTACTTACTAGATGATATGCACTCACCTCATGATCCTTTTTTTCCAGATTATGAACAAGAATACATGGGACCAGGACCTGTGCCAGTTTATGCTATTCAAAAGGAAAAGAAAAAAGCAAAAATGGAGGATGCTGAAGCTCCTGCAGCAGATGTGAGAGCTGAGATCACCAAAATGTCAGAGGCCTTAGTTGAGGTAACCAAGCAACTTTAAGAGATGAAGAACTCGCAATTTGAGAAGAAAATTTATCCACCTTGTGCTCATTGTTCAAGAAATTCACACTCCTCTGATTACTGTTGGTATAGACCTTGCACAAAATGTGGAAAAAGAGGGCATTTTGGTAAGGAGTGCCCTGTATGTGCCTTTTGCAAAGCTGTGGGACATTATGAAGATAGGTGTAGTGTGAAAGAATATTTTGCTAGGCAGGACAAAACTAAGCCTAATGAACAAAATGCTTCCATCAGATTTGTGCAGGAAATTGAAGAACAGGAGGAGATTATGGCTGTGCATACTAGAGGAATGAATAATGCAAAGGAAAGAGAGCCAACACGTGCCAATGCTGTAAGACAAAAGGAAATTGAGCAAAATATGGTTGTACCTCCTCCCCTTGTTCAGAAATATTTGAAAAAGGATAAAGATAGTGAGGACTTTTGAGTATTTGCTAAAAAACACTAAAATCAGTGTTGACCTGCTAACTCTGCTCAAGATAGCTCCATCCTACAGGAAAAAAGTGCTTAATTTGACCAAAGAAGATGAATTTGCTCTGACTAATCATATTGAGGAACACATGCTTACTTAGGAGGATTACGACCCAGGGGCTTTCACTTGTGTTGCCAGAATGGGCAAAAAAATCTTGACCAAGGTCCTACTGGATGGGGGATCACCTTTGAATGTTATGCCTCATCATGTCATGAGATTATGTGGCCTTGAGATAGATAAGAAAGCTCCAATAGTTTTAAAATCTTTCTCAAACACAAAGATTAATCTTGTTGGAATAGTCAGTAATGTACCTATTGATGTTGAAGGTATAGTTGTTGCAGCTAACTATGTTGTGGTTGCATTTGAAGGAATAGAAGATAAGTCAGACATTTATGATTTGCTTTTAGAAAGAAAATGGCTCTCTACAGTTGATGCTAGGCCTGTTTGGTCAAAAGGGGAATGCACCGTTTCCAATGGCAAGAAAAATGTAACATTATACAACAAGGTAGGTGAATTTGAGGCCCTAAATTTCATTGAAGAATAAATCCTGTTGTCAAACCCACGTGGAGAATTTGAATTAAATGCAAGCAATCAAATATCCAACTTGGAGCTCCCCATCCAGCTAGCATTTCCTAAACAAGATAATTTTGCTTACTTATGGTTTGATGGTGGTGTTTCGAAGAGACTGAGTGTGGCCTCATCTGCTGTTATTCTCAAAGATTCCTCTAATAGATTGCTTGCAAAAGTAGGCAGAATTTATCCTAATACAACCTCAAATATGGCAGAATATAAGGCTTTGATAGCAGGCCTCCAAGAGGCAAAGAATTTGAATATTAATGAAATTGTTATCTTTGGAGATTCTCAACTTGTTTGCAGGCAAATATTGGGAGAATATCAAGCTAAGAATGAAGACATGATCTTACTTAGGCTATGTGTGAGTTAAAGAATTTCAAAAGTTGGAGGCTCTGTCATGTGCCAAGGGAGCAGAATGGTGAGGCTGATGCACTCTGCAAAAGTGTTCTTCTCGAGCACTTAGCTGAAGGAGCAATTCAGGAGGAAGAACTGGAGAACAAAGACCTGCAACAACTCTATCCTATTCTGGTAATCAATGCAAGTGAAGAAAAACAGGTAAAGGAAATCAAATTGAATAAGAAAGGTTTAGATAGAGTTCTATAGAAAGGACTCAGACATCAAATCCAAAAAAGAAGTTGCCCTTATCGAGTTACAAAATTTCACTCTCTGCCAGGGATATTGACCCAAATTTGACCTGGTTAGGAATGTGTTTTAGAGTGATTTGCACTGATCAGAATCTGTCTGACCTCATCCCCAACATCCTTCAGGGTCTTGAGTGGCTTTAGCATAAAAAATCACAAGCAGATTCTCTCCAGTTAGCATTTGGCATCTATTCTTGCAAGGCAGACTTTTTTCTCTTTTGGGAAAGTGGTTAAGAATTACTATCTGACCTTCCTGCCTGGGATTTTTTCACACAGAGTGGTTGCCTTAAGCAACGTGGAGGTTCTAAACCACTGAGGTTGAAGGTTTGCCAGGAACACCTTCAACAGGGGTAGATAGGAATTTTTTTTTTTGAACTTTGGTACAATTCCCAAGAACTCAAAAATGAAGGTCAAAACAAGGTCTTTTTTGAAAATTCTATTTTTTCACATGGAATCGAGGCACTGGTCACTTCCGGTCCTGGCCTTGGTAGGGAAGCAGGCAGCGGTTGTGATTGGGGAATTTTTTGATGCTCTATGACATGGAAGAAACTTTTTTTGCAAAAGGAACGTTTGGCTTTTTAACTCAAAATGGGGCAAAATATGATGAAGTGGCAAGTTGGTATGGTGAGTTGGCAAATGGAAGGTAACATGGCAATATGAGATGATGATGTGTCGAGCAAATTGGCAAAATGCCTTCTTTCTGGTCAAAACTTTTTGTGAGGTGGAAATGATGTGTGTGACACGTGTAGGATGATGTGGAGGCATTAGTGATGATGTGGAATAATGAAATGAGACATGTCCACCTAAGTGTCAAAATGACTTTACTTAGGTCAAAAATCTCATGAAAGGTGACATGTATGTGATGACATGGCATGCTTTGTGGTGATGTGGATGGTGTGACGTCCCCTACTCGCATACAGTGCCCGCACCGTATACAAACAGGAGTTCTTCCCTCATACCAGCTGCACACTGATACGAGGCCCTCCACATATCACTGCACCCGTGACGAGTCCCAGTGGGAAGAGTGAAGGTGTCATTCTACCCTGTCTCCCTCAGGGCCTACCTAGCTGCGGAAGCGTAAACATACATGTCAGTATTCAACATAATCCTCCAACCACCCAGAAGGGTGGTGCATCATCATCTGCATACACAATGATCAGAACATCACATAGGAAATCCTACCCAAGGCTCAGACTTCAAGGGAATGATCGACGGGCGGCTTGGGTCTCCGTGAGTTCCTTGCGGTGGGCGAGTTCATGGCAATGGATTTGGGCGGCATGAGAACATGGCATCGGGGTGTCCACTCCATCCGCCCCTCCTCATTGCACACTTTGCGTAGTAGGCTGAAAAGTGTCGGGACTGGCCAGAGCCCGCCGGGATGCATAGCCAAAGGGGCTATTCACGGGTCTCATCCTCCCGCCCGATGGGGCGGGAAGGGATCACTCCCTCCGAGATCTGCATCTTGACTCGAGGTGACTAGAGGGCCACCGCCTCAGATTCCGGATTGAACCCACTGGAAAGTGTACACGGGTGTCGAGTCCATGCTTTACCCGCACGCAGTGGTAAGCCATTAGACCTAGTCACGATGATCCCCTCGGTAGGCCTTACACACCAGAGGGATCATTTCAAGAGTCGGACATGAACCTCCTTCTTAGCCGGGTCGGCCCCTTCACCCACAACCAGGTGTGGTTCTTGTACCACAGTGCGAATCTACAAGCAGCTAGAGAGGCTATTCTAGGAGCATCAACTACACCGCTTCAGGGCCTCTACCCCCCTTCCCAATACAAGGAGTTCACAGAGAAACATCGTCCATATACATCACAGAAGAACTAAAGAACTAGATCTAATCTATAACATAGAGTTAGGTTCTTTAGTTAGTGTCTGAGATCTAGATAGCTGCTATGGGCAATTCAATAGTCTAAACTTACTGGTTCTATGACTAGAAGACGGTTGAAGCTATTAAATTGACCAAATACCTGATCCCTGGGTGGCTCCTCCTGACTGAGTTCAACCATTTCGAGCTAATCAATTGTGAAAAACCGATGGTGCGATTCGGCTTGGCGTGTCTCGGGGCGGTTTTGGCTCCTGGGGCAGCCAAAACAGAGCTCTAAAACCCTATGGACGAAAACTAGCAAGTTAGGGTTTCCCTACCCTAAATAGACATGGGGGTTAGGCTAGGGTTTCCAATTATCCCTTTTTGGCATGTGGGATAATTGGAAAGGGCCCACTTGCCTTTAATGGCTAGGTGGCAAAAAAAATATGCCTACATGGGAAAGTGTGCCCACATTAATGTGCATAAGTGCACATTAATAACATGTGGACATACCTAGCAAGTTGCCCCTAGGGCTACTTACCTGGCTATCCGTCGGCGTACACGTCGGTCGGAGTGGCATGTACGCTGCGGATTTAGGCGATTATCGATGCCTATCGGGACCGTCTTTGGCCGAACGCCACCTGATGGTGACTTGACAATGGTGACATGGATCAATTTGGTACTAGCACACATAAGCTTGCAACTTTTGTGTAACAACTTGATTGTGTGACAAGTCTGCCGAGTTGACCCTCCTGGCAACTCAGAATCTTGTCAATACTTAAGGCTAGATCTATGTTGATATGAAAAACTTTAATCAACTATATTGAAGAAGAATTTAATCTTCCAATTGCCAGAGCAACTTAGGCCACCGAACCTAGAAGTCCGACCCCGAAGGATCCAAATACATAAATAAACATCAAGCATTGTGACATAATAGCTATGACAACAACATGTAATGTTCCTTAAGATATTTCCTAGACAAGTGTCTAAACCATACCCCTGCCAAGGTTGCCCATACAACCTACCCATATTGGGATAGTAATTTCAGTGACGAAATCTTAACAGCAACCCACTTGTCGATGCAGCGTGCTCAATTAACTGCTACAAAATCGATGCAGAACTAACTTCCCAACATTATTAATTTAAGACCCTTAGCTATGGTTTTATAGTTTTAATATTAAACTTCCATAGCTAATCAATTATTTCACACATGCAAAGTGGAACCTCCAATTACATCTTTCCAGCTTAAAAATTCGTAAGGTCTTCTAACCGCAACTGCCTGTATCACCTTCAACTGCTTCTTAGGCTAGCCCCATCTCAAGGAGCAAGCCCATATAATTATCTGATATTCAAATTATTAATACGTTAATTTCAAACAATAAGTTTCAACATATTTTCTTACTTTGTATTTCCCCAATCTCCTGCAACTGCACCTGACTTACCTTGTGAATGCTCTCCGCTCAATATCTTATTATATTCCGTATTTTTTCATTAGTGACATTTCTTTAATATGCAACCAACAAAATATTAACATTCACAAATTAATTAACAACACAAAACAGGAAACCAACGAGAACCTATTTCTGATCTGAAATCCGGACCCCTAGTTCAATTAAATCTATCTTGATTCTTTCATTTCGGCCCATTAGTATGCCAATTTGGCATGTTCCAGTTCATATTAGGATGCTCCAAAAGTTCTAGCTCCTTCTGTGACGACTCTATTGCAGGGAAAAACCGTTGTTGCAGCCCATGCTTAGCAGTCAGATTCATCATGGTTACTTTTGACTTACTCTAGATCTTCTCATAGCAATCTTATCCACACAATTTCTTATCAGCCCACAAATTTAACAATAGCACAACAGCATGTGCAAATCGAATCCATTCCTGGCAGCCTATGCAATCTCATGGAATCCAATCTATTGGAACCAAACCCCACCTGATAAGAAAAAGATCCGATGCAGGTGAAAGCTCCAAGCTCTTGCCACCGATGGAATTCCTCCTCTGCTATCCCGTCTCCAAAAAGCTTCCAAAATTTCTTTCTCAATTTGCCTCACTAGATCATAAAGCTTTTGCTTGTTTATAGTTCTATCCTACATGCATGTGTCTATCTTGCATGCATGCCAAACATGCATGTTTTATCTTGCATGCATGTCAAACTTGTATATACGTACATGAGTACATATACTGACCCATCAACTGGCCAGGATCGTTACAGATTGTTTGACTTTTTCATGCTCTTCTTAGGAATTTGTGCACTTTCTCTCTCTTCCTTGACATTTAGGGAGAGAATGTGATCTTAGACCATATGAGAGGCCAAATTGAGTGGAAATTTTTGCTTCTTCAAGATGATGGAGGCATAATGAATGTGTGATGTATGAATGGTGCATGAGAGATATGTTTTGACTAGAGAAAAGTGTTGAAGGTGTTCCTGGCAAAACCTTCAACCTCAGTGGTTTAGAACCTCCAGGTTGCTTGAGGCAATCACTCTGAGTGAAAAATCCAAAAAAAAAATGCTCTAACAATGATTAAGAACAACTTTCCCTAAAGAGAAAAAAGTCTGCCTTGCAAGAATGCATGCCAAATGCAAACTAAAGGGATTTTACTCATGATTCTTGATTCTCGAGGTGCATAGGACCTTGAAGGATGTTTGGAAAAAAGTCCGATAGATTTCGATAAGAGCAAGCTTGTCAAATAAGCATTGCTGACTAAGTCAATTTTTGGTCCATATCCATGGCAGAGAGTTAAATTCTCAAACTTGATAAAGGTGGCTTCTTTTTGAGATCTGATGCTTCAATCCCTCTCTAAAATGTCTGCACACAATATTCCAGTTGGAATTTTGATTTTTGTTTTACAACTGCCTGTCACAGAATATGAACAGCAGATAAATTTGGCATTGCTAGATGTTTGGATGCACTTTTTTTGCTTTTCTATGCAGATTCAATGCCTACAATGACTATGCAAATGAACTGTTGAAGGCTACTTGAGCAGAATATAAGTATGGAGTTGCAATTACAGATCAATGACCCTGTGGAGCAGGCTTAAACTTCCACCAATGAATCAAGCAAACATTTTGATTACAGTGAACTTATACTATAGATGCTTATAGGCAATGCTTCTACTTTTTTCTTTTCTCCAAGTGAGATGCACAGGCTAAGTAATGCATAGGAATGATGTCTGTCACAAAATCAATAGGAAGCACTCATAAATTTGTCAAGAAGGTTCGGATTTTCATTCAACTCAGGATCACACAGGCAAACAATACTAATCCCAAGCTCTAAGTCTTGGGCACAGGATGAAAAAGGTATACAATCAAGTAAACAACACAAATTTGTCAATCATTCATGCGAAATATCATGTTTGGAAGGCAGAATCAAGCTCCAGATGTATGAACCAGTCCTTCTTCAAGGTAATTGATCTGTCTCTCACCTCCAAGCCCTCGAAAATCTTCTGGGAACAAAACCCCCTTTCAAAATTCCCCTGTTTTGCTCCGTTCTTGGCCAATCCGGACTAATGTTTTGTTTTTTAGCGTATGTGATGAATTCTTGGTGTCATACAGGACAATCCGACTGCTCCGGGTCATGATTGGGTGGTTGCTTCAAGCTAATTTGCCGGATCTTGGCATTTCCAGAGATTATGGTTCTTGGCAAATTTTTCGAAATATCCCACAGGCCAAATTCATATGGGAAGACCAGGGTATATAACAACAAACAAAATCAATATTATTAATAAATTGCGTGTTATATCCGCGTGGGCCTCGGTACCTCCAATCGCCACCAATATACCAATATACCACGGGGGGGTGATTGGCAGAGGAATCTAGGCTTTTTTTTTTTTTTTTTTTTTTTTTTTGGGTGTGTAGATAGGAAACATTTTTTTGCAATATAAGGTCAGGCACAATTCCCAAGAAATCATATTTGAAGGCCCAAATAAACGCATTTTTCAAATTTCTTTTTTGCAAAAAGGATCTTTTTTTATGCTCTCGATGATGGTAGAATCTTTTTTGCAAAAAAGGTTTTTCAATTTTTTGCTTTGAAAAGGGGTATAAGAATGGTGATGTGGCATGTAGGCATGATGAGTTGGCAATGCAAGGATGACATGGCAAGTAGGAGTGATAGGGTGTCAAACAAGTTGGCTAAGAATATTTTTTCTAGTCAAAACATGAGAAGATGTGGAGATGATGTGTATGACATGTGGATGATGATGTGGAGGTGTAGGTGATGATGTGGCAAGGTAATATGTCACCCTTGTGAACTTATACACTTTAAATTGAAGAATTTTTGCAAAGGATGGAATTTCAAAGGGGTGACACGTGTATGATGTGACATGGCAATGAAGGTGACATGTATGGTGACTTGGCCTTTTTTGAAAGATGCCATAGGTTAATTTAAGTACCAATGCATATAATTTGCATTTTCTAGGCAAATTTTGACTTTTAATTGTTTCCCTTAGGAATTTTGCAATCTCTCTCACCATTTGACTTCTAGAGAGAGGAATTTGACCTCTGGCCATGTGTATGACCAAGTCAAGTGGAGATTTGTGCTTCAATAAGATGGTGATGGTATGATAAGTGTGTGTGGGATGTGAATGACATATAAAGGAGAAGTTTTGACTAGAAAAAATCTTCTAGGCCAATTTGCCTTAGGAGATGAAATGTAGGCATTGAGCTTGAGCATGAGAATATGAAAATGTGTGTTGCTCTTCCATGCTGCCATAGCATGGCAGCATTATGCCAAACTAAAAGAACAGGCTGGTCCCTCAGCCTCTTGTTTGTTGCTTGATAATCAGAATAGAACTCCAACTAACTGGCAATGTGAAGGTATGTTTGGAAATTCAATGAATCTGCAATGGATTGAAGACAAATGGTGGTGATAGATTTCAGTATGATGGGAATGTGAACATGGAAGTGATTTGCAAATGAACCTTCATGATAAGTGTGATCATTAGTGAAGCATGTGAGCTGCTGGATGGACATGTGACAGCAGTCTAATGGATTTGGTGGAAGAGAATGAGGAGTTGAAGTGTTTTAAGTGGATCATAGGCAACTCTTGTGCAGATGAATGGAATGTATGTCTCAAGTGCTGTGACCAAAGATTTGTTAGCACAAATGAGCTGCTGTTGTGGTAGGAATGGCAGCAGCTATAGATATGAGGATGAATGAGGAGAAGTGAATGAGTATTGGATGAATGACTGCAAATCCAGATGTCCCTGCAGGGAATTCAAAGCTTGAGCAATATTAGTACTTGATTTGAATCCTAAATGAATTGACACCTGCACAAATCTTCTATTCTTGCATCAGTAGTATCTCGAATTCAAAAGACTAATTTATGCAAATAGTAAAATTTGAAAACAAATACTTCAAATCTAATACTCCTGAATTGTTTTTTGTCTTTCTCTCTTTCTTTCTTTTTCTTTTTTGTTTTTTTTTTTGCTTTTGCAATATCAGTCAAACAAAGCAAACTAAACTAACCTACCTACAAATTTCAAATAATCTTTTAACTAAACAAGCTTAACGCAACATGTTGTTGCCAATACCTTTTCAAATGTAGAATATTGATTGGATTCAATAATTCTCTGCCATCAAGCACATCTTTTAGTCAATAAGAATCTTTTCTTGTTGTGCCAACAACTTCAAAAGGCCCTTCCCAAAGATTTTCAAATTTAGCTGCTATGTCTTCCTTTGCTTTATTCCATTTCAAAACAAGCTCACCCGATTTGAGAGTACCCTGGAGTTTGTGAGCAGCCTTGAATGCTGCAATATCCTTAGCCTTTTTAATCATGACAACATTTTCTGCCTCATACCTGTGCCCTTCAAGCTGCAGTAATCTCACACGTCTTTCCTTTAAAGCATCATCCATTTCTAAGTTTATCTAGTATGCTAGTCTGAGTGATGGAAGTTCTAATTCAATTGTCACTACAGGTTCTATACCATAGACCAGACTGAAAGGTGTGTGTTTGGTGGAAGCCTTGACAGTAGTTCTATAAGCCCATAGTGCATCATGGAGTTTTAGGTGCCAATCTTTTTTGGAAATGCTGATGGTCTTCTTCAGAATTGACTCAAGAACTTTGTTGGTTGACTCTGCTTGGCCATTGCCCTGAGGGTAATAGGCTGAACTTTTAGTGTGTTTAACCTTCAGAGTAGCTAGCAATAATGTAATGGTTTGACTCATAAACTAGCTTCCCCTATCAGGGATGATTTTGAAGGGAATCCCAAATTTGGCACATATATTTTCATGGAGGAATCTAGCAGTGATATAGGCATTTGCCTCCCTAAGGGGAATTGCTTCAGCCTATTTGGTAAAGTAATCTGTGGCTACAAGTATGAACTGATGCTGAGCTGAGGAAGGTGGATCTATTGAACCTATAAAATCTAGACCCCGTGTCTGGAATGGTTCTGGAGAAGTTATAGCAGTGAGAGGGGCTGGTTGCAATGTTCTCCTACCAAAAATTTGGCATTTATGACAACATTTTATAACATCATAGCAATCTTTGAAAAGAGTGGGTCAAAATAACCTGACCTCAAGATCTTTTTTGCAGTTGTGTCAGCAGCAAAATGTCCATCACATATACCCTCATGACACGCCTCAATGATCATTTTGGCCTCCTCATAATCAACACACCTCAACAATAATCCCTCCTTGTCAACCTTGCATAACACATCCCCAACCAGCCTGAATTTTTTACATTTCTCTTTAAACCTCCTTTCTTGACTGCTGCTCAAGTTCTTTGGCACCTCATTGTTATCAATGTAATTCCTGATATCACATTGCCAGTCCAAATCTTTTGCATAAAAAGCAACCAAGTTAGTAACACTATCAACATCATTTAGTCCTTCTTAGTCCTCGTGTTCAAATAGAGCATAAGGTAGATATGAACTGGGATTTTCAACTAAGTTCACCACTTTGACAGTAATGTTATAAGCCTGAACTTTGCAAGCCCATCTACACAACTTTGCTTTTGGTTGTTTCTTTGCAAAGAGGAGAGATAGAGGGTTTTTGCCTCATATAAACTTGAGTTTGGTTATTTTGTAGCAAATGTCCTGCCTTTCTATCAAAAACATCAAAGCAGCTGCACTTTTTTCCAATCTAGGATATCTTAGCTCAGTATCAGACCACATTTTGCTGGCAAAAGCAATAACATGGTCTTCTTGTAGCAATGAAAACACCAATTGCCCTTTTAGTGACACTAATATATAGGCTTTAAAATGCTTCTTTAAGTCTGGGGGCTTTAGCAGAATAGAATGATAGATGGCATTGATGATTTTATCAAATGATTCTTGACACTCTTCATTCCAATCAATCAGAATATGTTTGCTTTCACTCTTGGAAAATTTTCCAACCTTTGTGAGGTTAGAAATTGGATTCATAGTGTGTGAAAAGTGAGGGACATACATTCTTAGAAAACTAGTCATTCCCATGAAGCTTTTTACCTGTTTGAGTGTTTTTGGAGGAGCCAGTTTCTTCAAAGCCTCAACTTTAGCTTCTGCCATCTGAATGCCTTTTATAGACACTACATGTCCAAGCAATTCTTCTCTTGAGCATAAAAAGACACTTTTTTTTGGGTTTAAGCTGACACCTCCTTTCCTGCACAAGGTAAATAATTTAGTCAGAAAATCAAAATGATCTGTGAGGGAAGTCCCTAAGCAAAGATCATCCAAGGAGACACGAAATGCACTTGAGGGCATATCCTTGAAAATAGTGTCCATGGCCCTTTGGAAAGTTGTAGATGCATTCATTAATCCAAAGGGCATCCTCTTCATGGCAAATGTTCCCCAAGGTGTAATGAATGAGGTCTTTGGCTGATCTTTCTCCTTTATGCTTATTTGGTTGAAACCTAAAAGGCCATCTAAGAAAGAATATATTTCCTTGCCTGCAACAGCATGTAAAACTTCTTCCAAAAAAGGCAAAGGGTAGCAATCTTTAATGGTAGCTTTATTCAAGTCCCTATAGTCAATGCAAATCCCTTATAGTTTTAGTTTTCTTTTCTACTGGCACAATGCAAGATAGCCACTCAGGATTTACAATCTTTGCAATCACACCTGCATCCTTCATTTTATACAATTCCTCTTTGATTAGGCCTAATAAGGATGCATTAATTCTTCTGAGCTTTTGAACCACAGGTTTCATACCTTCCTTGATTTTTATCTCAAACTCACATATCCTTTTGTCAGCACCAACTAACTCATCATAGTCCCAGGCGAAAATATCCTTCCAATCATCAAAAAATTTGGTAACAAAGGTGTTATCCTCTTCATTGAATAAGTCTCCAACATATAGAACTCTATCTAGACCCTTTTTGTTCAATTTAACTTCTGTTACTTGTTTCTCCTCACTGGCATTGATTACCAGAATAGGATAGAGTTGTTGCAGGTATTTTTTCTCTAGTTCCTCTTCTTGAATTGCTCCCTCAGCCAAGTGCTCAAGAAGAACACTTTTGCAAAGTGCATCAGCTTCACCATTCTGTTCCCTTGGCACATGACAAAGCCTCCAAGTCTTGAACAAGCTGAGAATCTCCAAAGATAACAACTTCATTAATATTCAAATTCTTAGCTTCTTGGAGGCCTGCTATCAGAGCCTTATATTCTGCCATATTTGAGGTTGTGTTAGGAAAATTCTGCCTACTTTTGCAAGTAGTCTATTAGAAAAATCTTTGAGGATAGCAGCAGAGGAAGCAACACTCAATCTTTTAGAAACACCACCATCAAACCATAAGTAAGCAAAAAAAATTTGTTCTGGCAAAGCTAGCTGCATGGGGAGTTTCAAGTTGGATATTGGATCAGTTGTATTTAATTCAAACTCTCCACATGGGTACAACATCATCTCTTCTTCTATGAAATTTAAGGCTTCAAATTCACCTACTTTGTTGTATAGTGTTACCTTTTTCTTACCATTGGAAATAGTGCATTCCCCTTTTGACCAAACAGGCCTGGCATCAACTGTAGAAATCCACTTCCTTCCCAATAGCAAATCATAAATATCTAATTTCTCCTCTATCCCTTCAAAAGCAACCATAGTAAAGGTAGCTGCAACAATAATACCTTCAACATATTTGAATGTCTCTATTATCCACATAACTAGATTTGCTGGGAAGTTTTGGAAATGACTAATTTTGAGCAATATTCAATTGGCCAATTTGATGTTCAAGACGTGGAAAACAAATAGGGGTCACCTTACTCTGCAACGATGGAGAAGTGTATATCAATACCACCACAAGACAGCAATTGGAGGAAAACTATACTGCTGCTGCTAGGTTGCTTAGGCTTAATACTGGAAACTTGGTCATCAATTAATCTCTTAGAGCTACACTGATGTTTAATAGGTCTTTTCCTTGTCTCAGGACTCAAGGATTTTTCAACCGTCTGACAAGTGGGTGAAGCCGCTACTTCTTGTGGTTTGTCATCTAACTTTTGGTTCTGAACTTCAGAATTATCCTTCTCGGAAGTTGGACCATTCTCATCTGTTAATTGTCCCTTCTGTTCAGTTACTGCATCAATACTTTCCAGATATGATACTGGAACCTTATAAACCTTGACATCCACAAAATTTTGGACACTAGATTCCGCAGATAAAATGTTATCACTAGACATGTCATTATCTAATATGCCTCTTCCTACTTTAAAAAGACATGTTCTTGTAAGAAATGCATTCGCAGAAAGAGAAGGCTCTGTAAAGAAAATAACGTAACAATAACCCCACTCCCTTCTCCTTTATCACAATTGATCAAGTACAATGTACATGTGCAAACTGTCAGACATCTATGAAAGCCATTACCTGATTGAACTTGGACAGTTGGTCCACTGCATCATTTCCCACCAGAGCTTCTCCAACAAGCCACTACTGTATCTGGTCTGTTCACATTTATCAGCTTGGATAAACCTTGCATCAAGGGTTCATTGTCCTACACAAATAAAAGCTTTTAAAGTATGTCTCCGGCTAAAAAAACGGCTGTCAAAGGTTTGCAGACATTTGCTTGGCTCCTGACACAGATCTTATCAAATCAAATAAAAGATGAGACTAATTTAAATGTTAAAGTGGTTTCACCAAATTGAACAGATGCTTTGCTTCCCTCAGTAGCCCAGGGTAAGTCAGCACATGCATGGCACAACATGGAACATGACAAATAATGCTAAACATGAAGCCCGATAGATCCATTGTTGACTATCCCTACAGGGTTGATTTTTGTGTTTGAGAAGGATTTTAAAACCATAATTTCCTCCTGTTCTTCAATCTCCTGCACAAATCTGATGGAAGCATTTTGCTCATTAGCTTTAGATTTTTCTTGCCTAGCAAAATACTCCTTTACACTACACCTATCCTCATAATGTTCCACAACTTTGCAAAATACACACACATGGCATTCCTTACCAAAATGCCCTCTTTTACCACATTTTGTACAAGGCCTATACCAGCAGTAATCAGAAGAATGAGTGTTTCTTGAACAGTGAGCACAGGGTGAATAAATTTTCTTTTCATATTTGGAGTTCTCCATCGAAGTTGCTTGGTCACCTCGACTAAAGCCTCTGATACTTTGGTTATCTCAGCTCTCACATCTGTTACAAGACCCTCAGTATCCTCCATTTTTGTTTTTTTTTTTTTTTTTTTTTTTTTTTTTTGAACAGCATACACTGGTACAGGTCCTGGTCCCATGTATTCCTGCTCATAATCTGGAAAAAAGGGATCATGAGGTGAGTGCATATCATCTGGTAAGTAAAAAAACATATCTGCAATTTCAGTGGCTTTAGTGAAAGCCTTATGTATCGTGTCAAAGCCTTCTTGTATTTGGATCTTAAGCATCTTCCTGTGTGCTCAGACCTCTAATAAAAGATGCTACAAGGTGTAAAGTATGGTTAGGAACTTAGTTAATCTAACACTTGACAAGATAAAGATTAAACCTTTCCACATATTTGTGAACACTCTCACCATGCTTTATATAAAAGGTTTGCAGTTCAAAAATCAAATCCTGAGGATCCAAAAGCTTACCAAACCTTGCCAAGAATTTCTTGACCAATTCATCCCAAGAGTTAGCTCCTAAACTCATAACATACTCAAGCCAAGCTCTAACCTCATCATTCTTGAAACACTTTTTTAACTTAGAGAATTTGAAACCTTTCTTGTGTCCATATTCCTGGTAGCACTCCTAAAAAGTTTTTAGAAAATTGTTAGCATTCATGCTTGGATCAAAAGTAGGAACAGGAATTGGCATATTCAGTTCAAAATAATGACAAGGCATACCTGTTTTTGCTTGTATACTCACAAGGTGCTGCAGCAGAGGCTTCATGATTCTCCTGTGCTTCAGCATGCTCAGATACTTCATTAGTTCTCCTAGGTGATGCCGGACTCCCCAATCCACATGCATTCGGCCTTGAAAGTCAAGATTGAGATCAACTAGGTGTTGCTGCCTAGGATTAAGAACAGAAAAAAAATGCACAACTAGCAAAAGGCACACCAGAAGGCTTTAGCAAGGTCAAGTTGGTTAAGGCTTGGTAGTTGGTTTAGGCTGCACACGTAAACAAGATAAAAATATGTTTTCAAGCATTGAGCTTTAGCAATTATGAGTATAATATGCGATGAATTTTATATTTCATATATATGAAAATATGGTCATTTATGGAGGAAATTAATCTTTTATAATATTCAAATAAAATGATTGTGATTAGTTGACTTAGTGAGACATCATACCTAACCGTCGTTATTATAATTAACATATACGATATTTTTTTTTAGATTATTAATGATGATTATTGTTTCTATTCTTTTTCTATGCATTCTTTCTGTATATGAAAGAATATATTCTACATTTGAAAATATCTTGAGTATAAAGTTATTTTCGTGGCAAAGTGTTTGTTGTATATGCAATTTATTGTACTTGAAGATCAACTTCATGTTTGGTATTTTTTCCTTTGTATTTGATCTAAGGAAGCAATATTTATTGGTTTTCCTTGGCGTGCCTTACTTCATTCTCATACATATGTTTGTCAAAAATTAGAAAACCAAGCCTAGACATAGACATATGACACTGTTTGTACGGAGATGTCTATTGCGATTGAATGGAATTTTGTCTTTCTCTCTTCCATGGAATGTGTATCAAATGTCATTTTTATATTGCCATTTTGTAGCCCATGTGGAATACCAATTGAGCATAATCTGTAGCTTCTATACAAATTGGCATTAGTTAGATTGCATAACATGCCTTTGTTAAAGGCAAAAACAGTTGGTCCTTCATGGACAAAGGTATTTTATGCTACGTCTGAATGTCGAGGTCAAAACACTTGACGTTTTAAAGAGCAATGTTGATTTTAGAACATAGGGTCTTGCAGCCCAAAGGTTTGGGCATTCTGTGGCCCAACATATCCGAGGACACAATCATATCATTTCCAACATAACTAATGTTTATTTGCTTAATTGAATGTAGCACTGGTAGCAGTGGATTCGTACAGACTTTAGATGATCAATATCAGCAAATGGATTGACTTGACAAATCAATCCCCTTGGAAAAAAAAATCATGGTTGAAGTTGTAGGAAAGAGGAAAATGGTGTATAGACCTACAAAAAATTGACAACAAATAAAGGACACCACATGCTTTATTTGCTTAATTCCATAATCCATCCGTCCTATGCAGAACCACTATGGCTTAAATGAATTAAAGGGAGAAACAATAAGACTTAGACAAATAGAAGAGAAAGTTATAGAAAATTCAGGCAAGGCTAAAGATCATCCTAGAACTTGATCATTTTCTATTTGAGAAGAAAAGCCCTAAACTAGCAGTAAGGCAGGCTTGGCCTAACTAGCAGTACGACATGCTTGAGATTGGGTTGTAGTGGTTTGAGGGTAATAGTTTGAGTTTTACCAGATCCTGGTTTCGCATTGGGCCAGACAAGATGGCTATCCGATTTTGCATTGGGCCAAACGTGATCGAGATGAAGAGATCCGCTAGGTTTGGAAGTGAGGTACGTACAAAAGCATTGCCATTGACCTTGTCTTCATTTTGCCATTGACCTTGTCTCCATCACTTATAAACAATACCTGTAAATGATTATGTAACAGCCTTTCATCACTTGCACTCAAGAAGTTAAAATGGATCCTGTATTTGTTATTTCTCAAATCACTGCCATAAGCCTTCACAATAAAATGTGTGAGGAAATGCAAACAGATTATGATGTACAACTTCCTTTGATGATACCGTATGCAACCCTCCTTCTGAGCAATTCATTTCTTATATGAATTGTGTGATGTCTTAATCAAAGTTCATATATGACCATGTGAAAGGTATCATATGATTGAGGTGGTGTACGCCACTCAAAGTGATTTTGAACCTGCAAGCAAAACAAGTTAGGATTTAAAACAGGTCATCATCTGAAATAATTTGTGCTTATTTCCTAGAATTGGAAAATTTTTCTTAATAGCTGCATGTTTGTCCTGCTTAATTGTTATGAAAAATGCATGCATGCAACTTGTTGCCCTTACGGAAATTAGTGTGAAGGAGCAAAGAAGAAAACTTACTTGTAGCAAATCTTTATGTAATGCATGGTACTGCTCATCTGTGATAGGCTGCAAAATAGACTTTAAATCATAAACATCTTTTTCCCTCAGCAAAAGAGCAAAATTTCGCCAATTTAAGACATCATTGAAGGGCAAGTCATAATAATCAGATAGAATTACTGCACGAAAATGTTTATAAAGTTATGGACAACAAATCTTAACAAACTACAAATATATATAAGATTCCTAGAATGTTTCAAGGGTTAGAAGTTCATCTGAGTTGTTCATGTGATGTACCTGGAATGCAACCACCTGCCCAAAAGCCAAGAACTGTCATGAGGAATAAAATGAAGCAATTCGTAAGAAAACCAAGTTCTATTATTCTATTTTATCTAAGGATCTACTAAAAAAGTTTGAAGTTAACACGCTAATGTCCTTATGAAAAGGAGATAATGAAAATTCCAGTTGGCTCATGCTGATAAATATCAAATCTTACATCTCAAACACTTATCAGGTCTGTACCTATTTGAAGTGTCATTACCACCATGTGGCAATGCAAAGGGCTGTAAAATGTGACAAAAAAATGGCTGCTTCTAAGGTATGGTTCCAGTCTGGATATTTCCTTTTTAAAATCCCCACGCATTCTTCCACAATTTGGGTTATCTTCTCATAACTGGTTCCCTATTTCAAAAAACAAGTATAACTTCATACCTAAATTACATATGGAGCTCTTTCTATGTTGTACACTTCACAAAGTTTTGGCTCACTTTTCCTCTCATTTTATGGCATGGGAAGCATTCATTATGTAAAACTTGCTCTCTAGAAGATTCTACAAAAAATAGCCTTCGCTGACATATTTGCCTGTCAGTTTTCCTATCTGACATTGCCATTGGCAGTACCCTTATTGTTATGTACACAAAAGCTGGAAGTCTGGAGGAGGCACTTAAAGTATTTTCTGATTTAGCCAAGCAGGATGTAGTATATGTTCAACATGGGAAAAGCAAGCTTGCAGTAGTTGCTACAGCAACATGCGTGAGAATATAAAACATGCATGTGGTGAAATATGTGCCATAAGTCAAGGCCAACATATCCATGAGCAAATAGTTGAAGATGGTATTTGAAGATGGTATCCATTCTGAGATTGTTATTGGAAGTGCACTTGTTGATATGTATTCCAAGTGCGGAAGCTTGTTAGAAGCATTCAAAGTCTTTGACGAATTGCCAAATAAAAACGTGGTGGTTTGGAGTGCCATGATCACCGGATGTGCTGAGATTGGTGAAGCTGGATTGGCTGCAGAGTGTTTTAAGAGTATGAAAAATCATGGAATTCAACCAAATGATGTTGCATTCCTTGGCATACTCACAACACTCAATCGTGTGGGTTTGGCAGATGAAGGCTTATGGTATGCCAGGTCCATGAGTGAATTCGATTGCTTAAACTTCAACCTACTCCACATCACATGCATGGTGGAACTTTTAAGCCATGCAGGATGTTTTAAAGAGGCAGAAGATTCCATTACTGTGAAACCTGATATTTGTCTGTGGGTGTCTCTGCTCACTACATGCAAAATGCACTACTAGGAAGAAAATGCTTTGAAGCAATTACGTATGTAAATTCCTTTCATTCTGGAGCATATGTCCTGATGGCCAACATGTAATATAATGCCCACGAGGAAGGACATGCTTATGAGAGACAGTTCCACGAATATGAATAACAGGCTAATGTATCAAGATGTTCTATCGCAATTGGATGACAAGGATCAAATTGCTTATAGGAATGATCACTAAGGGAGCTTGAGTAGGTTTAAAATTTATTCTCCAGGAAATGGACCAATCATTTGGAACCTGTATGCTCGTCATAATCTACTTCTTTGCTGCTGGATATGTGAAACAAGATTTGAGTCAGGTGAAACGAAAGAAATCTTCTCCCAAGAAAGATCCATCAGGAAAATCTCCTAGCGCTGGCTCCTCTGTTTTTTTACTATCAAACTAGTCATTCAGGTTTTTCTCTGATTTCATCACAGGATCTCTAAACTTATGGCCATTATCACCCAATTCATGATCAGATTCTGCGTCATTACAATTTGAGTTAAATTATTGACAACATCCTCCTCACGCTTACTAAGAACTGCGTTTTTGCCTGTCCCGTTGTTTTTTAAATCCTCATCGTTGAAAGGCTTACTTAGTGAAGCTTGTGCATTGCTAGGACCACCATCGCCATCAAAAGACAGAGGAAACGAAATGACGTAATAGCATAGGATTAAGAGTGAAACCATGGGCATGAGCACTCTGAGAATGGATGTCTTCTGCGCCATTCAACATACAGCTAAGCAGATCCTTTGTAAAGGAAATGCTCGATTCTGCTCTCAACTTGTGACATTTTGACTTCGATTTGCCTGCAAAACCATTCAACATTATGCTTCAGATAGAGGCTCATGTACCAAATATTACATATGCTTGTTGTATTAAACTCCCTAGCTAACGAGCCCTAAATAAAAACTACAAATGGCAGGGTTTGTACCAACGGGAGGGCAGAAACTAAAGTCATGGCGATTTTTTGACATGGTTGCCATCATCTTGGATGCTGCATAGCCCATAAATCAAGAAGAAAATCACTTTCTTTCTGCATGAATTCTAGGGTTTGAGGGAAACACAGGCTTGTGACAACCCAGAATGTCAAGATGAATCTGTTGCCTTTTGGGGCTCGATCCAACCACGGTAACTGCTGCAGCAGCAATGGCAGCCATCAATGGCAGCCATGAAATGCTAAAGCTTACTTTTCTGCCCTCGCCTTTGCATGCCGACACCGCCGATAAATGCCAACACCGCCGATAAAGAGAGATAAATAAAAAGAGAAACAATGACGGCAATGAAACAAGCTGGTGGGCAGAGAAATGGAAAGAAGAAGGAAACGGAGGCAGGGAAGAAATGGAAAGGAGGAGGAGAAAGCAATTAGGGAATTGGGAGAGCCGACCCTTTCCATCTCCGTAGCTATTTTTTTGCCGATTTTCTAATTTCCCTGGCCTTAGATTTGCGAAAGTAGAGATCTGACGGTGCAAAATAAGGCACATCAGATTTTGATGATATGGAAATTACACGTGGATAGGCCAGAATTTGAGGAAAGGCTGTAGGCCCGGTAGGGCTGGTGTGCTAAAAAATGAAAAATGGACAAAAATTTGGTAACACAAAAAGGAGAATATAGAGAATGGAAATTAAAAAAAGGAAACAATGGAAAAAGTATGGAAAATAAGGAGGGTGCACCACTTTATTCAAGAAAATAATATAAAACAATGCTTCAAGATATCTTGCATGGGGGAGAGGTCTCTAACACCATCTTCCCAGGGCTGCCACTGCCCTTGCTCCATGTGAGATTCCAGAGCCAAGACGAGGAGAACAAATCCCCCCAAGATATTTATAACTTTTTTGATAAATCTTGGCCATCCACTTGGCATGATCTTGGCAGTCCTTTTTTACACCTCATCAATCCTTTGTTTTTTGTCTTCTTGGTAGGCCTCACAAACGATGGAGGAGAATCTGCTGCGCTAAAGAAGCAGGCACGTAATTGCGAGGGCTCCCCCCCCTCCGAGTACATCACACAGACAGAGGCAATACATGCCCTGGAATCTTCTTGCAAGAGATATGGGAATATAGTGATCATCTGTTACTAGACATCCCAGGGTACCATTATTTCTCACTGGCCAATGAGCGCCATGGCAAGCGAGGGTATGGAGGGGTCGCGTGCTACTTCAAAGATGCTATAGCATCCACAGTCTCGCTCCGGCTGATAGACTCAACCGCTACCTGTGGATACGAGTGCTGCAGCCTCACCATCGCCCACTGTTTATCGCAGGATGTTATATACCCCATGAAACTTCTAAGTTCTACAGGGTTCATCAGGCAAATATAAATGTGCATATGCCCTATAGGGAACTGTATGATGACATAGAGCAGTATCGCCAGGAGGGTCATGTGTTTTTATTGGGAGATTTCAATGCACGTACGACACATTGGCAGTCGGTCACTTTTCAGGGAAATACTGACTCCAACCCACTTTGGCTAGAAACGGAGGCATCCCAGCATGCAAGACGCTCCCAGGATACAGTCTCCAGGGCCTTTGGAAGAGACTTGGTCCAGCTCTGTCAGATCTTTGACATGGTGATCTGCAATGGTATGCTCAAATGGCCGCGATCAGAGGGCTTCACTTGCAGAAGCGACGGGGGCGATGGTGGAGCCAACGTGGTGGATTATCTCCTAGCTCCAGTGCCAGAACTTGATATCATTAGAGATTTCGCGACAGGCACAGGAACAAGGGATGAAGAGACTTTGTCAGACCACTATCCACTTTATGTCACTTTGGATTGGAGGCACTCAGTGGCGTGGCCACGGGACAGGCGCCCTCGGGGTTTGGGATACACCCCAAACTATCGGAAGCAAGCAGGATATGAGGTGGCGCTGGGACGTGAGCTACAGGGGATTGATGCCCTCTATACATTGCATGATAAGTGTGAATGGTTGGTGAAGGCCTCACTCGCAGCAGCCAGTGAATGCTTTGCATCAAGAAAGCCCCCGCGAAGGGACACTGAGCAATTCCCTCAAAACCCCTGGTTTGACGCTGAATGTGTAAGGCTCTAAAGAGTCAGCTACGCACCATCTTAGATCCACAGCTCCGGCAACAGGCCATTAGGGACTATAAGGCATTCTTGAAATCCAAAAAGCATCGCTACATTGCAGAAAATCAGCAACGCATGTTTGATCTACTGATGACTGAGCCAAAAGCCTTTTGGCGTAGAGTGCTGTATAAGAGGCATCAACCACCTGGCAATGTTATCTCAGACCAGTGGAGACAACGGTTGAAGGAGTTGTATGACCCCCCAGGAGCAATTGCTGACGTACCAGATCAGCTAGGAGAAACACTACAGCTTTCAGAGGAGGACATTCACCAGGGTCTTAGGCATCTTGCTAATGGTAAAGCAAAGGACTTGCAGGGACTCGTGCCGAAATTGTTGAAATGGGGTGGGCCAGCTTTGCTCGGGCCTTTGACAGGATAATCAATCGTGCCATCGAGAGGGGCCTCCCGCAGGAATGGATGGTTAGCAAGGTCACCCCTATTCATAAGACGGGAAGCAGGGATGACTCCACCAACTACCATATGATCATGGTGAGCCCGTTACTTGCAAAACTTTTAGCAGGTGTGCTGGAGAAGAAGTTAACGCAATGGGCGGAGGAAACTGGAGTACATGCAGTTGGCCAGGCAGGTTTCCGCCCTGCCCACTCCACGAATCCTTATGGAAGCTAGCCGCAATGCACGACGTGACTTGTATTGCTGTTTCGTGGATTTTAAGACGGCATATGATACAGTCCCTCGGGACCTGTTGTGGCAACGCTTGCAGGAGCTACATGTCACACAGGATTTGCAGAATGCCATCTACCGGCTCTATGACGGAATATGTGCCACTTTGCCTGCGTCAGACCACCGGGTGAACAGCACCATAGGTGTTAAACAGGGATGCCCGTTATCTCCAACGCTTTTTGGACTCTATATTGACAAGTTGGAGACCTGGATGCAAGAACATGGAGGTGGTGGCCCGCAATTGCCAGAAGCATATACAGTACAACAGTTGCTCTATGCAGACGATCTAGGCTTATTGTCCCATACAGCTAGGAGTATGCAGGAACATTTGGATGCTCTCAGTCAATTCTGTGACATAGCAGGAATGACAGTCAACCAAAGAAAACCAAGCGTTTGCCAATCACTGTCTGCAAACATGATATCCCGTGAACTTCTATTACAGAGGACAAAGGATGGAAGTTGTAAGGACCTTTAAGTATCTGGGAATCGATTTCTCTACTAACATGCTATGGGATGACTGTGTAGAAAGAAGGGTCAGCGCAGGGTGGAAAGCCCTGTATGCAATGCAGAATAGCTGTTACATAATAGATCTCTGCGATTGGGCACGCAAAGCACACCTGTTCTGAGCACTCGTGGAACCAGTATTGTTGTATGGGGTAGAGGTATGGGGGGCAACAGTTAGCAAGGGTACTTGGGATAAGCTAGAGAGGGTACAGAAGGCTTTCCTAACATACAGCCTAGGCGTCAAGGACACGGTGCCTTATCCGATTTTGCAGTATGAGACTGGCTTTTGGTCCCTGCAAAGATACGCTATCTTGCGCGAGAACCTTGCGTATTTCCATAAGGTTGACAGAATGGATGCACAACGTCTTCCTCCCCGGGCTCTGTTATTGGCACAAGGGCCACAATGTCTGAAGAGAGTGTGGCAGGAGCATTGTAGGGGATGGTTCGCAAGATGGTCCATAGACTATCAACACATTATGGATATGTCGAATATCGCAGAGCAGGAGCTGCATTTGAATGAGCGCTTTGCTGCCTCTCTGTGGGATGCGCCCACTCTTGCAAAGCCCAAAACAGAGCACTACCACACGCAGGTTAATTCGTCGCTTCATATCTCTACCAAGAAACGGAGAGCTATAGCTACAATAAGGGCAGGGTCCCACCATCTCAGAATTGAGACAGACGGGCGGGAACGGGATGGAGGGCGAGGGAATCCCCGGCATGAGAGATTATGCCGTCTTATCACATGCGATAGTAGAAGATGAATACCATGCTCTCACGGGAATGACCCGAAGATATGCACACATCCCGAAGCAGCTCATGCCGATCTCGATACTCACGAGATAGCAATTCATCAACTGTTGGCCGTAATGTTTGCACGTCTCGCATCCTACATTACGCAAGTCTCCACCGTCAGGGAGGCACAGAGAATTTGAGCGCCCAGATAGGGCCTCTCAACGCCTACTACTACAAGGGTTTTTCCTCCCACATGGGGGGTTTTTTCATCCCATGGTAGAGACACATTGTCTGGGGGTTTTTGTGGTTTTCTTTTGTGTTTGGAAACTTTTTAAGCTATATTGTATCACCGTCTCATAGGCCAGTTGGCCTCCGTGGACGTTAAAATATACTTCCTTCCTTCCTTCCTTCCTTCTCTCCATAACCAAATTTGTCTTTTTGTTTAACAACTAACACAACTTAATATGGGCCCTTGGATTCTAACAACAAGCACAAATGAATCTGGACCCTTGATCTTCACCCCCCCCCTCCCCCCAAGACCTTGATAGTGTTCTTCTATCTTGACCCGATTTTGCCAAAAATCGGGTCAACACTAGGAGCCATGAGTTCAAATTCCAGAAAAATATCTCGGTAGAACCTCCAAAATGTTGAATGTGTTCCTGACAAAACCTTCAACCTCAGTGTTGAAACTAAAACTGGAAGGAAAGTGAAGTGTATTAGATCTGATAGGGGAGGTGAGTACTTGTCTCAGGGGTTTAAAGATTTCTGTGCAAAAAAGGGCATTAGGAGACAATTGACATGTAGATTCTCTCCTCAAAGAAAAAGCAGGGTGGGTGAGTGTTGCACAACTAGCAGGCAACATATACAAGGCTCTTGAGCAATATCACGAGCAAGGATTTGAAGACCAAGAATCTTTGAGACCAAAAACTTAAAGACCAAAGATCTTTGATGAAGAACCCAAAAGATGACTTTAAGTCAAGACACAAATTCACAACTCAAACTCCAAGGATTGAATGCATTCTCTAGCTCAAGGCACTTGTGAGGTTTGGAGGACCCCCCCGTGAAGATGGCAAGCTATGACATGGTATTTATCTTTCTCATGTTGTGATGATTCTCTATTTGCCCTTTGTTCCATCATACCATCATCCCTTATCCTATTTTTCCTATTTACCCTTTGTTCCATCATACCATCATCCCTTATCCTATTTTTCCACCCTCATTGCCTTTTCACATCCTATACCATCATGTATTTCATATGTAACCATTTGTCTCATAGTTGACCTACCATTACCTAGGGCACATTTTCCAAGGAAGTTGTCAAACCTAAAAGTTGCCTAGCATCAAGCTCTATGTCATCATTTTCATCTCATGCCTTGCCATTCCATTATCACACACTTCATACCAAGTAGCTAAAGCAAAAAAAACATATGTGCTAAGCACAAAAAACACAAAAAGCACAAAAATGCCCAGTCACCATCTCCAAGTGACATGGCATGATGACTAGATATACATGTCATCACCTCCATAGCTACTTTGGTCCACTCACCTATTGCCACCTTCATGTCTCATTCATCATGTTGCCACCTAAGCACCAAATTTCCACATCATCACATCACTCCACATCATCAAATGATGACTAGGCAAGTTTTGACCAAACTCAAAATTGGTCAACCTAATGATCAAATTACCTTGGGAAGTGGACCTACTAGCCTTGTTCACCCTAGTTGACCTATTTTTCCACCTCTCCACTACATTTTCACCTATTGCCACCTCATCATCAAAATATCAAGGGGCACTTGAAATCTTGAAATTCCATCCAGGCAAAATGCCTTGTTTGACCAACACACATCACCATTGACTTTTCAAATATTATTTTTCCAAAATTTGGCCTTGCCATCTTGAAGCTCCCATGAAAATATGCCACCTGGCACAAAAAATCTCAAAAAAAGACCCTATATAGACCTTCAAATTTCATTTCTTGGGAACCGTGCCCCATGCCAAAAAATACAAAAAATTTTCCTATTCTACCCCCCCGTCTATCTACCCTCTCATCCTCTGCCAAGTGGCGTCCCCCCTGGCATGCCAAGTCGAAACACGAGCCGAGCTTGGCGTGGGAGGAGACCACGTAATCAAGAGAGAGAAAAATAGCTCTCTATTTATACCTTGGCCCATTTCTTGATCTCGGCCTGTGGGATATATCATATTGAACCCTAAAATTTGAATTTGCCAAGAAACCTTCATTCTGTTGAGCCAAACGGAGTAATCATTGCATCTGTTGGCCGGTTTTGTCCTACTTCACCGAAAGAACAGCTCAATTAAACCAAAACCGTGGCATTGATTGCGAATTTGCCAAGATCCGGCCGGAGACAGGGGACTTTAAAGAGAGGTTTGTTCTACTGAAATTTTTCGAGGGCCATAAGCGGATTTGAAGATCAGGAACGTGAAGTCGTGACGTCTACAGAGCTTGCAGAAGATCCTCCTGCTTCGGAAATCAAAATCTGAGGCATATGTGATGAAATATCCTTGAATCTTTTGAAACTTGAAGTTTATTTTGATTGAGTTGTTCTTGGATGATCCAGTCGGACATTCTTGAATACCCTGTGTTGTGAATTTGCTGTTTTGACTTAATGAAAATCGGAATTTGGGAAAGAGTGTGTGAAAGTATGATTGAACTCATTTTGCTATGCATTGTCATTTACACTTGAGCATAAAGGAATTGAGCAAAATACAACTAGTGCTTGTTTAAGTCATTGTTAGAAAAAGAAAAAAAACGAAACGTCCTGCAGATCATATGTTCTTTGAGAAAGATTAAAAATAGATCTTTTCTTTGAATCATCTGTTAGTTTGTTGGCATCTCTAGTATCCAAGCAACCATCAGAGGCATCAGTAGTGAACATTGAGAGCAGAGAAAACAAAAGAAAGGGAATTGACAATTAGAGTGCAAAGACTGTTACAGGCCCTGCCATTGAAACTCGGGCAATGCATGTTACAGCAAGAATTTAGGCTTTGTTTGAACCCAGTGAGCATATGCACGTGACCTACAGGAGCATACCTAGGTGTGGGAATTTGTTTCTACCACAGAAGATCATTGCTTAGCATTTGGCAAAATCGAGCTCACTGTCCAGGCCATTGACCAAAAATTGACCCAGTCAGGAAGTTGATTTGTGAGAAGTCTGTAAACACTGTGCTTGTAGACTTTGCACAACAGTTTCCTGGAGTTGGCTAGCATACTTTGGTAAAGATTTCAAGTGCTTTTGAAATAGATGCATGGTTTGGTGAATGTTTAAGTGCTGCTAGTTTCTTTTGCTTTAGGGACTCTAGTGGATTTGGTATTTCCTTGCAAAGTCAGAGATGTTTTGCAGTGCAGATTGATCACCTCAAGTGATCTGGAGGTCCTGACCATCAAAACACCTTTGTAAGGCCCCAGTTGGAGACCACCCAGGATAATCTCCAACATTTTGGAGGTCCTACCGAGATTATCCCTCCTGGTAACCAAGAACTCACCTGGAAATAGAGAAAAAACATGCCTCCAAGTAGGAGAATTGAGCAGACTGAAGCTCCAGAACCTACTGATCCCATTGGAATGCCCAGTTCAAGCAATATGCCTCCTAATTTGACTATGCCTCCTATTTTTGAACTGAACCTGCCAATTACTCCTCCTATTTTTGAGCCCAGCATGAATGCCAATCAATTCTTGAAGACATTTGAAGACTACTACAAAGATTATGGTAATAAAAAAGGTTGTAAGTTCTCTGAATTTGTGAAATGTATGAAATCTAGTGAACCTGAAGCATGGTGTGAACATGTTACTACTGTTATGGGTACTAACACTTATGAGAGTCTTGTGGAACAGTTCTTGAGCAGGTTTGGAAAGCTGTCAGCACCACAAGAGCTTGCCAATGAGCTTCAAACTTTCTGCATTCGAAGTGGCGAGAGCATCAACCAATATGTTGAAAGATTCAGTGCCTACCTTAGAAAGTGCCAAAAGAGTCATATCCCTACTCCATCTCTCTTCTTTGTAGCTGCTTTTATCAAAGGTCTAGTTCCTAGGCCAAGAATTCACAAGAAAATGCTTAGGATCCAAAACCAAGAAGGTTTTGATTCTATACACAAAGCCTTTGCCAAAGCTACTTCTATATCTGCAGAACTATCTTTCCTACCTGACACTTGCCACACACATGTCTCAGATCCTTTCTATCCCGATGAACAAGAGCACATGTATCTTTGTGAAGGAAAAAAAGAAAAGCCAAGGTTGAGGAAGAAGCTCAACCCAATGAATCAAAAGTGAGATGGTCAAGATGGTCTTTAAACCATAGCAGAGTTGACTAAGCAACTCATGGAGATGAAAAATAGCATAAAACTTATCCACCCCGCATTCATTGTACCAAGAATACTCACCCTAGTGACATTTGTTATTCTGAGGGCTTGCTTGAAGTGTGGAAAGAAAGGTCATTATGGAAAGGTTTGCCCAGGTGTGCAAGTTACAAAAAAGAGATTGGCCATTATGAGGATAGATGCTTGGTGAAGGAGTATTTGGAGAAACAAGAACAAGGAAAAAAGCTGAAACTAGTGCATCTGTAAGATTCTTGGAAGAAGAAGCATTCCAGGAAGCAGTCATGGCAGTACAAACTAGAGCTATGGCTGAGAACAAGAAGGATGCAAACTCGGTCGGTGCCAAGAGAAAGAAATTCAAAAAGAAGATCAAGCTTATCGGTAATAGCTCCTGCTCCTGCTTTGAAAGATTCGGAGAAAAGATAAAGATTTGGATGACTTTGAACATATTCTTAAGAATTCTAAGGTGACTTTGGATTTATTAACTCTGTTGAGGATTGCTCCTAGCTATAGGCGTAAAGTAATCAACTCTAGTAATGTAGAAACAGTTTCTTTTGCTTCTGAAATTGTACTAACTCAGGAAGAGGAAGACCCTAATGCCTTTACATGTTCAGCAAAAATTGGTGCTCATCAACTTCCTAGAGTTTTGTTAGATGGTGGTTCTTCTTTGAATGTGATGCCTCAGCATATAATGCAAAAATGTGGTTTGAAGATCACAAAACCTTCACCAATGGTGTTAAGATCATTTTCTAATGCTAAAATCATGCCTTTAGGTGTTGTTACAGTGTGCCGATTAAACCGAAGGGATTGTGGTTCAAGCCGTTTTTTTGGTTTGCTTTCGAGTTTGGCAACAAAGACACACCGACATCTATGACTTGTTACTTGGCAGAAGATGGATGTCTACAGTTGATGCCAGACCTGTATGGTCAAAAGGAGAGTGTACCATATCTGATGGAGTTAAAAAGACAACTCTCTACAACAAGTCAGGGAGTACTAATATCTGTAGTTTTTTGGAAGAAGAAATGCTCGAACAAAGCACCATGGGATTCTATAAACTACCTTTAGCTATGGATCTTCTAGATGAACTGGTACCCTCTTACTCTTCTAACTTCGGTAGATCACAAGAATTACGGTGTCATCTGGTTTGATGGTGGAATATCTGTTAAGCTAGGAGTATCTTCTTCTTCTGCTATAATCAAAGATTGTGCTAACATTGCTTTCAAAAGTTGGCGGGATACATGTTGGCATAACCTCCAACATGGCTGAGTACAGAGCCCTTTTGGCTGGCTTGCAAGAGGCTATTTCATTAGGACTAACAGAAGTAACCATTTATGGTGACTCCCAATTGATATGCAGGCAGGTCAATGGTGAGTATCAAGCCAAGAACCAAGAAATGCAGTTGCTGAAAGAAGAAGCCTTGAGCTGGTTGAACAAATTTAACAAATGGAGTTTAAATTACATACAAAGGGATGAAAATTGTGAAGCAGATGCCCTATGCAGAAGTGTGTTGCTGGATTACCTTGCTGAAGGAGCTATCAAAGAAGAAGAGTTGGGACATGAAGAGATTGCACAACTACATCCCATTCTGGTAATAGATGCTCAGCAAGTGAAAGAGGTAAAGGAACTGACTATTACCAAGAATGATGAGATTAGAACTCTGTTTCTAGGAGACATGTTTAAAACTCAGAAAGAAGCATCATTACAAGAATTTTTTGAAGAATGGAAAGATGTATTTGCATGGGATTACACAGAGTTGGTAGGTGTAAAAACTGAGATATGTGAATTTGAAATAAAGATGAAAGAAGGAACTAAACCTGTCATGCAAAAACTGAGAAAGATAAATAGATCCTTGCTAACTTTGATCAGAGAAGAATTATTAAAGATGAAAGAAGCTGAAGTTATCACTGAGATAACAAACCCTGAATGGCTGTCATGCATAGTACCTGTTGAAAAAAAGAACAAAACCATACGCATATGCATAGATTATAGAGACCTTAATAAGGCTACTATAAAAGACTGTTATCCACTTCCCTTTCTAGAAGAGGTGCTTCATGCAACTGCTGGTAAAGAGATTTATTCATTTCTAGATGGATTTTCAGGTTTTAATCAGATTAAAATCAAGGAAGCAGACCAAGCTAAGACCTCCTTCATAACCCCTTGGGGAACCTTTGCCATGCAAAAAATGCCCTTTGGATTGATGAATGCATCTGCTACATTCCAAAGGGCTATGGATAAAATCTTTCAAAGCATGCCTCTTGATAAATTTAGGGTGTTTCTTGATGACCTTTGCCTAGGAACACTGATAGAGCAACACATGAAACTTCTGACTGTGATTATGAGTCTGTGCAGGGAAAGTGGTGTATGTTTAAATCCAAAGAAGTGTATTTTTCTATGTTCAAAAGGTGAACTATTAGGACATGAAGTATCTGCTCAAGGAATCAAAGTCTCAGAGGGTAAGATGGAAGCACTCAAGAAAGTAGTGCCACCTAAGACTCTGAGGCAAGTGAAGAGCTTTATGGGACTTACTAGTTTTTTAAGAATCTATGTGCCTAATTTCTCACATATTATGGGTCCTATAGCAAATCTGACAAGAGTAGGCAAGTACAGCAAACATGAGAGCAAACATATGGAAGTAAATTGGACACCAGAGTGCCAGGCTGCTTTTGAGTTGCTCATCACTCGAATTTCTCAATCAGAAGCTTTAAAACCACCTGATCATAATCTTCCTTTTAAAGTTTATATAAGTATCACTAACAAGGCTGTTGGCATTACTCTACTACAGGATCATGGCATAATAGCCTTTACAAGCAAGATATGGTCAGACACAGAAATGAGATATGCTAGATTGGAAAAAAGTCTTTGCGGGAATAATGTGGTTCCTACAAAGACTTGGACATATTGTCCAACACAATGAGGTAAAGGTGCTCATGCACCAAAATCCCCTTCCATTATTATTTTAGAAAAGTCAAAGCAAAGCCAAGTTGTGCAGGTGGGCCTGCAAAATTCACGATTATAATCTTAGTGTCAAAACAGTCAAAACCATTAAGAGCCCTAGTGATTATCTTACAGAGAGAGCTTTTGAATTTGAGGATTTTGAAGGATTGCAGGACATGGAAATACCTCAGGAGACTGGAGACTCTACTAACCTTGTTTTGTCTAGCAAGATGAATGAGGATTGGCAATTTGACCTTATTGAATTTCTGCAGAATGGAGAGCTGCCTAAAAACATGGATACTAAGCAAACCAGAAGATTTAGAGCTAAAGCTAAAACATTCAAGATGGTAGGAGATGTGTTGTGCAAGATTGATCATAATGGGGTGCTTTTAAGATGTGTCAACAGATCTGAAGCTGAGCTGATTGTGGAGGCATGTCATGAAGGCATTTGTGGTGGGCATTTTGCAGCTGAAACCACTGCAAAGAAGATCATCAGATCAGGCTACTTCTGGCCAAGTTTGTTCAAAGATTGTTATGAGACAATCAAAAGATGCCATAAATGTCAAATTCATGGTAGAAGAATCCTTCAACCTGCTGCTCTCACTGGTATTGTATCTCCTGGTCCTTTTCAAATTTGGGGATTGGATTTTATAGGGCCTATATTTCCTGAATCTCAAGGTCGGCATGAATACATCCTAGTTGCTTTCTGATTATTTTACTAAATGGGTGGAAGCAACTCCTCTTAGACAGAGCAAATGCTCGACAACCGCTAGTTTTTACATAAGCACATATGCACTAGGTTTGGCATTCCTTTCAAAATTGTATCGATAGGGGAACACAGTTCATAAATGATGTCATTAGTAATTTATCGAAAGCATTAAAGGTCAAACATGTGAAAAGTTCTCCCTATTATCCTCAAGGCAATGGGCAAAATTTGAGTCAACAAATAAAGTATTGAAGAGCATTCTAAAAAAAATTGAAGTTCATAAAAAAAGATTGGCATATTAAACGCATGATGCATTGTGGGCATATAGGACCACTGTGAAAAATGCTACTAACCATACACCTTTTAGCCTTGTCTATGGTGTTGAAGCCGTGGTACCGGTTGAGCTAGAGTTGCCATCACTCGGGTTGGCAATGAAGATCCGTATGCACGACTAGAGGATGCTTACAAAGACAGTATGAGAAGTTGCCGATGCTTGAAGAAGAGAGGCTGGAAGTCGAGAATGTGAACATGAGGAAAAAAGCTAAGGATGTAGCAAAGATTCAAAGTGCACACAAGTTACAAGGAAGTTTCAAAGTAGATGAATTGGTGCTCAAATGGAATAAAGCAAAGGAAGATTCAAAGCAAATAAATTTGATGGCCTATGGGAAGGTCCTTTCAAGATCCATGCAATTGCGGGTACAAGTTCTTATCTTTTGCAAGAAATTGGTGCAGGGGAGATTGCTAGCTAATCCTATAAATACATTGCATTTGAAAAGGTATTGGGAGCAAACATATCTGCTCGATCTTATTTGAGTGAACATGTTGTAGTGCTTTTTAGTTAGGAAGTATATGATAATTCGAGCAATAGTTGTCGAGTCTTTGTTAGTATTTCAAGTTGAAAATGATAAAAGACATAAAAAGGAAAAAAAGAAAGAAAATCAAACAAAACATAGAGTTCTAAGTAAAGTAGGTTTTATTATTAAGCGGTTTACGCTTTCGGAGAAAGGTGGTTCTTGATTGAAGGCCGATTTCAAATAAAATGCCGCTCAGGTGAGCAAGAGTTTATCTTGTTGATGCTAACATTTTGCACCACTTGCCGATCCATCGACCGATCAAACTCATCGAGATATGACTTTTGCCCCATATACATGAGACTTGTGTTCTTTTTCAAATGCAGATTCCCATCAAACAGCTATGCATCCATGGAGAAAAGCTGTTGCAGAAGATACTAACAGTCTTTTAAGTGTCATTCCAGGTTCATTTGATTTCCTTCCACGTCCATCTGATCACTATAGCCTTTGAACATATGACCATTGCTTCCAAATCTTGTCAAGTCGCTACCAAAAGTTGCCTCCCATAGTCACTCACCTAAAGGCAACTCAGAAACACAAGTGCAAACAGAACAAGAAGAACATTGCTGCTGATCATGTCAATTATTCCAACAGTTTCTGAAGACCACACATCGGCCACCAGATATTCATATTCATACTCAAGTATCCTAATCGAATATCACAGGTGGGGACCAGCCACATCCTTTCCTTTGTTTAGCATCATGTTGCCCGGCTATAGCGGCAACATATACAAGGCTCTTGAGCAATATCACGAGCAAGGATTTGAAGACCAAGAATACCGAGACCAAAAACTTGAAGACCAAAGATGCCGATGAAGAACCCAAAAGATGACTTTAAGTCAAGACACAAATTCACAACTCAAACTCCAAGGATTGAATGCATTCTCTAGCTCTCAAGGCACTTGTGAGGTTTGGAGGACCCCCAATGAAGATGGCAAGCTATGACATGGTATTTATCTTTCTCATGTTGTGATGATTCTCTATTTGCCCTTTGTTCCATCATACCATCATCCCTTATCCTATTTTTCCTATTTACCCTTTGTTCCATCATACCATCATCCCTTATCCTATTTTTCCACCCTCATTGCCTTTTCACATCCTATACCATCATGTATTTCATATGTAACCATTTGTCTCATAGTTGACCTACCATTACCTAGGGCACATTTTCCAAGGAAGTTGTCAAACCTAAAAGTTGCCTAGCATCAAGCTCTATATCATCATTTTCATCTCATGCCTTGCCATTCCATTATCACACACTTCATACCAAGTAGCTAAAGCAAAAACATATGTGCTAAGCACAAAAAACACAAAAACACAAAAAATGCCCAAATACCATCTCCAAGTGACATGGCATGATGACTAGATATACATGTCATCACCTCCATAGCTACTTTGGTCCACTCACCTATTGCCACCTTCATGTCTCATTCATCATGTTGCCACCTAAGCACCAAATTTCCACATCATCACATCACTCCACATCATCAAATGATGACTAGGCAAGTTTTGACCAAACTCAAAAATTCGTCAACCTAATGATCAAATTACCTTGGGAAGTGAACCTACTAGCCTTGTTCACCCTAGTTGACCTATTTTTCCACCTCTCCACTACATTTTCACCTATTGCCACCTCATCATCAAAATATCAAGGGGCACTTGAAATCTTGAAATTCCATCCAGGCAAAATGCCTTGTTTGACCAACACACATCACCATTGACTTTTCAAATATTATTTTTCCAAAATTTGGCCTTGCCATCTTGAAGCTCCCATGAAAATATGCCACCGGCACAAAAAATCTCAAAAAGACCCTATATAGACCTTCAAATTTCATTTCTTGGGAACCGTGCCCCCATGCCAAAAATACAAAAATTTTCCTATTCTACCCCCGCCTATCTACCCTCTCATCCTCCGCCAAGTGGCGCCCCACGGCATGCCAAGTCGAAACACGAGCCGAGCTTGGCGTGGGAGGAGACCACGTAATCAAGAGAGAAAAAAATAGCTCTCTATTTATACCTTGGCCCATTTCTTGATCTCGGCACGGGGATATATCATATTGAACCCTAAAATTTGAATTTGCCAAGAAACCTTCATTCTGTTGAGCCAAACGGAGTAATCATTGCATCGTTGGCGGTTTGTCCTACTTCACCGAAAAGAACAGCTCAATTAAACCAAAACCGTGGCATTGATTGCGAATTTGCCAAGATCCCACGGAGACAGGGGGACTTTAAAGAGAGGTTTGTTCTCTTCGAAATTTTTAAAGGGCCATAAGCGGTTTGAAGATCGTGAACGTGAAGTCGTGGCGTCTCTGAGCTTTCGCGCGAAGATCCTCCCCGCTTGGAAATCAAAATCTGAGGCATATGTGATGAAATATCCTTGAATCTTTTGAAACTTGAAGTTTATTTTGATTGAGTTGTTCTTGGATGATCCAGTCGGACATTCTTGAATACCCTGTGTTGTGAATTTGCTGTTTTGACTTAATGAAAATCGGAATTTGGGAAAGAGTGTGTGAAAGTATGATTGAACTCATTTTGCTATGCATTGTCATTTACACTTGAGCATAAAGGAATTGAGCAAAATACAACTAGTGCTTGTTTAAGTCATTGTTAGAAAAAGAAAAAAAACGAAACGTCCTGCAGATCATATGTTCTTTGAGAAAGATTAAAAATAGATCTTTTCTTTGAATCATCTGTTAGTTTGTTGGCATCTCTAGTATCCAAGCAACCATCGAGGGCATCAGTAGAGTGAACATTGAGAGCGGAAAACAAAAGAAAGGGAATTGACAATTAGAGTGCAAGGATCAAGCATTCTGCCCCGCCATTGAAACTCGGGCAATGCATGTTACAGCAAGAATTTAGGCTTTGTTTGAACCCAGTGAGCATATGCACGTGACCTACAGGAGCATACCTAGGTGTGGGAATTTGTTTCTACCACAGAAGATCATTGCTTAGCATTTGGCAAAATCGAGCTCACTGTCCAGGCCATTGACCAAAAATTGACCCAGTCAGGAAGTTGATTTGTGAGAAGTCTGTAAACACTGTGCTTGTAGACTTTGCACAACAGTTTCCTGGAGTTGGCTAGCATACTTTGGTAAAGATTTCAAGTGCTTTTGAAATAGATGCATGGTTTGGTGAATGTTTAAGTGCTGCTAGTTTCTTTTGCTTTAGGGACTCTAGTGGATTTGGTATTTCCTTGCAAAGTCAGAGATGTTTTGCAGTGCAGATTGATCACCTCAAGTGATCTGGAGGTCCTGACCATCAAAACACCTTTGTAAGGCCCCAGTTGGAGACCACCCAGGATAATCTCCAACACTGAGAGAAAAAATTGAACAATTCTAAACACAGTTAGATCCATGATCAAATATTCAGGATTACCAAATTTTGTCTGGGATGAGGCAGTAAGGGTAGCAGTGTATGTGCAAAATCTACTGCCAAATTCGAGCATAAGGGGAGCTGCTCCAGACATGCTGTGGTCAGGTAAAATACCCTGCTATGATTCCTTAAAGGCATATGGTTGTCTGGCATTTGTTCATGTACCTGAAGAATTAAGGAAGAAATTAAATAATAGAGCATATATAGCATACATGGTGGGATATGACTTAAACTCAAAGGCATACAGATTGTATGATCCTGAAAAACGGAGAATAATAATCAGCAGAGATATTATATTTGATGAGCAGCAATTTTACAGGAAAATTCCAAAGATAAACACAGAAGACAAGTTGGAAGACAAGGATCTTGTTATAAATGAAGAAGAAAAAAGAGAAGAGATTGCAAAGGACGAGAATATCAAAAAGAAGGTTCAATTTGCAGATGATAGCAGCGATACAGATAGTGATCTAAGTATATTTGATCCACATGTCAATGAAATACCAGAGCTTAACCGAAAAAAAGAACTTGTAGATCAAAATATGCATGGCAGGTCTGTTTTGGGTACAGAAAATACTGTCCAATTTGAAGGGGCTGAAATTATAAAATCACGAAGAAGAGCAAGAAGGACAGAAGCTGAAATACTCAGAGATGAAAACAGAGAATTAATGGAAATACATGGTAGAAATGAAGCTGGGAGAAGCAAAAGAATTCAACCGCTTGAAGGAGAAATACATAGCGTCTTTGATATACTAGTTCTAGAAAATTTAGAGCTGCCAAGAACATATCATGATGCAGTAAATGGAAAGAATGGAAAACAATAGCTTGATGCTATGAAGGAGGAGTTGAACGCATTCAAATGAACAGATACATTTGAGATCGTTGATAGACCTCAAAATGGGAATATCATAGGCAACAAATGGGTTTTTAGAATTAAACTTGGAAGTGATGGAAAGCCGAGTAAATTTAAGGCCAGATTAGTGGCATAAGGGTTTACGCAGAGGAAAGGATATGATTATGACGAAACTTTTTCACCATTGGTAAAAATAAACAGTTTGAGAATGCTCCTGGCAATTGCAAATTCATGCGATTTGGAAATACACCATATGGACGTAAGTACTGCCTTCTTGAATGCAAAACTAGAGGAGGAAATATATTTAAAGCAGCCACCTGGCTTTGAAACTGAAGAAGGGAAAGTTTGGAAACTAAAACGGGCTGTCTATGGCTTAAGACAATCTCCGAGAGAGTGGTATAAGTGTATGTATGGCTATTTGCAAGAGCAAGATTTTGAGAAGCTAAATCATGATGGAAACTTGTACAATGGAGATGAATGGTGCATCATAGCACTATATGTTGATGACAACATTATGGTTGCGAAAGGTATCCACTTTGAGGTACTGTAAGCATATTTTAAACAAGAGATTTCAAATGACAGATCTGGGGGAAATAAGGAGATTTTTGGGAATTGAAGTATGTAGGGATTGAAATAACAAAAGGCTGGCCTTGAGTCAAAGGATACATATAGAAAACATGCTAGAAAAGTTTTGCATGGAAGATTGCAATTGCACAAATTCGCCAATGATACCAGGCCACAAAATCTCTGAATTATTATGCCCTCAAACAGAAGAAGAAGAGAAGCAAATGAAAAAAACACCCTACAGATCTCTTATTGGTTGTCTGTCATATATAGCCAATTGTACAAGGCCTGATATAGCATTTGTAGTAAATCTGCTTAGCAGGTATAATCATAATTGTTGCCCCCAAAGGGCAACATACTAACTGTTGGTTCATGTATTGAAGTAGGTCAAGTTATTGTGGAAGAATTAAGTCAAAAAGAGCTTGGTAGTCAACATTGATATGAAGGTCAAACAATATCAATCTTCAAAGGTCAACTCCCATGGAAGATGCTCTATCTAAGGTCAAAGGTATTCAAAGGATGCTCTATAATATTCTGGGTTGTGAAGATTGGAAGATGCTTTTTGAAGTTTGGAAGACAAAGTTTGGAAGACCCCATGGTATTTAATTCCACCTCCTAGCCATTTTTTATCCATATTCTTACCCCCATTTCGAAATTTTCCTAGTCATATTTCTCTTATGCATATATCTTCCCATATTCACTTTTTTGCCAATCACCATGCTTGCCTAATTCCTTCTTTTCTAAAGGCTTTTTGTCCACCCCAAAAGATGATCTTCCCATTCCATATCTTTTCTCTCATTTTTTCCATATTACATTCTTGCAGATGTCCCTAGCCCAACCCTTATTTGCAAATTCTTATGCCCCCTTACTTCATTTACCAAATGTGCCTAATTACCCATGCCACCCAAATATCCCCCATGGAATATTCCAGTCGGTATCTACCTAGCATATTCCCCAAATTATTAGGGTTGCTATAGACCCAAATGACTTCATAATTATTTTGGGTCTCTATTGAACCCTGGCCTAGCTTTTCGAAATGGCTGAATACAGCATATTCTTAGTTTATACCTCCAAAAATACGGCCACCGTATCGCGCAATTTCTGGAAAAAATACAGTTGAAGAACCCTAAACTTGGAAACTTGCTCGAATCACGCCGGAATTGGGATCCTAAGCTACAAAAACTACCTATTCTTGGATTCCCGCTCATTAGCATCCCATTAAGCCTAAAATTAAGTCCTAAGATGCCGGAATCATTAAAACTAAATCTACATACCGGGGAAAACAATAACAGAAGTTTTTGAAGGCCCAGACGCATCAAACCTCAACATTGTTACATGCTGAGCATGATCTAAAGACGTTCATGAAGTATCTGAGTGTTCCACAGTTCGATTTGAGAAAATTGGACTGATATTCTTGATTTGATATTATTTATGACCTCCTGAGTTATCTTGATGATTGATCTATGATCCTAAGACTCTTATTCACCTTGTATTACCTTCATATCAATGAAAATTGCCTGCCAAGTATTTAAAAAGTTGACTGTCATGATCCTTTAGTATTTTTGCATCACAAACATTTTTACAGTAAAGTATCCCATTATTTTTTCTTGCATATGACCATTTTCTCTTCCTTCCCCATCGTATTAGCACCTGTGTGCACAAAAAGTTCGAAAGAAAACCATTCCAAACTCAAGTTGTCATTTTTTGCACTCTGTCTGATACAATTTTAGACTGATATCCACAAAACAATGCCAAAAAAATAGTTTTAGTGATCCAAATTTTGATTTGATTGCATGCCCCTCACCTTTGAGGCCTATACTGCACCTTAGTTTTGAAATCTCCTCAAAATTCCTTCTGCAACTCAAGTTACAAAACTCTGAGATCTGTTTGTAGTTTTGACTCATATTGACCAAAATTTGACCCAACTTTGAGATCGAATATCTTGCAGATTAAAACTCAGACTTGGTCAAGGTGTTCACCCTTGTTTGCCTATAACTTTTCTGTACAAGTCACAATCATTTGACCTTGGAAATCAATCCACCTATGAGAGTTACATCTATTTGAGTAAGGATTCCATATTCTTGAATTGGGAAAGGTATGAATACTTGACAATTGAGCTTTTTCTTTGAGAAATTCTTGTGTAGACTGATCACCTTAAGTGATCTGGAGGTTCTAACCCCAACTTGAGTAAAAACTCAAGTTGGCTTCTTGTGTTTGACTCTCTAGCCATGTTGAGGGTCAACATCTTGGAGGTTCTACCGAGATCTTCATGGATTTCAGAACTCGTGGCTCCAAAGCAAAAATTTCCAGCAGAACAAGAACCATTAGAAGATATTGATGCACCAGATCATTGCAGAGAAAGGCCATTGAATTCAAGTTTCTCAACTAGCTTGCTTCAAAACATGCCATACCAATTTGAGTTGAATGTCCATGTTCCTTTGCCTACTTTTGATTCCAGTATGAGTGCTAACAACTTTTTGAGAATATTTGAGGACTATTACAGGGATTATGGCTTCAAGAAGCTCAGAATTTGAAAAATGTTTCAAAGAAGAAAGTGAAGCTGGTGCTTAGTTAACTTATGAAAAGTTAATGGGTACCACTTCATGGGATGAACTTGTCAAGAAGTTCCTGGATAGGTTTGGTAAGTTAGCTGCTCCAAAAGATTTGGTTAATGAGTTGCAAGGTTTCTCTATACATGCAGGAGAAAGTGTGAATCAGTACAAGGAGAGATTTAGTACATTTATGAGCAGGTGTCAAAGAGCACAAGTCACCATTCCAACCCCCGCTTTTAGTTATCGCTTTCATTAATGGTCCGAAAGAAGACCGGATATCCAAAGGAAGTTGCTCAAGATCCAAGCTGGCTGAAGGATTTGATTCTATATACAAAGTTTTTGCCAAAACTACCGACTTAACTTCGGATGTTTCTACTTTGCCCGACAAGCACCATGTTCCTCACCATAGCCATGACCCGTTTTACCCTCGATGCTACTGATGCACATTATGATCATCATCCTCTATTCCAGGTTTTATGCCATACAGAAAGAAAAGAAGAAATCTAAAGAGGAGGACTAAAGAGGAGGAAGCAAATTCTCAAGTTGCAGAGGTCAAGTCAGATCTATCTAAGGTTCTTCAAGCTTTAGCGTAAATAACCAAACAATTGGTTGAACTCAAGGCTGCAAGAACAGGTAAAACTTACCCCAATGTATTCATTGCAATAGGAATTCTCATCCATCAGAAATTTGCTATTGGCAAGTGTGTCCCAAATGCAATAGAAAAGGCCACTTTGGAAAGGAATGTCCTGTTTGTTCTTTTTGTAAAGAAGTTGGCCATACTGATGCTAGGTGTGCTGTTAAGGAATATTTTGCTAAGCAGGAAAAAGAAAAGAGACCAGAGCCTAAAACTCCTGCGAGATTTGCTGAACCAAACACCTCTATAAGATTTATTCAAGCTACAGAAGCTCCCAAATCTGAAGAAGTTATGGTGGTGCAAACTAGAAGCATGAATGAAGCTCATGTACATGCCGAACCAAGTAGGCATTCTCTTTGCCGCTGTCTTCACCACTGTGAGTGGGCGACTCGCTCAAATCATAGCTCCACTCCCTCAGCAAAAATATGGTAAGAAAGATCAAGACTTTGATGAGGTTGATGTTTTGCTTAAAAATTCCAAGGTGAGTGTGGATCTTTTCACATTGCTAAAGATTGCACCTAGCTATAGAAAGAGGGTACTGCAGCAAACTAGTGGTGAGGTATTAAGTGCTTGTGTGAATTTTACTGATACCACTAACCTTGTTCTAGCACAGAATGAATAAGACCCTGGTGCATTCACATGTTCAGCTACTTTAGGAGGCTATACCTTCTCAAATGTGTTACTTGATGGTAAATATCATGCCATATCACATTATGAAAAAATGTGGGTTTGAGGTGGATAAGAAAGCTTCTATACTATTGAGATCTTTTTATAATGCTAAGATCACCCCTATTGGTGTGGTAACTAAAGTGCCTGTTAATACAGAGGGCATAACTGTAGCTGCTAACTTTATTGTGGTAGCTTTTGAAGACATAGGGGACGAGTCTGATATCTATGATTTACTTTTAGGAAGAAGGTGGTTAGCCACTGTGGATGCTAGACCAGTCTGGTCTCAAGGGAGATGTACCATTTCCAATGGTTCTCAAACTGCTACAATCTATAATCAAGATGGCTCCTATGGCTCCAATGAAGAGGTAAACTTTATTAAGGAAATGCTAATTGAAGAACCTTTGGGATCTTACAGAATAAAAAATACAAGACCAAGGAAATATGAAATGGTTCCTCTCATTATGGAATGTGCACTCTCCAAAGAAACAAGGGCCATCGATTCTTATGGTTTGATGGAGGTATTTCTAAAAAAACTAAATATTGCATCATCTCTGCTATTCGAAAGATTCCTCTCATAAACTTTTAGCTAAAGTAGGAGAATCTTCCCCAAATTACATCTAATGTAGAAGAATATAAGGCTTTGATTGCGGTCTTGTGAAGCCAAAGCCATGGATATTGCCAACATTCACATTTTTGGTGACTCACAATTAATTTGTAGACAAGTTTTAGGAAACTACCAAACAAAAATGCAGATATGGAGCTCTTAAAAACCAAGTAATGGGAGTACTTTCGAGTTTTGCTTCATGGGAGATTACTCACATACCAAGAGAGAAAAATGTGGAAGCCGATGCCCTATGCAGAGAAAACTCTCATGTCACACCTAACTCGAGGGAGCTATTCCATGGGAAGACCTTGATGCTAGTGAGGTAAAGGCCCTTTGTCCTATTCTAACCATTAATGCATCGAGGAAAAAGGATATTGAAGAGATTACCATCACAAAAATGGTAAGACTAGAACCCTGCTTTGTTGGAGATCTAATTGAATACCGTAATAGGGAGAATATACAAATGTTCTTTGAAGAAAGGAAGGATGTGTTTGCTTGGGATTATTCTCGAGCTTCTTGGTATTAAAGCTGAGGTATGCCAATTTGAAATCAAGATTAAAGAAGGATGTAAACCTGTTTTTCAAAAACGAGAGAAGAATTAATGCTTCATTAATGGGATTGATTAAAGATGAGTTGGATAAAATGCTAGATGCAGGTGTTATTATTGAAATTATTAATCCGTAATGGGTATCTTGCATTGTACCAGAGAAAAAAGTGGTGCCTTAAGGATCTGCATTGATTATCGAGATCTCAACAAAGCTACCATCAAGGACTGCTATCCCTTGCCCTTTTTAGAAGAAATTTTATATGTCAGAAGCAGGGAAAGAGGTGTACTCATTTCTAGATGGATTTTCGTGATTTAATCAAATTGGCATTAAGGAAGAAGAGCAACCCAAGACCTCTTTTATTACCCCTTGGGGAACTTATGCAATGAAGAGAATGCCTTTTGGACTAATGAATGCACCTGCTACTTTCCGTGAGGGCTATGGATGTTATTTTTAGGCCTATGTCTCCTCAAGAATTCGAGTTTATTTGGATGACCTTTGCTTAGGATCTCACCCTACTAATCATTTGGAATTGCTTGCAAAAATATGCTCTTTGTGTGGAATCTGAGTCAACCTTAACCCAAAGATATGTATTTTTTTTTGCATCCAAAGGGCAACTTTTGGGGCATGAGGTATCCAACAATGGTATACAAGTGGCACAAGAAAAGGTTGAAGCCGCCCAAAAGCTCGGTACCCCCAAAAATCAAGCCCAGGGTCAAAAGTTTTATTGGCATGACTAGTTTTCTTAGGATGTATATTCCTAATTTTGCTCACATTATAAGTCCTATTTGCTGACAAGGATAGACAGGATTTCTAAATCTGAGAGCAAGTATGTCCCTGTCACATGGTCATCAGATTGCCAAGAGTCTTTTGAGTTGCTTATAATGTCCATTTGTGAGGCTACCCTTCTAAAAAAACCTGATTTAAACAAGCCATTTGAGGTCTATATTACCATCACTAAAAAAGCCATAGGCCTAGCTATCCTGCAGGACAAGCACACCATAGCTTTTGCCGCCCAATGATTGGAGTTCAACCGAAGAAAAGTACACGGAATGGAGAAGAGTGTCTGCTCTTATGTTCCTCATTGATGATACAAGGTCACCTACTATTGAAGAGTTCTGTTCAAGTTTATATGAAGCAAAATCCAACGGGTTTGTTATTTGGTAAGGCTACCTCTAAACCAAAAATTCAAAGGTGGGCTTGCAAGCTACAAACCTTTGATATTTCCATAAAAGAGTTACATCGGGTGAAGAGTCCCAGTCTTTATTTACCTTATATTTTCTTTGATCATGAGGATGCAGTAGAAGTTGTTGACTTTGTGGATGCCTTAGCTTATTTGCAGGTAGAGGATGAAGAGCAGAACCAACAGGATTGGCAGCTACCTATAAAGAATTTTCTACAATTCAAGGAAATGCCCTCAGGGCTGACCTCGAGCCAGCAAAGGAGATTTAAAGAAAAGTGTAGGCAATTTAAAATGATTAATGATGTTTTATGTAAAGTCAACATGGATGGACTATTACTGAGGTGTGTCAATGAAGAGGAATCTACTTTGATCATTAGAGAAATGCATGAAGGAGTATATGGAGGCCATTTTTTTGGAGACACTCTTCGCCAAGAAAATTCTCGTGTCAAAGTTATTATTGGCCTACAATATTTAAAGATTGTTATATCATATAAAATCTTGCCACAAGTGTCAAATATTTGGCAAAAGGATCCTCCTCCCACCGCACTAAACCCCATCATTTCTCGGGACCTTTCCAAATATGGGGATTAGATTATATTGGCCCTATTAACCCCTCTTCTCAGGGACAACATCAAGACATTATTGTAGCTACTGATTATTTTACTAAATGGGCGTAAGCTATTCCTTTAAGACAAGTGCCAATGCTATTACAACAAAGAAAGTTTTACATGAATATATCCGTACCCGGTTTGGTATTCCCCTACAATTACACTCTGACAGAGGTACCCCTTTTGTGAATGAAGTTATTGCTAATCTGCTAACCATTCTTAAGGTCAAACATACCAAGAGTTCTTCTTATTACCCCCAAGGCAATGGTCAAGCAGAAGCTACTAACAAAGTTTTGAAAAGCATTTTGCAGAAAACAGTGGATGATAATCAAAAGGATTGGCATGTCAAACTGGTGGATGCTCTATGGGCTTATAGGGTCACCATTAAAGCAGCAACCACTTACACACCCTTTAACTTAGTATATGGCATTGAAGCTGTGCTTCCAATAGAACTTGAGCTTCCATCTCTGAGGTTAGCCCATAAGTGTGTTTGCCTTTTGAATATGCTTTGCAGGAAAGATTGAATACCCTTCTGCGTTTAGAAGAATATAGAATGGAAGCTGAGAATGCTAATTTGCTAAAAAAAGCCAAGGATTTGGCTGCTTTCAAAGCTGCTCATAAAATACAAGGGACTTTCAAGACTGGAGAGTTAGTTCTGAAATGGAATAAATCAAGGGAAGACTCGGCTAGTAAGTTTGAAAATCTTTGAGGGCCCCTACGAGGTGTTGGAACCAGCAGGCACCAACTCTTATTGGTTAAAGGAATTAACTTCAGGGATGCCACTTCCAAATCCTATCAACACTATTCACCTGAAAAGGTACTGGGATCAGCATATATGCTTGTCTCTTTTTATGTTCTAGAACTTAGACAAGTTAGAATTAAAGTTAAAAATTAGGTAGGTTAGGTTAGATTTCACTGTGTCTTAAATTTAGAACTAATGTCTTCATTGAGTTTATATTTGCAGATTAGCCAGTATGGAGGATGAGCTATCAAACAGCTTCAGAACAAGGATTTTTATTAATTGCCAAGGGTCATTTGCAGGAGCACCCTTCTTCCATCTTCATTCATCTGCCTCATTGTGGTCTTGCCCTCCATTTAGCCAAATATTCCTCATCTTATTTCCCTAAATGTGCACTCTACAAATTCAGCTTCACCATCATGGCAGAGTTGCAAGGATCAGGATTAATTTGTTTGTATGTTTCCATGACATGTGCACCCTTTCTCCATCTTTATTCATCTGCCATAAGTGGTCCTGCTATCCATTTAGACTCTTTATTCTTGTTTTCATTCCCAAAAGAAAGCACTCTGCAATTCGGCTTCACCATCATAGCAGAGTTGCATTTTTTAAGGATCAGGGAGGCATACATTTTCTTGTTTTGGCGAGATCTCAACTTTTGCACATTCACTTCACCCTTTTACACTCCATTTCCATCACCACCTAACCATATACTCATTCTTACCTTTTTTTCACACATTTTCTTGTTTTGGCAAGATTCCAACATTTACACACTCACCTCATCTCATACACTCCATTTCCATCACTACTTTATCATATTCACACTCACTCTCACCTTTTTTCACTCACTTACATCCTCATACCACCATACTCACTTCTATTCCACCAACACTTACACTTTACACCCTCTCTTTACCATAATTCTCATTTATACACTTTGGAGAAAATGTGAAGACCCCTTATGGCTGAGGGGACCAGCCATTTTCTTGTTTTGGCGAGATGTTGCCCCCAAAGGGCAACATACTAACTGTTGGTTCATGTATTGAAGTAGGTCAAGTTATTGTGGAAGAATTAAGTCAAAAAGAGCTTGGTAGTCAACATTGATATGAAGGTCAAACAATATCAATCTTCAAAGGTCAACTCCCATGGAAGATGCTCTATCTAAGGTCAAAGGTATTCAAAGGATGCTCTATAATATTCTGGGTTGTGAAGATTGGAAGATGCTTTTTGAAGTTTGGAAGACAAAGTTTGGAAGACCCCATGGTATTTAATTCCACCTCCTAGCCATTTATCCATATTCTTACCCCCAATTCGAAATTTTCCTAGTCATATTTCTCTTATGCCTATATCTTCCCATATTCACTTTTTTTCCAATCACACCATGCTTGCCTAAGTCCTTCTTTTCTAAAGGCTTTTTGTCCACCCCAAAAGATGATCTTCCCATTCCATATCTTTTCTCTCATTTTTTCCATATTACATTCTTGCAAATGTCCCTAGCCCAACCCTTATTTGCAAATTCTTATGCCCCCTTACTTCATTTACCAAATGTGCCTAATTACCCATGCCACCCAAATATCCCCCATGGAATATTCCAGTCATGGTATCTACCTAGCATATTCCCCAAATTATTAGGGTTGCTATAGACCCAAATGACTTCATAATTATTTTGGGTCTCTATTGAACCATGGCCTAGCTTTTCGAAATGGCTGAATACAGCATATTCTTAGTTTATACCTCCAAAAATACGGCCACCGTATCGCGCAATTTCTGGAAAAATACAGTTGAAGAACCCTAAACTTGGAAACTTACTCGAATCACGCCGGAATTGGGATCCTAAGCTACAAAAACTACCTATTCTTGGATTCCCGCTCATTAGCATCCCATTAAGCCTAAAATTAAGTCCTAAGATGCCAGAATCATTAAAACTAAATCTATATACCGGGGAAACCAATAACAGAAGTTTTTGAAGGCCCAGACGCATCAAACCTCAACATTGATACACGTTGAGCACGATCTGAAGATGTTCATGAAGTATCTGAGTGTTCCACAGTTCGATTTGAGAAAATTGGACTGATATTCTTGATTTGATATTATTTATGACCTCCTGAGAATCTATGATCCTAAGACTCTTATTCACCTTGTATTACCTTCATATCAATGAAAATTGCCTGCCAAGTATTTAAAAAGTTGACTGTCATGATCCTTTAGTATTTTTGCATCACAAACATTTTTACAGTAAAGTATCCCATCATTTTTTCTTGCATATGACCATTTGCTTTTCCTTCCCCATCATATTAGCACCTGTGTGCACAAAAAGTTCGAAAGAATACCATTCCAAACTCAAGTTGTCATTTTTTGCACTCTGTCTGATACAATTTTAGACTGATATCCACAAAACAGTGCCAAAAAAATAGTTTTAGTGATCTAAATTTTGATTTGATTGCATGCCCCTCACCATTTGACCTTGGAAATCAATCCACCTATGAGAGTTACATCTATTTGAGTAAGGGTTCCATATTCTTGAATTGGGAAAGGTATGAATACTTGACAATTGAGCTTTTTCTTTGAGAAATTCTTGTGTAGACTGATCACCTTAAGTGATCTGGAGGTTCTAACCCCAACTTGAGTAAAAACTCAAGTTGGCTTTTTGTGTTTGACTCTCTAGGCAGGTTGAGGGTCAACAATAATCCTGGTAGAGCACACTGGACTGCAACAAAACGCATTCTAAGAAATCTAAAAGGTACAATGGATTTTGGCGTTATGTATGATTCAAATGATATGAATGTACAGGTCTACTGTGATGCGGATTGGGGAGGTGACTTGGATCAAAGAAGATCCACATCAGGTTACTTGGTAATACTTGGTGGAGCTCCAGTAGCCTGGAAATGCAAAAAACAGACTAGTATTGCCTTATTAAGTGCAGAAGCCGAATACCATTCAGCTTTTTTAGCAGCCAGAGAAATCATATGGGAGAGAAGGTTAATGGAAGAGTTAGGATTTGAACAGACAAGTCCTATTAAATTATTTTGTGGCAGTACCAGCTGCATTGTAATGGCAAAAAATCCCGTGATGTATGAAAGATCGAAACATATAGAGCTGGAAATACATTTCATAAGAGATATGGTGAAGAAAAGGCAGATTTGCATGCAGTATGTTCACACAAATATGCAAGTAGCAGATATTCTGACAAAAGCTTTGCCTGTATACAGATTTGAAGAATTAAGGGAACAAATACAGTGCTGTGACACAAGGATATTACATGAAGGAGGAGATGAAGGAAATGATTGATTCATGTAATATAGATGGATATAGGTTGATCAGTCTAAAAGGAGATTCTAATGAGTTAGGAAAAGTCAAATTCCAATGGTCGAAATAAAAGGATGGCTAAGTAAGGATATCATTGGGCTTGTTCTTTACATAAAATAGCCTTGTAATTATAGAAGATATTTTGAAGGTCGAATGACATTGAGACAAAATACATGTTTTTGTATTATTCCATGAACTGGTAGAGGTCGGTCCGGCAGATATATAGGACTGATCAAGATAAAAAAAACAAGAAGCACGATTACATGAGATACAGCTGTGTCGGCAAGTGTGAATCGTGATCTCATTCAGTAATATGGGATCGCTTGTGTTTTTTTAAAAGTAATATACACAGCTTGTGAACCCGATCAAATAAGTGAACCTTACCTTGGTTATAAGTTTGCATGGTTTAGTAAGATTCGAGTCATTGTGCATTAGAAATATTTTGCTAGTCTAAATAATCTAGTGTTAGATACTAAGTTATAGCTGAATATCATCTTTGATTATCTTCAAGCTAAACATCCACCATGGAAACAAATAGGACTTAGAAAGGAAAGCAAAACTAAAGATGATTTTAAACAAGCAAATAACTACCAAACAAGAATGAATACCACATGCTAGTCATGCCGACAATGTCCAAGAGATCTTTCTAAGGATGTACCCGTACCCCGGTGCCTCCTGCACATAAAGAAAGTGAACGATATATGTGCCATCAAACAAATGCTTGTCTTATATCCGTAATGAAGACATTGAACCCGCATGAATAAAACCTGGATTATATCCTGCAATTATATCCGTAATTGCAATAAAACCTGGAGTTCATAACATCAGGTGGACGTCAAGTTGTATGACGAACGACAATGTACAAAAACAACATACTAAAGATCACTGAAGTGGATCAAGTAGTTAATGAACCAAAGGGAGCTATAAAAGAAGACAACATTAAGAATGGATCTAATGCGCATACATATCTGAAGAAAGAAGAATGCAATAAATAAAACCAAAAAGGCCTTAAAAGGAACCATGCAAAAATCCTAAAGCAAGACATCCCATGTAATAAAAAACATTATTTAGCAAACGTATATGGTCGAATATGCATCAGACGTATCGAGTAAAATGTTAGAGACCAAAGAAACTGTACATATGAACTATAAGAAGCCCAAGATTTAGGAATTTAATGTGAACATCAAGCGCCAACTATACGGTCTAGAGAAAGGCAATCAACAAACAACCTGGAAGTTTGGAAATTATGCGATGCACATCATCCAACTCTCCGAGCTACAATGGAAATTCAACGCATGCAGAAACCCAGGGAACGGAATAACTGGAAGAAATATAGAGATGAAATAAATAAATGTAATCTCTCATAAAATCAATAAACATTACCATTGTAGGTTTCGAACCCAAGCCGAACCCTGTATGAAACCTGTATACTTCCATACGCGCACATGCAACACATTGTTAAAAATTGGCCAACCATCTGTTTACATGGCCTAGGGGTCTCAGGGAGAGACTTGACAAAACGGGTAAGAGCAGATGCATTATCAATGGAGAAAATTCAGGGAACAAAGGGAAGTTTGTCACATGTGAATGCAAGAAAAGTAGTTTGTGGCAAATGGTGGAAAGCCACAATATTCCTGGAGAACACTCAAGGAACATAAAGAAGATTCATGGAGAACACAGGAGGAACATAAGGAAGTTTAATGCATGTGAATGCAGGAAAAGAGTTCATGGCAATGGTGGGAATCAAACCTACAATCGGAGGTAGAAAAGCCACGTAACCCAGCCACAACCTAAGATCATTATCAATATTAAAAAAAACCAAACAAAGGATATATTTAGATCCAATGGGATAGCAGGACCATGTATCCCTTGAACAAAAAATATAGTAAACGGCGACCTGTGCCATAGCCACAAAAATCCGTCTTAGGCTTAGCGAACCTGGGTCAGCCACGAAAATTCGTCCTGGGCTAAGACCGACTGCATAGGGCTGAGGATACCCTGATCAGGAAATTGAAGAATTAAAAAAGAAGTCCTGGATCCAACCTAGCATCGGGCCAAAAAGCATAAACATATTCCAAAGGCAGATTGTGGAGGGACAAAGGTGTGTCAAAGATATCGGATTTATACTCTTGTAGGGCAAAATCTTTCCAGAAGTTACAAACACATATCAGATCGAGCCCATTCAAAATCGTCCGATGAAAAGCCACTTCCGAAGCTTTCTTGTAGCTTTCCCTTGACCTGCCAAAGAAACCTCGAGAAAACACACATAAGCAATAAGCGGGAAGAAGTAAAGACTGATGTTCCCAAGCTCTGCAAAAAAGGGAATTTTATGATCGATTCAAACTTTTGTGAAACAAGCTCGACCTGAGGATGATGCCACAGACAAAAAACCTGCCTCTATGCCACAGACAAAAACTTGCTTCTGAGAAGAACCTAGCTTTTGGCAAATGGCCTGGCTATGTAAATCGATGTGTCCAACCACGCAATAATCCTACACACAAATCCAAGAACAAGAAAAGGAATAACAGATTCTAGAACTAAAGACCACCAAATCTCAAGCCCATGACAATAGATTCTCTAAAGGAATAAGACGATTCAAAGCCACGACAAACAAACCATCAGCGCTTGTGAAAACTTGAACTATATGCCGAGAAAACCATCACCACACAAACTTGATTCGTACCTGGCAACGGAGAAGGAAAATTGATCCGTAGTGGTAGAGTATATGGTAGCTGGCAGGCAGAAGACTATGCATGAAATGAAACAAATTGAAACCTGTGGAGGCAAAAGAGAAAGAATGACAAAGAACTCTGGAACAAAGAGAATTCAACTCAGAGGAAACGCCGATGAGAATAGCTTGCAAGCAACAGGGATATATAGCAAACAAAGCTAAAGAAAGCCTGTGCCATAGAAAGCTCAGGCTATAGTTGGATCCTACGTCCAAAATGGCGTGATGCCAAAACAAGCATCCCTTTCCCCATAAAATGGTTCTCTTCTATATAAAAAGAGAACCATAACAAAGTAAGTTTAAGAGCTGCTTTGCAAGGGAAAGAGGTTTGGTGGTTCTGTTGCCTGGAAATGCTAACAGAGGATTGCTTGCTTCAACATGTTCCATTGGAGGTAAATGACTTAACGGGAAAGAGTTGGGTGAAATTTTAATTTTGGGTTTTGATAAGCCTTCATGTGCTGCGAATCTAGGCAAAATAGAGGTCTTCCTGTGTTGCTAGTAGACTAAATGGAGGACATGATTGCAAATGGTGCAGCTGATTGCAAGCAGAAGCTCTCCTAGCCCATGTTTACTACAGAATATTTTGGATGATAGCCAAGGTATTAGTTTCTACCTTGCCATGTTTATAACTTGCTATACAGTCACATTGGCTCATATTGGATTGATTCAAGATAGCTAAAAGATCAACAGAAATAGCATTCTCTTCTGGAAGATGGCTACCTTTATGCCTGTTGATCCTTTTGAAGCCCAAGGTATGTGGGTAACTGTTGCATTAAACTTCACTTTGCCTGATGCAACGAGGTCTAACCAGCCATATACTCTGTGCCAAGGTAAATTTGTGCAATTTGATGGGCAACCTATTTACTTATTTCTTTTATAGCTCAAATACATTACATACAGCGGCACAAAGCGAATGAATATGCAAAATAGACTGCCAACCCCTTGTTTTAATAACTTTGCTTAGCTCCTGTAAAGTACATGAAGTTGTGCATCAAGGACTAAATACAGCTATTGAGCTAGGTGATTCTTTTTGTAGGTCAAATATTACGAATGCATGCTTGCTTTGTGCGCCATTTGCATCATACATGGGTCCTAACCAAGTATTTGGCCCAAGAGAATATTTAGTGACTCCATCGAAGTTAGTGAAAATGGATACATCTGAAACGTAAGATTTGTTTAGCGATCATTCTGTTTGAAACTTATGTTGAGGTCCTTACATTATCGTACAAAATTGGCAATATTTTTGCGAAGTGGAACTTTCTAGCTAATTGAGAACTTTGAAAATTTGCCTCTCGCCTCCAATCAGAGGTCGCGGAGGCCGCCACCACCACGTGAAGCGTGCAGACTGCCTTTGAAGCGAGTCAGTCAGAGTTGAGAGCGTTGCACAGGAAGGCCGAGACACGAGACCAGGAGTTGCAGGAGCTTCGGGCAACCGTTGCCCAGCAAGGCAAGGGCCTTCATGCGGAAGCCCATGAACAATTGCGGTGATGCACATATGAATTGTCAAAGCAGCAGCAATTCCAGCAGGAGCTGAGCTCTCGACTACAGAGAGCAGAGGCCACAACACGAGACATGACAGACCCACATACCCGGCAGCCTGCAAGATGCCAACCAGGGTGGCCCACCGTTGCATCACCAAGCTGCCCCATGCCACCACCACTCCACCACAGGCCACAACCCACGCCCCGCACATCGCAAACAGCGAATGCTGCAGCAACCAACACGAGCCCGACCACCTCAGCCACAGGAAACATCACTCTAGATCAGTGGGGGCAATACCTGCAGCAACTCTACAACCCTGAGGGTGCACAGGCGGCATTATCCCCCCAGCAGGGCCCAGTACTGGAAATCTCAAAGGCAGAGGTAGCACAGGGGCTGTAACGTCTAGCCAATGGAAAAGCACCAGACCTTGATGGCATGCAGGCAGAGTTACTCAAGTGGGCAGGACCATCCATGGCATCGGTACTGACCGACATGTTCAAAAGGCATTGCGAGAAGGTTTTCCCCTGCAATGGACCACTAGCAGGGTTGTCCCAATCTACAAGGCAAGAGACCCGCATTGCCCGGCCAATTACCAGACCATCATGATCAGCCCAGTGTTTGCAAAGCTCCTCGCCGGGATCCTCGAGCGGCAGTTGACAGGATGGGCAGAGGCAGCAGGAGTGCGGGCACTCACATAGGTAGGATTTAGACTGAGGCACTCAACCATAGATCATATCTTCACGCTCCGGACTTTGGTTGAGGACAGCAGGAACCGTCGGCAAGATCTGTATTGCTGCTTCGTAGACTTTGCCAAGGCTTTTGACATTGTGCCTCGGCAAAAGTTGTGGGCAAGATTGCAGTAGTTAGACGTCCCTGTCGAACTGCAAAACGCGGTGTACAGGTTATATGAGACATGCACCGGCCGGCTGCAAACAGCGTGCCAACCATTCGAGAGCAGTATCGGGGTCCGCTAGGGATGCCCTCTCTCTCCCACATTATTTGGGCTATATATTGATCAGCTTGAGAGATGGCTCGCTGATAATGGAGGCACTGGGGCTCACCTCCTACACCAGATCATCAGGCAGCTGATCTATGCTGATGTTGTGGACCTCCTAGCACACACTCAGGTAGACATGCAACGCCATCTCGATGTCCTGGACACGTTTTGCCAGGTGACTGACATGCGTGTCAACTTAGCCAAAACCAAGGTGATTCTGGTATCGTCCGCACGCCAGCCAAGGCCTCCAATCCTCACTTATTGTGGCCAAAATGTTGAAGTGGTATCTACTTACAAATATTTGGGGGTGGAATTTTCGTCGGCCATGAACTAGGACAATTCCATCCGGCTGTGAGCCGGAACAGGTTGGAAGGCACTCTATGCAATGGAGAACAATAGCCACAAGGCAGAGCTGTATGATTGGGCCCACCAATCGCACCTATTCAAGGTGCTAGTAGAACCTCAATGCTTTTATGCGGGGGTCGGTGTCCAGGGGCCGGTAATTTCCGTCGCCACTTGGAATGACTTGGAGCAGGTCCAAAAAGCTTTCTTGGCACGGGCCCTGGGGGTGAAGTTCGGAGTCCCATACCAGATACTACTGCAAGAAACAGGTTGCTTGCGTCTTCAAATGGGGGCCCTTGACAGACACATCGTCTACTTCCAGAAGATGGTCAGCATGGCTGGCTAGATGGAATATGCAGGAGCACAGGTGCATCCAAGTGCAAACGGAGGCAGATCGTCGCAGCCTCAGACAGTACCTTGACATATGCTTCCTCAGTAAGCTATGGGATGCTAGCACCCGTGAATAGGTCAAGACGGCACATTATCAATGCCACATAAATCCCATGTTGGAGCGGGGCCCGCAATGCTACCTGCGCACTCATCTACCCATGAAAAAGCGCAGATCCATTGCCTCTATCCGCACAAGTGCACACCATCTCCGGATTGAAACAGGGAGATGGGTTGGGGGAGTCTAGGCGGGAGAGGCTTTGTCCAACGCCAAGTTGGGTATGGAAGACAAATGCCACACCCTTCAGAGTTGTTCGGCATATGATGACATTTGGATACGCTATGCTGAGCTGGTCCGTCCTGGCCAGCCCCTGCATGAGATGCTGAGCACGAGCTCGGTACGGAGGTTGGGCTCATACATTCAAGAGATCATGGATCACCGAGATCAGCTCGGTTCTCGAGCACTTACCTGATACATGTACATATTTCTGTCTCTATTTGTATTTGTACAGTTTGACAGCAAACCTATTCCTGTCACTGTTTTTCCCCCAAACAATCCTTTAGGGTGAGGAGGGGGTTTTTTAACCCGGACAGTAATACGCTTGCTGCGCCTCCTGTTTGGGTCCCATAGGCCAATTGGTCTCCGTGGACGATAAAAACTCTATTCTATTCTATTCTATTCTATTCTATTCTATTCTATTCTATTCTATTCTATTCTATTCTATTCTATTCTATTCTATTCTATTCTATTCTATTCTATTCTATTCTTAATAAATATTTTCTAGCTAGCCATTTTGCCACTAATAGGATTTTTAAAATAACCATACCTAGGTAATGATTTTGAAATGACATGCATTTGTAATTTAACGATTCATTGGGAATCAAATTAGGCCATAATGTTTTGGAACTAGTCTTTGGAGCCTCCTTTCTCTAAAAGCATCTTCCACGTTTATCTCAACAACCATACATAGACCATAACTCCTCTTACATTCCCATCACAACAGTCATAGATAAACTTCCACCATCTAAAAGCAAATACTACCATAGAGACTAATTTTCAATCTTCTATCCCAACATTTTCACATGCTAATATAGAGGAAATAACAAAAGCACTATAACATGCAAAATACAAAATTCTTGCCAAAAATATGACTTAATTTCCATGGATAAGCGCTCCATCCAACCTAGAACGTAAGATTTGATTGGAGATCATTTTGTTTCAAACTAACATTCAGGTCCTTATATTATTGTACAAAATTGGCAAAGGATATTTTTGTGAAGTGGAATTTACAACAAACTTTTTGAGAGCTTTGATCATTTTCCTTAATAAATAGTTTTTAGCTAGCCATTTTGTCACTAATAGAATTTTTGGAATAACTACACCTAGGTTGCTTGGGAATGATTTTAAAATAACATGGATTTCTGAAACTAGTCCTGGAAGCCCCCCTTTTTCTAAAAGCATCTCCCATTTTTATCTCAACAACCATATATAGACCATAAGTGCTCTTACATTCCCATCACAACTGTCATAGATAAACTTCCACCATCTAAAAGCAAATACCATAGAGACTATCACAGAGACTATTTTTCAATCTTCTACCTCGAGATTTTCATGGAGAACCAACATCGAAAATCCTGTGACTCACCTGCCCCCCCTTTGCATGAACCCTGTTCACTGTAAAACAGATGGATGTTACTAAAATTAAAAAAAATAAATAAAAAAATCCTAAAAATATAACATTTGCCAGATATGCTACAATTTACTGAAAGTTGACTATTGAGTAATATGTACGGACTGATCACTATTCTAAAAAAGCTTCACCTTAAAAATAACAAGGTTGCAAGAATAACAAGGTTGCAAGAAAAATGCTTCTTGGCGCTGTTGCCTCCGTCTGCGGCTAGGGCGGCAAGGGGAGAGGACGCCGCCCTCCTCTTCCCTGATTCCGGCACTGCCTCAGTACTCCTTGCAGGTCAGAGATTGAACTGGATACTAGCGGGGTTTTGCCATCAGTTTCAGATGGATCTTTCTTTTCTTTAAAGAATGTTCCGGAGTGCTTGCCTGACACTGCTTCAAGGCGGTCCTAATGTTTTTGCCTGATGCCACTAACGTGGCCCGATTTGCTAATGGATGAGCAAGATCATGTAAGTTTTCTGGAATTTACAATTTTCTTGTTTATCAAGATCCGAAAAGGCATACAGCCTATAAGGTAGCAGATTTTAGCAGAAACGTGAAGAGAGCAGTTTTCATGTAAATATATTCTGGGCAGTCTAATCTATGGTGGATCTTCTGAATGCTGGCTTTTTCCCCTTTCCTCTTGCTCTTTCTTTCTAGTGGAAAGATCTAAGAATGTTGTTCAGGAAGGAGTCAGGGTAAATTCTTGATTTCGATTTCACAGTTTAGGAACAGAATGCTTAATTTTTCTGAGATTGCCGAGCTAGGGAGATAACTGTGTCCAGGAAGACGCTTCCATATCGATTCAGATATCATGAACCAAAATTTAGGGAGGTTTTGGTGCTGGGCTGTGTGTCTAGCTTTACAGGTAGGCTGACTGGCACATCCCGACAATGCAGCATCTCCTTTTAATTTCGCATTCTGTAGAAAAATTGCTGAATCAGATCATAGTTTGAAGCAGTTGGGCTTCTCTGAGCAGTGCGGGAGAATTGGTCAGATTACTCTTCAGCTCTTTTCTCTTCATTTTCAGTTTTGCAAGAGGTTTTTTTGGAGCATTCACGACTTATCTGCAGTTTCTGGAAAGCTTGTGCTAAGCTCCTGTAGTATATTATCTAAACAGGAAGATTGGTTTTAATCATGTAGTACTGTTTAAATAGAAGAAGATGTTGAGAAAGGCAGATTAGTACAGAAATTATGGATATGAAATCTGATCTACATGAGATCTTTGTGCTTAAATTCTTTCTGGTCTATGTGAGACCTATGATGTAATTCTTCCTATCTTTTAATAAAAATTTTCTTACCTTCAAAAAAAAAAAAAAAAAAAACTAGCTCGCCAAGTTTCTTCTAGACTTTGCACAATAGGAATGGTGCAGTTCTAACATAGAAAACCCTTTCACCTACCACTCTTTATAAATTCTAGAGGAATCTAAGGAAATCTTTATAAAAGCCTAAAAAACCTAGAGGAATCTTCGTAAATCTAATGGAGTCTCATGAAATATGAGGAAATCTCATAGCATCTAAGTGAACTTAAGGGAATCTCATAAAATCTAAGGGAATGTGGAAGAATCTAGAGGAATAAACCTTAAAAAACCTAGGGCAATCTTCATAGAATGTAATGGAATCCTAACATTAAAAACCTTGCTATTCACCTTCTCCCCCCTTACACCACCCCAATAGTGCACCCTTTGCACCATAATAACATGCTAAAATTGGAACATGCATCGTACTCCTTTGTGTCTTCCCTAACGGTGCGTAACTTGTATATATATATAGTGATCGTGATATTCTCTTTCTAAATGTAAATCATATTTTTAGTTTCTTATTAGTCTTTATGATGGTGGAATTAACTCCATTCTTTGCATGGACATATTATGGAGCATTCAACAAGGTAAGTCAAAGAATCGATAAGGACATGCTAAAACACGTTAAGGATTCATCGGCAAGGGGGGGCCATATCTTGAAGATGTTAATTGAAAGTGAAATTAGCACTTTGATCCAAGAGAGAGGAGAGAGCAAATGAGGAAAAGTTTCCAAGATGGAAAGCTAGGGTACATACAACCCCTTGTCTAAAACATACTATAAAAGCACACAAGTTGAATAAAAGATGATTGGTTTTTATAGGTTCATAGTATCACCATTAAAAGGTTAATACATGGACCCAGTAGCAATGGCGTGTCCTAACCTTCTTCATCCATCTCCTGATATCTTTAAGGTGTGCTATGTGATGTCGATCTTTTGCAAGGTCAATCAATTCAACAATCTCTAGTTTAGAATGACATATTTTAATCTGCAAGGTGGACACTATTTTCAATTCTATTAATCTTGATTATTTTGTCTCAATCATAATGGAGGGACCACTCTTCTCATTAATTGAGGGACCACTCTTCTTTGGAGGTCCGTCATATGTCCTCATGGACGCTGCCAATGTGGCATGACGTAAAAATACTATCTATCTATCTCATTAAAGAATCTAGCAGTACTGTGAAGTTATGAAAAAAAAGTAAAAACGCCGTAGAGGTGCAAAGATTTTGGACGTACAAATATATCTTTATCAAATGTGAACTTTTGTTGGTATAAAATGTATTTGACAACATTGTTGAAGTTTGCAGTTTGATATAAAAGATTTTTTTCTTAAATGCTTGGGCAGTTGAGCATCTTTAACAGGAAAAGAGCTTTATGGTTCGCGCTTGAGGGAGTGGCATAAATATGGTAATAGCTATGAAAAGTATATAGACAAAAGCAAATCATAATCAAGAGGCCGGTGCTTGATCATATTCTCCATGTGCAAGCTATGAAGCAAAGATAAGGCTTTTCTAAAAAGGAAAGAAGGCTCAATATATGGCACAACATCAACATGACATGCTCTTCCTTCTCGTGTACAACCCCAAGGCATTCTAGGGAAGGGTCTTATTTAAGCCATGTAAGCTTCTAGCACTATCTTTATAGATCAATGGATGCAATACTCGACACATCTCTATGATCCTCATATGATGCCACTTAATGTACCAAAGCAAACATGACCCACCTTGACTGTCACAACGAAAGGTATTGTTCAAGGCTTGAGCCATCTCGCTAATGCAAAGCCATGGATTTGTAGGGGCTACAAGCAAAGTTGCTGAAATGGGCTGGACCACAAGTTGTTCCAAGCCTTGTAAGCTCAATTGCTTCTAGTTAGACTCCTCTTAACTTCTAATTAGTTTGGCTATAAGTGGCATGCTACGGCTTTATGTTGGCTTGGGGGAGCGTCTCAAGCTCAACAAGTATTTATCCATTATATCACTTGCATAGGATGATCATCTATATGGGTTATAAAGCGAGAAACATTTATAATAACTAAGCAAAGCTATGAATTGATTTCCTTTAAACAATTAAGTGGCTGATCACGAGTCACTTGTATTTCTACTTCTTTTTATTGTTGATTAAAAAGCGAGTTATTTGAGATTTGTATCATGGCGCTTGGTTTGCATGCTATATTGTGATTAAGTTAAACAAAGGGCCACGAAAACTTATGACCGGGACCTTGATGTGTTGTTTGTCTAATGGGGACTTATAGTGAACTAGGCCTAATAGTCTACCAATGCAACAAGGGAGCATATGGATCCAACGCCCCTGGATGGTGGTGCTCTATCCCAGTGGGTGTCACAAGACTATGAGCAGGATACAAGATCAATGCAAGAGAAATCCAAATAGACTAGAAACACATGATATCATCAAAGGAATAAGTACAAAAGCCTAAAATGATATAACCATTATGAAATAATTATGAAGAATATTTACAAGATCCTAAGGGACAAATCAAGAACAAAGGTGTACGAACAAGAAGGATCGAGATTGTTGACAAAATGACAAGCATGTCATCATACTGGGGTTAAGTTGGACAATGCGTCATGGTCCTCTAGTCAGAGTTTCCCTGTGCTACATTCATGACGCATATACTTGTTCTTGCCTCATCGGGGAGGAGGGGGTGGCAACCTTGGAGTGTTCCCTGGGGTCCATAGCTCTGAGGAAGGCTACAATAATGATCCAACATGTTTTAGCCTATCTGCAAAATGTATGCACAGGAGGGGCAGATGGATTGGACAATCTATGCAAGCCCATAACATTGTTATGATTCCACCTATTGATACCGGAAGGACGTGACTGTCAGTCAAATTCCACTGGAGTCTAAGCTAGGGTAGAAATGTCAATCTGTGATGCATTATGTATGATCCATGATGATATTGATGATGATGGATGGTCCATCCTTCGTGTGGTATTTTTTTTTTTTTTTTTTTTTTTGAGTGAATGGGGTTTTTTTCATTAATTATAGAAAAAGGTACAACATAGTGAGTAAACCTTTATAGATAGGCTACTCATAGTAAAGTAAACAAATGAACATAAGTGAAAAGGTGCTTCTGTAAGCACATATATGTAATATGTTGACAAAAACAGTAGTGAACTGTAGAAAATAGTGCTGCTACTAAGTGCATTAGCAGCATAAGTGAACATACTTATCGAGGCAGTTCTGCTTGAGAAAGAGTAGATGTTAATAAGTCAGATATTATATGCTAGTCTGTTTAGAGCCAAAAGGGATAAGTGCTGGTCACTGATTTGGGATGGTGGGATGATTTATGTGAAAGTGGTAGGAATTCAGGAATTCATGGTGAGCTCGAAAGTTTGGCTGAAGTATGAGAGTTCTGCCATTTCCCCAGTTTAGCTCAGTGATCAATCTGTCTGCATTAGTAGTGGACATCAGAATTATTAAGGTGCCATATGCATCCGCCAAATTTGAATAATGGTAGTAGCATTCCCCGTAATACTCAAATTGCTGATTTGTCATTCTTCACAGTTAATCTCCATGAACCACCATATCTCGTGCATTAAGTATGTGCCTCTGCAAAATTCCATAGCCCAATCTAATTCTACATCAGGTATGTCAATTATGTCTATATCCGTGATCCCTCTAACTGTGCCTGTCCACATATCATGTGTATATTGTATGTCATGTACAAGCCTCTGCCCTGGAAAAAGTCTGTACTCTGCAGGCTCCACTGAAGTACCAAAGTCTCTGCTAAGGCTGCTCATGTAATCTAGGAGAAATGCATTGAGTGTCAGTAAGTAAATCATGACAATTTAATTTGAACAATCTATGAGCTCCTATGAATTGACCTATATTTAACCATTGTGTATCTAAATCATCTTTATGTAAGTGTTTTTGACTGGTGGCCACCATCTCAATGTCATATATAACTTGAGATTTAATCCAGAACATAGATATTTGTTTTCCTCCATATTGGCACCTGTTTCTATGCTTCCACACATTCCATAATGCAATGCAACATAAAGTATTCTTATAAGCATCATCATTCATCATAAATTCAAGTAAAGTAGCAGGACAATTTATATGAAAAGTATTTTCAAACCATTCCCAAAAACTAGTAAGCTTTACACAGCCAAATATGTGCTCCATGGATTCAACATATCTGCAATCAAGAGGGCAGTAAGGATTAACTGAATTTGTTGCAGAGTTGGAGTGCCTTGAGATAATTTCCAGACATGGCACACTTTTATTTGCAATTAACCAAGCAAAATAAGAAATTTTGGGGGGCAGGTAGGAGAGCCAGATATTCTTGAACAGTCTGAATGCAATGTCATCTGAAAGGTCCCAATAGATCTTAGATTTAGAAGGTACATGAGGCTTATTTAAACAAGTATAAACCTTGGATACATTGTAACTTGGTTTTACCACAGAGGGGTCCATTCTCGCATAATAGGATTGTGGTGAAAGTTGACATTGCCAATTCTTTGTATGATGAATCAGATATCATTTTATCCGAGGAACCGCTCTCGATTCGATTTTTAAGATTGGTCCAGGAGATCCACCTTGTGTTTTCCCGAGATCACCAAGATGCAAAATACCATAGGACATCCATTTTTTATAAAGCTTTGGGTGGTTTATGGCGGAGGTGTAGTATTATCTCTGGAGAAATTGGGATTCCAGAATAAACTTGTGTTGGAGTGACTGTACTCAATAGCAGAAATATCAAAGGTTTTGTGAACCTTGTTCCAAGCTTGAATGAAACTTTTCATGAGAGGAGAAGTATTAGGGGCAGGTTTCAAAGTTGTGAAAGCTGAGGAAGGCAAGCTATGACTGATGGAAGGATGCCCCTTGGGGTGACCGCAGGAGACGACCAATATTTAATGAAGACCATGGCTGGATTGTTGTGATCAATAATGATTTCCGGATGTACTTCCCAAAATAAGGCATAGCCCCGAAGGATCAAATTTTTGCATCCAAGACCACCATGTATCTTGCTTCCGGTGATAGTGTTCAGCTTAACCATGTGATGATTCTTCCGGATAAAGTTCCTTACAATTCTCTCAATTTGTCTTTGGTAAATGCATTTGGGAGCCAAAAGAGCCGAGGAGTAATATATGTGAGAGGCAAAGAATGATCGAGTTAGCAATTATTCTTCTCCCCCGCAGAGAGAGACAATTGCCGTAATTGCCTAATTTCTTTCCTCGATTCTCGAACTATAGGAGACCATAGCTCTTTTTAAACTAGGATTGAGTGACAGAGGCATACCTAGAAGGCTTGTTGTTTCAGTTTGATCCGATGCATTTGATACACTGCAATGTTATCGGTGTCCATGTCACCAATGATGGTACATTTATTTAGATTCAGCTGAATGCCAGAAGCAGCTCCAAAGATGTGAATTATGTGGAGGAAGTTGGCAATGATGCTAGGATCATTCTTGAGAAAGCTGAAAGAGTCATCTGCATATTGGAGAATAGACAGATTGGTTGTATTGTCAGGAAGATTAAGTCCAATAATATTCCCCAAGGATTGATGGTAGTTGATCACTCTAGTTAACATCTCAGCAACAGCCAGAAAGAGATATGGTGCAAGGGGACATCCCTGTCTCACACCTCGAGCAAGAGGGAAAAATAGCCGGGGAACCATTGACAAGAACAGTTGATTGAGATCTAGAATTTAAGCCCAAAATAAGCTTAATAATCTTATCACTGAAGCCAAGCTTTTGAAGAGAGAATTCTAGAAAGTTCCATCTAACAGTATCAAAAGCTTTTGAGAAATCTAGCTTGAGCAAAATGCAGTTTTGCTTAGTGAGATTATTCCAATGCATTCCCTCCATGGCTGCAATGTAGTTATCAAGGATGAATCTGTTGGGGAGGAAGGCAGATTGATTCGAGCTGATAACCCCTTGGAGATGAGATTTGACCCTGTTGGCTATGATTTTGGCACAGACCTTATAAGTGGAGTTTGTCAAAGAAATAGGCCTCCAGTCCGAGAAGGATTGTGGATTGTCAACCTTAGGAATTAGAGTAATGAGGCCAGATGAGAGAGAAGGATGAAGGTGGTTTGAGTTCCAGAAACCTTTGATCATATGCACAAAGTCATCTTTAAGAGTTTCCCAAAATGTAATAAAAAATTCTGGGGGTAACCCATCAGGACCTGGGCTTTTACCTTTTGCAAGACTTTTTAAAGTGAAGAAAATCTCTTCAGCATTTGGAATAGACTCCATTGCAGGGGTCATGACAATGGTACTGTGAAGATCATTATTTTCAACCAGATCAGTAAAAGATTTAGCTTCTGCAATTTGGACATGATTGTCTCTGGGCTGGGAGAAAATATTAGCATAATTTGAGCAAAAAAAGTTGGAAATTTCTTTTTGATCAGTAATGGTATTATCATTTCCATCTTTGACTGAGATAAGTTGATTTTTCAGAAGCCTAGACTTAGCAACTCTATAGAAAAACCTTGAATTCCCATGATCCATGTGAGATAGGTATTTTAGTTTACATCTGATAGATGCACCTTTAGCTTCCAGCTCTTCAATGGTTTTAATTACCATTTCCAGATTTCCTTCTTGTCTATGGAGATCAATGTTGAAGGGGTCTTCTTGCAGATTAATTCTAACCTCCTTCATTTTCTGCAAATAAGATTTCTTTTACTTTTTGCTTAATCTCATGAAGATTCTTTGACCATTGCTTAATCCAGGCCTTTGATTTTTTAATGTTGTCATAGAAAGTTCTCATGGAGTTTGTAGATCTGACCTTGGGTAGAGAAGTGTAAAAGGCAATGAAATCTTTACAGAAGGATTCAGAATCTAGGAGTGAGCAGTTTAATTTAAAGGGAGTGTTTCCATGCCTTTTGATAGAGAGCATAAGATTAGTAGAAAAGAATTGAGGCTGGTGATCAGATATTGAAGTACACTCATCACTGTATACCAAGCAGTTATTCCAAATCTCATTATGAGTGTTATTTATGTAAAACCTGTCAAGTGCACAATATACTCTGTTGTTCCCTTCTTGCTTATTAGACCATGTGTAGACTGAGGTGGAGGATGGGATATGCTTTGAAAAAATGGTCGCCGAAAGCATTTGATCCCACCGAAGTTCTTTCAACAGAGGACATGTTGAGATTTTTGCCAATTTTCAAATCCCAGGTGGGAGTGTTATTGAAGTCCCCTGCCAAAATCCAGGTATCACAGTCTTGGGATGCAATGTGATTGTTGATCTTGAGCCAAGTGTTAGCTCTAAGTCTAGACTCAGTGGAGGCATAGACATTTATCACACCAAATTTAGAGTCATTATGTTTAAAAATTACTGATTGCCAGGATCTGCAAGGGCTAGTGTAAACAGAAATATGAGTAAGGTGTCTCCATATAATGCAAAGCCCTCCTGAGGTCCCAGTTGCTTCAATCCATGTGGAGGAAAAACCTGGGCCAATCCAATCTGAAAGATTGGAGCACTCAAAGCTGGGGAGCCTAAGCTCCTGAAGAAGAATGATATCTGCATCATAACTCCTAATTTGGGAGATGGCTCTTCTCCTTTTAAGGGGGCCTTTTATGCCTCTTAGGTTCCAGCTAAGAATCTTCATGGCAATAATTTAGGAGAGGCAACCTTGGGAGGAATCAATGTAGTCTGGCAGCTTTTTAGATTTAAGTTTTAGTATTAGCTGCGGGGGTGTTATGAAGCGACTGACCAATTATATTTACCCTTTTTCTTTTTTGACCTTTTTTAGCAAGGGGTCGCCAAAGTCTTATCTTGATGAGTAGTGAGGTAAATATCATTATCCCAGAGGCTATCAGTATTTGTAAAATGATGAGAAAGGGTATTCTCTTTGTCAAGATCTAAATCTTCAGAGTTTATGTGTGCAGACAATTTATCTGAGTGAGAGCATTGCCAAAATTTGGATTTGCAAGACTCAGTCGCGTGAGTCTCCATAGAAGTATTGTTGATGGAATCAGGTACAATGTTATCCCTATTAGGATTAGTGACATTCAAATTAATTTCAACATTTGAAATGGAAAGATCTTGCCCGGGATTAATTTGTTTGGAGGTGTGTTGAATCTGACATCCCTTTGAGAAGAATCTTGTTTCTCCTTATCATGCCGACATTGTACTCCTAATACCTCGGTTTGTTCCCCGGGAGTCTCACTCCATAAACTTTGTTCCCAAACATTTGATATGTCCTTAGCCTTTTCATATCTCATCCTTCAAGTCAACTCGACATATTTTCGTGGGATTCGCACCTTTGTCCGTCACCTTATCCAATGCTATGTCCGCCACTATAGCTGCCTCTAATTCCCTCAGAATCACTGAGCTATCTCCGTGGGAAATGGCTGAATTTTTTGGTGAATGAGAATATGAGTGTGAATTGTCATCGAGTCAAAAAAGCGAGGAGGGTGGTCGTAAATTCCGCTTTCGGTGAAAGTGTAGTGGTATGAGGGATAGGGGTGAGTGGCTGATGTGTTGGGGGCTGATTGTGATGGGGGTTGGCAAGTCAAGACCTTTGCATATAACATCTCGCAGAATTATCAACATCTTCTTCCGATATGTCCGCAAGTATGGCAAAGGAGTTTGACACTTCTATGTCACCGAGGTCACCGTCAATATCTGCAGCAGTTCATTGTTCGGATATCCATGTTTTGAGAAGGGACTGGTGCACTTGTGCATCCAAAGTTGAATGTATCCTTCAAAGGTAATCAGTGCCTTTTCATTAATTAATGAAACTCCATTCAAACCTTCGCTCGGCTTATATTCTCCGGTGTAGTTGAGACTCGAGACCATTTTGTTCCCATTTGGAATACCTCGAGAAATTTTGCTTGATGAAAGTTGATGGCTGGTGTTACTCTTGGAGTCCTTCAGATTTTTGATAAGGTTCTATGAAGATCAATTCTTGGAGGCGTATGGTGCCTTGCCTTTAACATTTAGCATGTTTTTGTTATGCTCAATGTTTGCTTTGTTAATTTGAGAAACACCTTGAGATGATACCTTTGGCGACTCAACTTGAAGCTTATTTGTCAAAGTAGGCTTTTCCATATCAACAACCGGGTCGATTTTCCTTGATGAATATTCCCTTGTTTAAAACCTTAATTCCCATTTGCTTGTCATATGTTGATGTTCAATGAAACACAGGAATTATCGAGAGAGTTCATGATTTTTGTTGTACCAAGTTCTTGACTTCCCTATGCTTCTGAATTCTTCTAGCACTTGCCATTTACCTTGCTCCATTCCTTTTGAGGTAGAGGAACATTTTGAACCGGTATGTTGGTGCCTCGTTCTTTGCATGGTGATTGATTTGTTTGGATTGCTCGTGGGTAGCAATTCCTTTTCATGAAGATCCTTGTGAGTTGTTTCCTTGTGAGGAAGGAAACATTCACCGCCAATCTTATGTCTAGAGTTACAGCTCTGGCAATGATTTGGTAAACCTACCCATCTAAGTTGTAAGATAGATGTCTTCCCAAAGAAGTCCAAGAATGATATGGCAGTAGGGATGACTTTGGTAATGTCCAACTGAATGAAGCATTTGGGAGGTTTGAATGAGGAATATTCTGTGGTAAGGTAAGTGCCAATGGAATTGAAAATGGAAGAGAAACAATCTTCATTCCAGTAAATTGGACTTAACTCACTCATAGTGACAGAAGCAATGTGGTACTTTTTGAATTCATTTAGAGGCATGGTGGCATTCCATTTTAAGAAAGATACTTGGAAGGTGTCACAGGTAGTGAGGCCAAGCTTCAGTAAATAATTCGAGGTCCTTGGGCAGCCACATTCCACCATAATGTAGGGGAAGTTTAACCAGTAAATAGAATTAATGACAATACCCTTATGTAGCCTCAAAAGATGATCCCAGAGCTTTTCTATTTTTAACCCAACAGAATCCACTTTGACAACAACAGCAACCTTTGATAAAGATTCAATTTTGGAAGCAATTAAGGGTGAGTTCAGGTGAATACCTCTGAAAAGCTGTGTATTTGTAGGGGCTCTTGATTGTTGGTATTCAAACTCGCATAATTGTTCATCCGAGATGATTGGTTGTTGCTTTGGTCGAGGAAATAAAGGTAATGGTATCCCGCTTTGCATCCAATCTTGGTAATGTTTGAGATCCCCTTTGATCCGGGAGACAGAGTGTCCCAGTTCGGAGCAAAATGGCTGAAATGATGCATATCTTTTGGCAGAGGTTCTTGGTTAGCAAAATTCCCAAATTTGATAATTTTAGATGGATCAAGATGGAATGCACTTAACTGAGAGAGAAGAGCGTCCCTTTGAGCAGCGGGGAGGAGCATGAAATTGTGAAGGATCGAAAGTGAATTTGAATTTAGGGCTGACGGGCCATGAAAAAGTGTATTTTTTTGGGGGAAATTCGCCATAAATGCAAAATGAAGGGGAGAAGGCTGTCAGAGGCTAGGGAGGCTAAAGAAGTGGGAATGGAATCCTAGAAAGAAATCTATCTAAGAGCTTAAAAGGATAGAAATACCATAAAATTGCCAGAGGTACTCAAAAACATGGATTGAATCATTCTGAGAAAATTTTAACCATAATTTTGTTTTCTGACCATCCACAATGTACCTGAAGAGTTGCAGTTGCTGAGATGTTCTTTTTGCCTGTGAATTCTAGCACCCAAGCCTCAATCATCTCGGCTTCAAATTCATCTGAAGATGGTACAATTGAATATTCTGATTCAAACAGATAATCTGGGAAGAATTGGTTGAGAATAAGACTGTCCCAGAGCTCGGAAGATGATCCCCTTAGAAAACCACAAGTAATTCACTGCTCCTGTTTCAGAATGACAAAAAATTTCCCATCCATGTGAAGCTTACAGCAAGGAGAATCTGAAGATTGCTTGGCCTCTACAAAGCCAGCAATGAATTCTCTTGTAAATCCTTCTCAAATGCTTAGATCCATGTATAATTTCATCAAGAAAAGGTTTGAATCGAATGAGACAAAGAATTCAAGAAAAATGGCGCTCCTTTGCTGACGTGGCATATTTCTCTCTTCAGTCCTAAAGCTCCAGGTGGTATATTATAGTTATGTGTGTTGTTTCCATGTGCCACTTGTAGATATGCTTCTGCAGTATAGGTTATCCCAGAGAAGGAATGGAAAAATGACACCTTCGTGTCCTTTACTCGAACACTTGTCCATTACAAGTGGTTTGAGTTAGACGAAAGGACATCCTCGACAATGGTGCATTGTTTGAGAGGAAAATTTCCCGTATCTATATGATCTAGACATCGTATAGGTTGAGAGTCTCCCATTTGATGGTCCTATAAGATACTATTATTAGCCACACAAACATATTTTCATAATTGTAGCTTATCACTTTTGCATCTTTGTCCTTCTGCATAAGGACCTAGCTACTCTACAACCCACTTTGACAAGGAACCAAGCACGACTACCAGGCACCAAAGTTTCCACTATGGTAAATCTATAGCTAACTACTTAATGGAGTCTCTTTGGCTATGTGTTTGGGATAAATGCTAGCTAAGATATATTGTTCACCTTGCATGCATTTGAAAATACTCCTCTAAAGTAATTATACCCATCGAAAGAGTAGCAGATATGCATTAGTAATATGCTCCTAATATTGGCGGGCGTTGAACTTTTTTGGCTTCCAAGTCAAGCCAGCATCTAGTCTCGGCATCACTTTTTGAGCATTGGTGAGGAGCTAAAGTATTCTATTGACAAAATTTATCCCTACGCCACAACTGAGGGTTGGAGACTGGATGTGGAAGGCCTAGGCTTTGTTAAGCAGCCTTCCACTTCCCCAGTGGATTGTGACCGAGTGGAAGTATAGGATGGATGATTTCATAATATGCTCCTGAGACTCCTAGATCCATACTGAGCTGGAACTTGCCAATGCCGGCAAGTTCCCTGGACTGTGGGGTAACATTACTGGACATGCTGTGAGCAACGTAGCCTCCAACCCCAGAAGTCCCACATCATGTGTAATATGCTTGGCCCCAATCCTCAGTGGACTTGGAAGAGAGACAAATGGAAGTGGAACCCTAGCCTTATTGCATCTAATTTGCCAACCTTGGCAATAAAATCTCTCGTTTTAAAAAAAGTCCCATATCCTCAGTCCCACCAGCCTATCTTTGGAAGCACTAACATGTAAGAAGAGGATTCACATTTACTACATTTGTTGATCAAAATAAGACTTTTCTACCCTCTCTACTTATATGTGCTACTTGGTGGATTGCATGTTCCAGGTGCACCCCGTCTTTTCCAAGTAGAGAGATACCTTATCTGGCATATTTGTGTACAAGTAAGTATTTAAGCGTGTTTCAATTGGTTTCCTGTACACTTACTCAATGCCAGGGTCAACATGGAATGTTTTGCGTTGTACATTATTATAGAGGAAAGTTTCTACTTGTAGATTTGTGTCAAGTGGGTTCCTTAACCGGCAGGTCCTCGGCAAATTCGAATCTCAACCGTTGGATCTAGAAGAGTTATTAGCCGTAATGTTCTGCTAGCGATTCAATAAACAGGCAGCACAATTTGATAAACAGGCTGTAGGCATATGCTAGCCCATTTCCATGGGTTTTGGGTCGGATTTGGATGGCGACAAAGGCTCTGGCAGATGGGCAGACTCTGAAGAAAAGGGCGAAGCAGGCCCTTAAGAAGAGGATGGCTGTCATATTTTGCTCCAATCTACTATATTTTTGCTTGAATCTACCGAAAAAAGGATTGAAGGCTTGAATCTGCCAAAAATAGGCTGAAGATAAACCTGCCTTCAATCTGCAAGAGATTCTCCTTCCAATCTGTCCTGCGTGTGCAAGCTTTTGCGTGAAGCTTTTGTGTATGCGGCTTGTGGAAGAACTCTGTTTTGTAGATTGATTGTCATCTTCACCCAGCTCTTCATCTTCATCGAGCTCGGCCCTGCAAGAATGAGAGGATTGAATCGAATCAGAGGATTGAATCGAATTTGCCTCGGACCTCCCGGTTAAAGGGGTCAAACCCCGGGCTTTATTCGCCAAATAAATGGGCTGCGCCCTAGCGGGCTGTATATTATTAGGCGTAATGGGCACTCTGGGGTTTAACCCTTCTTATCAACTCATATGTAATTGTGTTCAAATTTTTCTTTCTTTAGCGGGGTTGCCTAACCCCCCCGCCCACTTTCTGCGTTAAGGCTATACCCGTGTCGTACCACATCACTGTTTTGTTTTTAGCCGTCCGATTAATTATTTTACGATCGTAGGGTCGGAAAATTAGAAAAGGAAGTATTTGTCACGTGGAGTATTCGACCTCTCCGTTATTTCGATCTCGGATTTCACCGCCATTCTAATCTCCACCTTCTGTTCTCTTCTATTTAAGCCATGGCCAAGCCAAGACAAGCTTTCTTTAAATCGCCCTTGTCCGAGGATGCTTCGACGCTCCCTTGCCCCTTGGATTTGCAAATATAATGTCCGGACATGTTAGATTATGGCGTAAGCGTGGAGGTAGAAACAAAAATGCAATGATTTCAACGACAAATCTTCTACAGGTATGTTTCATGAACCTGGCATACAAAATGAGCTTTCCTTTACAAATGGGGACTGGACGCAGGACTTAGGTTTTTGCAGATGTCAACGTTGACAGAACTAGAGACATCCTTCTGTGTCCAACCCGATGTCGACCGGCTCTTCTTCTTTCTAGAATTGCAGGCTTGCCGATGAGTTTTATAGAAATCACTGGAGTCAAAATGAATCCGTTGGAACCAGTGGAAGATGTTTGAAGATCGCTGGAAAATCAGTGAAAACCGGATGTAAAAATCGATGGCAGAGCTGTGAAAGACAATGAGTTTTGCGATTTTTTTTATGTAGAGTACACCATATGGTGTAGCATTCTGATGTCTTTTCAAATTTAGAACTGTGGTTTCAGGCAGGTTTAGGGAAACCGTGGCGTGGCTTTTGGCATACATATGAGCAGAAAGTAATTTCGACCCAGATGGCAGTAGAGATAGACTGATCTTATATGAAAATAGTGGAAATCAGAAAGATCATCAGCAATGACGAAGAGCTTTGATCAGAATTCGTTGCTGTCACAGGTCATTGATGCAGTGTGATATGGGGCAAATGACAGAACTATTTTTAGGCTGAACATGCGTCCAAATTTGCTACGTAATTAATTGGGTTTAGCCGTAGTGTGATTTCAGCCCCAAATTCCCTTAAAGCTGATGCCATAGCTCATCTGTTGCAGCTGCAAAGGGCTCTCTGCTCCAATTTGTTTTCCAAGCTTTCTAACATCTCTGCTGCGTCTCTGAATCAAATGCAGCTCTGCTGCTTCTTTGAATAAAATGCAGCATTTTGTGGTCAAGAATCAGAAGCAAGTTTCTTTCCGAGGGCTTATGATCTCAGCGCATTGGAATACTAGAGACCCGGTTGTCTCCATGACACTAAACAATGGCATGATATATGACTTTGGTGGTTTTCCTTCTCATTTCTACAAGGTTAGGCCTAGTTTCTTTGGATTTTGCTATTTCTTGCAACTAGGTTTAAAATCCAGATTAAATATAATGCTCCTGGTGAGCCTGCCATTGCCAAAAGAACTAAGTACCTGTTGGGCACAACAAAATTTAAATTTGTAGCAGATGATCATTGCCACAAACATCACCAAAAGTGAAATCATTTTACCTTTTTAAAGGTTTATGGCTATGCAGTCTTAGATATCCCAAAGTTGTGCAGTGGCTTATATGATGCAGCAGTAACTTTATGTGCATTAGGTGCATAAATCCAGGTGCTTTCTTCTATCTCTTTGCATCATCCCTCCATTCTTTGGATGAACTATATCATTGCTTTCTTGCGATGCAGTTTGTTGCTCAGAAGGAGAGGCCTGTCAGAAGATTTGATTTTTAGTGTAGGCATGCATCTTCTAGTATTCTCTTGGTGTATGGCCTAGCTAAAGACAACCATTTTTCTTGGGTGCTTGGTCTTTAGGTATTTGCTATGCATATTGAAAGTCTGTTTCATAATTCATAAAAGGTTCTTGTCTGCTTCTCTCCATATATGACAAGATCATCAAGAACAGGGCTGTCTAGCAGAGACAATGCATTTTATGTGAATAATAATTCAGAAAACAATGATAGTCCTGGATTATTGCAGAAATCTAGCTCATCTCTGACAGTAGACAAGCTATTCTGAGCTTCTTTCAGAAGGTACTACTCAATACTAGTATTAGCTATGGCAATTGGATAAGTGTGTCTTACATTATTCCATATCCTATTGCTAAAAAGAAAAGAAATGGCCTTCGGGAAGGAAAAAATCCACTAGTTGCAGGCTCTTAATACTTAAGTCAAATGTCTTAATCATCATAATTGGATATCGATAACATGGTTTTAGTGCTACTTCCTGGCATGTCATCTAAATGTCGATATATATATGAAGATGCTAGAACACATGTAACTATTAAACTTCCCAGTTTTCTCAAATTGTTTTTACCAGTAGATTGGAAAATGTAGCTTAATTATTGTTTTAAATTATCCATAACCAATCTTGGATTGCTGCCTTTGCAAGTTCATGATGTATCGTATTGCTTCTTTTAGAGGGTATTGTATGGTATTGCAGAAGCCTAATACATAATGAAACTTGATCTATCTTCTTTTTTTTTTTTAGCAATTTGGGCTTATTTCATTATCTATCTCGTATTATATTGACTGGAAAATTGTTGTAGTCTGAATCAATCTACAAGAAATTGACTACCTTATTTGGTCAATTGACAAATCCTTTGTCAAAACAAAGTCAGAAAGAACTTCTGATCATCACGACAAAGTCAAGCTAATCATGCAGTTATAGAAGACATTGAATTGGATCAGATATTCACATTTGAGTAAATTTGAGTTTTATGGTTTCTTTATTTCAAACCCTTATGCTTGTTCTTCCCTATGGTTTATTCTACTAATGCTATGCTTGCAGTGGTTATTTTTGTTATGTTGAGCCATCCTATGGATCTAAATTCTAACTTCATAACTAACAGGTGACATCAAAGGTTTCTAGATCAAACAAGCAAATACATCAAGAAGGAAACAAATGCACATTGTAATCCATCGTTGTCGGTATTTTACTACACATATATGTACTCTTTACACAATCTACAATAATAAGAAACTATATGGAATCTTGGTATTGTTAGTTAGCCATGTCATAAATGTTTCTCAAGACAAATTTGAGTTACTAGATGTACTTGAAAATTACGATCATGCTTACTTAGCATGTGTCTGATAGCAAATTAATAATAGGATAATCTATCCTAATTGTATATTGTAATTGGTTTTATAGAGGTAAGGTTTCAAATATGTGAACATTTTCATCATGTGCTTACAACGTTTAACTAACTACACATTAACATTCAAGAAAAAAAGCCAATAAAATCAACCTCATGTACTTATGCACTTTTGTTGAAGATGCTTATTCTACTAAACTAAACATTCTTTCAAACTTGAGTGAAACTACTAATTGCAAAATTAAAATGATTTTGCAAACTCTAAAAACAATGTTTACGTCATGTTCAGTCTATTTCATCACTTTAGACATACGGCATCTAAAATCTTATATCGTAATTACCCATTTCGCCTCAAATACCTGACTTCTTAGAACTTGAAGGATTACTACGCAAATTGTTATAGCCATTCTTAACAGTATTATGCTCCTGGATGAACTGCTTTTCTAACATGTTTACTCATGACGATTGGTAGCATGCCCTACCATCTCAAACTCGAACATGTTTAAACTACCTTCATACTTCTCAACATCTTCAGCCTTTTCTTTTTTTAGTCGGCCTCCTTATATGTTGTAAAAATTATTTTAAAAATTTGTAAAACAAAAATTACATTCCCTCCCCTATTTCTTCCTTCAAACTTTTCCAATCCCACCCTATCATTTCCCCAACCCTGCGTTTCTGCTAGTTTTTTTTTTTTTTTTTTTTTTTTTAGCACGTTTGCACAAACGCAAGTGGACACTTTGAAGCAATTTCAGAGTGTCCACGTTGCAGCCAGCTGGGATTTTTGTGCACGTGGACAGCTTTAAATCGTTAGATTCGATCTACGATCGAGAAAATACAAGGAAATTCCAGCGTGTTCAGGGTAGCATTGGGGAAGTTGAGCCCGCACCACTGCCGAAAATTAGCATCGATTAGATTTCCTAGAACAGATATCCATTTTGTTTGTTCTTGCGGCATCTGGTGGGAAGTAGATTCTATTTCAAACCTATTTAGAAGTTTGCAAGTCTATCGGCAGGTAAATTTTTGCATTTCAAAGCCATTTCAAAGCTGCAATGAAAGTAATCTTTCTGTGTACGACTATGTCTTGGCAACCGGATTCTGCTTTCTTAGATCTTTCCATGCCCCGTTTTTGGGCAAATGCAGCATTTCTTTACTAGGGTTTCAAACCCACAGTCGAGTTCCATCCGATGACATGAAGCTATAATGTGATCTTCTGGAGATATGGAGCAAACGCCAGAGGAGCAAAAACCAAGAGACCATGTCGTTGCAGTGCAGGTAAAAATGATGTCATGTTTTGTTGCTCTTCTGCCGTATAACACACACAAAGCAACATCGTCAGACACACAAAGCACATGATTGTTCCTTCTCTACTGGACCTGTTATGAGCATTTTCCTCTTCCCTTGAGCATTTGTATTGTTAAGCATGTGAAATTCGAATTGGTCCGTGCTTCTGCAGTGTGGCAATTTGCCATTTTAAGAAAGCCTCATGGTTGTGGGATTTCTTGGGATCGGCAAAACAGAAGCTGCAACCTTTCGGTTCCGAAAAACCTTACAAGAATTAATACCCAGCTAGTTAAACAACAAGCGAGCTTGAGCATTCGTGCAGATGCTAGTGATGATACTGCCACGGTGTAATCTCGAGCCTGTTGTTAGTTGATCAGTTATTATTTAGTAAGAGCTGGAGAGTCTGGATTTGAGAGAACAGGGATTATCAACATGAACCCAGTGGCCAAAACGTCCATTGATAATGGATTGTCTAAGGAAGGGGCGCAACAAAGCCTAAAGGGCGCTCTTCACTTGAAAGAAATGGCACGTGTTGGAAATTGTTGGATATGGGCTTATATTACTCAAAGGGAATATCGGACTGGTGAATTGATTTCTTACGTGAACAACGTTTCCAGAAGGTTTGCATTCTTATTCCACCATTTAGTTTCAGGCATAAAGATTTGGCATTATGCGTGTCTGATATTTGGGCCAAATATGCATATCCAGTATGAGAACCACATGATTGAATCGATTTTGCTGTTTTTTATACACAGGGCAAAGATATGAAGTCACTGTACTATTATGCTTACTTAATAAGCCTATGTCCAATTTCACAGTCGCCTTGTCCCAGAATATAGCTTTTTGGATGCAGGAGGTTACAGATCTTACGAAGGAAGGGAGCTACAGGCAGTTAATGAGGTTACTATGTCATTTTTTAGTTCATGGCATTTCTTGTGACCTTTTCCATCCAGTCAAATTTAATAACGCACTGTAACTTTTAGCATATATCAGAGGATTTACTCGACTTAGTATTCGACCAGTTGGAGTAGAATAAAAAGAACTCGTAGGAGCATGAAATAAAGAACTTAGAGTCTCCGAGAAAAATGATTTTGAACCAGCAAGGTCCAAGCACAGTCAAAAATCGCAGAGACTAGGAGCATGGAATTATTGAATAAAGTTAAATTAAGTACGCTGTGCTTGTAGCTGGATTTGCATTCCCAGCTGCCAACCACCAATTTGACACTAGCTGTCTGGCAAGAAATATAATCTGGCCCAAGACTGCGCAACTCCCATATAAAAATCCATGTGCCTGCCTCAAATAATCAAGATTGGGCTTTGCCTCCCACTTCTCTTTCCTCCTCCTTTGTCAATTGTTCAGCATCTGGTGCAAGAACTAGCTCTGTATGAGAAGCCTTGCTACTGACCTTTCTTAATAGACGCCCAATATTACCAGATGTAACTTCCACTCTGGCTGGTTCCCTTAGTGTTCCCATCACATCATTATGCGCATCTACGAGTTCTTCAAATCTACTACCTTCCATCAAAAGTTGACAGCTTGATGAATTTCTCCATCTTGCATTAACTGCAACATTCTTGAAGGCGTTAGATGATGTGCTTCAACGTGAAAGATAAAGTCCTAACATGTAAATGAGTTTTGATCTTACCAAAATAATATCAAAAGCTGCCAGAAACTCTACTTGGTGGGTCACCAGAATTACAGTCTTCTTAGACAACATTCCCATGATACAGTTCTGCAATATCAGTTCGTAATTAGACATGCTTCTAATCATGCAAAATGATCAGTGAAATGTTAACAGGGCACCTTGAAAAGGGCAGCGGCAGTATGAGCATCAACAGCACTGAATGGATCATTGAGAAGATAAATGTCAGTGGCACGAGCTAACTGAATACGCTGTTTCTGGCCTCCACTCATGTTGAGCCCCTTTTTTGCCTTTTCAGTAAGATCACGATACGGAAAACTTTCAAGATACTTATCAAGTGTGTAATGTGTTATTGTATCGAATTTTGTCCATTGGCAATCCAAATAGTATATTGTCCCTGATAGTCCCACATTCAATCCATGCTATTTGTGCACATAGGCAACTCTACCACACAGTTTAATCTGATAGAAACATCAAAATGAGTTGCCCAAATACATTTTGAACTTGTACAGATACAATAAAGATGCACTTACAGTTCCATTTAATTTTGGCAACTCTCCTAGAACAGAAAGGAGTGTCGACTTTCCAGAACCGACTTCTCCACAGACTGCAACTTTCTCACCATGCTTGACTTTAAGATTTATATTCCTGATGGTAGGTTTAGCAGCTTTAGGATCCCAACTAAGGAATCCATTTTTAATTTCAGGTGCAAAATCAAAGTTTCCACTTGAGTTCCTACAAACTGCATCCTCAAGAAACCTGCAAATACGGAACAACGAAACTCTGACGTGAACTACAACTGCAATAAGATCTGGAACTATACGAATAGGATCCTGGATCATGCGCAATGTTGCAAGTGCAGTAAATACGTTGCTTGCAGCCAGTGGGATTCCCATTAGCCGGCAAGCAACAAAAGTTGATGTTGCCATGGCAACAGGAGAGAACCAAAATATCAAAGAATTTAATGACTTTCTAAACTGCACTCCAGATAGCCACTTCAGCTCAACTCTACAAAAATTATCTATTCTTGAAATGGTCCTTCCATGCTTGTAATTTTAGAACTTTCATGCTTTTGAGGGCCTCTGATGTAGCCCTAGTCTTTCATCCTGAGCTTCCATAAGTCCACTCTGATACCTCTGCTGCAACCTTGCTAATGGGGATTTAAGAACTACAGCAAGGATGATTACAGACAAGCCAGCCAATGTTGCCCAGCCTACAGATATAAAGACAATGCACAGGGCCAAAAATATTTGCAAAGGAGTTGTCCACAAGAGATGTATCTAGTAAGGAAATTCACCAGTTCGGTATGCATCAACTGCAATATAATTGAGTATCTCTCCTGCGCATGTGACTGTCTTCCAACATTTGATAGCTTCAGCTCCTTCTCGTACACAGCTGCAATTATTTCGTTTATTGCGGAACGCAATAATTGCAGAAATCACGCAGTTGTTGAGATATGATTGGGTAGTCTGAGCATGCGCTTATACACATATAAAGATGTATGGGTAAGTTCAATATGGCATAAGCCCATGAACCTCAATCATATGTGCAACAATGTGGTTAGCCTTCTTAGCAACTGTCTTCTATCATGCTGGTTTATGTTTGTGTTAAAATCAGTTTTCCTGTTTAAACAGTTTTTTTCTAACCATCAGAGCACAGAATCATGTTGCATACTAAAGAACTGGATTTGCGATGAATTATTGACCGTGATGTCTAAGGCATCCTTTTCTACAAGTTGTGCTTTTATATTGGTTTTTTAACCTGGATTTTGCAGATGCTAATTCCTAAATAGCTGTTATTTTGAACAGGTTTATCTAAATTGCCAAAGCCTTTTTGGGTCTGGGCTGTGATTACTACAAGATGCTATGTCGAATACACATATGTGGGGCAGGGTACTATGTTCAATGCACCTTATGCCAAAGAGCTGCTTGCCTTAAACAAGAATGCCAAATTATATATGGGACATAGTCTCGGTGGCTCATTGGCCACATTGTTCACATTTTATTATTCTACAGCAAGATAAATATGGTAACAAAAAATAGTGGCTGTGGTCTTCACATTTGGGCATCCTAGAGTTGGAAATGAGGACTATTCCTATTACATGAATGGCAAGTTGAACTTTCCTAACAACCGCTACTTCAAACTAGGGTACTGCAATGCAATGACGTTGTGGCAAGGTTGCCTATGACAACTTTCTCTTTCTATAGAAATTTTTTGGCTTATGTTTCTATTCTTACAGTCACGACAATGAAAAGGTAACTAGCATTTATGCCTTCTGGATATTTTTCTCCGCTAGAAATGACATTATGTTCTTGTTTGTACAGTGCCTTGCTGAAGAATCCAATAGAAACTTATCGCATATATTTTTTCTAGAAAATCACATAGTTGGAATGTAGGAGCTGATTCAGAATTTCACGATGTGCCATGAATATGGGGCTGCATATAACGAAACAAAGTTTTGCACTATATTTCAAATTCTCGGAGATAATTTTGCCTAGTTTGTTTGACCATATCAGCTATGTAAATTTTGTGAGACTAGAACCTACAATTTTCGTTCAAAAAATCACCCAGGAAATTGGTTACGGAATAATGTGCTTGCTAGTAGTGTTATCCCTTGAGTTTGAATTGAGTTTTTTCTGGAATACTTGATATTGCGACATAGTGTGAACATACTAAGTTTTATCTATAAAGATGATTCAAAAGTTGCTCAACTGAGAAACAAGCAATTGACAAAATCATCAAGTTCTGAAAGCCAAAACCAATATAACAACCAAATATTAGGTTAGCTGTAGTGGCCATGTTGACATAGATTGTAGGAAACAAGTGTTAACTAGAGTTTTGCCTTTAGGACATTTGGTACGAACAACGTTTGACACAACGGACTTGTTGGTATAGTGGCATTTCAATTCGAAAAGTATTATAGCAATGCATACATATATGATTTGCGTTTATGATTTGCGTTTAGATAACGACCAAGATAAATGGCTGGACACCACAAATATGTGCGGTTCATGCTTGTTGCACATATTCGATTGTCCTCCCACGCAATTTGATTAATAATGGACGTGACAAGGTGTTGAATTCCCTCTAGTTGTCATGTAAGTTTTAAGGTATGGACCTATCTATTCGCTTGTTACATAATTTTAAAGGGCCTAGCCCTTTCTGATGCCAATGACCCCAATTATGCTGAGGTTTTGCAGATAGTGAAAGCAATGGTGACTTGAAAATAGTGATAGCTTGGAGGGTAAAAAGCCATGTATGGGAAATGCAACTGGAACTGTTTACTAGATTCTATTTGGTAGATCAAACCCAGAAGAGTATTGCCCTTTTCCCATCTAATAAGTGTGTTTGCCTCCTTTTAACCTTGCCTACTGATAGTTATTTTTGTAGTCTCCTAGTTTCTTAAGATTGGCAATACCAAATAAGCATGCGACACATGCTTCAGCCAAATCGTGCCCTATAAGAGGCTTATGTTTTAGGTAAGTACTCTTCCACCAAAGATTGCTTTGGTGCTTCGAGTTTTATAGTAGCCGCATTGTACTTCAGATGGTACAAGTGGTGCTTGCTACAAGGTGATCAATTATAGGTAATGCTAATTGTTTCAGCATTTAGTGAAGACAAGTAAAATTACCTTTAACGTCCAGTCATTCTTGGTCATCTCTTCCACAAATAAGAGAGAACATGTTGCAGCAGATGTTGTTATAGGAAAACTTTACAGTGTTTATAGCAGCAGCTTCTCTTAAAGGCACAACTTCCATCCACCAGTTCATGAATAAGCATGTTGTTGCAAGCAGAGGATGCAATGATAATTTCTTGGACCCATGTAGCAAGAGATAAAAATCATGGGTGCATGACTTAATTGAAGTGTTCAAAAATGGAAATAGGGCGCAGATTAAGAAGTGACATAGTAAGAAGAACATCTATGAATGCGTTTATTAGTAAGAATAGTTTGTATACTTGAGTCTTAGATAGATAGATAGATAGATAGATAGATAGGTAGGTAGGTAGGTAGGTAGGTAGGTAGGTAGGTAGGTAGTGCTTAAATGGATTGCATCTTAACGAGGTAGGTATGTAGTGACAATTCAATCTTAGGAACTACAAGTGGAGGTTACATTACAAGTGGAGGCTACTATATGGTTGGTTGTATTTCTAGACCAAAACAATTATACCTTTGCTCTTGCATTGCTGAAACACTCAAATTATTATACCAACTAAATTCCTAAGCAAAGTAATCAAACGTGCCTTTGACTAGTTCTTCTTGGTTCTCCGCCGCAATCTAAATGCAGCGCAGTGTGCCATGTGTAGTTATCCCGGAATCATCAATCATCAAGGGAAGTTCGAGGTCCGGAGCTAGATAGATTGCACCGCCATTGCCGGATTTGGAAGCGACCCTAACTGCTGCACCCAAAGGCTCTGTCACGATTTTTCCCTAAGATTCATTTTCGGCTGTTAATCGCTGCTCTCAGGGCCTATTCGAATCACTGCTTCAAGTTTTTCTGTGGGGTCTGGTTCTAGGGTGTAGAGTTGTCAGCAGTGAAGCAGATCGAACATGTAGAAACCCATTTTCTAAGTTCCCACTGGTTTGAATCGGAGTAAAATCTGAATGTTGGGGCACTTTTTGGAATTTCTGTAACCGGATTGCCAAGGCCAGAATATGTTGCGGATGTTTTGAAGAGCATGGGATATCACAAGTTCGCCTTTATGATATAAACTCTGCCGTTTTAACTGCCTTTGCAGGATTAGGGATTCACGTTTTAGTTGGAGTGCCTAACAACGCAAGCTGAAGTGATCAGATTTCTGTCCAATACGAATATCAGAGGCATAATAGTGGGCAAAGAAGTCCTCACAGATTATCCCTATGTTGCCACAGTTTTAGTACAGATTATGTACCGCTTTGTTGTCAGCTTGAGTCACATGGTTGATTTTTGGCCTTTTGCAGCAGGAATCTGGTTACGTCCTTTGCAGTAGAGCTGGTTAAGAATACCTCATTTCAACAAATTTTTCTGATTTATTGTTCTCCTAATCGTCCCGTTTCTGGTTAAATTCCTCCTGTTTACCTTCTTGCCTGTTTTTTGTTGTGGCGTTTGTCTTCAAGGTTTGTTGATGGATCTTTCACAAAACAGTCTTCAAGCACATGTTTAACTCCATACTTATCTACGGCTGTAACAAGATTTCTCCTGTAAAATTCCTTTTCCGGCTCTGCTATCTGGTTTGAAGTCTTGGACCATGTTCTTCCTCGACAAATGGGTTGTTCCTCTATTTGTATGAGGGAATTTGCTTCAGCTTTGTGTTTTGTATTCACAGAAAGGAACGGAGAAGCAATATTTGATATTTTTGCCATAAGTAAGATTTTTGTGCAGACCAGTTCCGTGCTCCTTGCGCAGACAAGTTCCATGTTGTTTTGGAGCAGAGCACTTTTTGGTATCTGATCATGTTGGGCAGAGCACATTCCCTGGCCTAGTTTCTGTGTTTGGCACTCATGGGCTTCAATTTTCTCCTTGTGTGAGATCTTGAATATATGGCACCATGGATGTTGGAATCAAGCAACTATTAATGATTCTCTCTCCACCATATCAATGTTGCGTCAGCATTTTGTTCTTTTGTGCAACTGAGGCAGAGAAGATCTGACTGAGATCTGACTGGTATCAGATTTGAACCTTTCTACCAGTGTATCAAGGCCATTCCAAATAGGCACTCTTCTTCTTCTACTAACATTGTTTAAATTTCTTTGCCATTTTATTGCAATTGTAGTAGCTTTTAACTTTTTTCTCTGGAAACTTATATCAAGGCTTGAACTTGAGTCTTATTTGATTCTGGTATGTGTCTAGTGGCTTTGAATGGTGCGAAAAGCTCTAAGGATGATCATGTTGGGCGCAATGGCTTAGATTAAACCAAGTCATTTTAGTTCTCCTCACACTGGTATCTACATTGCCTTGATAATCTGTGTGGATCAATCTTGATCCTTATTATTGTTTTCCTCTTTGCCCAATTTTTTGGCCTGTTATCTTGGTTTTTCTCCTTTGTGTTCCCTCTTGAATGAACATTTTATCTTAGTATTCTTCCATATAAAAGATCGTTTTGTGATGGATTTGTGAACTTCTGCATAGAGCACTTTGTTGTGGGCATATAATAGACTAATTTATGCCCTTCGTCATTCTATAGGGGGCCAATGAAGCCCACTTCGAAAATGAAGTTAAAAAGTTGCACTATAACTATCAAGAGTTGCATTTAATGTTTGAGCTTTAGGCAAGTTAGAAAATATGAAGGGCTTTTTTCATGATAAAATACTTTAAGGGCATACCATGTTTTGAACTCGTATTGTTTCTAGATATTCAAAGTCTGATATTGAAACATGGGGCATCATGTCTCCAAAGATTGTTGTCACTGCTTAGATAAAGGGTGTAACTCTGTTACCTTGAAATGTTCTCCAACGATGTTTAAGTTGTCAGTTATACATAGATGATACGAGAGATAAACTAGACCCTTGCAAGCTAGAAATGAGATAACAAGCAATTATTTGTAGAGATGGCTACCACTTCTTTTTGCAAGTAAAAAGTTACGTTAATGAATGCTATCGATCCATGATGGGTTGTTTAAGCCCCATTTTGCAAGCCCATAGCTGAGATCCTTTTTGACTTGATACAAAAATCTACTTTGCCATGAGTTGGGTAAGAGAAATGTTCGCGGCGGCCTTGGCCGCCGCGATAAATTTCTTGTAGATACTAAGGATAAGAAGTACAATGATGGTGACGACATGGTATTGTGTTTTAGAAGGCCGTTATGCATTTACATGGATTTGTTCATGACAGTTGTAGATAGAGCATCTGCTTATGCACAATTTTCAACATGACATTGAAGAGAAGGGAAGTGATAGCTTGTGAGGTGCAATTGTTGTGTGTGTCGAGACTTGAAGTGGGAGATGGAGGATGGAAGAGGCATGAATCTTTAAAATGCAAGTAATTTCACAGAATGTAACAAATAGAAGAAGATGCAATTTGGATGCAGAGAGGAAATTTGTGTGAACTTTTTTGTAAGTTAAACATTAAGCTGAGTAAAAGGAGAAAAAAATGAAAATAAAATAATACAATTACACAAATTCTTTTTGAATGGTTTGTGTGGCTGGACTTGCTACTATGGCCACAAGAAATGCTGGGCCCTCTAACCATGGTACAAAAGTTATTAACGTGTCATACACAACTTTCACAACCAGAGGAGGAAAAGAGCGACGGGATGCAGTATTAGGCTATGGCTAAATCCGTCGTTTGTTTGGGCAGATGCCCTCTTTCCTTTCCGATGGCGCCGGAGACGCGCTCGTCCCCTCATCCCGCTTTTAACAGACCCAGCCGACGGAGTGGAGCATTAAGATCGCACCGTGCAATCTTTTCTTCCATGGATATTCCTGACTATCTTCCTTTGTCCTGGTAACACGCAATTTTCTAAAGATTCTAGCTTGCTAATCTGCGCTTCATAGTTTAGAATAAGCAATTTGTTCTTCAAATCAATCTGCGTCAAAGCTTGTATGTTGCCGACATCATTATTCATAAGATATTAAAATATTTCTTCATTGAGCTTATCAGTTTCCTTATGGCAGGGCTAAAAACCGAGGGAACAAGCCCGCTGGACCTTCCTTGGCTGTATGTTTGAAACTTACATGTTGATGTCCAGATCCTTTAAAGCTTAGAAAATTAGTTTGACGGCCCTTGGTGAACTTGGATAGGTAGTTGACGGCACATGGTGCGGTGTTAATGCAATTAGAGGCTCTTCAACAAAATGATCAACCATACGCAGATCATGGAATAGAAGTGATGTATAGGGTAATAATACTCTGCACCCATTCATTTACATTTTTTTTTTCTAGATATTAGAGAACTGAATAGCATGCTTTATTTGGATGTTCAGTTTGCTGGTTTCGATCCATTTGAGAGATCAACATATTTTGGAAGGCGCTTTGATCTTGGACAGGTTGTCCTTTAGATGTGTCCATATTTTGTTCTCTGACTTTCTTCCCTATTTTTCCTGAAAAGTATCTATGTGATTCTCTCTTCCAGTTTGAACGTTTTCGAAGAATTTTTCACCATTCCACATATAGGGTTCTGCTTGTTCACAAGAAATGCGAAACGTTGAGCAGTCTGTTTGTGAATGAGGTTGCTGATTCTTTCTATTATTTTCACATACAATTTATTATTAACCTATTTATGCATGTATTCTTACAGCATTGTTTTAAGCAAAGAGTGTTAATACATGGTGCAAGGCCAGAGGAGGAAGAAATATTTGAATTTACTTTAATACAGGTCCGTAGCCTACCGACATAAAGCACAGGTTTGGAAAACAGCATTTCGACATTCTTATATTTTATATGTTGATTTTGTTTCCAGAGAGTTGGTGGGAATTGGGATGGTTTTTGGCTAACTGAAAGTCTACGGCATGATGGTGAGGGCATAGTCGGAAGCATAGCATATTGATTAATTGGAGGATTTAGATAAAGGAGATATCAAAGAACATTATTTGTAAATATTGGATTTGTAAATATTTTCATGTAAATGCTCTTATTATGTTATTAGTTTTCCAAGCAAAATTATTCCTGGCCTAGTGCTAGATTCAAGTTGTACTTGGAGTATATGCAAGGTGCCTAAAAAAGTTTACTTCATGTGTGAGATCTACATTGAGTCATTTTCATTTCATAATCTTGTTGTATAAGTATTCAAGACGGTTCAAGTTGGCATTGATTGATGCTTTTGTCCTTGCACTTGACTAGAGGCAAGGGTGGTTCTGGGATAAAAGAGTACTTAGTGCTGGCATTAGAAAATCTCCATGCCTTCATAGTTGATGCTATGATATAAGCATTGTGTATGCAAAAGCGTGAACCTTCTTAAAACTCTATTAAAGTGTACTTTACTATGGTCTAATGTCTTGTTTAGGAAAATAACTTTTTTGGACTTCTTGGATTACGAACATGTAGAGGCTCACGTTCGGATGCTCATAGATGACTTGGCAGGAATTTTGCAGTACTCTATGCTAGAGCAACAGACTCTATGCAAGCTGATTGGCGTGCTCACTACAAGAGAAGGGTCAATTTGTGTCATCAAAATGTCACTAGGACATTGGAAAGTATACACTATACATTATTAGTGACATTTACTAGGACATTGGAAAGTATACACTGATATTATTGGTGACATTTATCTATAGTTAATGATATAGGTGCCACAATTTGTATCACCTATAGCCTCACTCTTTGTGGCATCGACAATGTCATTAACTTTGTGATGACGCTATTATTGCTATTAGCATCAATTATTGTATCACGAATCGTGATATATATAGCATCAGAATTAGTGTCAGTGTCTCCTAGTGACATTATTGGTGTTGTTATTAGCATAAAATAAGATATCATTTTTAGTGGCATAAATTTCGTCAATATTTGTGTGGCTGTAGTATATGCCACAATGCTATTAGTATCACCAATATTCTAAGATGATGTCCCATTAGTTGTGTCAAGTTTTATGTCAGTTCATATAGTGACGCTATGAGAGTTAATATTAACATTATGGCTAAAGATGCAACATGTTTTGTAGCTCTTTTATCGCTTATTATACGATCCATCCATAGTACACTACGGTTAGGTTGTTGTGGACAATTTATCCCATATTCTTTTGTAGAGAAGGAAGCTAGTTATATTGAGAAATTTAGCTCAGAACTGGTATTAGTTACTATTGGCAGTGGCAAAGAAAGAGAAACTGGTGGTGAGAGATATTAATGTTCCTTGCAAGTTAGTTACTTCCCTAACAGTCTTCTGTATAGTGTAGGAGATTATTTTCTGATACAATAACTCAATCTAGGTTTTGCCAACAATTGAGACCATTTCAAATCATATGTTTGCTGAATGGATCCACGATTCATCAAGGAAAATATTTTTGGACTTGAAACTTTTGTGCTATTGGAGAAGCCACTATGGCGCTTAGGGTTTCAGCTCTACTCTTTTGCTCATAACTCGAGATTCCGGTGTTAGATTCAAGTGTTCCTGGGCTCGTTGGAAAGCTTATCGAAAGAGCTTTCCGTCAGTGTATGATTTGTATGGTGTTTCCTCTGTTTTGGTCGACGGAATCCGCCTGACAGTCCCGGCCCTCTTTTGGCGGTGCTAGGGTTTGGCTGCAGTTTTCTTTTGGCCATAACTTCTGCATCTTGTGGCAGTTTTGGGCGTTTTTGGGCTTGTTGGAAAGCTCTTTAAGCACTCCATCCAATGGCGCTTAATTCCTTCAGAGATTGGCCTGTTGGAAAAGACGGTTCAGATCTGAAATTTCGGCCCTCCTCTCTTGGTGGAGATGACAAGATCCAGTCGCAGCCCACCAAAACGTGCTTCTGGTGCTTCTACCATAGTTCATGGTGGGATTGGCAAAGAATATGCTGCAGATTCTCCCAGGATGAGTGTACGCGATGCACACAAGATGGCTCGTGAGGGTGCTCTTTCGGCTCCTGAGAGTTTAGTCTCTTTGGTGCATCTCAATCCTTTAGTGTTGCCCAATATGTCTTCTAATGGCATGAGTGTGGCCGCTTCAATTGAGACAGGAGCTCCATCTTCTTCCTCGTCTCGCCACTTGCTCCGATTTAAAATCCGTGTAGTTGCGGCAACTTCGGTAAGCGTCTTGCCCACATGTCCGGCGCGGGCCCGGAAGCCGTGTCGTGCCATTGGAAAACTCTTCAGAGTGTCACACCTCCAACGCACATTGGAGGTTCCTTGGACCAGTGGTGCGCTCACGGCCAGTTAAGCCTCCAACACTTTCGTTGGAGGTTCTGGGGTTCGAGGCAAGACCCTCTTTATCTGGCCGAAGTTCTTCTTTGGGCCACTAGCTCCTCAAACCACGCGGGTTGGAAGTCCCTCATATCGATTCGGACCTCATGTGCACGTAGAGTGCTCCTGCGGGCCGGTGCACCTAATAGTGTTGCACGCGGCACCTCCAACACGAGGTTGGAAGTTCCTTGGTGCGGACTACTTCTACGGTAGTGCTTTCGGGTGGTGGTGCAACCTCCACAAAGGCGGTGTCGTCCAACACACGTTGGAGGTTCCTCGGAGGCGGGAGGAGTTTCCCCCCTCTTCCCCGGCGGCTGGGATGACATCCTCTTCCATCCCAAGCTGCATCGACCACCCTGGAGATCATCGTCTGGTTGCTTTCGAAAGATAGGTGTCCGGTTCTCTGAGTGGCTTTGCAAGGGCCTGGCGGCTCCCGCCACCTTGGCTCGTGTCTTAGAGGTCATTGCCACCATGGTGGATAATAACAGGAAGGAAGTTGTGTCCTATCTCCAACAACTGCAGGCCAAGCAAAGACTCTATGGATGTCCAAATTTCCATCGGGGCGAAATTTTTTTTTATGAGGTTCAGGAGTGCAGGGCAACTTTTGAGCGTTTTGGGGCTCCAGTGGTGCAGATTAGCCATGAGGATCATCGACGACATGTGGAGCAGTTGGTTGCGTGTTCCGTGGTCTGCCACTTCACTGGCCCTTTCACGGATCCGGCGTGGGGATCTTGGCCGTGCGGGCACCTTCACAAGCTAGGGCTCCACGCTTATCAATTTATCAAGCTTGTGGCAAAAGATCAACGTTGCTTTCTTTTGATGTTTGAATCTCCGAACCGGGTTGCTCAACTCATAGAACGAGGTGTTGATCCTCTCTGGAAACACTTCTTGCTCTATCAACAGTATGTTCCTGGATCCTTTCCAGCTAAGCCAGATGCCTTACGTGCCCCCTTCTGGTTTGCTATCGAAGATTTTCCTCCAGAGTTCTGAATTCCAAGTTCATTTCTGCCATTGCTAATGAGATTGGACTCCATTTGCAACACTCCATAACCAACGGCATCACCAAGGTTTGCGTGGCAAGGCCCATTCATCGTGATTTGCCTCAAACAATTGTTGTCCAAAGCGGGCCCATGTTCTTTCCATTTAAGCTGTCCTTGTTGAATGGTCCTGAGCTAGCTCTCATGTTTCCCGAAGCCCCTCTCTTTGCTCAATATCGTAGGGTTCACCAACAGGATTCTCCATTTGCTCCTCCGGCACTCCATGCTCCTAGATCAGCTCCCACCTCAGTGGATATCTCACAAGTCCCTGTGCCTGTGATTGCCCCACCTGCTCTTCCAGTTGCAGCTCCTCCACCTCAGTCTCTGGATCACCAAATGTTGAGACTGGCTGAAATCCAGAAATCGCAAGAGCAAATTGAAGAGGCTCGTGGGCAGTATATGGACATTGATCGGCGTGGCATCCATCCACCACCTAAACATCCACCGCTCTTCACAACCACGAAAAGTCTCGCTAAGGGATCTAATTCCTCTGCGTCCCAGCCCCTCGGTTCTGCCTGGTGTACTTTGCCCCTCCCATTGCATCCCATGGTGGTCGCTTTGATCCACTTCAGTGGGCTGATTTGGTTGATGAGGTTGCTGCCATGCCAGGTGCCCAGGAAACATCCTCAAGTTCCCTTGAGACACCAGTGGTCTCATCTGAATTGGCCCCATCACAAGATCAATGCGGTTAGTCTCATGGAATGTTCAGGGGGTAGCCTCCTCCCCCCTCAAGTGGAGTCGTATTTCTTTTTACTTATCTAGATTGGATGCTCAGTTTGTATGTCTTCAAGAGCATAAGTGTCGTAAGGGAGACGTATCAAAGCTTGCAGATATGATTGGTCGCAGGTTCAATGTCCTTATCGCAGCAGCTGATTCTGCCAGTGCAGGGGTCGTGATAGCATGGCTTCCTTCCTTGCCAGTCATCTTTACTCAGGCTGATCGCTTTGGTCGTTGGGCCCTAATTGTATGGCAGGAGCAAGGGGTTAAATATGGTCTAATTAATGTTTATGCCCACAATAGACCTCATCAGAGAGCTTCACTGTGGGCCTCTTTGCGAGGGAAGATACTCAACTTGGGCTGGCACATTTCATGGCTTCTTGTTGGGGATCTCAATATGGTGGAAGTGGAGTCTGATTGGTTGGGGCCGACTTCTACAGTGGTGTCTGCTTTTGAACGCCCGATGGTGGCCGTCTACTCCATGATCGCAACCTCTCGGAGATTGATGGTGAAGGTGCCTTCACTTGGTGCAATGGTCAAGTTGGTGGGGTCGCGCAAGCTCGGTTGGATAGAGCTTATTGGAATGCAGATACGATTCGCGGCACTTCCGTGTCTCTTTCGATTACGCCTCGAGAGATAACTTCGGTTTGAACCACCATCCGCAATTCATTTCGTGACGAGCCCTCGCAGCAGCGGCGACGGCCCGGAAGGGCGTGTTTTCGCTTGAACGTGAAGTTCTTAAAGGATGCCGACTTTCAAGAAGGTTGCAAGAATACTTGGACAACTGCGCCTTCAATCGGCGTCAGGTATGACCGCATAGTGGATGCAATTGCGGCGGTCAAGGGTTTTGCCAAAGAGTGGGGTCGAGAGTCTGCAGCAGGCGAGGGTCGTGCCTTTACCGACACTTTGTATCGGGACCTGCTCCAGTCTCGACGGGGGCGTCTTCCAGTGTTCATGATCGCGATATTTTGGCACGATCCAAGCATTGGAGGAGGAGCAAATTCAAAGCAAGCAAAGATGAAGGCAGTGTCCGCAGTGGTTTAATGGATGGAGACCGTTATGCGGGCTTTTTTCGATGCAAAATGAGAGGCGCCGCATGACATCAACCATGTCCTCATTGCTTTTGCCGAATGGTTCGATGCTAACAGAGCCGACTGAACTCAGGCAGCATCTGCATAACCACTTCCAGACGTTTTTTGCTGAGAAACATCTTCCCTTTCAATCTGAAATGCAAGATGCTGTTTTATCTAGGATTTCCCCCATCATCTCTGGTGAGCAGCGCGAGTCAATAGAGGCGGCTATGACAGCTGACGATTTAAAATCGGCAGTCTTTGAACTGAAAAGAGGCAAATGCCCAGGTTTGGATGGTTTGCCAATTGAGTTCTTCCAGGAGTATTGGGAATGGCTGGAGCCAGATGTGTATGATGCTTTCTGTGACTTTCGGCGGTTTTGGATGAAGGGGTTAAACCCCCAGGAGAGCCCATTATGCCTAATAATATGGGTGAGCCCGTTAGGGCGAGCCCATTTATTTGGCGTAATGGGCGAGCCTGGGGGTTTGACCCCTTTAACTGGGAGGTCCGAGGCAAATTCGATTCAATCCTCTGATTCAATCCTCTGATTCGATTCAATCCTCTCATTCTTGCAGGGCCGAGCTCGATGAAGATGAAGAGCTGGTGAAGATGACAATCAATCTGCAAAACAGAGTTCTTTCACAAGCCGCATACACAAAAGCTTCACGCAAAAGCTTGCACACGCAGGACAGATTGAAAGGAGAATCTCTTGCAGATTGAAGGCAGGTTTATCTTCAGCCTATTTTTGGCAGATTCAAGCCTTCAATCCTTTTTTCGGTAGATTCAAGCAAAAATATAGTAGATTGGAGTAAAATATGACAGCCATCCTCTTCTTAAGGGCCTGCTTCGCCCTTTTCTTGAGCACCCCATCTGCCAGAGCCTTTGTCGCCATCCGAATCCGGCCCAAAACCCATGGAAATGGGCTAGCATATGCCTATAGCTCATTTATCATGATAAATGTGTTTCTCGCTTTATCAAATTGTCTTTGCTTTTATTGAATCGCTAGCGTAAACATTACGGCTAATAACTCTTCTAGATCCAACGGTTGAGATTCGATTTGCCGAGGACCCGGTTAAAGAATTCTAAACACAAAAGCATCTCACTCATCCCCAAGGTCAAGGATCCTCGGACTATTTCAGATTGGCCCCATCACCTTATTGTCATCCATATATAAGATCTTCGCCAAGGCTTTTTGCGGAAGCGGGTAAAGGACATCTTGGCGAGTCCATCTCAACAACCCGGTCGGGTTTTCTTCCAAAACGGTGCACTTTGAATAATGTTGCTCAAGCCACGAGGGAATTTATTGGGCACGTAGGCAAAACCTTCGGTTGTATACCTTAAGCTTGATTTTGCAAAAGCTTATGACGATTAATCATACCGTGAATTCATGCGTTGTTGTATGCTAAGACCGATTTGGGGAACAATTCACATCGATATTATGAAGTCGCATATCTCTCGCCGCGAGGCGATCGGTCTGTTCCATGGTGAGCCATCACATGCCTTTTCACTTTCGCCGTGATATTCGCCAGGGATGCCCTTTAGCACCATTGCTTTTCACAATTGTTGCGGAGGCTTTGTCACAGTTATTCACCATTGCAACGACAGAGGGACTTCTCCATGGTCTTGCAATGGAGGACGACACACAAGAGGTTTGCAATCAATATCACGACGACACGCCCTCTTCCTAGTCGCTAATGATGAGAATCTTGCTCGGGCCAAAATGCTTTTAGACACTTTTTTCACCGGCTTCGGTGTTCTTGTGGGGTGGCGTATGTACAACTCTGTGGACATTGGATAATCCGGCTCAGGCATGTGTTCCGCGATTATCCATGGAAATTACTTGCGCATGGACATGCCATCAGGTTGTTGGGGATTCCAGTTGGCATCCATGTTACTATGGGAGCTGCATGGGAGGAGATCATTAGGGGTTTGGAGAAGCACTTGTTCTGGTGGTCCACTGCTAAGTTGTCTCTTGCGGGTCGCATTACAATGGCCAAGTCAGTCCTTAGTAGTACCCATGTTTATATGGCATCCTTACTGCTAGCACCACAGATCAAAGTGCGTGAGCTCATTGCAATAGTTCGGAACTTTATTTGGGCAGGTACTGAGGAAGGTGCTGTGGTTAAGGTGGCTTGGTCGAAGTGCATCCTTCCAAAATGGGCAGGTGGTCTGGGTATGATGGACTTCTTACTGCAGAGCAAAGTGCTTATTTCAAAGTTCATTTGGAGACTCCTGAATGGTGAGGATGACTCTCCTGGTTCACGCCTTCTTAGACAAGCTCTTGGTCATTGTATCCCTCTAGGCAAGAAGGTCATCAAACCAGTCCCTACCTTGGCTTTATTTGAGACTCTGCAGCCTTTTCCAAGCGCTTCTCCATTTTTCGCGTGGCTTGTTGGCGGCATGGGAGGCGGATCGACACATTTTTTCGGCCATGCCCCTCTATCCACACCCTATTGGAGACTCCATGGTGGTGGGCACCACTGCCTCCAGATCCCCTCAGCACCTCCATTGGCAGCCTCAGTTCATCCCCTTACACAGAGACGATGGGTTCTTGCGAGGTGTTGTCTCTATTCAAGCATGGTTTGAGGAGGGTAAGCCCTGCCTTGGCTCGAATTTCGGGCAAAGTTCCCGCTTTCTCGTTGGGATGTATCCCTACGGGAGAAGGTCGCAGAAAATTTGCCTCTCATAGTGCAAGTTGGTGTTCTTTGAAGGGTGCCATGGGACTTATCATGAAAATATTCACAAAGGCAAGCAATTTGTCGGATCAAGATATCGCCTTCTTTTAGCACCACAACCCTCCGGTTGCGGATGGGTGGCACCTACATGTTCCACAACCCACTTTGTGTTGCACATGGCGATGGCTTTGGGATAGGTTGCTCCACCCCTAAAGTCTCATCTTTGTGGTGGCGGGTTATCCACGTGCTCTGCGGGTTAATGCCTTCGACATCGCTATGATCCTCGCGATATCCTGCGGTATGCCCGCTCGCCTCTCCGGACGTTGAGACTCTTGAGCATTGTCTCTTTGATTGTCCCGAGGTTCAACCAAATTGGTCCGGCTACAAAGGTTTGTTTAATAAAGACATTGACCGCCGATGCATCCTTTGGCGTCCTTTCCCCAACGCATGGCCTCGGCTAAACAAAGGGCATTTCATCTTGGTTCCGTTGGCTCCTATGGTCGATATAGGGCGTCAGCAGACACCACATCTTTCGGGGCATTTATTCATCTCGCACATAGTATTATTACAAAGGCCCGAGGAAAAGATATTGGCGACCCTCACGAGTGTTCTTCCCTTGATTGAACCTGTGGAATGCATCCGATTGATATCTTGAATTGATTCTTATCATTAGTCTCCTATTAAAGAGTAAGCACATTGTGCTCCGGGCTCGTGCTCTGTGGCATCTCATTGTGCTTACCGCGGTTAGATGAGACATGTTTAAATTTTGGCTTTTCGTCCCTAAAAAAACAAGGTGTTTGCGCCTGAGGGGTTGCCCTCTGGGGGCCCGAGAGTGTGTTTTCATGGGTTCTATTTCGTCGTCTTCTGGTGGGTTTTGTTTGTTTTATATGGAGCCGTGTAATTCCGGTGCATATAGACATCATCCCCGCAAAGAAAGGAATGATCATCTAATATTAACCTTTCAAGCAAAGATGTATGTTGACGCACAACTTTGCTTTGGAAATTATAGATGACTATATGCTATTGTAGTATCATAGCAGCTTGTAGTCTTTACAAGCCCTAATTACATATTGAGAACATGATCATCCTTTTGGAGTGGCCGCTTCGTATTGAAGATCTAACTTTTATGCTACCTCACTGTTTATAGAATTTCTACTAGAGTTACCGTAAACCGTTGCACTAAGATCTCAAACATTGCAAAGAAAAACAAGGGCCTCTGATATCAATACACTTTCGATGTAAACATGAATGAGAAGATGAGATGGAATATATTATTGTTGAGAGTATTCCAGGTTGTAAATCTTACGTGCGAGGCTATTTGCAAGACTATAGTTGTGGATCTCCACCAATCGAGGACAAATGAGTGAGCCAATGACCTCTGCTGCCAACACCGCAAATTGGTACTCCGTGAGGCATTATTTGAAAGGTAGCATATCAATCATATACTTTTTCAACAATTCCTGAAAAACAATTGGAGAAAAGGAGAACCAACCCGTGAGTATAGATTGGGAAGCTCCTCAGGGTGCCACATCCATTATATCTCAAGATTATAAGATGCGGCATTGCTCTAGCAAATAGGAAGTTCTTCAAGTAATATCCGAGAACATTTGTCAAACACCGAAATCATGTATTAATAGCAATTGCACATACCTATCAACGTAGTTGCCGGGGTCAACTTGCAACCTTCTAACGATTAAGCTACATGAGTCACATCAAGAATAAATTATTAAGGCAAACATTTCCATGATGCACATTTGCACATGCAAAGCAATCAGTAGTAATATGGATGAAACAAGAGAAACAAGTACAAGCCTAGGAAGCATTAATACTTAAGGCATCTATTAGTCGTAATTGCCAGAAATGTGTGATAGTCCTGCTCACTTCTAAAGCGAGAGCAACCGTAAGGCATGAGACATCAATGTCTGCTCCAATATCCACGAATAATACGCTACCATGGCAAATGAAGTGCCAAGCAAGCTCGAAAAGACAAGTATGCAAGATACAAATAAGGTGAACGTTTAGGTAATCTACAAGACACTTTGCATGGTGGCCTTTGTCACCCCGTGAAGTTGGGAAATGTGGGAGTTGAACCCACGTTAGTCCCCTGCAAATGTCTTGTTACTCATATTTGCAGCTTTGTGGCAATGTTATTCAACTTCACATGTTTTCAGTCGTTGTTAAGCTTGGTTTAGTGTATGCATGCAGTGCTAATAAATAATGTTTGCATGCTAAATTTAAGGAAAATTAAACAGGGTTAGATTTCGGTTTGTGCATATATTATACTACGCTCAAGATAAAGTTTAAAAGTTCCTAGCTTTTGGCCATTGCTTCTTCTAAAGCACAACTCACATAACAAAAACTAGATTTCCGATTCTGGCGTGATTTCTAAGAACGAATCGTAACACTGGGGCGAGGGCCTACAAGCAAAACATCACCCAAGTTTTACTCACATTTCATTATCGGGGAGCTCCCTTTGTCGCCATTGCAGGCGTCAGTAGGAAGACTTCCTCCAAAGAAATCGAAGATGTTATAGAACGTTTATAGCCTTGGCTATAATGTAGATAGATGTTGTACCATAACCATAGGCATTTAGCACATCATTAGAATCTATTGGCTTAGTTGTGTCACCAACTTGTTTAAAATTGTGCCCTTCATAACTCATGGTTTATAATCTTCCCAGACCATGGCCACCGCTTGTCTGCAGTCAATCGATTTTTCTTTGCACAATTATAATTAGCGAAGAAGAAGTATGAGAAACTAAAAAATAAATGTACTACAACGAACATCAAAAGGGATTGACAATTCGGAATTTGAAAGGTTTAATGGAAGGTGAAGAAACGTTTGACATGTTCAAAGAATGTACAATGCACATCAATAAATTGTGAACAAAGCCTAAACAAAGCCTAAAAGATATATTGCTTTTGAACAATTTTTTAAGTCAAAATACACGTATGTTAGGTAGATATGCTTTTTTGATTGGTTCTTGTTCTTGATTCAATGCCAGTAACTTTGGCTACACATTGAAGAGGGGGAAAATTTAGAAATCAATCGAATTCTTAAAAACTATAATGCACTTTCTAAACCCATATCGGCATACGTTATCCACCTTTACTCAAAGTGCTAGAAGAATTTATGTGTTCTAAGTAGTGCCACAATGGAATTATAGACGCCAAGCAAATTGCCAAAGCAATGCCTAAACAAAACAACCCTGTGCAATAACCATTAAGCTTGGGATCGTACCTTGGGATCGTACCATTGTTCAAATTGAAATAATATGTTGTAGCAAGACAAATCGGGACAAAAAGTGAGTAGCATGTCTTGTTGCAGTTTAAGAATAGCTAAGTTAGTGATGAATTTGCATGAGCCACAATCATAAATACATATAGATTCATTTTACACAATTTATTTACAACATAAATATAGGCATCATCCCATGAGTGACTTGACACTAACATGAAAAGGGATTGGAATAACATAAAAAAGTCTCAGAGTTTAGCTCTATTGCAAAAATGAACTGGTAGTGGGCTTATGATACTTTAGAAGTTAGATAGTTTAGCCAATGTCATACCAGCCTAATATATGGCATAACAAATTGTAAAACATGACAATAATCAGCCTTATAGCGTATAATCAATTATGTATGTTCGATACAATGCAAATTCATATATAATATAACTCTATTTCCAATATCATTTCCATTGTTAGTGTCGTATAAATAGTAGACAGCATATAGGATTTCTAGAGAAGAGATGTCACACAATATTGAACAAATTGTTGTTGTTTATCATAGATAGGAACAGTAGCTTGAATATACTTCAACTTCCAGCCTCAATTGTTTTGCTTTTTCACCTGTCATATATGTCTGACAAACAAAAGAAATGCATCCAATCATGCTGCTGCTAAGCCATCATAGACATGTGCTGCAAAAAAAAAAGATAAAGCAATGCATGTAAGCTTATGATAAGGCCTTTTACTTGGAAGGCCTGATCCAATAAAGCTAACAATCAGGCATGCTAACTTTAAAAAAAAAACTTACAATTTATTAAAGAGTTGTAGCAATCAGAAATTGCAAACAATGGAGCACAACAAATGCCTTTTGCAAGTGATTTGAACAACTATAGGTTATGGTACTTTTGCAAGTGATTTGAACTACTATGGGCTATGATACAGGTATATGTACAGGCCTAGATAGAAATAAATGGGTCTAATTTGCAAGCTTCTATGTAGTGTATATGAGATTTGCCCATAAATGAGAGGAGCCAATCTTCAGAATCAAAATTATAGCTACAGTTTGCAAGACTGTGTTATGCTCTTTGAACCATAGTGCTGCAACTTATTTTGAAAATGCAATAACTTTGTTGTGCCATCTAAGACCCAGCAAAAGAGCACATAGACATGATACCAATTTATCTAAAATTTATAATGATTCACATGCAGTTTTCCTTTGCAAGTCTCAAAGTGACGGAGATAGCAAGTAAAACTTGGTCTATATTTCCATATGCCCAAAAGTTTGCAGTCCTTGGGAAAGCCAAGTCTATACTCTAATGGCGGCTAGAAAAGCAACAATTTCTTAAAAACAAAGAAGTGATTGTCTACTATAAAATGAACTTCCAAAGCATTCTTACCTTCATTGAATGATCTATGACGCTGACACACTCTGAGGATGTCAAGCACATGGCCATATATCTGCTATACCATCAAAGAAAAACCTAAAGATGGAGTAAAAATGGATGTACCAGTTATAAGAAGGCGATTCTTCAGCTTCCTAAATTCATACCTCCAGATCGGCCAGTAGCTTTGGTTACAAAAAGTTTCCACTAAGGTTCTCTGCTGCACCAAAATACAACTTTAGAAATTGCAACATGGAAAGTCTTTATACGCAAGGAATTTTTTATTTGGCTATGCCAGCTAGGAGCACCAAATATTAAAACGTGCAAAATGGTAATTATTGACTCTATTCCAAGTGTTAAACAGTCAGCAAGTGTTATTTGGATTGTGCAAATGTCTCTTCTATTTCATGGGTTAACTACATTTGCCCTTGCGTTGCGCTATGCAAAAGAAAGAAACGCAAGCTAAAACATCAAGGCAGCAATAGCAGGGAAGATCAAGAAGCTTAACTGCGTATCTATTAGTTTGAGCTGTGACAATGGCAAAAATCAGAATGGGGAAGAAAAAGCAAGCATTGCAGAAGCAGAGATTCATAGACCGTACATCTCAAAAACATTCATATGGAAGAAAAAAATTCAAATACACATCTGTTATTCATTTGTTTACTATTTACAAAATGATTAAAAGTCATCTTACATATTTCAAGATTTTGGGTCTTGAATGCAAGATTTCAGACAGTGATCCTTTCTAAACATGTAGAACAGCCATGGATACATAAAATATAAAAGAAAGGGCAAGCTGGGAAGGTGAAAATAAGAGAGAACAGAAAAGCTAAGGATGAAATGCATTAACCACAGCAAATCCGGCCATTTTAACTTGCTATGATTGAGAAATACCTGTGAAGCGCTGGAAATAGAAATGAGGAGGCCACTGCCACGCCATTCCATCCTTCACGCAGTGGGACTGATTCAGAAGTTTTTTTACTCAAGCCAGATGCGCAGAGCAGAGACCTGAAGATTTTCAGGTGCTAAGAATTACAGGGAAGTAGAGAAAAACTTCCCGGATCAAAGGAATCTGTGCAAAAGTGAAAAATGACGGCAACCAAGTGATTTGCATTTCGATTTTCTTTTCTTCTGATATATCAACGCTCCATGCAACCATGTTGAAAGTGCCGCTCGCCTGTTGTCATTTCCTCAAATGAAGAAATGGTAGAACTGCAAAATCCGCCTTAAAATCCTAAAATCTAAAATCCGGTTGCTTGCTTGCTTGCTGGCTCTATTTTCCCCTTGTCCATTTCTCTTTGCATCCTCCGCTCTTCTCTTCGAAACGGCAAGCGCAGCTCGATATGATGATCGAATCTGTACTAATGTGGGTCGATTTTATCATAGATACATTTAGGGTATGTGCCGGAAAGGAAAAAAAGTTAAGAACCAAATCTGATCTTCAAGAATGACCACTGAGATCTTCAGGACCTTCCAGGATCTCTGAAAACGCCACAAACTCTGACTCTGACTCCGTTTTTAGGGCTCAGAGCTACGCTCGAACCTATCCGCAAAATCATCTCTGGTAAATATCTCCGTTTCTTGCTTATCAGAATAGCCGCCCTGTGAAGATAGAATAAGAAGCCACCTGCTCTCATTCTTATGCCCCTGGACCCTAAGACGGAATGGAGGTCGAATATATATATGTTCCATTCCTCCAAGGCGGTGCATGCCGTAATATGGATCAAAGACCAAGAAAGCCGTGGTTGATCTGTTGTTCACCATGGCATCATAGCGCAGAGAATAGTGGCTTCCAGCCTCTTTCAAAGTGCTTTGCTCTCAGATTCAGTAGAAACCGGTTACCCAGTTTGCACAGCCTCCGCCCAACGACACTCGCGACCTGGCATTTACAGGCAACAAGAAGTCACCAGCATATCTTAGGTATATTCTAGCATATACCTAGGATATGCTAAAAACCCACATAAGAAACATAGTGTTCCTTCAGGAAATACTCATACAACAAGTAATATTCTCCATTATCACAGTCCAATGTCGGATGTTTTTTGCAAGATAAACAACTCAAAAAGAGGTCTAGATTCTTTCTTCTTCCCCACTTTTTTGAGTCATCTCTATTTAGAGTTCTCTAGGCAACTAGCTCTAGCTTTTCCTCAAATCTTTGCCTCAAAATGCTCATTCATACGGTTTATATTTGCTTTCAAGTATTCGACAACTGCAAAGGGATGTTTGCAGAAGACCAACAATGGCAGAATATTGGGCCAACGTGTTAACTAGGCTCTGGCAGCTAGCCGACTGTAATACATGCCCTTGAGAGCTCTTGAGACAATGTTTTATTTCAATGAGAAAAGCAAGACTTGTAAATGATGCTACATTTGCAAGGTTCTCGAGCCTTCTCGGATTCAATTCAAATGGCTTCATAGATTCACTGGGGTAGCTAGCTAGCTTGCATCTTTGGGAGGGATTCATTAAGTCTAATTTGAATATCCGCTCTTAGGGCTAGAACAAGTTAAGTTTGAACTTTATGGTGCTAGGCTTGGAGATCTCTTCTCTTCTACGCAAAGTGGTCTAAATAATCATTGAGTGAGTGTCCTCAAGCAGACTTCGCTTGAACCCATTTGTTCAGCGACTTACTCATTTGTTCAGCAACTAAGTTATTGTTCTTCAAATCACAGTTTCTTCTAAACTACGATTGCGCAAAATCGTGAGAGCTCACGTGCCTAGACCACCTAAAAGACCACATATGCATTCATTATGTATAGCCTCAAAAATTAGAATTGGTATTTAATATGCTTACCATGAAGTTAACATTGTGTGTATCTATCATTGGTCAGTGCAGTTTTTTGTAATGAATACAGATACAACATTTATTATTCAAAGGTACATATTATTTATCATGACTTCGAGGTTATATATTTATAAAAGATGTCTAGAAAACTATGAAAAAGATATGCAATATACTACAGTTCTGGAATAAGAAGACCTCTCTGCTGAGTCTTTCAGCTTCATAATAAGTAGGCTCCTTTCTGCTTTATTATGTTTCTTTCATGTGTATAATAGTGTATTTTAAATGATTTTCTGTATTGATGAATTGTGCAATTTTTTTTTTGAAATAACACAAAACATTACATACAACACTTTAAAATTAAATTCCCCCTGAAACCCCCTTTGGTTTGGGTGCATATTCACAAGGGGGGTGTCTTCGTGCATCGAGAGCTGTTGGATGGGCATATATGCAAGTTTTTTCTCGATCTAAACCATAGGTAGCGATCCTCGTTTATGGGGTATGGTTGTACAAGTTTTAATATCTTTGTATAATGAGGTTTGTCAAATACTATAAGGTTTTGAGACAATGTACTAAATGGTGTTGATTTTGTCCATGTATGGACTCATCGCATAGTTCGAAAAGCATGCGACTCTCTTGACAAAGGTAGTGCCTATTCCGCATGAGTCCCCAATCCATTTGCCTATCTCAATTGCAGAGGCGGTGTGCGCACATGCGAATTGAAGTGATGAGTCCGCTTATTCATAGTCAAATGAGTATCGCAGTAGCATTGCGGTCCCATCCCAATGTGGGGTTTATGTAGCGATAGTAATGTGCTATCTTGATCTATTCAAGTCCCAAAGCTTGCGCAGACAAAGCAAGCATCAAGTTCTTGTTTCAAGCTATGGCGACGCTTACGGTGCACCTATGCACCTCTGCTCCTGCACATTCCATCTCGCCGACCATGTGTTTGCTTTTAAATCTTGCATTTTGTATTATGTGTACGTCAATAAAACAATAGTGTCTTTGCAAAGGAACACAAACATCATCATATGAACATATAACATAAGATTTGAATTTGAATCTTTGTTCATCAATTTTCTAGTTATAGTTTTGTAGGACAAATCTTCAAGGTTGTAAGTTCAAACTTCTTGTGGCATCAACTCCCTCCCTGCCTGAAATATATTACTATTAAGAATCATCATATGAATGATACACAACGTACCGTAATTAATAATGGAAGCTTTTTATGCTTCATAAATACAACCTTTTCCAAGCTCTCAATAGTGGCAAGCTTTGTTTATGCATTATTCATAAATGTCTTGTTAAAGACCCTCAACCAATTTCAAGTTTCCACTTTTGATATAGCAAGGTTGTTAAATTATTAATTTAATACAATCAAATAATTGAATAACATGGCCTCAATAAGCCTATGTCATAAAATCAAAACTTGGTATATAAAAATCTGTGAGCCATGCCCATTCTAGTGGTTTACATTGTGGGAAAAAGGTCACTTTCTTCAAAACATGAAATTGAGTTGCTCCATTTGCGCCATGCTATGGCAAAATAGAAGAGCAAGACACATATTGAATATACTTATGCCCCGCATGTTGACTTCAAAGATGTATATACAAACACCATTGATTTGAAGAGAACACATTCCTAGAGATCATAAGTGCTTGAACACCAAGGTGAAGACATTCATGAAAGATCACACAAGCATGCAAAGAAAGCCGATTCAAGCAGAGGCAAGTTTGAAGTTTGGGAGGCTCCACGATTTGACTTGGTATGTGGTTTCACTATTGGAGATTCTTGGCATGACTATTTCACATGATCCATCTCTTTGAGCTCATCATCTCTTCTCCTATGCAAAAGATCCCATATGCCTCCAAATTCCATGCCTAGCCTTCATATCCTATAGCAAATTGGCAAAGGAAAATTTTCTAGTCAAAACATGTCATTCATATACCATTCACACTTCACACATCCATCATGCCACCACGAGAAAGTGCAAAAATTCCTAAGGAAGTCAAGAAAAGTCAAAGGATCAACTTATTGCCTAAAGTTTGCAATTCTATATGCACTAGTGCCAAATTGACCCTTGTCACCACTCAAAAGTTGCCAAATCATCATACACGTTATAACCATTTCCATATCATCACACACACATGTCACCCTTCATAAAAGTTTATTTTCTTCAAAATTTCTCCTAAATAAAGTTATTTGACCATTAAAGGGACATGTCATCATGCCACATCATCACTAATGCTTCCATCATCATCACACATGTGTCACACACATCACTTCCATCTCATCAAAAGTTTTGACTAGAAAAATATACCTTGCCAACTTGTTTGACACCTCATCATCTCTCATTGCCATGTCATTCTCATCTTGCCAACTCACCTTGCCTTCTTGCACCTCACCATGTTCTTACCCCCCATTATTGAGTCCAAAAGTCAAAGAGTTCATTTTGCAAAAGATTTTTCCACTCAAGATAGTGCATCAAAAAAAGATTTTGTTTTGCAAAAGGAATTTTTCAAAAAGGCTCATTTAGACCTTTATTTTCGATTCCTTGGGAACTGCCAAACCCATGAACTAAAAAATTACCTACCTACCCCCAACCCCCCCTTCCCCAAAAAAGCCTTAGACTCTCCTCCCTCTTCTCCCCCTCCCATACGTTTTTTTTACCCAGTGTGTGTGGCAAAGAATCTTGATCAATCCTTATCGGTGGCATAGCACGCCGGTTTAATAATCGATCAGTGGTTATTCCTTTGTATCCAAGTCTTCTTTTCTCATAAAATGCCCGTGGATATATCGAGTTTTCCCAAGAACCCCAAAAACTCTATCATGCCAAGATCCTACTGCTTACCCAAAATTAACCACTTAATCATTATGAAATGCCTTCGATCTGCTTTGTACCAAGAAAGAACGACATGATTGAACTAAAAGCCAAGATTCCACCAAATTTTCCCAAGAACAGTCAAAAACAGTAGAAATTTGGAAAGGGGAAGACAACATAGAGGTTTTTTCTTTGGGGCTTTGAAGGAAACTATCGATCAAGTTTTCTCAGGAAAGGCCGTTTTGAACTTATGCTTGAATTTCCCTCCAAGCATTGGATATATGGATTACCTCGATGTTTCAAAGCCCGATTTCTTGATTTGAAGACCTCCATTTGATCCACATACCCAAGACACGAGCTTGGGATCCAAGCTTTAATGGACTCAGGTGATTCTTGAATGAATGAAAATAGATCCTTGGAGATATATTTGAGTATAATTTTTTCTTTGCATTCGAGGAAAGTAAGATAGTAAAAAAGGTTTTGTGTTTATGATAGGTATAAGACAATTGCAATGAGAAATGCATATAGATAAGAGCATAAAAAGATGAAGGATCATTGAAAAGCATACACACTTTTGAGCCGATGGAAATTCTCGCTTGCTTTTGCATTCTTAAAACAAAAATCTGCATATTTTAGTACATGATTGCATCTCGAAGGCTAAATAGCGCCTTGCTTGCAAGACATAAGTAGCTTTAGGATTTATTCCCAGGATGGGTCCCTATACACAAACAAGTGGTCGTTGAAGTGGTGTTCTCGTGAGCTTTTTGTAAAAATCTTTTCAGGGATAGAAAATCCAAACGCTTGAAAAACCGAACATGCTCAAACTAGACAATTTATCGGTGAGCATGATAAAACCTCAAGAGTGCTAGATAAAAGACGCATTGTTCCGCCAGCGGGTATATGCCAATGTGAGAAACTAACTATTGCTCCTCATCGAGATGAGAACCCGCCCGCTCGGTTTTCGAGGAAACCCCTAATGAAGAATCACGCCAATGCTCATTGAATGCCACCAAAGATACGTCAGCCAAGAAGTTGGCTGTTGCAAACATGATGGCGCCGACAACCGAGAACTGCAAAAAAGATCTCCCACTAGAAAAAAATATGAAACGAAATGACCCATTAGAAAGTTAGAGTTTAAGCCAAGGCCCGCGCTAACCGGAATTGTATAAAATAGAATATAATAGCACTCGAGGTTCTAAGGCCACGCCGGGAAGAAACAAATAAATTTACCAACCGTGAAACCGTCTGGTGAGTGAATTATCGCAGACAAACATCCGGATTAGTGTCGCCGGAGGCTACATTGTCAAAGTGCCGAGAGTAAATGAAAAAGAAGAAAACCTTGAGGCTCGATTAGGCCGCCAAGAAAGAACAAAATAAATATGTTTGAAGGCTCTGATTGCCCGCGTCGAGAAAGAAAATAATAATAAGTATGCATCTGGAGGCTACAGATTACCCATCTTGCCGAACAAATTGAAGCATCAAAATCTCTACACTTAAAAAAACATAGAAATGACACATGGAGGATGTCGGAGTTTCACGAAACAACCCTCCCGGAGGTGTAGAAAGATAGACAAAAATAAAGATGACCACCAAAAAAAGAAATGGAGCAACTTCCACAATAAAATGGAATAATGGAAAACCAAAAATAGACATGGCCTAATGTAGGGAACCATTTAGGGAGGAGGGGTGAGGGAACCGATAGGACAAAGAAGGAGGAGAATACTAGTCAAGAGAACGCCGATGAATGAACATGGAAGAAGAGGTAATAAATAGGAGATGTGGGATGTGAGGCGTCCCCATCCAAGGAATGCTCGGTTATAGAAGAGGAATCTACCCAAACAAAACGAGAGCAAAACTAAGGCGGCGGGGAGTAAAAGAAGATGATGAAAAATGAAGGGAAAAATGGGTAAATATGTCGCTAAAACTACAAATACATCAATGGAATAGGAGAGATAAATGAGATACAAAACAAATAATGAGGACAACCCCATAGGTAAAACAATGGGACAAACGAGGCGAGCAGGCAAAAAACGCAGTCTCGGAGAACCGAGGAAGATGGCTCATCGAGAGCAAATGAGACCCAAGGCAACCAAAATAAATGGGGAAGAGGAGACCAAGAAGAATTGAAACAAAAAAGGAATAAAAAGAGAAGGCGAGACAATGAAGCAAAAAAAGAAGTAGAAGGAGCAAAAAGGAAGCGAAGCGAATGATGGGATGTATGAAAATGAAAGACACGATGATGTAACAATGAAGAGAAAGATGGAAAAACAAGAACATAAAATGAAGGACCTGGCAACGTATACTTTGTAGAAAAGAAGAGGGAACATAAAAATGATGGACACAAACAATGCAGGTTCGAGAAAGGAAAAGGTATTTATGGGATGGGATCTAACGAAATGGAAGAACAAAGAAAATATAAAATGGATAATAAAGGGATAAAAGCGAACAAACCAAATCTAGGAATAGGGAACAATGGGATAGGAGGGCTAGATAAAAGAGTCCGGTAGGCGTGAGCACAAAGGCCAACATGAACAAAGGGAGGGAGTCCGGAAGCCAAAGGGACACCCAAGAAGTGGAAAAGATGAAGCTCCATGTGGGGAAGGATCTGAAGGAACATTAGGAATCGATGGGACATAAAAGCAATCATATAGGAGAGCTAGATGAGGCGGGATGTGGGTACATCCGCGACCAAATAGAAGGACTGAAAAAGAGATGAACATGAAAAGTAGAAATCAAAGGAAGAGACGAGACTACAAAGGGTCAAACAAAATGTAGTGAAAAGAGCCATTAGAGAACACGGAGAACAGGAAAGAGGGAGCAAAGAAAAGAGGGCTAAGAAAATTTGGAACAACGAGGGAGCATATAGTGATAAATGAGACAATGAAGGCAAAAGAAAAGAGGTAGAGGGTGCAACCAAACGAAAACATCAAGTGAACAAATGAAAACAATAAAGTGAAAAATGAAAAAATTCAAACAAATCTATGAAAACGACAATCAAACAACAACAATAACAAAGAAACGATTTGAGAGAAAAAATGCAATTACGCCACAAAGGATACGAGAAACCGAACTAATTTAGCTAGCAAAAAATAGAAAAGGAGCAACCGCGCAATACAAAGGGGAAGTAAATGGAACGTATGTCGGAACTATTAAAACAAATTCAATAGTGGATTAAAAGCAAACCCAACAAGGGAATCATGAAACGAAGAGGGTGAAAAATGGCAACGACAAGAAAGAACGAATGAAAGAAAGGCATAAGAAAACCAAGGGAAATAACAAAAGGACAATCCATAACAAAATAAGATGGGACAAGTAAGAGGTTGTCAAGACACAAATAAAAAGACACCAAATGTAGAAACAATATTAAAGAAGCATGCCAAAGTGCGACAATGGAATGAAAAAAGGAGACAAAGGAACAAAAATAAAGCCATAAAATACCAAAAGAAGTAATGGAAATAATGATGTAACTTGAAGGCTGGAAGAAATAGTACCAAATATTACGAGGATTCATGAAAAGACTAGATGTACAAGGGGTGTCATGTCTAGGGAGGAATGGAGGCAAACAAGATACTTAGAACAAAATGGGTGAATCTAATAACGAGTGCAAACAAGCCAAGGAGCCGCGAAAAATTACGAGAGGTGCAAATAAGAAACCAAAACACACATAAATGCCCAATAAGCAATCTCGACCAGAGTGCAAAATGAGAACATAACCGGCATGAACAAGAAATTACTCCAAATTGGGTCAAAGTGAAAACTATAGAAACGTAGAAAACGGAGTAAAGACCGGACAAAATCTCAAAGAGACAATCATGTAAAAAACAAATAGAAACATAAAACCAAGTAGAGTGGAGCGAATGGGAGCATGGAGGCTCATGAAACTAATGACCAACAGACCGAATATGGACAAACATGACTAAAGCGGTGAAAAAGAATGTCAAGTAGAGCGAGATCCGTGGGCAAAGAAATGTGACAATACTAGAGACTAATATATTAGCGGCGACAACACCAAAGGAGCCACGAACACCGAGCATCGAACCGGACCCAAAGCAATGCAAAGTAAATGAAACAGCCGAGGGAAACAATGCAAAAATAAATGAAACGATGGGAGAGAAACAAGGCAAGCGAATAGCGACAAAGACAAATAGAACGAAACGGGACAAAAAGGAACAAAAAAAACAAAAAGAGGAATAAACATGACCAGGTGTCTTTGTGAATGATGTATCCAACGACACTTATCGAGGCAAGTAGTTTAAAAAGGATCCAAATGTGTGTACCAAACCAACAAAACAATGTCAAAATGACCACGACTTACAATGCTGCGGGCAGTCTCAACACATATTTCCCTACATGGAAAAAAGCAACCATGTAATGCACTAGAGGGAGAAGTAAGTATGACGACCGAGATGAGACCATGTAGTATATGCCATCCAAACCATGACAAGAAAAGGCGTGATATTGAGCCCCCAACCTAAAAAACTAGTCTAGAAATAAAATCATGATATGATAACTACCATCGATCTACTAGCCATGGGAAACCCAAACTGCCGAGATCAACCAACATACAAACTTTGTAAGTGCCCGACAAAGCAATACAAATGTGAAACTTCAATGTGACTTCAACTTCAAGGGTGATAGGTAACCGGATGAACATAAAGACATCACGAAGGGTTGAAACAAAGAAAGGCTACTTAATCGATATACCAAGCGGCGGATCCAAAGATCAAATGCAACAAATGAGCTATAAAAGAAACCACTACTAAAATGGATTTAATGCTCATTTATATATGGAAAGCGAAACCATCTAGGCATATGTAAAAGCTTAAGGCCCAACGGATGAAACCATATACATGTAAAGCTTAAAAGCATGAAGCTCATGCATTAGATGAAGCCATCTCGGCACATGTAAAGGCTTAAGCCACAATAAAGCTATGCGGTCTGAAGCATTATACTAAAAGACGAATATGCATCAAAGAGATCTTGTGTAGAGTGTTGAAAACCACGAGAAACTAAATGAAAGAAACTTTGTAAAAATCTCAAGAATTGATGAAATGAGAATATCTCACGGTGAATACCACCTACCAAATATCGTAAAACATCACGAATAATAAGCCGTTAAAAGTATGTTGTTGACCTATGCCCCAACTAAATGTATGAAGAAAGCGAGAATCTGAAAACACCCTAGGGCACCCTTCGTTGAAACTACCGGGAACCATGTACAAGACATACATTGTTGTTAGGGCCAATTAAATGGAATATGAAGTCAAAAACTTCTCTAGTAGAATCTCATGGAAAGAACAAAAATAACTATCGAACTTCCCCATTTTAAAAGCGTTAGTGTTAGGATTTATATCACAAACTTCCTTGAGATTTATTCTGAAACATCCGCAATTGGGGATATAAAGTTTGGTGGGTGCACAAAGCTTATAATGACCTACAACGGGTTGTAGTGCACAAAAAACTCACTAATTTACACCGATACAAACCTTGGTCTCCAAGACAATGGAGAAGCACTCTCACCAAACAATCCAGATTCAACTTTTGGCCTAGTCTTGCTTAAGCTGTGGAACCCCTCACAACAGCTATCCAACAATTAGTTTCAAAACTGTGCGTAGATATCGATGTCGAGGCGAACACACACTCTCCTTAGTGCAGCGGATGATCCGAGCCCAAAATTGATGTCTACTAAGCAAGCTACTAGATGATGTAACCAAAAACCATTAGAATCAACAAAATAAATAGGGGAAGTGGAACTGGTATCCCCGGCCAGGGTAACCCTTCCCTAAAGAACTGCTGATGGGCAAAGGCGGAGAACAGAGCGAGGCGCTACCGGATCTGCATAACAAAGGGAAAATTGAGGCCAAGATAGAGGCCGAGGATCGAGGGACTAACGACGAGATCTGAAGGTGAGGCTATAGGAGGCGAAATCCATCCAACAAACCCAAACGATTTGGCTAAAGGAGGTCGATTCGAAACCCAAAACATCGGACTAACACAACCGGGGATGATTGCAAGACTAGAAGTTTGAGCAATCAAGCATAACCGAGAAATCATGCAAAAAACGTCACACATGGAAAATGATCGTAAAACTAATTCGGGGAAAGCCCGGGAAGGCAAAAAGAAAGTTCTAAGTGGAGTCCTACCGCCAATCGATCTAACGGATAGCAAATCGAAATACTCATCTTGCACAAAACAGGGTTGCAAGATTGGAAGCTTGAGAGATCAACCGGCCAAAACCTAGTCAAAAGCAAATCCAAAAGCGAAAGAGGCGAAAGCAAGGCCTAACTCAAAGAGATTTGGCGAGACCATTGCAAGAGCCCCATCAAAGGCCAGAGGCAGATCCGATACCAAAAGGGAAAGAAAAGGAAAGACCCGGAAAAGAGAAAGGGGCAAATAACCTTGATCCGTTCGAAACCCGAGAGATCTCGCTTAGCAAACCCAAAAAGCCTAGAGGGGTAAAAGCAAGCTATCCAAAAAATTTGGAGCTCTAACATGGCCTTACCAAGCACAACAAAATGACCAAAACTAATTGGAACCAAGAAATAGACTTATCCGGAAGAGGTCGCTCCCGATTTGAAGCTCATGATTGCGGATCCATGGTCTTGCATACAAATGTCGTCGCCCGAACCGTGCAACCCTTGCATAGATAAGTGTCTTGGCTTAACGGCCGTCCTGCACCGGCTATGTTGCACTACGTGGTCAAGATCCCTCGGGATCATGTCCGGCGATAAGCTACATCCGACCAAGAAAAAGCTCTTGAACTCTCCTATTCAAGCTATGCGAGAGAGAAAGCGACCATGCAGCAGTTAAACACCGACGTAAGATCGTGCAAAACAAAACAAATGGAATTAGCCTTTCTCAAAACATAACCTAATCGATATGAAGCTAGAAAAGATAGACTAGAATAAAAAAAACGTAGGACAAAGAAGGAGGAGAATACTAGCTCAAGAGAGCGCCCGATGAATGAACATGGAAGAAGAGGCGGAATAAATAGGAGATGTGAGGTGGGGGCATCCCCATCCAGGGATGTCGGTTCTATTGCTAAAGCAATAGAGTGGCATTCAAAACAAAAAGTGCCCACAAAAGTCGATTTCACAAAATTTTGCTTGTCAAGACGTGGCGTGGCGGTTTGTCAGACTAAATTCCAAGATCTCAGCATATTTAGCACCTGTTTATGCAAAAAAAGTATTTGATCATTATGTGCAGATATATTGAAAGGAGATCCAAGCATCAAAACACAAAAAGAATATAGATTTTTGGATTTGCAGAAAATCACTCTCTGCCAGGGATATTGACCAAGTTTTGACTCAATCAGAAATGCATATTTGAGTGATTTGTGATGTTCATAAGACATCTGACTTTTTGCATAGCATTCCTTAGGATCTTAGGTAGCTTTGGCATTTGAAATCATGGTCAAATCTTTGCTTGCTTGCAAATGGCATCATTCTTTCTAAGGACAATTTTTTTTTTCTGATTTGGGAAAGTGGTTCACAATTTGTGCTTTGCTTTTGGAGATTTCTCACACAAAGTGGTTGCCTTAAGCAACCTGGAGGTTCTAAACCAATGAGGTTGAAGGTTTTGCCAAAAACACCTTCAACATTTTGGAGGTCCTACTGAGATAACTTCCTGGAATTTTGAACTCATGGCTCTCAGAAGAAACAATGAAGCATCTGAGCATGCTGAAGCATAGAGAATCATGAAACCTCTGTTCTGCAGATATGAGTGAGTATACAAGCAAATGCATGTATGCCTTGCCACTACTTTGAATTGAACATGCCAATTCCGCTCCCACATTTGATCCAAGCATGAATGCCAACAATTTTTGAAAACTTTTGAGGAGTACTATCAGGAATACGGACACAAGAAAGGATGTAAGTATGTTTCAAAAATGATGGAGAGCTTGGTTGGAATATGTTATGAGTCTGGGAGCTAACTCATGGGATGAAATTGTTAAGAAATTCTTAGCAAGATTTGGTAAGCTGCTTGATCCTCAAGATTTGATTTTTGAATTGCAAACCTTTCACATAAAATATGGTGAAAGTGTGCATCAGTATGTAGAAAGATTCAATATTTATCTTGTTAAATGTCAAATCAATCAAGTTCCTAACCACACTTTACATCTTGTAGCTTCATTTATCAGAGATTTGAGCAAAGAAGCCAAGAATACCGTAAAGATGCTCAAGATTCGAAGCAAAAGAAGGATTTGACACAATACACAAGGCTTTTTATAAAGGCTAACAGATTGCTGATATGATCTCCTATCTCCCGATGATGTACATTCACCTCATGATCCTTTCTTTCAGTTTATAGCGAGGAGTACATGGGACCAGGGACACATACCAATCTATGTTGTTCAAAAGGACAAGAAGAAATAAAAAATGGAAGATGCAGAAGGTCGTGTGGCTGATGTGAGAGCTGAGATAACCAAAGTGTCTGAGGCTCTGAGTGAAGTAACCAAAGAACTTCAAGAAATGAAGAGATCCAGACCCGAGAAGAGAATATACCCTCCATGTGCTCATTGCTCAAGAAACATCCACTCATCATACTATTGTTGGTATAGGCCTTGCACCAAGTGTGGTAAGAGAGGGAATTTTGGTAAGGAATGCCCTGTTTATGCTTTTTGCAAAGCAATAGGTCATTATGAAGGTAGGTGCAGTGTCAAAGAATACTTTCTAGACAAAACCATCATTCAATTAAATTGGGATTATGTCTATTCCAAAATCGCGCCGTATAAGCTATTTATTGACCATTATATTGAATTAACCACACTTTTGCACTGAGTTCATTTTCGGGCTAGGAAGATGCATTTTATGTTGAAATGCAAGGGCATCCAAATATTCGGTCCAAATGACCCATATTATGAAAGAATGTTGGCAATATAAAAAGTAGGAAATTGCTTATTAATTCGTACAATCACCGATGACAACGAAATCTAAACATTGAAATTGTAGTGTTTTACGAATAAATAACAGCAAGCAAGTTGCTTCTGAACGTAGATTTTTCAAGGGGTCAAATCGGCGTGGGCGCCATTTTATTTTCATAAATAACGTATTATAGTGGAACATAAACTTTAAAAACTAATCCGAATCATCGCGTTCGACGGTACAGCGGTGTCTTTGATCCTTTCGATCATGAACAAACCATGCTCTGGATTCCATATAAGATGGATTACAACATCAAAGGGATCGGGATAGAAGCGATTCATAGCAATACGCGACATCAAGCCAGTCCCCGAAGTTCTATTTCTAGCTCGGCACTCGCAGAGGTCTGCGTGGTTCATCTGGCGAGGTAATAGAATGTGCCATAATAATAACAAGCGGAAAGGAAGCCGGCCGATGGTTTGCCAATTTCATGCATCACGTGTTTATAGACACCTAAATTATTGACGGTATATACATACAAATTATTGCAAGTATAGCAAACCATACACGTAATATAAAAGAACAATACGCATACCGTAACCAATAATGCTGATATAAGAACACAATATATATTCAAAAGAGTTTGGTGTAAAGTATATTTCATATTCAAAACTTATTGGAAAGTGTATTTCCGTATACATATATATATATATCAAAAAGTTCCCTTTCTAGAACGATCTTCTCTAGGTCCCCTCAAATTTCCCTGTCCCATTAAGTTATTGGGTATAGTGTTTGTATCTCTTCGACCTTTTTTCCTGTAGATATTTCGTGGCAAGATCTTGACAAAACGAAGCAGGGAAGTCATCTTTTCAAAATCCTCGGGATGATAGGATGGTGGATTTAGTGGATCGTGGATGATTGAAGCAACACTTCAAAGCGTCATCATCAACTATAATGATGTCTTCCTTCTCCCGAACGCCCAAGTCATCCATCATGTCGCCAAGCATTTCACAAATATTTTTTACCCGTAGGATCCTTTGGGTTATTGAATGACTTACATTTGCTCCGATCCCAAAATGGATGCCCAATCTCTATGTAACTTCGGGAACTACTCTCAAAACTTCACAGATATTTCTATTCTCCATCGGCGACCAAATTGCTGTGAAATAAAAAGAAAGCTTGGTCTAACATCTCCTTCCGGAATCTGCCGCGGATATACCCATTTCGTATATGTCTCAAATGGTTTCTCGTGCATACCATGATAAAGGAAATTGTGCTTTAGGTAACGTTTTGCAGAGCACTCCATTCAAATCGAACACCAGAATTTTGGAGGAAACTGGATTAGGTCTGTAATAATAAAGCACACACTTGTGAGACAAGGAAAAAGAAAATTGAAATCGCGCTTGGCGCGATTTTCAATCGTTGGAATAATTGAAATCGCTACCGGCGCGATTTTCAATTGTTTGAAGAATTGAAATCGGCGCTGGCGCCGATTTTCATTGTTTGAATAACATACCTTTCGGTTCTGTTCAACATCCGCAATGATGAGCTTACTCGGCTGTCTTGATGGTCTGCGGAGTGTCGACCACATCACTTAGTGTTTGAACTATGGTTGATACTTCATTACTCTTTATGCTAACCTGACTCGAGCTTTCCGAATCCACTGTATCATCTAGGATTTTGTCTTCTTCGTTTGCGTTACCTACATCCACTTCTGTCGGATTTTCCAATGTGATTGGAAGGATAGGCACGCCTCTCGCCGCATAGTTAAAATTTGTTGCTTGTCGATATTCTTCCTTATGCCCTCTATATGCTTTCTCATTTCTTCCCGCTCTGCAGCGGATCTGCGCGAGTAAAATTTGGACTTAGAGCTGGAAGCTTTATTTTTGCACTACCTAAGCGGACCCCTAGGTGCCACCTCTAGCACTTTCTCGAAAAAATATCGAGGAAGTCCTTGGCTTGACCATCGGAGACCACACTTTGGCATTTCCTAGCTAGCTTGAGCTTCCCGCCCGACATAACCTCCAACATGAAACTCCCAACACGTAGACTCTAACGGCAGAAGGCTTCAATCAAAAACTTCGAAGGGCCAAAGAAAACCCGTACTTATTCAGCCTCCCCTTTATCTTGGCCGTCGAGCTCATACTTGATTGGTGAATTAAGGGCGGGGTCGACCCATTTTCTTCTTCCTCTTCCTCTTCCTCTTAAGTCAGTCCACATCCACATCTGCGGTCCCTTTCCCTTTGTCTTCCCAATTGATTCGACATAAAAAACATTCTTCAATAGGGGGTTCATCTAGCCGATAGCACCGCCAAGCAATCTTCTCACCTTCTGGTTTCCCCTTGAGTCTTTCATATTCTTTATCATCCATAATGGCTATCATAAGGACTAGCACATGTGAGATCTTACTTTCGGTACTAAACTCACTATCTTTGTTTTCATCTATCATTACTGCTTGCCTCATCACTTTAATGCATTCGACATCATTTGCGCAGCTAGTGCATATCGTGGAAATGTCTGGAGTGGCAAACTGTCACGATATAGTATAATGCATCTCGATCGTCAAACCACTCGCATGTGTTGAAGAAGGTGCTGTAATCATCCTGTGTCCATCTCGTGCCACGGCTATCAAGAACAAATAGAGTGATGTCGGTTGGCCCTTCACCTACCTCTGGCATGGCACACTTATAACCAGTGGACACCTTATAGAAAAAAGGAGACTCTGTCTACTGCCGTCTTCTTCACCAAAGCAACTTTTCTTTTTAGGTCGGCGCGCAACTTTCGTTGTGAATCCCCTTAAGAGTTGCCACATTCTTCGCCTTTTGCTGCTTCACAAAATCTTTTGACCAAAATACATATTTCTTAATGTCATCATTAGATACGTTGTACTTTTGCATTAAGCCTATCTCTGATAACATCATGTCTCCTGAGAGCCTTTGCAGTTCTTCACCAACAAACTTTTTTTCAGGACTTTCATATTCTTTATCGATTCGCATGCATCTTCGAAAGATGTCAAGTGCTTTGCTGCAGACGTTTTCTTGTAGATAACTTCCTTTCTGATGCAACTATCTAGAACAGAGATTAATTCTGCATCATCCAATCCTTGTGCCTTTCTCATTTCTGTGATACCTATATCAAAAATAGACGTATCTTGGAGGAAACCACGCCATACGAATCGGCAACTTCTTTTCCGAATAGGGCGCCCCAAAATTCGTTCCACTTTTCCCCATACGGTCGGAAAAAAATAATCTTGCAGGCATCCTTTGGCACCGTTTGCTCTTCTGTGCCAGCTTGTGCATCCCCTTTTTTCTTCTTTGATCTAGTGGCCTTGTTCTTGTCCTGTATTATGGTTTGGCACAGTGTCCTTTCTAGTAATTTGAATTCGGCACTCTTAGATTGCCCTTGTCCGTCGCGGCATTGGTTTTCCATATTCGATCCATTGGTTCGAAAGGCGTGCGCAAGCGCCTCCACATACCACCGCAAAATATGGGCGTTAGATAAAAAAATAAGCGGTGTCGTGAAAGTAACAATATAAAAAGCGCGGTGGCGTTTTAGATTAATCACGTATTTCTTACAAACGCTGGCGCGATTTCTTCATGATGAAGAATTGGCGCCCGGTGGCGTTTCGCTTTCAAATCCGTCACACAAATAACAACATAAAAAAGCGCCCGGTGGCGTTTTGCTAATCACGTATTTAGAAAATCGCGACCATATGAAGAAATCGCGCCCGGTAGCGTTTTCTTTGTAAAATACGTGATTAAGCGGCGGCGCTTTGGGCGCGATTATGCTATTTGTGGAACATAAAATACCTTTTGTCACGGGAATGTCTTTCCCATGTCATTCATGGCGATTAAATGATTCGCTAATTACTAAACTGTTATTGTGGAATCAGCGAGGAATCGGCAATTTCGGTGAATACGATCTATAGAATAAGCGATTTCCGTTTTTGTGCTTGGCCGATCAAAACCTTCTAGCGCCTCCAAATCGAATGGCCATCTATTATCATGAAGTGAATATCGAGGTTGCCGGTTAAATCTTCAAGTTTATTCCATATCAACACCTTCTTAGTCTTCATATCAAAAGGCACCACATCTGGCCGGCATTGGCACCTCGTCACGGGTTTTCTATCATCTTTGTCGACTATTTCCATTGCGTCTTTGCTTGTCAAATCTTCTGCCGACAAACATAGCCTTCGTGGACACGAAAAGCTGTCGACATGGATAGGATCGCGTGAAGCTAAGGCCAGTGGATACTTGTCGATATTTCTTGAGTTTGCTCATGGCCTCTAACCGCATCTGCGCCTTGTCATCATCACTAGTCATATCGTAATGCCTAGAACGTCCGGTGTTTCCACGGCTCTAGAACTTGCATCTTCCTTCTCTTTTTAAAGCTTGTAGGTACGGACTAGTCACGTGACCTTGTCTTGATTGCTCTTCTCAATTTGAGAGACCTTCACATATTTTTTGGTGTCAATAGATCACCACCGACCCGATAAATTTGAAGAGGTTATCTGCGGCCTCATCCGCTTCTTAGGGCGCCTCTTTTAAAGGAACTAGCACCGGCAGATAATTTAACTTCTTCAATACTTTTTATTTTTCTCAACCGCTTCAAATAATCTGAACGGTAAGAATCGCCCCGTTTCTTCGCATGTGATCGAATACCTTGTTTCTTCATTTGATCTGTTCCCTTAACTCTAGACATGAAAATCAGATCGTTTTCTTCGCTAGTCTTGAAGATCTCCACATACCATTGAGCCCTCTCGGTAGATCTTCTTCGGACATGGAGGCTCTACCCGAGCCTTCATTATTTTCGGTCATTATCGTCCAATGGTCACAACGTGTGCCAAATCACCAGCCCGATACATCTTCATCCGTTCTTGGTTTTTCCGTCGCGGATGTCCCTGGACCCCGTGCGTGGATGTTCTTGCTTTTCTTTCACATTTTTAGAAGATCCCGAAAGTTACAATCATGTGGTGAGTAATGAAATCGCTACCGAAGCCGCTTTCATAGACGCATTTACTTTCAAAACATAAATTGTACCAATGTGGGAAAGTAGCGCATACAACCAAAACCACTCATAATTATAAATCGCAACCGCGCTGTTTCTTAAGAGGGGACCTGCGTGACACTTCTCTTTTATAAGAGACATACTAGGCTACAAAAAAGACTTGTCAAAAAGAACTGAGAAATACAGTAAGTAAAGACTTACACTGTCTACATTATACAAAATGGAGAATTGTTCCAACAAAAAAACATATCGGAGTAAAGGAGAAGATTATAACAAAAACACACAAAACAAGGTAGTAAAAGCAGTAGAAATGACACAGAAACAATATGAAAGGTAGACAATACACAGAGACACGCATACACAGAAAATACACAGGTTGAAAAACATCCTAGAAACCTAACAATAAAAGGGACACAGAAATCAATTACAAAACAAAAATGTATCAATTACCCGAGGCTTTGTTGGATCAAAACTTTTCCGCTTGTTCAGCCACCTCCGTGCTTGGGATTTGTGCTTTTGAGGCTGTCGCCCACCTCTACCGGCCACCTCGCTACGGCGATCCTCTAGACGCCATAGAACTGCAAGTGCGGATAGTATGAGACTGGGGTTTTGGTTTAAACTTATATGTATGCGTTCATAATCTAGGCCGTCAGATTTACAACCGTAAATTCAAATTCGATCCTTTTTAAATTTATACAGCCTTTAATTAACCGCCGTCCGCTCATTTACAAATTTAAATTGTGTTTTTTCTTTTTAGTGCAATTTCAAGATAACAATTAATTATTAATTTCAAGAAACGCATATGTGGCAATCTACTACCACCTAATCGGCCACCTACTATCGTGAGCCAAGATCATTCCTAGTATCGAGCCAAGAACAATCGACTATCGAGGCGCCCAAGATCCGTTCGATCCCATTCGATCGATCGAGCCGCCTTCAATCCATTCGATCGAGCCGCCTTCAATTCCCATTCGATGTCTCCGCTGAACTATGGTGAATTCAATGCATTCTCTTGTTCTCAATTTTTTCGCCCTCTATTTTTTACAATGCATTCGGTTCTTTATCGCTGTCGGAGAAGAATGCTATCTTTTAACAGCAAACTTGAAGCGCCGAGTAGGATTGTGTAAAATCGAAGATTTGAATCCAAGTTCTATGTGTCATGGTGTTCCTCTTGGAACAAGTTTCTGTAAGATTTCTATTCTAAACTGCAATTATGAAGATGAGGCTCTTCCAAGAAGACATCCCTGGCGTATACAGCTTGGAAAAAGTGGGGCACATTTGTAGCATGGCCAAAAGAACGTCTGAAAAAGGTATGTATATTTGGATATTCAAAAAAAAAAGATATATCATATCATCTCATTGATGTTGTGAACTTTGTATTCTTTGATGCTCTTTAGCCAGTCATATCAACCCCATAAAACTACACATTAATGAAAATATGTAGTTTCTTGGGGTTGGTCATACTGGCTGGAGGGCATCACAGGATTCAATGTTTTCGACATTGCATATAAAAAATAAACTAATGACGAAAAAAATATAGTGCAAATTGCGCCAGCGCGAGTTTGTATTCATATTCCAAAAAGTTATGTACATTTCTTCTTCTCCAAAATGCGCCAGGTAGCGAATTCTTTTCTATCTCTACAATATGTCGATGACCCCACTTCATCCGCCTAATCCCGCAAGAAGTCCCACCTCAAACCACCCTCGATATGACAGATCCTCATCTTTCCCCGAGGATGTCGAGTCTCCAAACCAGAGTGTTGTATCGATCCCCGATACTATAAATCAAATCCTTGTACTTATTTGTTGGCATGAGCCTTACTAAGAGCATGAGGAGTCCGATATGTCCATAGATGCGATGGAAGTGTACCCATGGCCCCCCGATACAAAGTCGCCTAATGGATTCTCCAACTCTCTTTGAACGTTTTGAACAAAGACACTCAAGTAATATCTTGTATGTGGTCCGAGTTGATGGTCGCCCGTGGAACTAGAACCAGCCAGATTGTATTTGAACCAGCCGGTCCATGCATAAGGAAAATCCATGGCACTAGAACGAGAGAAAGTAATTAGCACGATCTATTTCACACGCAGCGGCGCGATTTGTATAGAGCCGCATGAAATTGAAATGCCAAACTAAAAACGCGCCTGGCGCGATTTGATTAACCTAGTGGAAAACGTAACCCAAAAATAGAAATGCGCCAAGCGCGATTTCTATTATTCCAACATATTATTCTAACAAAATGCATAATGCGTAATGCGAAATCACGAATTCAAAATATAAAGCCAGTATTAGTTCATTGTTTAGTTCATTGTTTTAGTTCATTATTTAGAGCAGATAGAGGAAGAGCTAGTGAAGATCTATGATCTATGATCATATAGATCATAGAGCAAGATCATAGAGCAGATATGATCTATGATCATTATTTACTTCAGAATTATGATCATTATTTACTTCAGAATTATGATCATTAATTAGAACATATAGAGGAAGAGCTCGTGAAATAAAATAACTTCATTATTTTAGATCATTAATTAGAACAGATAGAGGAAGAGCTAGTGAAATAGAATAAGAGCAGATCATATAGGCAAGATCACAGAACAAGATCATAGAGCAGGATATTCTGATTCATGTAAAAGTAACTCGATAACCGATTAAATTAACCGGGTAAATATACCGATGCATGTAAAATAACATGCTTTCAAAAATAACTAAAAAGAATGAGAGATACTAACCTATTTGTGTTCTCACACCTATTTATGTAAAGAATGAGACATACTAACCTATTTGTGGTAAAGAATTGAGCCTCTGACTTCGAGCCGAAACCAAAAGATCGAAAACCAATAGCAGATGATTTGATTCGAGATGATTTGAGCCTTAAGAAGCCGAGAAAAATCTTTAACACAAAAAGCAGATGATTTGGAGACCGAGAAGCTTTAACACAAAAAACCAAAGTCAAAGAGCCGAAAAACCAAAAAAACCAAAAAAGCCTACAAACCTTTGAGCCGAAAACACCTTTGAGCCGAAAACCCTAAAGCAGATGATTGTAGAAGCCGAAAAGCTCGAAAAGCCGAGTTTAAAGCATATAGAAGCCGAGTTTAAAGCATATAGAAGCCGAAAAGAGCAGTTCGATGCAGATTGAAGCAGATTGAAGCGCCACAGAGATTGAAGCAGATTGCATGCAAAGATTGAAGCGCCACAGAGATTGAAGCAGATTGCAGATAGTTCGAAAGCGAGCAGATAGTTCGAAAGCGAGCAGATAGATCGAAAGCGAGCAGTTCGAGCAGTTCGAAAGCGAGCAGTTCGAAAGCGAGTTCGGAAGCGCACCAGAGTTCGAAGTTCGAATGAGAGACAGAAAAGCTGGAAAAGTTGGAAAGGGATTGTGAACTGGAAATAATAACTGCTTTAAAAAATTTCGTACCGCGCCATAATAACTGCCGCGAACATTTATTGCAAGGGTTATATAAGTTATAAGATTTAAGGTTAATGAATTTGAAGATTTAAGGTTAAGGTTAATATAAGATTTAGGTTTATATAAGATTTAAGATTTAAGGTTTATATAAGATTTAAGATTTAAGGTTAATATAAGATTTAAGATTTAAGGTTTATGAATTTGAATTTAGAAGTTTTAAGTTTTAAAAGTTTTAGGCTAAGGTTATATTTATTGAAGGTTAGAAGTTTTAACCTTACAACTTCTAACCTTAAAAGTGCTAACCTAAAGCCTTAAAGTTGTTTTTAAGGTTACAACATTAAAGGTTATTACAAGTTACTATATTATAGGTTAACTTATTATTATTATAGATTAAGTTATTATAGGTTATTAAGGTTATTATTAAGGTTAACTTTCATTTAAGAACATGTTAGGAGATGTTATTTGGATATGCTAACTTACTATAGGTTTTATTCATTTTAGGTCAATGGCATGCAAAATGCTAAATCCCCCAAGGCCCCCAAATGATGGTGATCAAAGCAAAGAAAAATCCCCAACTAATGAAGATGACAAAGATGATGGGAAAGGAAAGGAAAAGACCAGAAATGAAAAGGATGAAGATGACAAAGATGATGGCAAAGGAAAGGAAAAAAGACCTCAAATGAAAAGGATGATGCCACAGAAAGGAAATTGTACTTTATACTAGGGTCTTCGATTGGAAAAACAAAAAGGTCAAGATCCCGCATGCATGCAAATGAGAGGCAAGAGGGAGAAGGGATTATTGTTCTAGCAGATCCTATCAATGCAAAGAATGATGAAAGATTAGGGGAGACAGGTTAGGTGTGGCAATCTCAAAATTATATGACAATTGGAAGGAAAAGGGTTCAGGCAAACAAGAATGCCTAGCTTGTGTGAAGCAACTAGAGGTTCCAACTATTGTTGCATGGCCTAGGGACAGATTCAACCGAGGGGAACTACACGCTTTCCTATAGATGTAGAACCATTGTCAATAATGTTTACACAAGTAGCAAGAAGAGGCCACTTCCAACTTTCAAACATTATCCCACCAAAAGATGCAAGTCGATTATGATTGTTCTCCGAAGCTATGATGAAGGTTAGAGGAGGTGAATGTTGTTGGGCTTCTTGTGTTAGAATGTTCACAATAGAGGAGTTGGTGGGAGCAAGAGCTACATATCGAAACATAAGTGTGATAGCGGGGAGGAATTTCATGTACACCATATTTGGCTATGCAATTCAGGATGAAAGATCAAAGAAGAAAAGATTCCCATTGAATGGAAAGTGGATATGTTCAAAAGCATGGATGGCTATACATGGAATTCCAACCTCTTCTTGGCAATAACCGCAAAAGAGACATGAAAATGGTAGTAAAATTGCATTGCATGGGAACACCGGCCCGGTAAGGCCTACCTCAAGAACTATAGCCGCAAAGGAAATATTTGAAAGATATGTGGATTTCAATGCGTAAAAAACATGCCACATAAGAGTAAGAAGGATGAACAGGTAGAGTTATTGTTGAAAAGAGATTGCCATCCCATTGTACCCGGAAAGAGCATATTAGAGGGAAATAAATGCATTGCTTCGAACTTGGAGTGGCCTCTATATCCCAAAATTTCAGTTTAGTAGGCTATGGAATAAGCATTTCAAGCATGTGACCATAGCAACTTCAAACAACTTTGCCAAGTGCAATTTATGTGCTAAGCTTTGAAGGAGACACTAGATAAGACTGTGCAACCAAGTCTAAGGGCAAAGATAAGGGAACATATGAAGGACCATATGACAGATCAACTATCATGTAGATCAACTTATTGGATGTGGAGGACCTTATCCGCAATGGAACCTAATAACTATCTATGTATTATACATGATAAAATGGACCAACAAAGACTTGTCTTCCACAATTCAAGTACATTCCTAAGTCATGTGGAAGATCATACCCTTTGCAGATTTCAATGACTGGGGCAATATTGCATGGGCAGTCTCAGACCTATTATGGCCATTTCAGTTTAGAGTTGTGGAGTGATGGTCCAGATTTTCACATTGGGAGTATCATGAGGTGTTTAAGAAACTATGAGAAGGGTTACAATGGTCACCTACAGGATCCCTACTAGCCGGCCGCACTACATAGTGCATTGTTGGATGGAACCCCTAATAGTATTGAAAAGTTTAGCAAGGCAAGATTTAGGAGGAATGGACCTAATGAACATGTTGGAGCTTCAACATCTCGTGCTAAACCTCGAGATCTGCCCAGAAAGCTCCTCTTGCAACTAGATAATTGTGCTGGTCAAAATAAGAATAGGTGGATGTTTTCTTTCCTATCCTACTTAACAATAAATGGGTATTTTTGAAAGAGTCAATTTGGGGTTCCTAATGCCCTGACATACTCATGAGGATGTGGATGCATTGTTTGGAAAATATAGTCATGTATTGAGACAAACAGACAGCTACCAACTTTTCCCGTGCTATTGGAAATATTTCATGGATGTACAAATCCATCTCCTATAGGATCTATCATAGAAGAAGTGCCCGATTGGAAGAGTTTTGTGGATGGTTATGCTCTCGACATGGAAGGTCATTCTAGACCTCTTCAATTCACTTTTTGGGTGAGAGAAGGGATTCCAATCATGCAATGGAAAATGAGACCTTCGAGAGGAGAAGTGGAGAGGTGGGGCAGAAATTTGGCATAGGGATGCAAATGGCAAGCCTATGATACCTCCCCGTCAACCAAAAGCTCTAAAACCAATCAAGAAGTCAAGCAATTGGGCTTGACTAAGGATGGCATCAATGACTACATCAAGCATTGGCAAACTAATTCGTATGAGACTAATCGCATTGATAGATTATTGGAAGAAGGTGATCAACTTGTTGGATGAGGTAGACACATCCTCGCATCAATTTCTTTGGAAGGGTGGTTCCCTAAAAAAGTAAGTGGAAAACATTAGCCGGTGTCGAATTTAAGATGATGGTACCATTACTAGCATTGTGAAGGCATATGCTCCTCCTCAACTGATAAACACTATGTTGGTCCTAAGAAGGATAGGCCAAAATATCTAGGCATGGATTGTTATGAACCTTCTACCGACGGAGTGCCACCAATTTGTAGTAGTAAAACCAGCCAGATCTAGAGACCTATCCAAAGGTGGTTGGGATGGACTATCTCTCGATATTTGCAAAGAAGAAGGTGATGTTAACTTCAATAAGGTGCGCTGTGGAATGGTGGTGTCCAAAGACATCAGTTGAGTAATGTCACCGATAAAGAAAGATATTCAGATTGTTGGACAAAGAGGTGGAGGAGAAATCCTAGTGATCCCGATCTTTGGCTAGACATTGAAACCGTATTGTACTCATGGACTCCAAAACTATTCCTAGTAAAACAAATGAGAGTTACAATACCTCGTGATGTAAGGAATAAGGTTCTCATATCCTTGGGGATGTTGGTGGAAAAAATGATAAACAAGCATTATGTATCAATCACTTTTAATAAAAGTTGTGTACTACTTGAGTTTCATGATATATGATTTTGTAATTTGAAGTTAAGGTGTGAATTTATATTCCCGTGTGTGATTATATGTTAACGTCTATTCTAGTCTAAGGGCAACAAAGTTACTAAAAAAGTGAATTTAACAAAGTTACTAAAAAAGTGCAATATAAAATTTATCCCAAAATTAAGACATAATCCCAATTTAATTGAATGATGGTTACAAGAAAAATCTAAAGCTAATGAGCCAAGTGCTTCTGTCAGATTTGTGCAGGAAATTGAAGAGCAGGAAGAAATCATGGTTGTTCACACAAGAGGAATGAATAATGCAAAAGACAAAGAGCAAGTTCAAGTGAATGAGGAAGCCAATGCACTGAAACACAAGGAAAATGAACAAAATATGGTTGTACCTCCTCCCCCTTATCAGAAGTACTTGAGAAAGGGTAAGGAGAGTGAGGATTTTGAATCTTTGCTTAAAAATTCCAAAATTAGTGCTGATTTGCTAACACTGCTGAAAATTGCTCCATCCTATAGAAAAAGGTTCTGAATCGGACCAAGGAAGATGAATTTGCTCTCTGCCGCAGAGCCCCTGCCCGCACCCCCATTTGGAGGGAGATATTCCCCCCAGCCCCAAAATTTCACCCGGGAGAACCGGGGGAGGGACCCACAAAAAACGACCCCCCTGCCTGGGATAACAAGGACAAGGGAGAAAACTCTTCCATGAGGAGGGAGTCCGGCTAAGGCCCCACCTATGAGATTGACCCCGAGATGGATGAAGGCTGCTCAAGCCCCACAAAGGCATGCATTTAGGGCCATGAAACAAATGGAGGAACAGATTGAGAGCAATGTAACCCGGATTGCGGATCGCGCGCGCAGAGATACAATCTTCGGGCCCCACGTGCTCAAAAAGATGCTTAGCAAAAACCAAAAGGCAACGGATTGCGAGAGATGGGGACCCGCATGTAGCGTTAGAAGACGAGCCGCTTTGACACACTTTGAGAGGCAAATGGATAAGGTGGCCTTTGCCGACTTGCGAGCTCGTGGATTCCCTCCTCACCACCATAGAGACTGGTGGCACCCGACAAGCGTGGTGTTGAGCAGATACAACGGCAACTATCTCCCCGCCGGTCAGAAGTTTGAGGGTGCACACCATAATACGAACGCATGAGCTGCCTTGAAGCCAGCCATGCGAGCTAAGAACCCTATAGAGTAGGGACACAAGCTCAAGAGATACAGAGCTCAGAGCAACCATTACCCAAAGAAGACAGGGCCTCCATGCAGGGTCCATGAACAATTACGGCCGCGTGCACGAATGAGTTGGCTGGCAAATAGAGATTTCAACAGAGCTAGGCTCCCCACTCCGTGACAAGAGGCCGAAACCACCTGGGCCGGACAAGCACACTTGCCCCACGCCCACACCGCCACCAAACAGGCGATGACACCACCGCTCCATCTCGCGACACCACACCGCCTTGCCGTGGAAGTCCGCGACGCCTGCATAAATGCATCACCCGCCGACATCTAATGTTGCCCCGCGACTCGCGGAGCGCAGGAGCGTGGCCGCCACGCCATAATGTGGTGGTACGTGGACTCCTGAGGAGGCGTAGGAAGATCTCACCTGCCGATCCAGACGGGATTCATTCTGACAAGTATCGCATCGCCTGAGCAAGCCGCTTTGGGCTCAACGCGATGCATCGGCCGCTGTCACCTTCCACGGGCGTATATGAAAGCGCGTGGAGGAAATTTCGTGGTCGAGTAGGGTAATTGAAGGGGACTACTCCAGATGTCGTACTCGTAGATTCATCTACGTAAATAGAGTCCCTGGGCTTGGGCAGTAGGCCGCTCAAGTCAGTGACGCCCGGCCGCTGAGGGGTAGCCGCAGTTCGTCCAAGGCAAGCTTCGCATTTTGTACGCCAATACCGGAGTCACCGAATGCGTCAAGAGTGCGCCACCCACCACGCCACCGGTATTCCTACTGCACCTTCGCTCCCTCGCTACTACTGTTCCCTCCCAATCTGCTACTCGGCGCTGCACACTCCCCCCCGCGAACGGATCATCATCGAAGCCTACATCAAATGCCAACAAATAGGATCGGTGCCTCCGGATGGTATCTTGGAAGCTGTCGGGGCTTTCCTTGGCGAGGGGGAGAGTCTCAACTCTATTGCACCAGATATGGATCTCATTTTCCTCATGGAAATATGGGAACATGCGAGGCACGGAGGCTGCTTGGGACCTCGGGCTATCCGCATTTCTCGGTGTTCAATGAGTGCACAGCAAGCGAGGCATGGCGTGGTTGCTGCTACTATCGTGCAACCTTAGGGCACTTTCAGTCTCCGGCGCACAAAAGCGCCAATTACACTTTCGCTACTTGTGGGTGCGTGTGCGGCATGATAGTGGCAACATTCTCTTCATAGCATGCTACTTTCCACATGCCAGAGAGCAACTTTTATAACACTCATTGAGGATGTGGATAGATTGGAGCCCTATGTCGATCTATATGATGACATACATCGGCCCAAATAATTGGGCAAGATTATGTTGTCAAGGCGACTTTAATGCCCCGCATAGGCCGAAAGCGGGTCCCAAAATTTGAGCCCCGGCAGAGGATGTCTTGCGCTTGAACCCACGCAAAGGTGGCTTGGTCAAGGATATCGCATCGACAATCATATTTCGTATATGCTATGGCGGCCGCTTGTTGTGTTGTTGTTGGGTAGTATCTTTGACACAGTTATTTGTAATGGGTTGGCACAATGGCCATCTTCAGTGCTTTGACTTGTAGACAGGGGAAGCAAGGGTGCGGCTCGGTGTGGTGGATTATCTGGCGGTTGAAGAACATGATTTGCACCCGGTTACCCATTTTTCCATTGGAATGACGCACCGGGGCGAGGAAGTGGACTTCGGACCACCAGCCCCTTCATGCATCTCCATTGGCAAGCTCCCCATCTATCTACGCCTCAACACCCCACCGGCTGGACTATGACCATCGCAGGGACCTATGCCCAAATTGCTTGAGCATGACCGGGTAGCGCCGGCTGCTCCCCCACCACTTGAACATCAATCGCCCCAAATTGACTCACTCGCCGGCGGTAGCGAGAGATGCTGGGGAGAGGCCATTCCGCGGCGAACCTCGGTGCTACCACCTTTCCCGCAAATGATGGTTCGATGATGAGTGCCTGGAGCTCAAACGCGACACCCCGGCGTGTCATCGATCCCACCTCTCCGCCCACGAGGCCATCAATCAATACCGCTCCTTCCTCAAGAATAAGAAAGCCCGGATACCTCGCGAGCATCAACAAATGATGTTTGGTCTCTAGATGGGCACCCCCAAGATATTTCCGAGAAGGGTCTTGAGTAAAGACCCTGCCGCCATCCATAGGAACATCACCACCGGAAAGTAATGGTCTGGGATTTGGCGGCATGACCAGCCGGGGCCCTGATAGGCGGATAGGCATGGCTCTAGTCATCCGCGAGGGGGATGTCATCATGGACCTACAAACGTCTAGCTAATGGGAAGGCAAAATTTAGATGGCATCGCGGCGAGAACTTCGAAATGGGCGGGCCTCCACCGTGTCCGTCCCTCATGGCATTATTCAATAAAAAGCATTGCAAGAAGGCTTCCCTCCCGCGATGGACCATCCCAAGAGTTGTGCCCATATACAAGGCGGGGACTCTCAACGCCGCGCCAACCATCGTACTATGGCGGCTAGTTCTCTCTTTGCAAACCGTTGGTTGGCATCCTTGAGCGGTGACAATATGGGCGAGGGGACATACGAGCAGGTTTTCGCACGTGCATTCCACCATTGATCATATCTTCACTCTGCACACATTGATTGAGGATAGCAGAATCACCCCACAAAACCATGCTTGTTGTTTGGTGGATTTTGCAAAAGCTTTTGACATGATGCCCCGGGAGAGGTTATGGGACTGCGGCGGTACCGGGACCCCTTGACTTGCGAATCGTGGGTATAGAGCTATCTGTGAGGTATGCTCAGTCGTATCACATCGCCGACACAGCCCGGTAATCAATAGTATTGGATACGTCGGGGGTTGCCCCTCTCCCCCACTCTTTGGCCTATACATTGACCAATTGGAAGATTGACTCGAGAGCATGGAGGTCGCGGTGCCCATCTCATGCATCACACAATCGGCAACTCATATATGCTAACGATATCAATCTCCCGGCCCATATTCCGGAGGACATGCAACGCCACTTGGATGCTCTTGACACTTTTGCCCGATTCAGCGCATGCGAAGTTAACTTGGCTAAAACTAGGTCTTTGCTAGTTTCATCATCCTCTGTCGACCAAGGCTTCCCTCATTCCTTACCGGGGACAAGATATAGAGGTGGCTCCGACCTACAAGTACTTTGGGGATTGAGTTCTCTACTACCACCCATTGGGATGCTTTGCCATCAGGCTGCGGTCCACAACGGGTTGGAAAGCATTATATGCCATCGCGTAACAACAGCCACAAAGGCGAGTTGTATGCACAGGGCCACCATCCACACTTGTTTTAGCCCTTGGTCGGGCGGTCCTTTGTATGGGGTAGAAGTGTGGGGTCCGGTGATATCCCTTAACACCTGGAATGACCTTGAGCAGGTGCAGAAAGCCTTCTTGGCACGAGCCTTTGGGGTAAAGTCCACAGTTCCATACCAGATCCTACTCCAGGAGATAGGTTTTCTACCCCTTCAACGGGCTGCATTGGAACGCCATATCATTTACTTCCAGAAGGTGGTCGCTATGGGTGATACACGTTTGCCCAACCTTGCTTTGGCCATGGCGATGGGTCCCCAACGCCTGAAAGCCTGCTGGAAGGACAAGCAAGCTCAGTGGTTCTCATGCTGGGGTGTACAGGCAAACAGATGCGTACATGTAAGGACAAAGAAAGATCACAAGGCACTTAAGCTGTACCTAGATGCTACTTTCATGCATGAAGCTCACGGGATGCGAGATGCTTTCCGGCGCATGTTAGGCGGCACACTATCGGCAGCAAGTCAATCCTAGGCTCGGGGAGGCCCACACCAAAGGTACTTGTACACCCGGTTGCCCATGAAGAAGCTCGGACTTATAGCTTCCATTACGCGCGAGGTGCACATCGCCTCCGCGTTGAGATAGGGCGTTGGGCTTGGAACGCCGCGAGCAAAGGCTTTGCGGATATTGCCACCGGGTGCCATTGAGGATGAATGTCATGCCCTCCATATCGCCCGGCGTTTGCCCATATCCGAGAGGCGGGGGTATGTTGGATTACTAGTGCACACCGTTGCATGAGTTATTGAATCTCTGCGTCGGTGGGTTTGTTGGGGTCATACCTCCTCCGAGGTTATGGATGCCTGGAGACTTCGGTTTGTGTCGCCGGGGGCCGGTATTGGTATCCCTATACAATTGTAGGTATGCCCGACATACTTATTACGGCTAAGGTTTTCCCTCGAAAACCCTTGAGGCGAGGGTTTTTAATCACAATGGATGTCACGCTTGTAAACGCTCTCTTTTGTTTGGGTCCCATAGGCGGTCGGGTCTCGGTGGGCGCTAAAAATCTATTCTATTCTATTCTATTCTCATAAATCACATTGAGGAGCATGTTCGACTCGAAAGACTATGATCCAAGAGCCTTTACATGTGTTTAATGGGTAAAAAGATTTTGACCAAACTGGCGTTGGATGGAGGATCACCACTTAATGTGATGCCTCATCATATCATGAGATTATGTGGCATAGAAATTGACAAGAAAGCTTCTATGGTCTTAAAATCATTCTCAAACACTAAAATTAATCCTATGGGAATAGTTAGCAATGTGCCAATTGATGTAGAAGGAATAGTTGTGGTCGCTAACTTTGTGGTTGTTGCATTTTGAAGGAATAGATGAGAAATCGACACTTATGATGCGCTCTTGGAAGGAAATGGTCACGTCCTTGATGAGATGCAAGACTTTGTGGTCCAGCGGAGGAGAGTGCACCATATCCAATGGCGAGAAAAAAGGTAACACTCTCTGATAAGGTGGAAGAATTTGAAGCTCTGAATTTCATTGAAGAGGATATTACTCGTGCCAAATCCTGGCGGAGAATATGAGCTAGCTACAAATGAGCAAGTACCAAATATAGAACGTCCTATTGAGTAAATTTGTCAAAAAAAGAAAGCTTTGCTTATTTATGGTTTGATGGTGGTGTCTCAAAGAGATTGAGTGTGGCCTCTTCTGCTGCAATTCTCAAAGACTCCTCCAATAGGTTGCTTGCCAAAGTAGGGAGAATTTTTCCAACATAATCTCAAACATGGCAAAAATACAAGGCTTTGATAGCGGGACTTGAGGGAAGCAAGAATTTGAATATTGATAACATTATCATTTTTGGAGACTTACAACTTGTTTGCAGACAGGTGTTGGGGGAGTATCAAGCAAAAAATGATATGATTCTATTAAAAGACAAAGCTTTAGGAGAATTGACAAACTTTGAGTCTTGGAAATTATGCCATGTGCCAAGAGAGCAAAATGGTGAGGCTGATGCATTGTCTTGAGTGTGTTCTACTCGAACATTTAGTTGAAGGGAGCAATTCAAGAAGAAGATTTGGAAAAGGATGATCTGCAACAACTTTACTATCTTGGTAATTAATGCAAGTGAAGAAAAGGTAAAAGAGGTAAAAGTAAATAAGAAGGGTCAAGATAGGACTTTATATGTTGGAGATTTATTCAAAGAAGAGGATGAATCTTTTGTCACTAAATTCTTTGATGAATGGAAAGATTTGTTTGCTTAGGATTACAATGAACTGATTGGTGTTGATAAAGGTGTATGTGAGTTTGAAATAAAAATTAAAGAAGGCATGAAACCTGTTGTGCAAAATTGAGAAGAAATTAATGCATCTTTGCTTGGCCTAGTTAAGGAAGAATTATGTAAAATGAGAGATGCTGATGTGATCTCAGAAATATTAAACCTAGAATGGTTGTCTTGCATTGTGCCTGTTGAAAAGAAAAACAAAACTATTAGAACTTGCATTGATTACAGAGATTTAAACAAGGCCACCATTAAAGATTGTTATCCTTTGCCTCCTTTCCTGGAAGAAGTATTGCATGTTGTTGCAGGGAAAGAGATCTATTCTTTCTTAGATGGATTCTCAGGATTTAAATCAAATAAGCATCAAGGAAGAGGATCAGCCCAAGACATCTTTTATCACACCATGGGGAACATTTGCAATGAAGAGAATGCCCTTTGAATTTGATGAATGCATCAACAACTTTCCAGAGAGCCATGGATAGATACTATCTTCAAGGATATGCCTCCAGCAGCATTTCGAGTTTTTCTAGATGATCTTTGCGTAGGTACTTCCTGCAAGGATCACTTTGATTATCTAACAAAATTATTTTGCCGTAATGTGAAAAAGGAGCCATCGGCTAAATCCAAAGAAATGTATCTTTTATGCTCAAAGGAGATTTGCTAGGACATGAAGTGTCCCTTAAAATTCAGGTTCTTGAGAAAATAAAATTGAGGCTTTGAAGAAGCTTGCTCCTCACAAGACACTCAAACAGGTGATTAGCTTCTTAGGCATGACAAGTTTTTTGAGAATGTATGTTCCTCGTTTTTCACACACTATAAGTCCAATTTCTAATCTCACAAAAGTGGGAAAATTCTCAAAGAATGAAAGTAAGCATATTTTGATTGATTGGAATGAAACATGCCAAGAATCTTTTGACAAGATCATAAATGCTATTTGTCATTCTATTTTGCTAAAGCCTCGGACTTTTGAGAAACCTTTTAAAAGTTTATATCGATGTCACAAAAAAGGCATTGGCTTGCATTACTCTCGGATGACAATGTTATCTCTTTGCCAAAGAAAAATGTGTCCCATTACGAAGTTAAGATACCCCAAAATTCGAGAAGTGTCTGCATTAATGTTCCTAATAGATAACAAGGTCATTTCTTTAAAATACTCACACTCAAAGTTTTATGAAGCAAAATCCTTTGTCCCTTACGTTTTGCAAAAGCACCAAAGGCCAAATTGTGCAGAGATGGGCTTGCAAGATTGGGGCCTACAATATTCTCAAAGGTGGTGAATTTAGTTGAAAATCCTAGCTCTTATTTACCTTATGCTTTATTTGAGCATGAAGATCGGGGACCGAATGAGATTGACTATGCTACTAACATGATTGCCTTTCATAAAAAAAGATGCGGATTGGCGGTTTGATATTAGGAACTATTTGGAGAACAATGAGTTTCAAAAGGACATGAATAGCAAAGATGAAGAAAAGAAGATTCAAAGAGAAGTACAAAGAAATTCGGGTTAATAGGAGAAGTCTTGTGCAAAGTTGACAAAGGAAGGTGTATTGTTTTGAGATGTATGGATCCCGAGAAGCCAAAATGATTATTGAAGCCTCATGAAGGCATTGTGGAGGGCACTTTGTTGATAATACAACCGCAAAAGAAAATTTTGAGGTCCGGATATTTCGGCCTACTCTTTTTAGGATTGTTATAATGCCATTAAGTGTTGTTATAAATGCCAAATTTTGTCAAAAGGGTATTGCAACTAGCTCCTCTCAACGCCATAACTTCTCGGGGCCATTTCAAACATGGGAGCTTGATTTTATAAAACCAATAGATCCTCCCTCATCCGCCGACCAATTTATCCTTGTGGCTACATATTTTTTTTTTCACAAAGTGGGTCACGGTCCCCTTAGAGAGGCAAATGTTTTACTATATCAAGATTTCTCCATGAGAATATTTGTGATTTGGAAAAATTGTCTCCGATAGGGGAAGTCAATTCATGAACCAAACCATTGCTTTGTCGCTAGCCACTCTCAAAGTCAAGTACACTAAAAGCTCGAGATACTACCCTCAAGGAAATGGTCAAGCCGAGTCAACTAACAAGGTTCTAAAGTCAATCCTTAAGAAAACCATTAGCATCCTCAAAAAGAGATTGGCACTTGAAGCGCATGATGCATTATGGGAATATAGGACCACCATTAAAAGCATCTACTAAACATACACCCTTCATCCTTGTTTATGGCATAGAATTTATTGTGCCAATCGAGCTTGAGCCGCCATCTCTTAGGTTGGCTTATCAAATAAAATTAGAAATAGAGGATGCACTAAGAGAAAGGTGTGTAAAGGTTGATGCGGATTGGAAGAAGAACATGGTATGAGTTTGAATGCGTTCGATAAAAGACCAAAGACATAGCAACATTTAAAGCTGCTCATAAGCCCTCAAAACAGGTGAATTGGTTCTTAAATGGAATAAGGCAAGGGAAGATGTAGCAGCAAAATTTGAGAATCTTTGGGAAGGGCCTTTTGAGGTAATTGGGGTAGCAGGTAAAGATTCCTATTGGTTGAAGGATGTTCTTGATGGTAGAGAGTTGTTAAATCCCATCAACATTTTTGCACTTGAAGAGGTAATGACAACAAAAGATGTTGCCTTGAGTTTATTTAAAAAAAATCTATTAAGAAATTTGTAGGTAAGGTAGTCTAGTTTGTTTTGAACTGATTATAATTGCAAAACATAAAAATAGAAGAAGAAAAAGACAAAATATAATGCAAGAGTGCTTTAAGAGTTAGTTTGTGTTCTTAGAAGTTAGTTCTAAGAAGACTTACGCTCAAGGTTTCCCCATCAAACTAATGCAAGGACTTGAGATCCATGCGCCATTGTACAAGGCTCAAGTTATGTGTGCTTATTGTTGAGTTCTAATTTCTATCAGGTGCATCAATTTGTATTCACACATGTCATGTTCACACATTCTCTTCCACACTTCTCCATCACCGTTTTGGCATTCCTACCATAACAAAGAGTTCATTGCTAATAAGCATATTGTCACATGCGGAACACTCTTCATACATTCTTTCCACTATAACCTACTCAAGATTTGCCCCCGATCCACGAAACACTTCAATTCAATGATTTCCATCAAATACACCATACTAGCCATTTTCTCATCCAACGGTGTTATTTTCCGATAATAATCTTATTTTTCATGCGGATTCACCGTCTTCTACATTCATAACCACATACGTATTCATCACGGTTCATTTGTCAACGTTTTTCTTTTCATCCATTGCGGGATCACAAGTTGCCAACCATATTTCCACATTGGCGGTGACAGAACTTCAGTTGAATCATTTGCAAAAGCACAAAGACCCGGGACCAAATTCTATTCTTTCTCGTTTACGATGATGCGCCATGCTATGGCAAAGATAGAAGAGCAAGACACATATTGATATACTTATGCCCCATATTGACTTGGGGCACGATATGTTGAAATTCCTAGATACCACTAGATGTTCACCTAAATATTAAAGTTTGCAGTTATTCAAGATCTAGTCAAATACAATTGAGATTGATCTATGCTCAAGTGTATACTTGATATCAAGTATGAATTTCTCAAGTAAATTCGTATGTAAACAAGCCGAAGCCACAAGATGGTCACTAATCCTTGCTATTATCAAGTATTAAAATATAATAACTTAACCCATGCAATGAAATCATAGTCATTAACATTAAAAACTATCAGTCGTGAGGGATCAACTCAAACCTTTGAAGCTACAGCTTTTATCCGGCCGAAATAACTGTCTTCTCAAAGATTAGATCATCGCGGTCTTCAACCGATTCTTCGTCCGAATTGCTTAATCTACTTATCCACGATTCTCGGATGGGTTTCGGAGGATAAGAATTCTAACTTTAGAATTCTTTTATGTTCATATATCCCACGGGAATCTCCGCCGAAATTAGCTTTTGAACCATTGATTCAAATTTTCCACACTTTCAATACTTGTTTTCAATATAAGTTGCATCTATTAACCACGTCATTGCATTCCCATATTAACCTCAATTTCCAAATGTTCTCTCTTGTGGCTATAGGTCTATTCTCAAGATGACTTCAATTGTATGAAAGATTTACATGACATAATTCTAACATTCCCCTTCATGTAATCTTTCTTATCATTATATTATCTTGCATCTCTCAAAACCCAAAACCTTCCAAGTGACAAAGCTTTTGTATCACGAGGAATGGCGTCTACTTTTGCCATTCACGGGATGGGCTTAATCGCCGGCCGCCGAGCCCTGTTGATATCCCAGAATGGCAATGATTGCCAACTCTGAACGATAAAGACAGAGGTGATTCAAGCGAGCATCCCGCACGCCGGGTAAAATCGAGAATGTCGCGCAGAATCACCAATCGAAGGGTAAACCCCGAATGTGGAGGTAAAATTGTTCTTGCCGCAATGCATCAGTCCTGTTCTATCCGTTAACATTCACGAAAATAAAAAGTGCCATGGCACTGATGAAGCGGATAGGCGGATAGGGCTGAATTGCACCCCTATCTGCTTTTACGCTAGTAGATCCGCCATTTGATTAATTGTGCTAACATAAGTAAGATGTATCAAATTTTTTCAACCATATCTCGAATAAAATGAACTTCCATCTCTATGCTTACATCTTTCATGTAACACAGATTTTTTTACATGGCTATGGCAATGCTATCACAAAAAATCAGAGGGTTCCGTTTGTTCTACATCTAGTTCACCATGTCTTCTTTCCCATACCACCTCTTTTAGTTAATAGAGTGGCGCATTGTATGCAATTCGTGACTAGAGAAAGCTACTTCCTTTGCTTCTTTGCATTTCAGTGCTCTGAGGGCACCTCCCAATAAAACAACATATCCCGAAGTTGACTTTCTTTGATCTAAATCACCTGCCGGTTAGAGTCACAATAAGCCTTCGGTTGCAATTCATCCGAGTTATACATAATGCCAATATTGAGTACCCTTAAAATCTCAAAATTCTTTTAGCATTTACGTCCAATGTTCTAGACTGTGGTTATTATTGTACTGCTTAATATGTTTACTCCAAAGGCTATATCCGGTCTTTATGTACGAGTTTGCTAGATAAGACAACATCCAATTAGTGACCTGTAGGGTGTATTTTCCATTTGCCTTTTCTCTTTTTTACGTTTTTGGACACATATGAGCTGAGATCTTGTCTTCGCATGAAAACCAACAAAGCCTTAGATAGGCTTCTCATTCATCTCAATGATTTCTACAATGGTGGATAAAGGATAGCCGCACATCGCGAACTACCCACGAAAAATAAAGGAAAAATTCAATTATATCATTTGGACCCCAAAAACAAATACAATACTAATAGATGAGTGGTCGATGTACTTACTGAAAGCTTATCACCGGGATTAAAAACCAGCCCTTTCGGGTTTTCGAGGAAAACCCTAGTGATAAGCCTTCCCGCAAGGGCTTAGACAAACGTAAAGGCATAGAATAAACCCCAAAACCCCCGCATGGGAGAAGTCAAAATGGATGGCGCCAAACCCGCACCGCACATCACCAACACAACAAACGAGAAACATACCGGAGAATAGCATCACCCAAAGGGTGGAAAAAGCATCACCCACCGGTGGAAAAACATGATAAAATGAAACTTGTACAAAATATAATAAACAAAGAAGGGGGAGGGTGGGTTCAAAGAGAATAAGGTATGCTGGAGAAGAGGAAGCTACCGATAAAACGTCGATGAAGAACTCCCTGTAATAAGCAAACGCCCAACCCGAACGGCCCAAAACGCATGCGATGCATGCATGCGACGCATGCAATGCATGCATGCTCGCCTTGAGCAAGAATGCCGGTCGCTACGCCAATCGGCTACATCTTGTTATCGGTACTAAAGGGGTCTGCTGTAACGACAATCACTCATATTAAATTTTTTCAACATATTTATAATATGAGTTTTGCCGGGCTCAATGTCACCGGTTTATTTTTCTCTCTCTATATACTTCAATGCCAAGAAATCTCTTAAGCTCACCTAAACGTCATTTGAAAAACGTTTGTTGAGCAATTGTTTACAATGAGCCAAGATACCTTTTGTCATTTGCAACCATGATATTATCATCAATATATAGAGCTATAATACACCATTGCTTCCCATCATTGTACGCACAAATTTCCATCACATTTTTAACTTTTCAAACCCTTGCTCTAAAAGATAATTATCCATGCATTTGTACCACTCTCTTGGTGCTTATATCTCAGCCCATAAACCGCCATGTTTAATCTCCAAACTTTCCCTTCTTCTTTCTCAAATCACGAAGTGCGGGCTTTAAATGGATTTCTTCTTCAAGTTTTGCGTTAAGAAATGTCAGCTTTACATCCATATGGTGAATTTCCATGTCACATGAGTTTCCAAGGGCTAACAACATTCTCAAACTATTAATTTTGACTAATGGTGAGAATGTTTCATCAAAATTTAACCCTTTCTTCCGAAAAAATCCTTGTGCTACAAAGCCTTGCCTTGAATTTTTTGTTTTTCCATCAATACGGCTTTATCCTAAAAAATCCATTTATTGCCAACAACATTTTTTACCTGGTGGTTTATCAACCCGTATAGGTCTCTCTCTTTTCTTTTGAAAGATTGCATCTCATCCTCCATAGCTTTGCTCGGTTTTGAATCATTACTTTTATCTTCTTCAAAATTGTTTGGCGAACTTTATCGGTTTCAACACTAGAATATCAAATCTGAGTGAATTTCACCTTTGCTACCATGATGCCTTTTACTTCTACCCGCCCGTTCTACCATGCAATTCTAGTTTGAGCTTGCTTTCATCAGCCAAGATCCCAGCCCTCGCCTTCGGCTTTCCTTTTTTGGCTTTTCCATAGGTAAACTAGCATAGGCTCTGTTATCCGGTTTGAGGGCAATATAGACTCAACCTGCGGGGTTCAAATTCGATAGACTTTTCGTTTCTTGTGCCTCGAGTTTGTCTTCATCCATCTTCAACTATCAACGTCAAATATTTCCTTTGTATCCTTGCATTTTAGATTGATGCGGCGGTATGCTCAAAATTGTTTCTTTCATCGCTGTTAGTTGATCGTTTGACAAGGCATTATCATTAACGTAGGAATTGCTTTTCGATAAAACTTGTTTCATTGAACACTACATCCCTCTTTTGACCAAGATTTTCTATGGCGAGGATCATACAACCTGTAAGCTTTTTGAATGCAAATCATAACCTACCATATATGCAACATATGCTTTCGGCCATCAGTTTTTTTGCTAATTTCTTCAGTGAATGAACAAAACCCAAACAATAAATGACCTTAAATGTTCATAGGCGGGAGTTTTTCGACCACAATATTTAGGTTTATACCTTTGTACCTATAGATGGCAATATGTTTTTGAACATGAGCTGGCGCCTTCAAAGCCTCCTCCATAGAAAAATTTGGCCCGGGCCTAGCATTTTAGCGTGGAACGAACAAAGATTTTAAAGCAAGGTCATTTTTCTTTCCCACCCACTCCATTTTGTTGTGGAGAATACATGCAAGCCAACCGTCTTTTAATACCAGTTAGCACAAAACCACTTGACTTCTTTTGATTCCCCTCCCTGCGATTTTATGCATTTAACTTTCGCCTTCTCTCTAGTTCTACTTGACTACAAATAGTTTCAAGGCTTCAAAAGTTTGATCTTTTGTCTTCAATAAGATAACATCTTGTTCTCCTGCTAAAATCATCTATGAAGGTCATAAAATATGTCATGTCCTTCTATTCCCGTGACATTAATAGGCCCACACAAACTTGTGTATTAGATCTAACACCCTTTTAGCTCTTTTTTGCATTTTGTTTTAAAATGCAAAGCCTTGATTGTTTGCCAAGTTGACAACTGCACCGACTTTTTTTTCTCCATCCATTTTTCTTTTGTATAAACTTGTTTTTAATGAGCGGATCAATATTTGATAAATGAGTGTGGCATAACCTATTGTGCCAAGTTGTTATTTGATGGACATTCAACAAGATTGATAGACAAAAGGTGTGATCTTTGTCAAAACAAACAAATTACCTACGCTCTTCAAAAACTTGAAACTATTATTAAGAAATATTTTGCATTCAAGCTTCAAAGACAACCTTATAACCAAGATCCACAAGTTGGCTGCTTGAAATTAAATTTCTCACAAGGTTGGCACACATAAAACTATTTTAAGCATCACACTTTCCATTCGTCAAATAATTCTAATATTCCGGAATCTCTAATTTTAACCCACCATCTCAAGCTGAACTTGACCATTACGCCTTTTACATTCTTTTAAAATCTTGAAATCATGCAACTCTTAACACTTTTCTGCTCCTGAATCTATAATAGAAATTTGTTATCATTTTGTTAAAATCCCGAGAAACATTAAGCACATCTTTTACCTCAATGTCATCCGAAGTTTCTTCATTTTGTTTCTTCCATAATATTCAAGCTAGTACTTCCCTTTAAAACATCCCCCTTCCTTTTTAGAATCCATTTGTTGCTCTTCCCCACCTCTCCCTCTTCCTCCAATGCCTTTGGACTTGGACAATATCTGATAGTATAGCGGGGCCCCAATCTTTCTTTTGTTGGCACCACCTCCTTTTTTGCTTCCTTGTAAACAACACTTCTAGAGATTGATCATCCTCTTGCATACCCTTTTGATGCTCAAATTCAGGTCGAATGATCCCTAAAGCATGCTCCTTTGATGTGGCTATATTTCTCACTAATGTTGCAAGGGAATTGTGAGAAATTGACTCTAGAAACAGGCCGATTTGATATTGTTCACTTAAAACATTTCCGGCTCCTTCAAGATCTCGCCACAATTGAATCAAACTTCTCCAAAAAATCTATTAGATCATCTTTTTTTCAAATAACTTTGGCTTTCTTAGTTGTTTTTCCAACAAATCAATTTGAGATGAACTCTTTACCTCATATTGACTTACAAAGATAATACCACATTTCATGTGGCTTCAACTCTATAACCTTAGTTTAAGGCGGTTCCTACCTTTGCTCAAATGATCTCAGGCCTCCCCGACCTTGGTTTCGTCACAGCAACAATGGGTGCTTGAAGATACTCGTGAGCCTCCCCAGAAACCAACACCTCCTCCCGGACCACTTTGAACTGCACTGACTTACATTACTAGAACGCTGAAACAAGAGCTCGGTTTGACTACCATCTATAAGATGCCATAATTTTTCAAATTCCAGAACAACCTTGATTGACTCCTTCCAAACATGAAAGTATCCCCTTGAATGCCTCAATTTGATTTAACAAATTGGACCGCGAAATCTAGTAGACATAGTGACTTAAGCCAACTTGGCTCTGATATCAATGCTGAAATTTCACCTACTAGATGTTCACCTTCACAACCCCCGACAACCTTATTAAATATTAAAAGTTTGCAATTATTCAAGATCTAGTCAAATACAATTGAGATTGATCTATGCTCAAGTGTATACTTGATATCAAGTATGAAACTAGGGGCCACAAGATGGTCACTAATCCCACTTGCTATTATCAAGTATTAAAAATATAATAACTCAATCATGCAATGAAATCATGGTCATTAATCTTAAAAAAACTCAAATGAGGGATCCACCTGCTCAAACGTTTGTAGCTCGGTTTTATCCGTCAAAATAACCTATCTTCTCGTGATTAGATCATCGGGGTCTTGATCCGATTCTTAGCCACGAGCCTACGTTTAATCTACTTATCCCGCGATTCTCGGTCGGTTTACGGGATAAAATTCTAACTTTAGAATTCTTTTTTGTGTTCTATATATCCCATGAGGCATGTCCATCCGAAATTAGCTTTAAACCATTGATTCAAATTTTCGCACTTTCAATACTTGTTTTCAATATTAGTTGCATCTATTAACCACATCATTGCATTCCCATATTAACCTCAATTTCCAAATGTTCTCCCCGTGGCTATAGGTCTATTGCGCATGACTTCAACCGAATGAAAGATTTACATGACATAATTTCTAATAAGATATACAAACACCATTGATTTGAAGAGAACACATTCCTAGAGATCATAAAGTGGATGCTTGAAGATTTAAGGTAAAGACATTCATGAAAGATCACACAAGCATGCAAAGAAAGCCGATTCAAGCAGAGCAAGTTTGAAGTTTGGAAGGCTCCCGAGAGTTGACTTGGTATGTGGTTTCACAATTGGGATTCTTGGCATGACTATTTCACATGATCCATCTCTTGAGCTCATCATCTCTTCTCCTATGCAAAAGATCCCATATGCCTCAAATTCCATGCCTAGCCTTCATATCCTATAGAAAATTGGCAAAGGAAACTTTTTGTAGTCAAAACGGTCATTCATTCGCCATTCACACTTCATCATGCATCCTGTAAAAATCCATGATTTAGCCATCTCCATGATCCGGTCAAATTCTCTCTCTAAGAATCCAAAATGGAGAGAAAATGCAAAATTCCCTAGCGAGGTCAAAAGAAAAGGATCAAAGGATTGCCCCTAAGCCTAGTTTGCAATTCTATATACGCTAGTGCAAATTGACCCTTGTCACCCACTCAAAAGTTGCCAAATCATCGTACATCTCGCCATTGTCATGTCATCACACATGTCACCCTTCATAAAAGTCTATTTTCTTCTGAAATTTCTCCTAAATAAGTTATTTGGACCATTAAAGGGACATGTCATCATGTCACATCATCACTAATGCTTCCACATCACCACACATTGAGCCACACATCACTTCCATCTCATCAAAGTTTTGATTAAAAAAAAGATACCTTACTTGTTTGACATCTCATCTCGTGCCATGTCATCCTCATCTTGCCAACTCACCTTGCCCCTTCTTACGCCTCACCATGTTCTTACCCCATATTGAGCCCAAAAGTCAAAAGGGACTTCATTTTGCAAAAAGATTCTTCCATGGCATAGAGCATCAAAAAAGATTTTGTTGCAAAAGAATTTTCAAAAAGGCTCATTTAGACCTTTATTTTTAGGTCCTTAGGAGCCGTGCCAAATCCATGAACTAAAAAAAATTCCTATCCCCCAAAAAAGCCTGACTCTCCCCATCCTATCTCCCCATCCCGTGGTACACCACAGCGGTGGCCAAGGTGGTAACGGACAAATCCCGTGGGCATAGCCGCGTCCAGTTTAATAATCGGTATCTGTCCCTTTACTATCAAGTCTTCTTTCTCATAAAGTGCGTGGGATATATGAGTTTTTCAAGCATCTCATGTCATGCAAGATCCGGCTGTTTAAATTAACAACTTAATCATTAAGAAATACCCGATAGGATCTGCACGTACCATGCCAAGAACCACATTTTTGAACTAAAAAGACAAGATTCCTACCCAATTTGCCAAGGAACGCCAAAGCGGAGGAATTTGAGGGGGGAAGACAACCACGAGTTTTTCGGGGCTTTTGGCAAAGCAATCGATAGAGATTTGAAAGACCCGGAGTTTTGGAGACTTATGCTTGATTTGTCTTCCAAGCATGTCGATATGGATTACGTGTTTCCAAAGCGATTTCTTGATTTGAAGACCTACTTATCATGGCCCACGACATACGAGCGGGATTACCAATGACGTGTGATTCTCGAATGAATGAAAATCCGACCCTTGAGATATATTTGAGTATAATTTTTCCCTTGCATTCTAAGAAAGTAAGATATGAAATGCGGTTTTGTGCTTAGCATGGGTATAAGACATTTTTAGAAATGAAATGCATATAGATAAGAGCATAAAGATGAAGGATCATTGAAAAAGCATATATATTCCTTTGAGCCGATGGAATTTCCAGCTTGCTTTGCATTCTTAAACCAGAATCTGCATATTTTAGTTCATGATTGCATCTCACGACCAGGTAAGTAGGCGCCGCTTTTCGGGACATAAGTAGCTTTAGGATTTATTCCAAAATCAAAAAGTGCCCACAAAAGTCCCGATTTTACACAAAATTTTTGCTTCTTTGTTTTCGGTGTGGCGATCGTCCGACTAAATTCAAGATCTCGGGATATTTAGTACCGTTTTATGCAAAAGAGTATTTGATCATTTAATATCTTGACATATTGAAAGGAGATCTGACATCAAAACACAAAAAGAATATAGATTTTTTGGATTTGCGAAAAATCACTCTCTGCGGGGATATTACCAAGTTTTTTATCGATTAAATGCATATTTGGTGTAATTTGTGTTGTTCATAAGACATCTGAATTTTGCATATGCTTGTCCCTCGGAGGATCTTAGCGGCTTTGGCATTTGAAATCATGGATCGTCTTTGTTTGCTTGCAAATGGCATCATTCTTTCTAAAGCGGTCTTTTTCGGTCTGTTTGACTTTTGGAGATTTCTCCTGCGAGTGGTGCCTTAGCACAGGTTCTAATATTGAGTTGAAGCGCCGGGGAACACCTTCTCCATAATGATGCGATTCTCAATCCGCCTAGGCCTTAAGGCAGAGATGAGATATCGAAGTAGAAATTTGTGCTGACATTGATCAATTGAGCGCTTGGGCGAAAAGTGTTTGATTAGTCCACATTTGTATATAGTTAGGTTCAAATGATTTTTTGTCTTAATATGGTATGGGTTATTAGATTTAAAGGCGGAAGATATAGATAGATTCGAGGTCATTGAGGACCAAATCTAGGCATGATTTGAAACTTCAGTTTTAGGGTTGGCATTTTACCGTGAAAATGGCGGCGATATGATCTCGTATTTTCAAATTTATATCGGAAATATGATAGTATTTTGATTGGCACCAAAGATCTTGAGCATGGTTTAAGAGTTCTCTAAAAATGATCAAGGAACTCTTGGAGATTTTTGGACCATGGAAAATTTCACACACACTTGAGAGGGATCATAGAATATTCACAAACATCTTTTGAATATGGAACTGTATACATGAGAGCTCATAGGAAAATGGACCATGGAAATGGAAATATGAAGGCAATGAAGGTAAAATGAAAAGTTAGACTAAGGATTTACAAGAAAAAGAGGTAATGAGAAGACGTCAATGGTACATTTTATGGCTATGGCGGGAGGCTCAATGGTTATAACAAAAGAATAGAATGAGGAATATGAGTATGGAAACAGGAGAGAAAAGAACCGAGTTGGTGCCATATCTGAGGGTCTTCAAACATTCCAAGCCGAATGTCTTCAAACTTCATGTACCCAGTTCTTCTAGGTATATTCTTGACTAAGCATTTTGACCTCAAAATAAGTACCTCTTATTGAATTTTCCAGCAAGCACTTGTTGAAGGCGAGCTGGGCAATATCCTTTGACCTCCCTGTTGGCTACCAAGCTCTTCCAAACTTAATAGTCTTCAAAATGACTTAACAACTTTAATGCATAGACGT